>OZ012741.1:227651152-228323652 GCA_963859935.3 Lathyrus sativus | reverse complement strand
AAGAGTTATGAATTTTCGAAGTTTTTCCAAAACATAATTTTTCTGCATAAAAACTGCTACGGGTTTGAGCATTTTCACCCGGAAATCCGACCGATTCAATTATTTTCTTCGAAACAAACACATACTCATTCATACCAAACATATAGTAGTGATTTAGAACCATCAAACGTGAAATCTACGACTTTCGATTTCAATCCGAATCTTAAACCCTCAAATCTCCAAAAATGCAAAGACTTACAAAATCAACCAAATTCGATAAAACAAGCATACTCGACCACGACCTAACATTACCCGACACAACAATGCAATCTATTTTGACTTTCGTCTATAAAAACATTGATTCCTCACAAAAATCTCAATTTCAACCTAGAACTCAAGCTATGGAAAACAAGAAAACATCCAAGCAAACACATACATAATGATATACATTGATGAGATAATAAAATTTCACACCCTTACCCGAGTAAATCGATTCCTAGAAGTTGTTTTGAAGATTTCCAAGCTTTCCCCCTTTTTCTTCTCTTTTCTCTTCTTCCTCTTTCTTTCTCTCCTTTTTCTCTCTATTTCTCTTTTCTTTCTATTTCTCTCCTATTTCTTCTTCTTATTTTTTTTTACACAAATTTAATTAATTCGTTTTCTCACATCATTCTACACTTAATCACTTTTCTACCAATTTTACTAAATTTCTCACATAATTCTAATTCCACTAAATTTCTAACTTACCATTAAATGAGAAATGTCCAAAATACCCTCCATTCTAATTTCCTCGAAAACTCTAAAAAACGGTAAAATATCATAACATGTCAACATATCATATTAACACACCAATTTCTCAAATAAAATAATTATCACTCAATTTAAATAAAAGACTCAACAAAATGGGAATAATCGAAATCGGGGCGTTACAATCATCATGTCTTAAATCTGCATCCACACTTTAGTTATCTGAAGACAACAGATTAACTAAAGTTACATCCTTTGTTTGACCCTCTCTAATCTCATCAAGAAATACACTAGCCATCTCCAACATTCCCAATCTCACACTAGCAGTTTTCATTTCACATCCTAAACTCAAGTCTTTGAATTGTTCGATTAAATCCAACTCCCTAACCATCAAAACTAAAATGTTTAAAGATTTCCGACTCAAAGCATTTGCTACAACATTGGATTTACTAGGATGGTAATACAAACCAAAGTTATAGTCTTTCAAGAATTCTAACCACCTCCTCTAACGCATATTCAGTTCCTTCTGATCGAACAAATATCTCAACCTCTTATGATTACTGAATACCTCAAATTAAGAATCATAAAAATAGTGTCGCTAAATCTTCAGCATAAACACAACAGCATGAAGCTCCAAATCATGAGTATGGTAGTTACATTCATGAATCTTCAACTGTCGAGGGGTATAAGCTACCACTTGACCATTCTACATCAAAACACAACCCAAAACCATCTGAGGTACATCACAATAAACAACAAATGGTTTTGAAAGTTCTAGTAATATCAAAATTAGTGTCGTCGTTAACTTCTTCTTCAGCTCTTGAAAAATGTTCTCATACTGCATATCACACACAAAGGTTTGACCCTTCTGAGTCAACTGGGTTAGAGTTAAATCTAGCTTCGAGAACCCCTCAATAAATCTTCTGTAGTAGCCAGCCAAACCAAGGAAACTTCAAATCTCAAAAATTGTCTTCAAAGCCTCCCACTGAAGTACTGCATCAATCTTCCCCATATCAACAACTATACCACCACCTGAAATGACATGCCCGAGAAAGCTCGCTTCTCATAAACAGAACTCACGTTTAGATAACTTGGAATATATTTTCTTCTCTTTCAACTCTTGTATTACCACTCAAAGATGCTCTGCATGATCCTCATCTGATTTAGAATACACCAATATATCATTAATGAACACCACAAAGAATCGATCCAGATAAGGATGGAAAATATTATTCATGTACTCCATAAATAAATCGGGAGCATTAGACACCCCAGACGGCATCACAGAGTACTCATAATGACTGTATTGAGTTCTAAATGATGTATTTGGAATATCTTCGCTTTTCACTCGGATCGGGTGATAGTCTGACCTTAAGTCAATCTTACTAAACACACAAGCCCCACCAACTCATCCATTATATAATCAATTCTAGGAAGTGGATACTTGTTCTTAATCATCATTTTATTCAACTGGAAGTAATCAACACGCAGTCGCATACTCCCATCCTTTTTATTTACAAGCAACAATGGCGCTCCCCAAGGTGATAAATCTCTTCTCAAGTAATTCTTATAATGCTTCTTCAGTTCACTTAGCTCTGATAAAGACATTCTATAAGGAGCCATCTACACAGGTCTAGTACCAGGCACTAAATTTATGGCAAATTCAACTTCTCTTTCTAAAGGGATATCACTGATGTCGTCAGGAAATACATCTGGAAAATCACAAACTACCCACAAATTACTGATCACTTCTTCTATCTTGAGTTTCAAGGAAGAAAATATAGCAAACACCTTCTCTTCACCTTTCAAGAACTTTTCCACCTGAATAGCGGAAATAAACATAGATTCTTCCTCAACAACAAACTCTGGAAAAACCAGGGACTTGTTGTAACAGTTGATTTAAACATGGTTGAATACCAACCAATTCATACCCAAGATAATATTGAGTGGACTTAACAATAAGCATACTAAGCCAATTATGAAATCTTTACCATAAATAGTCACGGGATAATGCAAACAAACCATCATAGTAGTCACTGAGCCATTAATTTCAGTATCAATGACCATACGACCATTCATAGAAGACACGTTAAGATTCAACCTTTTCACACAATTAGCTGATATGAACGAATGTGTATCACCTGTATCAATAATTGTAACTGAAGGAATTCCATTAATAAAACTTGTACCTCGAGTGAGATTATCGGAATTTGAAGCATCTGCACCACTGAGAGCAAAAACCTTCCCTTGAACTTTAGTATCAGTTATCTTCCTGGGATTCTGCCAATGAGTACTAATATGACCTTGATCTCCACGGTTAAAATAGGTTACATGCACACTTTTGCATTCAGTAGCATGGTGACCAACCTTCCCACATTTGTAACAAGTCAAAGCAGTACACTCTAAAGCACGATAACCTAGTACTTCACACTTGAAACACTTCATAGGAGTATGAGCACCTCCCCCACTTTGAGTCTTTGCACCAAAAGTCTTCGGTTGAAACCTCTATTTTCCCTTAGCATATGGAACCATATAAGGCCTGATACGATTCTAAATGCCACTTCTCTTGTCACTGTTGCTCTTAAAATGGTTGAATCTGGCACAACTGTCTTTATCATAATCCTGCACTTGTTGACCAGAGTGGAAAATTGGTGAATCTCCTGGTAACCAATAAATTGCTTAATCTTTGGAAGAAATCCACTCTCGAACTTAATGAACTTAGATCCTTCAGCTTCTACACCATTATAATGAGATCAGAATCAAGACAACTCCTCAAAATTGGCAACATAGTTCGAAACTATCATGTTACCCTGCTTTAGTTCGAGAAATTTGATCTCCTTCTTGCTACAAATGTCAGCTAGAAAATACTTCTCAAGGAACTCTCCCTTGAAATCAGCCCAAGTAATAGTAGTTCCTGAAGCCTCTAACCTCTTGTGAGCATTATTCCACCAACATGTGAGTACCAAACGAAACTTGTGGAGCATCCGAGCAAGCCATAACTCTAAAAATCTTCTCAATCCCTTGCAACCAACTCTTAGCACCTTGTGGGTCATACCTTCCCTTAAAGGTTGATGGATTGTTTCTTTAGAACCTATTCATATCACGTGATCCATCAATAACACCTCCAATATGATGATTCAAGTTATTCTAATTTGATATCCCATTAGCTAGTGCATGTAATGCGTCAGCAATAGCGCGACCATTCCTTCTAGCCATTTTTATGCATACCAGTGAACAGATATTAGAAGAAACATGTATCTGTTGATCTATTACAGCTATTGCATAATAAATATAATTCACAAAAACCTAGTCGGATGAACCGACTTGCTTTGATACACTATGTAAAACACCCTAAACCCAAAATCGCAATTATAAAAGGATAAAATACACTATAAGATGTCACTTTAACAAATTTAGATATTGCTCATATATATAAAGTCATACTCGGGGTGGAAATTAAAATTATTACATCACCATATTATCCAAAGATAAGGAAACAAATATAAAGTTCAACAAACATCATAAATCAAATGCATGTCCCATGATGTTACTTAATCAGAGCAATATCCCTCTAATACAGTGGAAAATAAAAATAAAATGCAAATTTAAGATGCATAGCCATCTCCCACCCAAAAGCAATCACTGTTGTTGATTTTCTGTACAACACGCATCAAAATATATAAAACAAATCAGAAAGGGGTGAGAATAATCCATACAAATGTTAACGGTGAAAATAAATAGCAGGATAGTTAAAAATTAAAACTTCAATTAACCTCTCACAACAACATCAGTAAGAAATTATAATGCAATGCTAATGCACCAACGCCTCATGAAAATGCATGTGGTACCCAGTTTTTGGGTATCAGAGATGTGTTACTGATATTATCCCACATCACTAGACAATATCCCTAACACCACTGAACCGAAGTCCTACGTCACTTTGAGACAAAAGTCACATCTTAATGGGCAGAGGTCCTACGTCACTGGACCGAAGTCCTACCTAATCTTCATACTAGTATGATGCATGGTGTCGTACCTCGAAAAATACAATCCTCGCAATGGACGCAGAAAATACGTTCGAAACAGAGTCGCCACCGAACTTTATTCATTCCAAGGATGGAATAGGAAAATATCAATAAAACCTTTAAGGAGATAAGAACATGGTCATTGCAACCAATATTCTAGGTTCGGAAGTCGATTACATGAGGGGAAGGTATTAGCACCCCTCATGTCCGTTATACTCAATGAGAACCTATTGATTCGATTCGTGAGAGAAATTGGACACACTTGTTTATCTTCTAAAGGAATTGCTTGCTAAAGGGGAAATGAGTGGTTTTAAGATAAGGTGCTCACCAAGGATTGGGGCCCTTGTGCCTACGTATCTTCACTTGTAATAAGTGGAAAATCAGAGCGTTTGTAGTTCGTGGGACTACGGGAAAAAGAGGGGATTGTGCTCGCCAAGATCATCGTAATCTTGTGCCTACGTATCTTACATTCAAAAGAGAATGAATAATCAAAGCAACCGTAGTTCGGCCTACGATTTGTTGGTTCGAAGTGGGTACGAATGACGATTACTTGAAGCTTAAGAAAGACTTCTCGGACCCAAGTAATCGGGAAGCGAGTCAAAGACTTGACTATCTCTCTTTTTCATCGTGAAAAGAAGGTTGTATTTAAAAGGAACGAGTGTTTAGGTCGCATTCTAACTGCTAAACATTGGCTTGTCTACTCACTAGGGGAGGCTGAAGCACGAGTTTGTTATGTGCGAAGGAATGGACTAAACAATGTTCTTTGGTAAGGGTTGTTTAAGTTATGGATCGCATGGAGGCGAGGAATTAGTATTTAGAAGTATTGGATGCTTAGCTAGAGGTGACGATTACTTGAAGCTTAAGAAAGACTTCTCAGACCCAAGTAATCAGGAGAGTGAATCAAAGACTTGGAGCTCTCTCTTTTTCATCCTAAGGAAAAATATATTTGGAAGGCTTTGAACAATGGGATGTAGTCAAAGTATTTTAACGGATGAGGATTACTCAAAGCTTAAGAAAGGATGTAGGGTCTATCACCAAAAGGATGACCCAAAGACTTTTAATAGATGAACCAAAGACTTGCTACCATTTTCTCATAAAAGAATGGACATAGAGTCTTCAGAAAGATCTTGGTCATTTCCTTTTCTTCTAATGGCGGTGTGACCTGCGCGGCTAACTCGCACCATTGTTGAGCATATTCCTTGAAGTTCTCTTTGTCTTTCTGCATCATGGCCCTCAACTGATCTCGGTCAGGAGGCATGTCTACATTATATTTATACTGCTTGATGAAGGCTCCACCTAGATCGCTGAAAGTTCGAATCTTCGCGCTATCCAACCCCATATACCATTTGAGCGCAGCGCCTGTCAGACTATCCTGAAAGTAATGGATGAACAATTGATCATTGTCAATTTGTGCAGACATCTTTCTGGCATACATGATGAGATGACTCTGAGGAAAAGTATTTCCTTTGTACTTCTCAAAATCAGGGACCTTAAACTTTTGCGGAACCTTGACATTCGGAACCAAGCACAAGTCAGAAGCGCTCTTTCCAAACAGATCCTTCCTACGAAGGGCTTTCAATTCTTTCTGAATCTCAGAAAATTGGTCCTGAAATCCATCCATCCTTTCTTCAAAACCCACAGTTTCACTTGGTGTCCTATGGAAAATTGGTTCGTCTAGGACATATGGAGTAGTATTCATTTGCGGAGGCGTTGTAGTCATCACAGCAGCAGTTGCGGGAATGGTTTGAATAGTGGTTATGGCAGGGACCTCAGGAACAGGCAGACGATAGCTAGCAGGAGTGAAATGAGGAGGCATTCCCCACGGGAAACCTGGCGGCATGCTGTAGGTTACTTCAGCAACAGTAGACACCACTGGGATCGGTGCTGACACAACTTCGGAGATAACAGTCCTTGGAACATCCTGATTGTTAAGTGCAGACTGGTTGGACAGAGCTTTAACTAAACTATTCAATCTCTCCAAGCTTTCCTTCAGAATTGCAACCTCATCACGGAGCACCTTGTTCTCTTGTTCAAGTTGATCCATCTTTTGACGTCGACTGGCTCGAGTGTTGTATTGGTGATTCAGCTTGTCTGTGAAGATGAAGCAAGAGTGAGACCCCCCGGAATGCAAAGGATGTTATGCTGATGCAAAATGCGAAATGCAAATGCAAGAATGCAAAACGAAAGGTTTCATGGAACTCAAGTATTTATAAACGTCACAGAGTACCCCAAAGAAAACTCGTTTATTATGGGAAACTCCATCTGCCTGATTCATGCAGGAAAAAGGGTTCATCCGCCTGCTTCATACGGGAAAATACATCTGCCTGGTTCTTACAGGAAAGTTCATCCGCCTACTTCATACGGGAAAACACATCTGCCTGATTCTTACAGGAAAGTTCATCCGCCTGCTTCATACGGGAAAATACATCTGCCTGATTCTTACAGGAAAGTTCATCCGCCTGCTTCATACGGGAAAACACATCTGCCTGATTCATACAGGAAAGTCCATCCGCCTGTTTCATACGGGAGAATCCATCTGCCTGATTCATACAGGAAAGTCCTTCCTCCTGTTTCATACGGGAAAATCCATCTGCCTGAACACAGGAAAGGTAACTTGGATATAGCTTCTTTGCCTATTCTTTGCAGTAGCTAAATCCACTGGGGATATTCTGAAAATAACTGCCCGACACCCGTTTCGACAACAAGTGACCACTTCTGAAATCTTGATTCATGAAACCCTGACATGCTGCCGCGACAGCAAACCTGAAGAAAAACACTCCGCTGGTCGGATAAGAGAAACTTCAACCAGTAACTCTGTGGGGAATGATAACAAGAACTATATCATTATATGTCTCACGGCGAGACCTCGATCGTCTTGTAACAGATCTGCACTGTAACTTCATATTCCTGCTGAGAAACACCCCTGAAAGCAAAAGGTTAACCAACCTGATTTATGTTTCAAAATGCGTATGTTTGGCAATGGCGTAATGCTCCACACAAGGTGGAAATGCTACGCGTTTTCGGGTAGATGCAAACATGATAATGTATGCAAATGCGAATGCAGGTTTAGGCTGCTGGGGAAGCTCTGATAAACTTGCTTCATCCACACGACTGTTAAGGACAAATACCACCCTGTTGGGGATGAACGGGTATCACAACGTATTCCGGCAAAATAAATGCCGGAAATACAACCAACTCTGCCAGGGAGAGATTATACATCGATTTCCACTGGGAGGAAAGAATAACACCTGCTGGGAAGATTAACTCAGCTGGGGGAGAATCAACTCTTCTGGGGGACAACTGTCTGGGTACAGTTTACACACTCGGAACCACCACCCCGCTGGGGATAATCATCCTGATGAAGGCATGACAACCTGTGGGGAGAAAGAAAACCATCCTCGGTGGGGATAATCCTTCTGAACTTACTATCTGGGTTACGCGTCATGGAAATCCTCCCAGCTGGGGATTGAATGCGCACATCTTCGACTCTCTGGGGAGCATAACCTCTGTATGGGACACTGATCTTGTCTTGCTGGAGATACCTTGTGGACAACTTCCATGAGGATACTCTTCTGGGGGAAATAATCCTTCCTTTGGTAAGGGATAATCATCGTCTCAACCTCTGGGGATGAGGTACGACCTGTTGGGAAATAAGGTCAAGTCCTTCTTCCAGGGCCTCTGTCTGGGCCCACCATTTTCTGATTGTCCGCTTCAAGGGCGAGAACTCTGCAAAACACAAACGAAACAAAACAAATCTATACAACCAAATCTATTCGGGTTAGCATCCGCGACATTACTTCAGTCAATTCGAAGTTTTAGCAATTATTGGCAAGGGCCAGCAAAGTTATGTACATGCGAGTTCATCGAAACATCGGCGTTTTCCACATACAAAACAGTAAAGCACAAACATCAAATACTAAATAACATGTTTTATTGATTGAGCCTGTAAATAGGCGAAGTTTTGTACATCGGATGCAACTCCTGAAAAGAGGAAGTTACGCACGCACACATACATATATGCACAAAAAGCATGAAAATACAAAACAGTATTTGTATACATGTCGGCAACGTGGTGCAGACAAACATCATGAGTTGATCCTCCTATGACTCGCCTGACTCTGGCGCTTTCCCGGTATTCAATTTTCGGAAGAGATTGTGTTGGATAAACGAACCCTCAGGTACTCCCAAACCACTAAGCAAGGTAGTATCAGATCCGGACCGCAGTCATTAGCTTTTTCAATCCCTAACTTTTGCGTGAATCGCCCTTTGCGGGTTTTCAATTCACCGGGATACCCTTTTTTGCCGAAGTCGCCCTTCGCAGGTTTTCGACTTCGCGGTGTACATCTTTTCAATTTTATCCCTAACTTTTTCCCGAACCTTTTTATTCATTTTTTACGGTTCGCCAGGATGCCCCATTTTTGCCTGGACTCTCTTTTTACTGTCCAGCGGGTCACTTTCAAGCAAAGTATTTTTTAACTGCGTCCGAATTCACAGGCGACGTAAAGTGTTCACCATCCATGGAAGATAGTAGCAAGGCGCCTCCAGAGAAGACTTTTCTAACAACGTAGGGACCTTCGTAATTAGGGGTCCATTTGCCCCTGTGATCTGTTTGTGGCGGGAGAATCCTCTTCAGCACAAGGTCGCCCGTCTGAAAGCTTCGCGGACATATCTTCTTATCGTATGCTTTCTTCATCCGGCTCTGATACAACCGACCGTATGTGAGAGAAGCTAGCCTCTTCTCATCCATTAAGCTGAGCTGATTCAGTCTATCCTTAACCCATTCTGCCTCGTCGAGTTTGACATCTCGTAAAACCCTCAAGGAAGGAATCTTCACCTCCAACGGTAACACTGCCTCCATTCCGTACACCAATGAGAAAGGGGTTGCCCCGGTTGATGTGTGTACCGTCGTACGATAACCGTGCAACGCAAAAGGTAGCATCTCGTGCCAGTCCTTATACGTCACAACCATCTTCTGAATAATCTTCTTTATGTTCTTATTGGCCGCTTCAACAACGCCATTCATCTTGGGTCGGTAAGGAGAAGAGTTATGATGTTCAATCTTAAAATTCTGGCACAGCTCTTTCATCATCTTGTTATTCAAATTCGAACCGTTGTCGGTGATAATCTGCTCAGGGATTCCATATCTGCAGATAATATCTCGTTTGATAAATCTGGCGACCACTTGTTTGGTGACATTGGCATATGATGCTGCTTCCACCCATTTGGTGAAGTAATCAATTGCCACCAAGATGAACCGGTGTCTGTTGGATGCCGTAGGCTCAATCTTCCTGATCATATCAATTCCCCACATCGAGAACGGCCACGGTGATGACATCACATTCAGAGGGCTTGGGGGTACATGGACCTTGTCCGCATAAATTTGGCATTTATGACACCTTTTTGCAAACTTGAAACAGTCTGTTTCCATAGTTAGCCAGTAATAACCTGCCCGCAGCAGTTTTCTCGTCATAGCATGCTCACCAGCATGTGTACCGAATGTACCCTCATGTATCTCTTCCATGAGCAACTTCGCCTCTTTCTCATCTACACAGCGTAGCAACACCAAGTCGTGGTTTCTTTTGTATAGGACACCGTCAGGATTCAAATAGAAATTGCCAGCCAATCTCCTGAGAGTCTTCTGATCTCGACTGGATGCCTCAGCCGAATACTCCTTGTTCTTCAGGAAATTCTGGATGTCAAAGTACCAGGGTTGACCATCTGGAGCCTCATCAATGGCAAATATGAATGCAGGCCTATCGAGCCGAGAGATAACAATCCGGGGAGCCTCGTTCCAGAAGTTAACTTTATACATCGAAGACAATGTCGCCAAGGCGTCATCCATTTGATTTTCTGCTCGCGGCACGTGATGCAATTCCACCTTGTCAAAGAAAGGCAACAATCTCCGTGCATAGTTCATATATGGTATCAAATTGGGCTGACGTGTCTCCTATTCTCCTTTAATCTGATTCACCACTAGAGCTGAGTCTCCGTATACATCCAGATGCTTGATTCGCAAATCAATAGCTTCTTCCAGACCCATGATGCAAGCCTCATATTCAGCCTCATTATTGGTAACGGGAAAGGTCAATCGGGCAGTAAAGGGGATGTGCGACCCCTGAGGAGTAGTGATAATTGCCCCTATTCCGCTACCATAGGAATTTACAACTCCGTCAAATATTAACTGCCACTTGGAACCCAACTCTGGTCCTTCGTCCGATAACGGTTCTTCACAATCTTTCATCTTCAGGTACATGATATCCTCGTCAGGAAAATCAAACCTCATCGATTGGTAGTCCTCAACAGGCTGCTCTGCAAGGTATTCCGATAAAACGCTACCTTTAATAGCCTTTTGCGAGACATATTGGATATCATATTCGGTTAACACCATCTGCCATTGGGCAATCCTTCCGGAGAGTGCTTGCTTCTCAAACACGTATTTGATTGGATCCATCTTTGAAATTAGCATGGTTGTATGATTCAGCATGTATTGCCTCAAACGTTTGGCGGCCCAGGCTATCGCACAACACGTTTTCTCGAGCATTGAGTATCGGGACTCACAGTCAGTAAACTTCTTACTCAAATAGTAGATCGCATGCTCTTTACGCCCGGTCTCGTCGTGTTGACCGAGAACACACCCTATACTTTCCTCAAGGACCGTTAAATACATAATCAAGGGTCTCCCGGCCACTAGGGGTATCAAAACAGGAGGTTCCTGCAAGTATTCTTTTATCTTGTCGAACGCCTTTTGACAATTTTCATTCCAGGTCAACACCTGGTCCTTTTTCAACAACTTGAATAACGGCTTGCATGTTGCAGTTAGGTGAGATATGAACTGAGCAATGTAGTTCAACCTCCCTAAAAACCCACGCACTTCTTTTTCTGTTTTAGGCGTCGGCATTTCTTGTATAGCTTTTATCTTTGCAGGATCAACCTCTATTACCTTTCCGCTCACAATAAACCCCAGCAGTTTACCCGACCTCACCCCAAAGGTGCACTTGTTAGGGTTCAGTCTCAACCTGAACTTCCTAAGTCTTTTGAACAGTTTCAGCAGATTAACCAAATGCTCCTCCTCTGTCTGAGATTTGGCAATCATATCATCAACATAAACCTCGATCTCTTTATGCATCATATCGTGAAAGAGGGTCGTCATAGCACGTTGATATGTTGCCCCAGCATTCTTCAACCCGAAGGGCATCACTTTGTAACAAAATGTTCCCCAGTGAGTAATGAAGGTAGTCTTCTCCATGTCTTCTGGTGCCATTTTGATCTGATTGTAACCCGAGAAGCCATCCATGAAGGAGAATACGGAAAACTGAGCAGTGTTATCAACCAGCACATCGATGTGAGGAAGTGGAAAGTCATCTTTCGGGCTCGCCCTATTCAAATCACGGTAGTCTACACATATTCTCACTTTACCGTCTTTCTTCGGCACTGGCACAATATTAGCGACCCATGAGGGATATTTGGTAACAGCTAGGAAACCAGCATCCCACTGTTTTTGAACTTCCTCCTTGATCTTCACAGCCATATCCGGTCTAGTTCTTCGGAGTTTCTGCTTAATAGGCGGACATTCCTCTCGCAGTGGCAGACGGTGAACAACCATATCTGTATCCAACCCAGGCATATCCTCGTACGACCAAGCAAATATATCACTGTACTCTTTGAGCATCTCAACCAACCTTTGCTTGATGTCGCTCTGCAGCGCAGCCCCTATACGGATGTTTCTCACAACCTCTTATGACCCCAAATTGATAATCTCAATGACTTCCTCATGAGGCAGAATGATTCTTTCTTCTTGTTTAAGTAACCAGGTCAACTCTTCTGGTACGTCGCCATCTTCAACAATCTCTTCCTCAGCCTGAAATACCTGGTGCTCAAAGTCGAAGTGAGTCATAGGCGGTTCATAGATGTCATCTGAAATAGTAATCCTGCAAAGAAAATGGTTAAATGCTTCAAAACACAGACAAAGCGAATAACCACGTTGTCATTTTATTGTAAAAGATAAAAAACAGGAAAAATAGGGATCACAACATTTGTATATGAAAAACGCCTTTATTTCATGATTAATCAATGTAATGTACATAACCAAATGGCCCTAAGCAAAATCACTATGCCCCGGGTAGGACACAGGATTATTCAACAATTAAGAAAACAAATCATTATTGTTTAGTTGTCACAGGAACAGTTTCCCGGATAGACCAATTGCAGAGACTTTGTCCTGGTACGCTTGGCTTGATCCACGCGTCCATATCACAGTCGCTATCTCCGTCTTCAGCATCGGAAACAGCATTGATAGTCTCGAAACTCACCCCACTTGGTGTAATGGTTATCGGCCCTCTGAACTTGGGCGTTCCTGAAGAGGATGCTGACGACGAAGGATGATGCCCTAGCCCGAACTTGTCATTCTTCACGGGAATCTCCAACACCTGACCCCAGCCCTTGGTTTTTCCTGCCTGCACTTGAGCTTGAGCCTCTTTGTAGGATGACACCGCCACGTCTGATATCTTACTTGGCACTGGAACTCTGTCTTTAATTCGCAACCCCTTGAAGGCTTGACAGGGTGTTTCGTGTATTTCACCGTCGACCTCGACGTATTTGAACAAAGATAAATGGCTAACCAGAATATCTTCCTCTCCATAAACCGTGACGACACTATCCCCAACCATATACTTCAGCTTTTGGTGCAACGTGGATGTGACTGCCCCGGCAGCATGAATCCATGGGCGCCCAAGAAGACAACTATACGCTGGCTGGATGTCCATTATATAGAATTCAGTTTCAAATATTTCAGGCCCCACCTGCAACGGTAATGTCATTGATCCGAAAACCGACCTCCTCGTTCCATCGAACGCCCTCACCACTAAATCACTGGGCGTGCAGATAATCCCCCTGATATCCAACTTCATCATGGCTTTCTTCGGTAGCACATTCAGGGAAGATCCAGTGTCTACTAAAACATGGGACATGACCGTGCCCCTGCATTCTACTGACACATGCAATGCTATATTATGCTCTCGCCCTCTCGAAGTCAAATCAAAGTCTGTGAAGCCCAAACTGTGCCCCGCGTTGACATGCGCCATCACCCCTTCTAACTGATTAACAAAAACTTCTTGAGGAACGAACGATGTGTCTAGAATCTTCAGCAAGGCGTTTCGATGGGCCTCGGAACATAACAACAATGATAGGATGGAAATTTTTGACGGCGTTTGCTGGAGGTGCTCAACGATTTTGCAATCACTTTTACGAATAAGCCTTATAAACTCCTCCACATCCTTAAGTGACGTTTCCTTTTCATTTGACTGAGACGGACCACCTTCAGTTACCTTGGCTTTGCCCTTGGCTAATCTTCCTGCCTCTACCTCAGGTGACGTGAAGATTCTTCTGCTCCTGGTCATACCCCCTGTTCCGACAACATTATCTACAACCCCAGCTGGTTGTCCATTGACTTCAATTTTCTCACCATCGCAATATACCTCCAACTCGTAAGTCCACGGCACTGCTTTAGTACTCTCAAAAGGGATTAGTCCTGCTTTAGTAATTGTGATCGTTAGCCGCCTGGCAGGTGCCGTTATCGTTATTGTTTTCCTCGTAATCGTCACCGTCGCAACATCGTTCTGCTCATCACACAACGCCTCTACAGGCTTTTCAGCCGCGGTTCTATCAAATTGCAAAGTACCTTCATCCATCATAGCCTGAATGCCCTGCCTCAACTCATTACAACCCTATGGCTGGGTCCAACAATCCAAGCAAAATTCATCACAACCCGGAAATACACCCCCTTTTAACAACGTGCTTTTAATCTCACCCAACGGTGTCTTCAGCTCATTGACATCCATCACTAGATTCAAATTCTCTTCTGTCAAGATGGCATTTGCCCCATGATTGGGCATAGGCTGTTGTACGATATTTGGACCCACCTGTCCAAAATTAATAGCTTTGCTATCCAATAAATCCTGAACTTTGTGTTTAAATGCCTGACAAGCTTCTATATCATGCACGGGCGCCCCAGAGTGGAATTCGCAATGCTTGTTGGCATCATATCCGTAAGGAAGTACTGCCCCTGTAGGCGGTGCCAAAGTCCTCTTTTCAACCAAGTTCAACCCTAGCAGGGTCTGGAGGAGTTCTGCATACGTGGAAGGAGGTGTGTCGAACACTCTTTTCGGTCTCGCATTATGTACCCTTCTCTGACCAGGATTCTGTCCCTGCTGTTGTTGTGGTTGTTGTTGTTGTTGTTGAGGCTTCCCTTGTTGAGGAAAAGGGATAGTGACACTAGCTATTTGTTGCGGCTGAACATACTGATTTCTTCCTCTGCCCCTGCCCCTGCCACCAAACACGGCACTAGTATCACCCTGTCGTCTACCACCAAATGCTTTCCTGGCACCTCCTGTTGAAGTAGACTCACCTGCTTGGAACCTTCCAACTTTAATCCCGTTCTCAATCATCTCCCCCATAAGAATCAAATCTGAGAAACTGCTCAATGACACACTAAACAATTTTTCGTAGAACACCCCTGTAAATGTCCCAATGAACATGTCATTCATCTCCCTTTCAATTAAAGGAGGATGCACCCTCGCTGCCATATCGCGCCACCTTTGCGCATACTCTTTAAAGCTTTCATCGTTCTTCTGTGACAAGCCCTGCAATTGGACCCGGTTTGGCGCCAGATCGCTGTTATATTTGTAATGTGTCACGAAAGCATCAGCCAATTGCTTCCAGGTTTTAATCTGCGTGGGCTCCAGCCCCATATACCATTCAAGTGAAGGTCCTGATAAGCTATCCTGAAAGAAATGCATGAGCATCCTTTCATCATCTGAATACGCGGACATCCTTCTGTAATAAGAGCGGACATGGACCTTAGGGCAGGTGTCCCCCTTGTACTTGTCAAAAGTTAAAGCCTTGAATTTCAACGACACCCTCAGCCCTGGTACCAAGCCCATTGTAGTCATATCCAAACCGGTGGAGTTCTGATTCACTACCCCCTTCATCTGTTCTTCAAGCATTCTGATCCTTTGCACAGGATCAACAGGTCCTTCAAATCCCATGCCTCTTCCAGAAAAGGTGTCCTCCTGGCGGTCTTCGCCCCAATTCACATTTTCATTTCCATATCCGTCGTAACCAGTGTTGCGACCAAACCCTTGCTGATTGATCATGGGACCTCGTCCCCCGTTACCAAAACCCTGGTTGACCCTAACAGGTCCAAACCCAGTGTTGACAGGAATCACCCCAGCACCATTCATATTATCAAATCCACCATACCCCTGGTTAGCGTTACCAAAACCGTTGTAACCGAAATTCCCGTCCTGATTGACGTAATCAAATCCTTGATCATTGTAGCCAAAACCATTGTTGCCAAAACCATTATCGCCATTGTTGTTACCACTGCCTTGGTTGGCGTCCCCAAACCCAACATTGTTAACAACTGCCTTCATTTATAAACAAATGCCAAGAGGCTGAGTGCAAGAGTACAACTGAATACAACTGAAGAGACCTCCGCCAACAAGCCTGACGATGGTCAAAATACAAGTACAAGTAACAAAAGCAAGGCAAAGATAAATCAGGCCAAATGGCGTGCTCTGACATCTTCCAATATCCTCAACGTCTCCGAATGCCCTAGTCGGGAGATCAGCTCCTGTATCAGTAAGGCATGCTGCTCGGCAGTGGATCTCAGCTTTTTGGCGTCGTCCCTGCAGGTTCCTTCGCCAAAACACTCGTCGAGTCTGCATCTCTTGGAGCCGGCCTTCATTTCATAACCTCTCAGCTTCTCGTCAAGGTCACTTACTCTAAGCTCAACAGCGCTCCTAAGTGATGTCTCTGCAGCTTCAGTTCATCTTCACGCTCCTTCCTCTTGGTAAGCGTGGCATTCCACAACGCTTCCCACTTGCTGAGGCGGGAATAAGCTTTGCTTAACAGTTCCTTCTTGGAAGTAAGCACCTTGCTAACACCGTTCAAGGCTATTCCCACTTTTTCTTTCTTGTTGGTCTCTTCCGTCAACTCTGAACCCAACCTATTAATCAATTCAGTTTGTTCCCTCACAATGAAGGTAGCTTCATTCTTCTCATGATGCAACTGGAAGATCTCTTTCTCTAACTCATCATTGGGTTTCTTCAATTCTTCGTTTTCGGCCAACAATTTGTTATACTTTTCAAGCTCTATCGAAGCAGGTACCTCAATCATTGGAAGATACAGGGGTTCCGTAGCAGGATAAGGCATCAAGGAAATACTAGCTCTCTCGCGGATCCAAGCCAAATAAGGATCATAAGCCTTGTTGTTGCTCTTACCAAGCAAAGTTTTCCCTCTCCTATGGATGTTAGCCCATGCATGTCTCAATCTGATCAAAACAGCCGTGTCTAATAAGCTTGTGAGATATAGAGATTCCTGTATCTCCTTCTCAATAGGAGTGTCCCTCAAAGCATAACCGAACTGTCTTACCAGCAGCGAAGGGTTATAGTTAATACAGCCTTTCCGTCCAATCAGGGGGACATTCGGAAAGCCACTGCAACTGTATATAATATCAGTGCCAAGCATGCTCCGATCAAACCAAATGATGTTCTCAGCAGACAACCCCATCAACCGGGAAGACCAATCCAAAGTATCAACAACATCAACAAAAGGTCCTGTCTTCGGAAGATGCCCCTGGAACCACCTGTACAAGAGAGGAAGACAGCAGGAAACATTCTTGCCACGATGTTTCTCATTCTTATAGTGAATAGAATGATAAACATCGCCCAAGAGAGTAGGAACTAGATTCTTCGAGGCAAGAATCAAGAAGGCATCTGAGTCAACAAAATTTGGCACATTGGGAAACAAGACAATCCCATAGATGCAGACAGCTAGAATGGCACTGAAGGCAACCCAACATCCACTCTTCACGCACTGTGTAGCCTTCTCAACCAGGACAGACATGTGAAAACCATAAGCTCCATTCAGCTTGACCAAACCTCCCGGGAACTCAGAAGCGTCTAAACTGACAATCTCAGCAAGTGTAGCCAACTCAGGCTCAGCATCAACATGTATAAGGGGCATCTGGTCTAACACAGGAACTCCCAACATAGCAGAATACTCCTCCAGAGTGGGTGCCAGAATATAGTCGGGGAATAGGAAACATCTCAGCTGCGGCTCATAAAACTGCATCAAAGTATACACCCCAGTCGTCTCAAATGCGGAAGGGCTGTATAACAAACTAAACAATCTCCCATAGAATACTCTGAATTCAGCCCTCACTTTCTCATCTGCTAGAGCAACTAACCCCAGCAAGGAACTGATATCTGGTGAATGCAACCAGTAAGCAACTGTCCTCTTCGTGGACTCCATGTATGGCCAGAAAATATACTAGAATCAAAGGGGAATGATCACACCTGCAACATGAATACACGTTAATGATATGCAAGATGAGTATGCAACAATACAATATGCAAAAATAATGCAGCGGGGATCAAGTGGCATATTGCTGAGGAAATCCATCCATAATATTTGTCTTCATAGGCTCACAATACTGCTCAAACCTGGTCTCGACAGACCCCAAAATAATGCTCCAGCCTGGTCTCAACAGACCCATACCAAAGCTCTGATGAAGAAACCCAGGTAACCACACATACTGATCCAAAATCAACAAAACCGGGTGATCTGGAGGTCAAGTTTCCTGCATGCCCCGATCCCCCTCACAGGTAGGTGTCCTATCAACTGACACAAGGTACGGCCTCCTATGCGGTCGTTAGCGTCACAGACTTTCAAGACTGATGATACGATACCCAGAAGGTGTGGCATCATCCTGTCCTGAAGAGGCCCTCCTCAGCCAGCTTCTAATTGATCGGTCCCCAGAGTCGACAATCCTCGGGTCAGACAACTTGTCGAGCCCTAAGGGCCAGGGAAGAAGCATCAAAGAGAATCTCGTCCGAGCGCAGATTTCGCGGCTAGCTGGTGCGAGCTAAGAAAGCAGGCTAACCACTACTCTCTACTTCTAAGTCTAGGTGTAACCTCAATCCCAGGTCCGGCTTATCTCTCAACAGATCACCCCCTCCCCACAACAGCAATAACAATATAAAGTTGATAATAAAATGCGGAAAGTAAAGACAGAAAAGTAAATCTATACAACACCCATGACGGGAAAACAAGCGCTAGGATTGACTCGCGTAGGGAACCAAAGAATGTCCCCAGCAGAGTCGCCAGCTGTCGCTACTGCGAAAATCGGCGCCGACTATGACAGAAGAGTCGCCACCGTGCGTTATTTATCCCAAAGGAGGGAAAGGAAACGCTCAGAGTAAACCTAACGCAAAACGGGAAAGGAATGGTCGTCGCAACCAAATTCCTGGATTCGGGAGTCGGTTACGCAAGGGGAAGGTATTAGCACCCCTCACGTCCGTCGTACTCGACGGGATCCACGCTTGTTTTCTAGTACGGATTGTTATTCTATCTACTTTACAAGTCTAGGTTAAAAAGAAAATAAAATGACTCGGCAAAGTATCACACTTTATGCCTACGTATTCCCGTCTGGAACGAGAAATCAGAGTCAACGTAGTTCGCCTACCTACGGGAAAAAGGGGGGGAAGGTTGCTCTCTAGGATACGGCATCCTATGCCTACGTACTTTCATACGGCATGAAAGATCAGAGCAAACGTAGTTCGGGCTACGGAAGACACAAATTTGTCTGACTGTTTTTTAGATCCTTCTGAAAAGGTTTTCTTCTGATTAGGAGTCCAAGCGGACAAAAATGACACTTTGATGTTTGTTTTGGATCTTTTACGAAAGAAATGTTTTTCAGTATGTTCACAATCTCTGACGCACTAGAGACTATGATTTGAGGGTGACTACGTCGTATGTCACCCTAAGGGTAACACACTAAGCAGTCGGATTACTGAAGAGTGACCCTTCAGCAACCCTCTCTCAAATAGCTTAAGGCTCGTAGCGTACGACATCGATTATCCTCATTACTGTGTTTTGAATTGTTTTGAGATAGAAGAGAAAGAAATTCTAAAAAACCTAGGGTTTGAAAGGGAATAAAACTAACCTACTGTTGTCATACATGGGTTACAACCTAATGTCTATCATATTTCTCTCTTGCACAGAGGGAAACAGAGATCCTAGGGGATAAATGGAAAAGAAACAGATATATATAGTAAACAGTAAACATGCATGAGATGCAGCAGTACAAGCGAGGCAAGGGAGTCCCACTCAACCTCGAACCTGGAAAAACAATAGGCAAAGTGAACCAGCTTCACTTCAAACCTAAGGGGCAAGCTGAACAAGCCAACAAACAATACAGAAAAAGAAATAAAATCCAACACCAGCTCTAACAGCAACACCAGCTCCTATAGTAAGCAACTCAAACAGCAACAGCTCTGACAGCTACAGTTGATTAAAAACAATAACAACCTCAAGCAAGACCCCATCTCCACTCTTCAATGATCCCCAAGCTTTAGATAAGCTCATGTCTTCAAAAGTATCTCAGCTCTAGCAAGCATGAACCTCAACCAGCAAACAGCTTCAATCATCAGCAAAACTCTAGTTTCATCAGATAACTATCTTTGACAGGCACAAGCTTCATCTTCACCAATCTTAAATGAACTTTATCTTCAATAGGTCTCCATCTTCAATGCAAACACTCCAGAAGAAATTATTATGAAGTTGAAATGTTAAGAGGCTTAGTGATAACCCAAGGAAATCACTAAGATCTTATCATAGCAAGTGAAAGGTATCCTCAAGGTTCTACCCAACCAAAGCATGCTCTACATCCCTCATAAGGAGAGATGGAACTTCTTTGGAGGGCCTTGTGTCATGGGATGGAATAGAGGCACAAGAAGCTCTCTATGTCTGACAGAAGAAACGAGACTACTCTAATGCTCTTCCTATATGTCCTAACCCCTAAGCCTCTGACAAGCCCTCTAACAAAAGAGAAGTCTTCAACTCCAAGCTTCTTCAAACCATCCAAGGCAACTTCATTTGATCCTCAAGTCATCCAAGCAAAGCCCAAGCCAAAAGCACTCCAAAATAACCCCACACAAGCATAACCAAATCCAACATCCAAAGGAGATACCCACAATCATCACACAAGTTGGAAAAATCAGATAAAATGCTAAAGCTTATCAGAAAATCCTAGGTAAATTTCTAAGGGAACCTAACCCTATACCCAATACCCCATAGGAATCCCAAACCCTAAATCAATCATTTAATCATCAAACTATGCACAAAACTACAACTATTTGTCTTGAAACCCTAATTCTACCACTTCTCCTATTCACCTCTCAAACTAACCTAAATTTTATTCACAAAATTGTGATAAAATTTCTAAGGGTACATGCTTCCCTAATATAATCAATCCAACAAGAATCAACTTAAAATCATTCACCAATTAATCACAAGAAAATCAGCAAGAACATGTAGCAAATATACCAAATTAAAGAAAAATAATAAAATGGAGAAAATCAAATTAAATTGAAAAAATGGGTGAAAATGAGATTTATTAATTTCATAAAATCACAAATAAATCCAAGATCATGGAGGTGTTTTTAAAATATTTTTTGGATCAATATTGGATTTATTATGATTTTTAGAAATAAAATGGAATAAAAGAAAATATTAAAAGAATAAAAGAAATTAAAAAAAACTGGATTAAATGGGAGCCATCAGATGGAGAGACTGGTAAGCGCATCTGAGAGTCATGAGCGTGTCCACGTGGGGGTCTAGTCATCAGCTGACTGGATAAATGAAACGCAGCGTTTGAACTAATGGAGGCAATCTCAGTTTGAATCGTGGCCCTCGGATATGTGGGGGAGTCAACAAGTCAAGGTGATCTGAGGGTTGGGACTTCATCTTCTCCACAAGCTCAGGCGACCTGAGACTATTCTCAGGTGGTGGTTCACGGTGGTTTCCACCGTCTTCTCCGGTGAAGCAAACCATAAACCTCACCAATCAAGTCAAATAAAAACCCTAATCCACTCTAAATTTCACCCTGAACTCAAATCCACCATCCAAAATCATTGATTCACCCTCAAAAGCCAAACCCGATCAAAGTTGCAGAGAAATCACCAAGTTTTGATGGTCACCATTCTTAAAATTAAAGGTACTAACATGAACTACATGTTACACTGATCAATTACCATAATCTAAACACCATTAATCCTCCAAGAATCACAAGAACCAAGCTCAAATAGAAACTGATCATCCATCTTAATTGTCACCAATCAATTCCAAACCAATCCAAGAACGTTCCCTAATCATCCTAGGTCCTAACCACATGCACATTCTAGGCTAATTCTCCCTAGATTATGAAGGAATTCAAGAATTACATACCTGTGAAAATGAGATCAACAGAGGTAGAAAATGATGGATTCAAGCTGTGTAACTATGCAAACACGATCAATGAAGCAAGATAAAGCTCTTCCAACCCTCAATTTGGCTTGAATGTGCCTTGAACTCCAAAACCGATTCTGAGTTGAAGCTCTTGAAACTCAACTTCAATCTTCCTCTCCTCCACGAATTCTGCACCAAACTAAATCTGAATTCACTCTAGAGCTTAAATATGAAGTGTTTGTGGGCTTATTCAATCCAATTCAGGCCCAAATCCATTGATCCAAAATTCTGTCATGGCCATGAAACTCTAATGCTACAGTCACGATTCTGAGCTTCCAGCTTACTCTAGAATGTTCTATTCAACTGCAAATTAGTTATGGAGTGTGTTTGGATAGTTAGCTTGGCCTGAATTGCCCTGATTTTTGTTTTGGCATTGTGACTTGTAATGTAAGCAAGCTTTTTACAAAGGAAGTCGTGAAATTAACCCTCAACTCAAAAATGTGGAAATGTCATTGTGTTTGAAATGCATTTCCTGATCAATTTGGTATGTCATATGGACTGGTTTGGACCTATGGCTCAAAAATCACAATTTCCCTCTTTGGTTCATTTAAAATCCATCCTTATTTTAGGCCATTTTGGATCATTTTGTGAAGCAATTCATTTCAATCACCCATGACTTCTTATCTGACCTAAAAACATCATTTTAAGCACATCTCATGTTGAACATTTTTTCATTTGAGGAGTGGAAGATAGATATTTTGACCTATGTTGAAAAATGACCTATAATTCAACTTTCCCAAAATACCCCTGGATTGCCAAGACCATAACTTGAGTTCCACAAATCTTCTTGAGGACTTCTAGTACTAAAATTAAAGCTAAGATCAAGCCCTACAATTCTTATATTGTCCAAGAATCCATTTGAAAACTCCTTGATGGGCAAAGGTTGCTTGGGAGTCAAGTGACTTTCACAGATAAATTTCAATGTCCTCTAGGGACCCATAACTTGCAAGAACCATAACTTGAGTTCCACAAATCTTATTGAAGACTTCTGGTACTCAAATTAAAGCTATTGAGAATATCTACAAGTTTCATGTTGGCCAAGAATCCATTTGAAACTTGTATTTTGACTTATGTGGCTTGGAAGTCCAGTGCTATACAGGGGATTTTACCCTAGGAACCCTGTCTCAAACACCTCCAACCACTCTTGATTCACTTGAACTTGACCTTGACTCATCCATACACATGTTTTAACATCTCAACCCATGACTTCCATGACCTAGAGCTAAGTCTTGGTGCCCTTTCTCCACTCTCCTTGACCTAGGGTTACCCAGATGAAGCCATACTTGTACACACCTCAACTGTGGTTCTTGACCTTGATACCATGACTTGTCTAAGCTTCAATAGGGCTCTCTAGGCCTCCCATGGGATCCATACACACCTCAAATTTATAATCCCATGTTGATGATCTTCAGTACACCTCAAGTTAGGAGAGAAATCCACTTGTTGACACTCAAATCTCCTCAAAGCTTCAACCCATTCCTTGATGACTTGGATGTTCTTCAGCTTGAATAACACACCTTGCTAAGCTCTTCTTTTGATAGACACCTTAATCCCTTGTTGGAGGCATGCCATGCTATGATATGCAAATGATTGGACCATGTACATAATGTGACTATGCGAATGATAATGCAATTGAAACATAAACCAGGTGAAATAGGTTGAGCAAATTTTAGGGTGCAACACTTGACTACAATCCCTCTTTTCTATCCCTTAATTCTTCAAATCAGAAGGAAAAACTGTTGTTAACCGTCATAACTGCTGATACGTGATTTCGAAAACTTGATATTATAATGTTCTTTTCTTTTTCTTCCCTGCTTATGACTTTCGTGTCATGATAACTAATACGGTTCTACTTCCGTTTCATCGCGGATTGCTGTTGTTGCTTTTGAAATGTCTATATCTCTACCTTTTTACATACTCACAATATTGATGACTTGTTTTCAAAATATTAACAAATGCTTGCTGTTATCGACAGGATGAGACGCTACTGCTGAGGTACGATCCTCTTCTACACTTTAGTAATGATTTTCCGGGCCAAGTTCCACGTTTGTTTTAAAGTCTGATAACGCTCTGCGTCTGAAATGATTGGATAGCTCTTATGATGGCCTCACCAGCCACTGTACCGTGTTTTTTTATCACCTTAATGCATTTTCTCATTGATAACGCAGGTTTTTATCATGCAGTAACTCATTGCCAAAGAAACTTGCAATTTGCGGCAGGTTGGGACCTATTGAAAGGATGCTATCGTCCTGCGATTAGCAGCAAGATCCACATCACGGCAGCTGCACCTTCACTTGTCCAAGGATTACATGATGTAAAGCTAATATCAAGTGCCTATGTATTTTTTAAGGCAAATATTGAATTCTTCAACATCTTAAGCTTAGGTTTAGACTCCGAGACTTAAAGCTGGTGTGGCTTCTTATTGCGTTTGAAAACTAGATACACCTTGTGTATTGAAATTTTGGAAACACCTGTGAACTTTTAATTCTGCTCTTGTAAAGGGACTCCTAATTTTATATCAGCATACAAACACTTGAGCTTGTCTTATAGAGAACCAATGGGTCTTGAACCTTTAAGAATTAACAGATCTTTTTAAATGAAAAAACTGGGATGGCACTCTAAAATTGAATATTACTTTGGATCAAATGGAAATGGTTTTAAAATAACTTGGGTTTCGTCATGGATCCCTAAGACAAATTTGTTCATGTAAATCATGACTATTTCTCAAATTTAGGTTTAAAGCAAGAACTTCAGATGGAAATCGCGATGGGGGTTCCCTGGTTGTCTATGAGATCAAAGATTTGGATAATGGAGAAATTCGGTATACGATCCATGCTCTGAGAAATCCCTTGAAAGTAATGACACGTCTTGCAGTATGCCAAGCAAAGCCCAATTGTATCCATTGACCATGTCCATAATACAAAAGAACACCATAATTTCTGGGGTATATACTAAATGAGTAAATGGCTCAAGTCTTAGGAGAAATATTGAAGAGGACGATCTTGATCCTTAAATAGGGTATGTTCAAATCTTGGTCCTACAATCCGTGAGAAAACTAGTTGGGAATGAAACAAAAATTGTGGAAATCCTAGGAGCTCCTTGAATTAGGATTGACTGGTCAGGCCCTGAAATGCTTAATTTGAGAGAATAAGTACCATCAACCTGACATTCTTGTGCACACTTGTTATTTGCAATAAGCATAAATACGGAAGCATAGAGTTCAAAATTAGGGTGTGACACTCAAAGCTTAAGAAAGACTTCTTTGACCTTAAGTAATCGGAAGAGTGAACCAAAACTTGGAGGTCTCTCCTTTTCTCATCTAATATTATGAAAGATCTTGGATATAATTAGAGTATTTTAATCGGATGATGATTACTTGAAGCTTAAGAAAGACTTCTCGGACCCAAGTAATCGGGAGAGTGAACCAAAGATTTGGAGCTCTCTCTTTTTCATCTAAGTGTTCAAGAAAATAAATTGATTTCGTTTATCGTTTTTTAAAAGACAATTGTTCGAGCTTAAGAAAGACTTCTCGGACCCAAACAATTGGGAGAGTGCACCAAAGACTTGGAGATCTCTCTTTTTCATCTTTTATTGAAATTGTGTTCAAGCAATTAATAAGTGTTTTAATTTGATTTGAGAAAATGCTCGATATAAATTGAGGTTTAAGCTTGCGTATGGAACGAGCAAGGTTGAACTAATGGATAGGAGGTCCTATGGGTATAGGGTAAGGTCGATGGCGAGGCCAAAACACTCGACTTACAAGGGGAGTAGGAGGATTTGATGTGTGCTCAAGGAAAAAGAAAGGTTGATTGCATTTGTTTTGAAGATACTTGACGTTGGATCAAGTTTGGAAAAGATTTGATTTTAATTTTATATGTGAAGTGTGTAGCAAGCGTCGTTGTACAAAGCCCAAGAGGAGGCTATAAGGTCGATGGCGATCGTAAAAATAATCGGCTTACAATGGTGTTTGAAAATGGGTTTGACATTAAGTCAAGATATTAGTTTTTTTTAAAATAGGTTGAACAAGCATGTGAACAACATAAATATAACCGAGATACGATAATAAAACATGTAAAAACAACACAAGAAAATAGTAAACTAAATAAAATGGGAGATAGGCTAATCAAGACATGCTAACCTAATTAACATCCTAATTATCTAAGGTTAGTAAAAGAAAAGAAATTAAATTAAATTATCTTAGATTATTTTAGAATTTAAAGAGAAAATAAATAATTAAGATAATTATTAAATTAAAATAAAAAATAAAATTAAGATTAAGTATTTTTGTGGTGTCTTAGTATTTAAAAGAAAAAGCTAATTTAAAAACAATTAATCAAATTAAATTAATTATTTAATAATATTAATCATTAAGTAAATTAATTATTATTAAATAAAAAGTTTTAATAAAATTAATTAAAATAATAATTCAGAGTTCTTTTAACAGAAAATTAAATAAAATTATTTTGAAATGTTTGTTTTAAAATAATATATATAAAAAAGTTAGTAAATAATAAATAAAAAAAGAAGAAAAGTGTGCCTGATACGAATTAGTAAAAAGGGGGGTGAACATAAAAAAAACCCAGACCCAGAAACAGCACACACGGAGGAGATGGAGGGTTCACGTGAACCCTCGGTCAAACCGTTGACCTCTCCACGCACAGGGATCATTGATCCAAACTGCAGCCCAAGCGCCTCTCATCCGACGGTCTAGAATGAAAGGTTGCAGGGCAACAATGGTGAGGTACACGTACATGATCTATGCAGACCACACTTAGGGACTCCCAACGGTAAAAAAAAAACTTGGGAGAATAACACATGTCACAAATTAATTACAGGACGCTTGGGGAACTGCAACATCATCGGAAAAGAAACCCCCTTTTTGAAACTCAACAGACTAAAACAGACAACCTCTCTTACTCATTCATCCTCTCCAACTCTTACGAACTCTTCTCAAAAACCAAAACACACTTTCATTCTCTCCTGAACTCAATCAAACTCTAATCCTTTTCACTCCTCTCAAAACACAATCTGTGAATCCCATCCCCAAATCTCTAATCCTATTTCGTAAATCTAACCCTAAACACATTACACAATCAAACCTTAAATTTCATCGATTGAAACCCAAATCTACAGATAACCAGAAGCGATGCACAAGAAAAAAAGAGAATCACAAAGGATTTAATGGAGTTACAAACGAGGTGGTAAAGTTAGTACCTGGTGGACGAGTCCGGTGATGTTGCCTCCGTTGGTGTTGAAACGAGCTTACAACAAGACTTTCGTCACTCTTCTGTTGAGCTTCCTCCTCCGGTAAGAACTTTTTAGGGTTTTCGCCGCAGAAAATTTCTAAGGTTTTTTTATCTTCTCCGCCGAATGAACAGTGCACGTTATATATAGGGCTTGACACGTGCGAGATTAGGGTAACACCCAAAGGAAATCGTGTGAATTTGGGGTGTCCTTCTTGCGAAAATTAAGCTGCTTTTTGGTAGTGGGAGCGACCATTGATGTTGGCGGATTGAAATCATACGAAATTTGTCAGTAGCAGTTTTTTTTGAAATTATCTGCTTTTTACACCAATTTTTTTTTACCGTGTGAATTTTGGGGATTTTGACTGTACGTACATGGTAACTTTTGCTTTAGCCATTGTTTTTAAACCAACTGTTCTGTTATATGATTTATGCAAAACTTATGAATTGGATATGAATCCTTGGTTTCATGATCTGTATTGTTCATACTGTTAGAAGTCTGACCATTGTTTGCTTGATCTTCAAAACCAACTGTGCTCTTTTGGCTCTTCTTATGATTATGCAGTTTTTTTAATACTCTTTCACATGTGAGGCAGGGCTCGTGAGTAGTTTTGTGGATGATCCTGTCGACGACTATATTGCTCGGGGGTCCCTCAAGCTCGAACAATGATGCGGATGCTGCCACAAACTCTTCTTTGAGCTAAGACCAGACGTCGTTCTTGTAACTACATCGCTTGAATCACAACTCCTTTCTTGGTGATGTATCCACCTGGTGAAAAGATTGCTAGACCATGGTTTTCGTGACCTTAATTCCAACTTCTGAACGTAAGTTTATTCTTGAGTTTCATCACTGCCTTATGTGCTCCTAACATGGTTATTCATAAACTGGAATTTCTGTAACTCTTATGATAATGAGTTACCTTGTGTACGACGCATACCTTGCCACTTGATTGGTGCATTATGTACTAAGTTTTATATTCTATCTTAAGGAACTTGCACATGGCGAATAACTACCCTGTTCTTCTTTCCTTCGTTTTATAGGCGCAAGGGCAATGAGGAGAGATTTATGCAGGAGATTTTGGGGGAAGAATTCAACTTGGCAATATCTTTTGGCTTGAACATTCTGGACATGATATTCTTTTAGAAGTAAGACGGGCTAAACTATGAACTAAAATGAAGAACCATTGACTGAAGGTCTTCCATTCCGGCATCCAATTTCCAATATCGCATTGAGGAATAGTTTGGAAACAGCCGTGAGTATTTTGCAGAACTTGGAAGGTAATTCTTAAGCATACTTAAATCTGCAGGTTTTTCATGTCTTGCATCAATGCAATTTGGTTGATGCCCTTTGATTTTACTTTGCAATTTGGTTCATGCTTTCCTTAATTTTACTTTGCAAAAATTCATATAAGTCTTGGCATGTGACTGCCTTGTTCTTTTTTGCAGGGCGCAAACACAAAGTTGCCTTCTTGTAGGAAACATGGCATAACCCTAGCAACGGAAGACTTGGAACATGTTGAGCGATGAAGGCTTTGGAAGAAACACAATGGTGAGACTTTAATAACTTTAAACAGAATATTGTTTGAGTTCTAGCATTTTCTTGACCACTGTCACAATTCCACGCTTCTGAATACACCTAGTACTTTGAATTTTTCTATTCTTAATGTTTCTCCATTCTATTTATAAATTCTGCATCTCATGACAGGAACATTGATCACCCCAACATGATCTGCAGAATTTGACCACTGGTTATAGGTGAACAGGCTGGCCATTAGGATATTTATCAGCATATTTGTTCTGCCTTGAATTAACGACTGCATTTGCGACTCGGAGGGCCGACATTTTGAGCCACCAAGAGTGCATAATGACCTCTTATGGAAGAAAGAAGGCAACATCCTCCCTTTTGTTATGGAAGAAGCATAGGGATCAAAAGGCTTTTTGGTATATGCAATTCCCAAGTCCTTGACAAATTCAGGTCATGACATGTTAGTTAACGTAGGTTTAGTGCCTGATAGAATTTACTGCACAAATTTGAGTTAATCTATATTCGTTGGAGTTCGCGAGTTTCTTGCATATACCATCATTGATTCTTTTTTCTTGACCCGTTACTATGAGGCTTGTATTCTTTGTACCACTTTATAACTTGTATATATTTTGAACCATGAGAAGATATGTAACAATTACTTTCCTTGTTCAATTTTGTATTTACACCTTATTTGGAGTGATCAGAGCCTTGAATATTCTACAACACCATGACCTAAGGGACTTTTGTTTTAAACTTCAAACCATGTAATAGTTTTCAAAAAGTTTCTTAACTCTTTTTCTGCATTGGGATAAGGTATAATACAGCTAGACTCTAGAAGTGCCAAAAGCTAAAATGGCTCGTGGCTCAATGAACTATCCATGCCTTGAAGGCAATGATCTATAACAAATTGTTTATCAAGTCATGAAGAAACCTTAAAATAATTTTGATAATCTCACAACTAATTCACAATAATGACCGAAGCATACTTCCCATGGCATACAGGCCTTACGCATGATCTTGGTGTCACTTGAGAGTTTAAATCCTCTAACTTGATTACTTTTAAAGAAATTGGGATCTACCACTTACCCCTATGGTGTAAACATATTAGTTTGAACTTTATTCCGATTTTGAAAGGCATATCTAAAAAAATGACTCGAGAATCCATCGAAATAGGGCTTGAAATTATTTTTTGAAATCAATTGACTTTATCTTGAATAATTGGATCCCATGGACTAAAACAAACTTGGAATAAAATAAATCATGCCTCGAGATGACTGAATTAAACAACTTAGACAAATGTTCATGAAACACATCTACCAGAAACTTGCAAAAAGAATCTGTAATCACCATAAGCACGAACAAAAACCTCTACACCCTGTATTCAAAGGAACAAGGACAAACTTCACATGATTATCTCAAGAACAGTATTGAAGTAGCAAGACACTTAGTATGAGTAGGTAGGACAAATTTGGGGTATGACAGATGCCCCTATCTAATTGTTTTGAACCCAAGAGAATGAACTGCTGCATGGCGTTCATTTGTAGGGTGGAAATCAATTAGATACAAGAAGACCCCAAAATTTGTCTGGCAGAAAGACAACAGAAATGGGATACCATAATTGGAATCCGAACAAAACATCTTGAAGTTCTTTGGGTGGTCGAAGCAGTCCCTTATCTGTTAAGGTCCTTCGCGATACCAAAGCAATATAAACGAGCCTCTTTGGGTGGTCGAAGCAGTCACATATCCAATAAGGTTCTTCGCGATACCAAAGTAGTATCTCTGAAACACATAAGATTCTTCGGATGGTCGAAGCAGTCCCTTATCCAATAAGGTTCTTCGCGATACCAAAACAGTATCTCTGAACAAAACTTGAGATTCTTCAGGTGGTCGAAGCAGCATCTTATCTAATAAGGTTCTTCGCGATACCAAAGCAGTATCTCTGAAACACATGAGATTCTTCGGGTGGTCGAAGCAGTCCCTTATCCAATGAGGTTCTTCGCGATACCAAAGCAGTGTCTCTGAACAAAACTTGAGATTCTTCGGGTGGTCGAAGCAGCATCTTATCTAATAAGACTCTTCGCGATACCAAAGCAATATCTCTGAACAAAACTTGAGATTCTTCGGGTGGTCGAAGCAGCATCTTGTCTAATAAGACTCTTCGATGACACCAAAGCAGTATCTCTGAACAAAACTTGAGATTCTTCGGGTGGTCGAAGCAGCATCTTATCTAATAAGACTCTTCGATGATACCAAAGCAGTATCTCTGAATAAAACTTGAGATTCTTCAGGCGGTCGAAGCAGCATCTTATCCAATAAGACTCTTCGATGATACCAAAGCAGTATCTCTAACAAAACTTGAGATTCTTCGGATGGTCGAAGTAGCATCTTATCCAATAAGACTCTTCGATGATACCAAAGCAGTATCTCGGAAAACTTGAGATTCTTCGGGTGGTCAAAGAAGCATCTTATCCAATAAGACTCTTCGATGATACCAAAGCAGTATCTCTGAAAACTTGAGATTCTTTGGGTGGTCGAAGCAGCATCTTATCCAATAAGACTCTTCGATGATACCAAAGCAGTATCTCTGAAAACTTGAGATTCTTCGGGTGGTCGAAACAGCATCTTATCCAATAAGATTCTCCGATGATACCAAAGTAGTATCTCTGAAAACTTGAGATTCTTCGGGTGGTTGAAGCAGCATCTTATCCAATAAGATTCTTTGATGATACCAAAGTAGTATCTCGAGTGATAGATTTGTTGGGGAATAGTTGAGCCAAAATTCCTATTGGAGGGACAGTGTTGTCCAACTCTACAGGGGAAAAGCCTTCAAGAAATTTTTTAAGATAATCTCTGCTTGGGGAGCCATAAGAGCAGCAGTTGCTGGGGACTATCATTATCAACTGCATGGTTGAAGAATGACTTGCTGGGGAGTAAAATTCCTTGAACTCGCGAGGTATCAACTCTTTTCAGAGAAATACTGCCGACTTCACTGGAGGGCTGGTCAAGATGCTCGCGAACTGATCTTGGGTCCTGTTATGATGCTATGCTATGCTGATGAGGGCAGCGATGCTATGCATTATGATGCACAAACATGCAACTAGAAATGCAACTGCTAGGGAGTGCAAGATGCGTATGCAAATGATATGCTAATGCTTGATATGATCATGATATGATGTTGTATGCCATGTTTATGATAATGCAAATGATCAGGTACGTCGGGGATAAATTCCTGTGGGGATACCACCAGAGACTGGATTTGGATAGTTGCCAAGCGAAATTGGACTTTAGTTACTGTATTTGCCAAATAAGATTGGACTTTGGTTATATGAGGATGCCAACAAGGGTGGACTTTTAGTGGTTGCCAACGAAGACTGGACTTTTAGGGTAAATTGAAGGTGCCAACTAGAGCGGCTTTTTTGTAGTTGCCAATAAAAGATTGGACTTTATGTGGGGTAGTGAGAGGATTAGACTACTCGACATCCCAGATTTGAAAGTTCCATAACGACCGGGGAATGGATTACCCCAACTTAAATCTTGAACTCTATGCTGGGGGAACCACATTATACAGACCCCTGAGAAAATAAAGCTTTTCATGACGACGAGCCTGGGCAGCTGATGACTAATTTAATGCTTCCGCCTGTTGACATTTCTCTTTGGAGACCATCTATTTTCCCCAATATCTTCGAACATCAAAACAAGTTTTACATTTTGTCAAAAGTTATTATTATTATTATTATTATTATTTTAGCTGAAGTTTCAATAACAAATTATCAAAAAATAAAATTAATTTTGCAAACAATCAGATAAAGTAAAAAAGTGAGCACAATTTAATGAGAAATCTCTCTTTATATTAATCTGACCCTTGAATGGGTAAATATACACAAATATGCAATCCCTTAATGAGGTGATTACGGTGCAAGAAAAACATAATGGCAATAAAAAATATTGAAGTTCTATTGAGCTTCGACACTACTATAGTCCTTATAACTTTGGAAGTCTTCAACACCTTGCTTCATAGGAAGATGGCTAGATTGATTCCTTCTCTTGATGACGTAATAGGGTCAAGTGATCGTGCACAATGGATACTTTGCCTTGGAATTTTGCCCCTAATTTTTTCCTGGATCGCCCTTTCGGGTTATCAATCCACCGGGACACCATTTTTTTGCCTGAGCCGCCCTTTCGGGTTTTCAACTCAGCGGGCCTATTTTTTTATTTTATCCCTAACTTTTGCCTGAACCGCCCTTTCAGGTTTTCGGTCCACCGGGATAGCCATTTTTTGCCTAAGTCGCCCTTTCAAGTTTTCGACTTAGCGACTCTTATTATTCCACTTTTTTAAGCAAAGTATCGTTTGACCAAATCTGCATTCACCGGGTAGGGTAACTCCTCCCCATCCATAGTTGCAAGCTTTAAAGCACCACAAGAGAATGCTTCTGTTACAACGTATGTGCCTTCATAATTTGGCGTCCACTTGCCCCTAGATTCATTGTGCATAGTCATGATCCTTTTGAGCACTAAGTCCCCTTGTACGAACGTCCTAGGATGCACTCTTTTATCAAAGGCTCTCTTCATTCTTCTTTGATAAAGCTGACCGTGACATATGGCTGCCAAGCGTTTTGCTTGAATAAGATTGAGCTCCTCAAACCTTGTCTTCACCCACTCGGCTTCATCAAGTTGAGCTTCCATCAACACCCTCAGCGAAGGAATTTCAACCTCTATTGGGAGAACTGCTTCCATGCCATAAACAGCAAATATGGAGTTGCCCCTGTTGAAGTTCGTACTGAAGTACGATAGCCGTGTAGCACAAAAGGTAACATTTCATGCCAATCTTTGTACGTGACCACCATTTTCTTGATGATTTTCTTGATATTTTTGTTGGCTGCTTCTACGGCTCCGTTCATCTTGGGCCTGTATGGTGTTCTATCTTGAAACTAGCGCATAACTCGTCCATCATTTTGTTATTGAGATTTGACCCGTTGTTAGTGATGATATGGTTAGGCACTCCATATCTGCATATACTGTTATGCTTCAAAAAGCGAGCGACCACTTGCTTGGCAACATGGGCATATGAAGCGGCCTCAACCCATTTGGTGAAATAGTCTATGGCCACAAGCATAAAGCGATGTTCGTTTGAAGCTTTCGGTTCAATCATCCCAATCATGTCTATTCCCCACATGGAAAAAGGCCATGTTGAAGTCAAGACATTCAACGGTGTAGGAGGTACATAAATCCTGTTAGAATAGACCTGAAACTTATGACAAGTTCGAGCATGATGGTAACAGTCGCCTTCCATGGTGAGCCAATAATAGCCCACTATCAATATTTTCTTTGCCATTGTATGTCCATTCGCATGAGTTCCAAAACAACCCTCATGAATGTTCTTTAGAATTTGTTCGGCTTCGCGCTTCTCTACACATCTAAGCAAGACAGTGTCATGGTTGCGCTTGTACAATACATTTCCATTGAGGAAGAATTTAGACGCCAATCTTCGCAAAGTTCTTTTGTCAATACTCAGGGCTCTTTCAGAATATTCCTGCTTTTCTAGATATTGCTTTATGTCGTAAAACTACAGCTTCTCGTCTGATTCTTCATTAACAGTCAAGCAATGCGCAGGCTCTTCAAAGCGTCGCAAATCAATAGACGGTCTATGATTGGGCTATATCAACTTGTACATAGATTCCAGAGTTGCCAAAGCGCCAACCATTTGATTTTCTTCTCTGGGTATGTGAGCAAAGGTGATATCATCGAATCGGGGAAGCAATTTGGCCACATAATCCCGATATGGAATTAAATTTTCATGCTTTGTATCCCAATCACCTCTTATCTGGTAAATTACTAGGGCAGAATCCCCAAACACATCAAGGGTTTTGATTCTTAAGTCAATGGCTTCTTCTAGCCCTAGTATACACGCCTCGTACTCAGCCATATTGTTAGTGCACGAAAAACAAAGTTTGGCTGTAAACGGCAAGTGAAAGTTCTTAGGAGATGTAATGACTACCCCAATTCCATGCCCATAAGAGTTAGAAGCACCATTGAACATGAGAGTCTATCGCTCCCTTGGTTCCGGCCCTTCATCTGGCCCTGGTTCTTCGTAGTCTCTTGCCATCATAATATCTTCATCTGGAAAGTCAAATCTCAACGGCTGATAATCTTCCACGGGTTGGTGGGCCAAATAATCTGCTAACACACTGCCCTTGATAGCCTTCTGAGTGACATACTGGATGTCGTATTTGGATAAAAGCATTTGCCACCGGGCTATCCTACCGGTAAGGGCAGGTTTCTCAAAGATGTATTTGATTGGATCCATCTTAGAGATTAAGTATGTGGTGTGTGTCAGCATATATTGTCTGAGGCGTCTAGCAGCCCACGTAAGTGCACAACAAGTTTTCTCAAGCAAGGAGTATCTAGTCTCACAATCATTGAACTTTTTGCTGAGATAGTATATAGCATGCTCTTTCTTGCATGTATCATCTTGTTGTCCTAATACGTAACCCATGGATTCTTCGAGCACTTTCAAGTACATAATGAGTGGCCTTCTAGGAACTGGTGGTATCAGGATTGGTGGTTCTTGCAAATACTCTTTGATTATATCAAATGCCCCTTGTCATTCGTCATTTTACACGACCGGCTGATCTTTCCTGAGTAATTTAAAAACCGGCTTGCAAGTGGCTGTAAGGTGTGAAATAAACCTTGCAATATAATTCAACCTTCCTAGAAAGCCATAAACCTCTTTTTCGGTCCTCGGTGCAGGCATGCTCTGAATTGCTCTTACTTCATCAGGATCCACCTCAATCCCTTTCTGGCTTACAATAAAGCCCAACAACTTTCCAGACCGCACCCCGAACGTACATTTGTTAGGATTAAGCCTTAATTTGAACTTCCTGAGTCGGGCAAACAACTTTTCCAAATTAACCAAATGCTCCTCTTCAATCTGGGACTTGGCAATCATGTCGTCAACATACACTTCGATCTCTTTATGAATCATATCATGAAAGAGTGTTACCATTGCACGTTGGTACGTTGCCCCAGCATTCTTCAGCCCAAACGGCATTACCTTATAACAGAATGTGCCCCACAGTGTAATGAACGTGGTCTTCTCCATGTCATCTGGATCCATCTTAATTTGATTGTAGCCAAAGAATCATCCATGAAGGAGAAAACAGAGAACTGGGCTGTATTATCCACCAATACATTAATGTGAGGTAATGGGAAATCATCTTTAGGACTTGCTCTGTTTAGGTCACGATAATCCACACACATGCGAACTTTTTCGTCCTTCTTCGGTACCGGAACGATGTTGGCAACCCATTGCGGATATTTGGCCACTGCTAAGAACCCTGCATCGAATTGTTTTCGGACTTCATCACGAATTTTTAGAGCCACGTCAGGACGAGTTCTTCTCAATTTCTGCTTGACAGCATGGCATTCTTCCTTGAGTGGCAACTTGTGTACAACGATGTCCGTATCTAGACCAGGCATGTCTTGATACGACCACGCGAACACATCAGCATACTCTCGGAGAAGCTCTATCAACTTTACCTTGATAGCATCCTGGAGAGACGCTCCGATCTTTATCTCCCTTTTATCTTCTTCAGAGCCCAGGTTGATAATTTCGGTGTCCTCTATATGCGGCAGAATGACCTTCTCTTCTTGCTGCAGCAACCTAGCCAGTTCGTTGGGGAGCTCATCATCTTCCTCTTCCGCTTGATATATTGGACAATCAAAATCATAGAGGCTTATAGCAGTGTCGATATCGATGACTTCGGTGGTGTCTCTGCATGTTTATGATTTATGCAACTTATTTAGGAAAGTGAGTGCGTAAAAGAAATGCCATTTATTATGAAAAAAGTATAAAAGAAAATGAGAGAAAATTGAATGCAAATTAAAATTTATTCATGTTAATCATGTTTCGAAACATCAGGAGGCCTGATACAAAGCTCCACTACACCTTGGGCAGAGCGTAGGGTTTTGATAATCAATTAAAACTTTACTTTTGAAGAGGGAAGAATTGGGGTATTTTAATGGTCTTCCAGTTCTTCAATTCTTTGCCAGGTTCAGTCTGTCGGATCCAGCTTGCGGAGACTTCTTTATCATCAACCTCATCTTTAATTACCATAGCAGAGGTATGATCGAATATATGCCCAGTGCTCTTGAAAACTTCTGCTACATGAGGAATTTGCTTTTGGCCATATGCAATTGTCGCTGTGCTGGATGAAGGATGGTATCCTAGCCCAAATTTGTCGAACTTTTCAGCAACTTCCACCATCTTGCCCCAACCTTGGGCATTCCCTTCACCTACAACCATCTTAGCCTCTTCATAAGAAGCCATTGCTGATCTTGAACTCTGACCATCCGAAATCCGCTGCACTGCTAATGTATTCACCACTTCAAACGATTGAAAAGGTGTTTCCACCATTTCCCCTTCGACTTCAATGTACCTGAAGGATGTCAAGTGGCTTACCAAGATATCCTCCTCTCCTCCAATCAGAACTACCTTGTCATTACTGACAAATTTTAACTTTTGGTGAAGAGTGGAGGTAACAGCTCCTGCATAGTGAATCCAAGGTCTTCCTAATAGACAGTTGTACCATGGATAAATATCCATTACTTGGAAAGTAATGGTGAAAACAGTTGGTCCGATTTTTATTGGCAAGTCCGCATCGCCAATCACAACACGCCTAGACCCATCAAAAGCTTTGACTACCAGAGCACTCGGCTTCATGCTAACTCCTTTTACTGGCATTCTCTCCAGGTTGATCTTAGGAAGCACATTTAAAGAAGAAACTGTATCCACCAAGACTCGGGATATCAATGTGTCTTGACACTTGATAGAAATATGGAGAGCTTTATTATGGTTTCTTTTCTTTGCAGTCAGGTCATCATCATTGAACCCAAGAAAGTTCCCGGTTGTTACGCTGGCTATCACATCATCGAATTGGGCTACAGTGATGTATTTGGAAATATGTGTGGCGCTCAACACCTTCATTAAAGATAACTTGTGTGCCTCTAAACTGAGTAACACCGAGAGCATGGAAGTAGGAGTCTGGTTTAGTTGATCAATCACTTTATAGTCACTTTTTCTGATGATCTTCAAGAATTCCTCAACTTCCTTTGGTGTAACCGCTGCCTTTGGTGATGATACCTCAGCAGGTGGCTCTACACTTGGTAATTCAACTGACGCATCAGCAACTTTTTCTTTATTCTTAGCAGGCGCTTCCACTGGTTTGACGATAAATAAACGACCATTGCGAGTCATTCCACTAGGCCCAACCACTGCATCGCATTTGGCAGCGTCATACTCAATTACTATCTTCTCTGGCCTTTGTTTAAAAACTTTAGGCTCAAATTCATCGACAGGATACTCCATCACTATCGGCGCTGGTCGTGTTGCTCTTTGTCTATCGACATCATCTTCATCGTATTGCATGATTATGGGTGCTGGTCAGGCAGGTCTCCGTTGAAAGGCTTTTGAAGGATCATATTGTAAAACTACCGGTGTTGGGCAAACTCGCCTTGGTGGATATGCATCTGTTTCATCATACTGAATGTCAATAGCATACACATTCGAATCTCTACGTTTTATCTGTATTATCCCATGCTCTAAGAACCTTTGCAAATGTTTCTTTACCAACTCATCAGTCAAATTCTCCGCTTCTTCTTAGAGAATCATCCCACTTTTCTTCATTTGTTCTCCAATAATAGCCATCGGAGTACGGATATCTTCAACATTTGTAATTAGTCTCAAACCATTGCTTTTTTCCACAATATTAACGGAAGAACTTCCATGTGCAGGTAACGGATTATTCTTAACATTGGCACCTCTAGGTGTAAAAGTGAGGTCTTTGGACTCTATCAAGTTTTGCACTCTGTTCTGAAATGCATAGCAGTTGTCTATGGAGTGTCCGGGGGCTCCCTTATGAAACTCATAATGAGCATTGGCATCGTACCCGGGAGGATACAGAAAGATTTCCGGACGCAAGTCTCACAATGTTAAATGTCCACTTCGATTTAACTGAGCAAAGATTTGTCCATATGACATGGGCAACAGATCAATTTGCCTTCTTGTCTGTCTCGGCCTTTGCGGTCTTTGAGCAGGAGCATTCTGATATTGTGGTGGAGGAACTCTCTGATGATTCTGTTGCTGATTCTGCTGTTGGGCTGGCTGTTGATAAGGAGCTTGGGCTATTGTAGCTACTTGTTGATATTGGATATCCACTGGAGCTCTATCTTCTTGCCCCCTCATCACGGTATTAGCTTCATCTTCCCTTTTCTTCACAAAAGGATTTCTTCCTCCATTTGTTGGGACTGCAGCCATGTTCTTTTTCAATGTGCTCTCGATTCTTTCACCTACTGATACCACTTACGCAAAGTTAGGGAAACTAGACCCAAGCATGCGATCCAAGTACTGAGGTTGTAGTGTTCCCATAAACATGTCAGTTAATTCCTTGGTCAGCAATGGTGGTTGAACACGGGCAGCCAATTCCCTCCATATTTGGGCATGTTCTTTAAAAGACTCATTATTACGTGGGTTCATATCTTGCAGCTGGGTGCGATTCGGGGCCAAATCAGTATTATATTGATAGTATTGTGAAAACGCATCTGCCAGATCTCTCCATGTACTGATTTGTCCTTTCTCTAACTGCATATACCATTCCAATGATGCCCCACTGAGGCTATCTTGGAAGTAATGAATTAAGAGCAAGTCATTGTCAATGTGAGCAGCCATCTTGCGACAGTATGCTCTAAGATGGGTTTTTGGGCAACTTACTCCATTGTACTTCTCAAAGTCTGGAACTTTGAACTTCTTTGGTATTACCAGTCCGGGGACTAGACACATGTCAATAGCATCCAAGCCTGGAGTCTTCTGGACCTCCAAGGACCTGATCTTCTCTTCAACAGTTCGTAGTCTATCTGCGGAAAGGTCAGTTACAGCTCCCACATTATGTTAAGGATGAGGTGGAGGAGGAGGTTGGAAGAAAGCATCATACTGTTCATCCATTCCTATTTCGGAGCCATGATGTGTGAATGTAGAATGCTCAACAAGGTCCACGGGGACAGGAGGGGGAGTCTTAACGATCCCAGAAGTTCCTATATTATCAGCCGCTTTCCTAGCATCAGCCAAAATCTCAGCATTGTTCTCCTTACGGGCCAGTGTCATCATTGTTTCTAGTAGCTGGGCCATCTTCATCTTGAGGGCATCAATGTCACCCCTCATGGTGTTTTGAGTCTCTTCAATCTGTTCCAGCGTCATTTGGTAATTACGCAAAGTTTCATAACGATGTCGAATAATCAGCTTATATCAAATCTGGTGGAGCAAAGGGTAGAGATTTAGAGTCGTGCAGTGTTTTGAAAAAAAATGCGTACCATGATATGCAAGATGATATGCATTTGCTTTTCAGGGAATTTTCGAATTAATTGCTTAACATACACAAGAACATTGAAAACCAGTCAAATCACATTCATTCATAAAAGGATAGCATTCATGTGATACAAAAATAAGGATCATTCAAAATATAACCCATAATGTTTAATTAATAAGAATAAATGAACTTCAAACTTTTGGCCTTCTAGCTTCACGTTCTTCTAACTCTTCTTTGAACTTCTTCAGCATTGCCTTACACATGCACAAAAAGTCGCAGATACTGTGGGGAGTAGATTCATCCATTGCTTCCATAGCATCCCTGTGTTTCCAAACCAGATCTTTGGTCAACCAGTTGCAGAACTCGATCAGACCGTTGAGTTTGTTGCGATACACGTCTCTGCCAGCTATTAATATATGGATAGACCTCTCATATCCTTTAAAATCGATAGCCGCTTTCTCTCTTTCAGCAGGCCATATAGCTTTATCTGCTAGGACATCTTTTATTTTCTACTTCAAGTTTGCAGCATAGTTCTTAACAGAGTTTAACTCTATGCACACTTCGTCCCAATCAGCAGGCCTAACTTGAGCAACCCTCAAAGCCCTTTCTTTGAGCCTACGCTCCTCTAGTTCAGCAACTCTTGATTGGCGTAAAGTAGTGTTCAGCCTATGGACCTCTGCTCCCATCTCTTCTCGGATTGTCTTGTTCCTTTTGGTAGCTGCAAGCCAACAATATTCATTCTGAACACATTTCCTTCTAACCCTGTCTAGCTCTTCTTTCAGCTCACTCACCTTGCTATCAGACTGATCAAGACACACCTTAACCTTTTTCCTCCAATGCTCTTCTTCGTCTGCTTTCTTCCCCACTGCCTCTAACTGGGTGTTCTTGCGCTGGAGCTCCCACTTCATATCATTTTTCTCACTAGTGACTTCTTGAAGTCTCACCTCAAGGCTCTCATTTTCTTTTATCAACCTTGCTATGGTAGCTTTGAGATCTTCAGCTTCTTCTATTGAAATATGAGTAGGTTTAGGTTCAGGCAAAGGCTCATATACCTTTTCCTTAAAAGGCATCTTGACCTCCTTAGCCCTCTCCTTAACCCATACAAAGTAAGGCTCTTTAGTTATACCATTACTTCTTCCCAATTCATTTCTTCCTTTCTTCTTATGGTCTTCCAAGCTCTTGTAATTTTTCTGAATAACTCAGGGTTCTCAGACCCTAAGTCATGCATCAAGAAAGCTTCAAGGTCATTTTTCTCAAGAGGCGCTACCATACGGTACCCGAGCTGTCTAACTGATAACATCGGATTGAAATTAATACAGCCTCGAGTTCCTATTAGAGGGATATTGGGAAACTCACCACAAATGGTGATAACTTTATCAAAGTCTTGTGAATACCAGGAGAGATCAGCAGATCTAAGAGCCACCATTCTTTGAGCCCAACTATCATCAGCTCGATCAACAAAAGGCCCTTTAGTAGGCAAGTGCATATGTAGCCACTGGTACAAGAGAGGGGCGCAACAAACAATCGAGCCATCTTTCTTTTTACTTCTCCAGCTCAGGTAATAAAAGACATCAGCTAGAAGAGTTGACACATGATTTTTGGTTAAGAAAACATGAATAGCCGTCACGTCTACAAAATCATCTATGTTAGGGAATAAGATGATTCCATAAATAGCTAAAGCCACCGCTGCATAGCAAGCATCCCAACTCTAGGCCTTAATAAGGGTGTCAGCTTTGTCAATAAAGAACTTGAGAGGAAGTCCTTTAACCCCACCTTTGGTCTTCCAATTATCAGTAATGTCCCTCTTATGCATGTGAAGTGCATCAGTAATTACTTTGTCTTCCAAATCTTCTTTCACTCCTACAAATGGGGACTTATCCTTTATAGGAATACCCACTAGTTTCTCAAATTCTTCCAATGTTGGTGCTAGCTGAAACTCTTGAAATGTGAAACACCTCAAAGAAGAGTCATAGAACTGAGCCAAAGTGACAAGTGCCTTAGAATCCACATCTTGAATTAGCAAATGAATAAGCCTGCCATAATCCTTCATAAAGTTAATCCTGAATACAGCAGGAATACGAGAAACCAAACTGCGCAAGTCTTCCAATTTGGGTCTCTTGAAGCTGTAAAGTGGGCATCTGACATTGCTTCCCATAATTCCTGGATGTTAACAATATAATTCTTAAATTCCCTGATGTTGCACCCCAAAATTTGCCCAACCTTTTATTGGCTTGGCTTTTGTTTCATTACATTCTGTTGCATTTCTGCATTGCATAACATTTGTCCTTGAGACAGGGGATCAAGGTTTTCTTGTGGCTCATAATTCACTCTCAGTGCAAGCAATTGAACCACGAGCATTAAAGGCTCTGGCATTTATTTTGCCCAACGATCAGGCGACCGATTCTATTTTGCAGGTTGTTTTTAGCTAAGAAAGTAGCATTCAAGCTATCGTAAGCATTATCATGGTTACAATGTTCGAGAACACATTCCAAAAGCTCAACAGGGTTCAAAACAGCAAGAAACAGGCAAACGGGCAGGTTTTCCCTTCAAAAGGCGCCAGAATTCAAATTTTGAAGGTGTTAATCGGTTAACGCATATGGTTAACCGATTAACCAAGGCAAAATCAGGCCAGATTTGAAATTTTGAAGGTGTTAATCGGTTAACGCATATGGTTAACCGATTAACCAGTGCAATTTTTTTGCCTCTGTACGTGATTTTTCAGTGCAGAGCCATTTGGGGTCCAATTTTGATCACATGGAAATCCAATTTTACACTTGGGAAGGATCTAGAACCATTTTGAATTTTGGTTAATTTTCAAATTAATCAAAACTCCCTCCAAACTCCCACTCCTAATTCCATTCCAAAATTTCCAAACCATGCTTTGGATTCAAGCCTAAAGGATGCTTAAGTGATTCACTCCAAACCACACTCATTCTAACCTTCATTTTTCAATCTCATTTCAGATTTGATCTCATTCTCTCTCAATTCTCTAAATTTCCTCCATAACCAAAACCTTCACCAAAACTCTTTTCTACTTGAAATTCTTGATTCTTCATTAGAATCATTGATTTCTAAGAGCTAAACCTTCATCCATCATCTCCATTGGATCAATTTCTTCATTCCATTTTCGTGCAAATTTAGATTTGAAATTTGAAGTGAAGCTAGAAGTGATTATTTGAAGCAATTTAGCTTAATCTTGAAGGATCTCCATCTCTACTACAAGGATTAGCTTGGATCTTGAAATATTCCGGGTTTCTTGCTTCGATCTACTCATTTCCATCAAATTAATATTAACCGAAGCAAATCTCCGCTTCGTAGGTTTGAAATTCTTGATCCGATTATGTTTTTAGCTTAATTGCATATTTACCATGATGATTTTCATTTTCAATTGATTTGCTGCATTTTGATTCATATGATCTGTGTTGGTGTTGTTTAGATCTGTGTACATGCTGTTCGAATCATGGTTTGCTGGTTTAATTTCGTGATTAAGTGATTATGCGATCATCCCGTTGATCGGATAAGTGCTTATTTGCTGCACATGTTGTTCTGTTACTTATTTTCTGCTGTTGGCACAGTGTTAATCTGTTAACGTATATGGTTAACCGATTAACCATTACAAATTTCCATATTTTTCCAAATTTTCACAGTGTTAATCGGTTAACGCGTATGGTTAACCGATTAACCAGTTCAAATTTTCAAAATTTTTAAACGTTAACAGTGCGTTAACCGATTAACACTGTGCCAGTGGGTCTGTTTTGCTATTTTGCTTGCTTATTTGAGCACCGTTTCACTTCTAATCATTGTAATTCGATATGATGCATTAAAAGTGAAATGTTTTGGAATATATGTCGCTGTTTTGGTTGTTTAATCGAGATTCTGCCGACATTCGTGTTCTTTTCCACTTGAATGCATGCTTATGGATGTGGTTCAAGGTGATGATCTTTCGCATGTTCGCTTCCTTTCATCTTTTGCACTTTCCTTCATGTGTGCATCATTTTTGCATCGCTGTTGAGGTCGAGATGCGCTAGTGGTAGTTGCTGCCCCATACTTTTTTCCTCCCTCCCTTCATTCTAAGTGTGCATTCTCATGTTTGCATATTGCATTTTATTATGCTTTCTCCTTTTGTTTTCCCTTGCCATGTCCCCCTTAGGATCTAACCTCCTTTGTTTAAGGATGGTTATAGACATTAGGATTCAAACCATGCATGATCACATTAGGTAGTCCCCTTTTGTATCCCAACTCTAGGTCCACATTGCATGACAACTTTTAGGTTTGAGTTAGTCTCCCTATAGTGCGTCCTTTCTCTTCTCATCTTCAAACATTTTTAAAACACATAATAAAGGCTAATGAATGTTGTACGCTATGAGCCTTAAGCTACTTGGGAAATGGTGATTGAGTGGATTCCGCTCAATTGCCTAGAGTGTTTAGTATACACCCTTAGGGTGATATGCGACGCATTCGCTCCTAAGTCATAGTCTCTAGTGCAACAGGAGTTACAAATCAAACTCAAAACACTTCTTCTCTAAAAAACACAAAAACAAATCATTAAACTTCTTTTGTCCTTTGGGACCTTTAATAAGGAAAATCTTTTCAAATAAAAGAGTATTGTTAACTCTTAGTTCTACCGCAAACGGTAACGCCTAAGTCTCCAATGGTCGAGCTGCATACACCAAACTGCTAGAACTGTTTGTTAACCTTACTCGGATAAAACAGATGAAAAAACATGTGTTCTTTTAGCCCGAACTACGTTTGCTCTAATCTCTCATACCTGTTGAGAGTGTCGCAACTGCGAAAAACACCTGGTAAAAACAGAAGAGTCGTCACCTTTCATTATTTATCCCAAAGAGAGGAAAAGGAAACGATCAGAAAAACCTAACGAAAAGGGAAAGACAAGGTCATCGCAACCAAGTCCTGGATTCGGAAGTCGGTTACGCAAGGGGAAGGTATTAGCACCCCTCGCGTCCGTCGTACTCGACGGGATCCACGCTTATTGTCTATCTAAGGGTGTGTTTAACTATCTACGTTATAGGCTTGCGGGACAAAAAGAAAAGAAAGAGAGACTCGGAAGAGCATCGCAGCCCTGTGCCTACGTACTTTCATCTGGTATGAAAGATCAGAGTCAATGCAGTTCGGCTAACTACGAGAGAGAAGGGGGGAATGTTGCTCGCCAAGACATCGCGTCTTGTGCCTACTTACTTTCATCTAGTATAAGAGATCAGAGCAAACGTAGTTCGGGCGGACACGAAACCATGGGTAGATTAAGTGTTTTAATCGAGTAAGGTTAAACCTCCATTCCAGCAGTTAGGGACAAAGCCTGTTTGCGGTAGTACCGAAGCTTAACAACACACTTTTCTGAAAAAAGTTTCCGATTAATCCCGAAGGAAAAAGATTTGGATTTGTTTTGTGTTTTTTAGTGAAGTGGATTAATTCGGTTTGTGATTCACGTTGCAGTAAAGACTATGACATGGAGGCGAATGCGTTGTATATCTCCCCCAAACGGGACGTCTACTAAATATTCTAGATAAGCGAGAGGAGACCCCTCACTCATCATTCCCCATGTAGCTTAAGGCTCGTAGTGCGCAACGTTTATCGCCTTTATTAAATGAGTTAGCATGATTTTGAGATGAGAAGAGAAGACGCACGGAAGGTCTAAGGGAAACTCGGCCCTAACGTTGTCATGCAAAGTGATCCTAAAGTTTGGATTGAAAGGGGAAATATCTACCCTAATGTTAGCATACTTGGATTGAGCACCTAATGTCTCTCATACTCCCATCCTAAATGGAGGGACTAGGAATCCTATGGGGATCATGGCAAGAAAGCACAAGAAGAACAAAGGAAGAATCAATCACAAGTAGAAAATGCAAACATGAAAATGCACGTTTAGAATGGTGGGAGGGAGGAAAAATGTGTGGGGCAGCAGCCGCCACAAGCGCGTCTCAACCTCAACAGCGATGCAAGAATGATGCAGACATGTGGGAAAAACAAGAGATGAAAGTAATTAAACATGCAAACAAACGATCAATTCAAACCACATACACGAGCATGCAAACAATTGGAAAATGATCATACAAGTTAATGAAATCATGATTAATCAACCACAAATAGTGACAAATAGCCAAAATAATTCAATCCTAATGCATCACACTGATCTATGATGATTCGAATCGAACTGGTATGCAAACATGCAAGCAAACAGCAAAATATGGCATTCTGGCACAGTGTTAATCGGTTAACACATACTGTTAATCGGTTAACCTGTGTAAAACAAGTGAAAATCTGGAAATTCATAGGTGTTAATCGGTTAACACTAGGCGTTAACCGGTTAACACCCTGAAATCTTTGAAAATTTTGAATATTTGAATTGGTTAACCTGTGTAAAACAAGTAAAAATCTGGAAATTCATAGGTGTTAATCGGTTAACACTAGGCGTTAACCGGTTAACACCCTGAAATCTTTGAAAAATTTGAATATTTGAATTGGTTAACCTGTGTAAAACAAGTGAAAATCTGGAAATTCGTAGGTGTTAATTGGTTAACACCAGGCGTTAACCGGATAACACCCTGAAATCTTTGAAAAAATTTGAATATTTGAATTGGTTAACCGGTTAACCATATACGTTAACCGGTTAACACTGTACCAGAAGCCAAAAACAGTAAACAAAAAATCACTTAATGCACAAAATCACTTAATCTAGTGATCCAACAGATCAGCTTATCAAATAAACACAAAATTACACCTGCAAACAGAAAACCAATAGACATGCAAACATGTCTACACAGCACAATCGTAAATCGAACGGATCAAAATCAACAAAATTCAATCAAATATAGAGATTAACATGATAAGCTCAAAAATTAAATCGGATCGAGAATTCCAACCTTCGTAGCTGAGATTTGCTTCGGTAAATGTTGATCAACTGAATTTGAGAAGATCAAATGCCAGAAATCCGGAAAACTTCAAGATCCACAATAATTGATGTTGTATGAATGAAGATCCACCAAATTTGAGTCAAAAAAGCTTCAAATAATCACTTCTAGATCTAACTCCAGATTCAGATCCAAGCTTGCACGAAAATTGGAGATGAGAATTGATCAAATGATGATGGTAGATGGAGGATTATGCTCAAGAATCCATTGACTCCAATGAAGAATCAATAGTTCCAAGGAAAAAGAGCTTTGAGTGAGTTTTGGTTATGGAGGGAATTTGGAGAGTTGAGAGAGAAATGAAATGAAATCTGAAGTGAGAGTAAAAATGAAGGTTAGAATGGCTTGCTTTGGAGTAAATGACTTAAATACTCTCTTGGTATGGGATCCAAAGCAAGGATTGGAGTTTGGGTTGGAAATCAAGGCTTGGAATGTGGAATGGGATTTTGGAGGGAAATCTGAAATTTAAAGGTGTTCTAGATCCTTCCCACATGAAAATTTGAATTCCAAAGTGATCAAAATTGGACCCCAAGTGCAATTGGCCTGAAAAATCACGTACAGGGCAAATTCTGCTATGGTTAACCGGTTAACCATATGCGTTAACCGGTTAACACTGTTAAAACTTCAATTCTGGGCTGATTTTCAAATGGTTAATCGATTAACCATATGTGTTAACCGATTAACACCTTCAAAAATTTGAATTTGGCGGCTTTTGGTGGGAAATCTGTCCATTTGCCCTGTTTCAACTGTCTGGAGCTCTGTTTAGCTGCTGAACCTCACTTTCGACCATTGTCACTGTGAGGATGCTTGTTATGAGCCTGAGTGCTGATCCTGATTTAAAATTAACCTGCAAAGTAAAATCGGTCGCCTGACCGCTGGACAAAATAAATGTCCGAGCCTCGGATGCTCACTGTTTGTTGTTCAGTCTTTTGCTCCGAAATGAACTTGAGTCACAGGAACGCCTTGATCCCGCGCCTCGAGAACGAATGCTATGCAATGCAAAATGCTAAATGCAAAGAAACAAAAGCCAGTTATGGTTAAAAATGAAAGGAAAATTTTGGGGTGCTACAGCTGCCCCTATTCAAACAACTTGGACCTGAAGGGAGGAAAAACATTCGCTTTCAAACATTCAAAGTACAAGGTGATTGAATACAAAAGAACCCGGAAATTTGCACCCCTCGGGAATGCAAAACAGCGACTACCAACCAAGAGTCGGAAAACGAAGCTCTGGGGATAACAATCCAACATAATCTAAACTTCGTCCAAAAGATGCCAACCAAAAGTCGGGAACACGCTCGGAGGATACCAACCAAAAGTTGGAACAACCAAAGATACCAACCAAGAGTTGGGACGAAACCAACAACAAATACCAACCAAAAGTCGGGATAGCGAACTCAGAATACCAACCAAGAGTTGGAACAAACCCTGCTGGGGAACAAAAAGAGTAGCCGAACAGTTTTATGGTGACTCCCTCGGGGAAAGAGTAGACTAATTAGACGACTCTGCGGAGAACAAGCATCTATCAAAAGCCTACAATCAAAGAATTCCATCCAAGAGATGGGATAAAAAACCCAAACACTACCAACCAAGAGTCGGGATCACCACAACACTAACCGAAACTTCCATGGCGAGACGACTTCGCTGAGGAGTCAACGTCCATCACAGGACGACAATCTAGCAACATCATCCAAAAGATGGGATGAGGACTACTCTCTGGGGACCAAACCACCCCTACCAACCAAGAGTCGGAATCCATACTAACCGCAATTTGCATGGCGAGACGACTTCGCTGAGGAGGCATACTGACCAAAAGTCGGAATCAACAACCAGAGAACCAAGGTTACCAACCAAGAGTTGGAAAAATGTCAACACGTCGACCACACCGGATATGGCGACTTCACTGGGGAATTGAAGGCTACCAACCAAGAGTTGGAAAACGAACCGACATCCACGACTGACCATACCAGAGAAACCATAACCACCAACCAAAAGTTGGAAAACGCCAAATCTTCTTATCAACCAAAAGTTGAGATAACGATTCTTCAGGGGAAAAAGGAAGAGTACCAACCAAAAGTTGGAACAACAATAGACGTTCCAGACCGACCCTGCTGGGGAAATAGGGGGATACCAACCAAGAGTTGGGACCACCGCAGGGGAAAACATCCAACCAAAAGTTGGGAAACAAAGGTACTAACCAACAGTTAGAATCACCATGAAACACCATTGATCAAAGGTAGGAACACAAGCTGCTAACCAAGAGTTAGGATTGCTGGGAAAAGATCCTCATCGATCAAAAGCTACCAACGAAGAGTTAGGATAGTTAGGGGGACGCTAGACGAAGCTGACTCCACCACGGAAGACTGCCAACCAAAAGCTGAGATGATCATCCCAGATTATCAACCAAGAGTTAAAATAAAAGGCCACTAACCAAAAGTTAGAACAACAGCTACTAACCAAGAGTTAGAATAACAAAGATTGCCAACCAAGAGTTGAAATAGAGACTTCGCTCGGGGAAGCCAAAGATTACCAACCAACAGTTGGGATCACCAAATACAATCATCTGAACTATGTAGGAGGGTACCGACACAAAAGTTGGAATCCACAACTCTGCTGAGAGAAATAAAGAATAACCACCAGAAGTTGGAATAACATCCAAACGCCACTAGGCCATCAGCCAAAAGTTGAAATAAAACAACGATGACCAACCAAAAGTCGGAACAACTCTGTTGGGGAAGAGCCACGAGCTTGACCAGTGAAGGCAACACTCGCAAGCGACCCATCTGAGGAAAGCGAAAACATTCACCCAAACTACCCAACTAGGAAGAATCTGATAAAATAACCCGCCAAAAATCCATCCTGACGTGGATAACACGAAAACCTCTTGATTCAAACAATCCCTGCTGAAAAGACTATCCGGTCCCAAAACACCAAATCTGGCTTATGCTTCAGATGTTTATGTTTGAAAATGGCATAATGCTCCATACGAAATGGAAATGCTACGCGTTTGGAAGGATGCTAATGCGAAAATTCAAATGCAAAAGAACCTACCCAGCAAAATAAATGCTAGGGAGAAAAGATACCCACTCTGTCGGGGAGAAAGAACAACCTTGTCGGGAAGAGAAATCCACACCCCTGGGGATCAAATCTTCTAGGGAACTTGAATAACTCTGCGGGGACACAAGCAATTCGATGTTTAAACCAGACCCCTCCTACTGAGGAAACCGCCTCTGCGGGGGAAACTAATCGACCACCGAAGATTGACTTTATCCTGCTCAAGAAACCTGCCCTAAACGGCACTCTTGAAAACTCTATCCTGCTCGGGGAGAAAATCCACTCTGCTTGGGATTACATCAAACATCAACTACGGGTAACCTGAACTTGAATCTACTGGGGAAATCCCAGACTCCTGTTCTACCGCTTACTCTATTGAGAGAATTAGCACTACACTCTACTGGAGAAAATCCTGAATCGACTCCGTAGGGAAAGGACGTCACTGACGTTGCCTCTGCTGGAGAAGAAAACTGGTTTACAAGCCACCCTGCCGCTGAGGGAAACACTTCTATCCTTCCGCTGAGAACAAACACCACCCTATCGGAGACTCACTTTCTCACGAAGACAAAGCTTTGTTCTGTTGGAGATACAACATTTCAAACTTGATAATCAGACTCTGTCGGGTAGAGGACACAACTCTTCCGGGGATAAGATGACCACTTCACTGGAGAAGCGAAATCTCTGCTAGGGGAAGCAAACTTCCTCGTTGTTCATGCCTGACTGCATTTACCTGTGGGGAACAAGTCCATTCTGCCGGAAGTATCACACTTAACCCGCTGAGAATACTCGGCTGGCAACAATTGCTACTCGTTGTGACTTGAGCTGCTGAGGAATAAGGGAAACTCACCTGATTGTGATAACCCTGTCGACCTACAACAAAGAAAAACACCAGAAATATTCTACATGTGAAATGGTTACCTTGGTTACCATCCATGATACTTACCGATCAAGCAAAGTCAATGCTTTCATTATGCTCTGCACAACCTTTTTGCTTTTACCTGCAATGTTTACCAAAATAACAGACATTTTGCAAATAAAACAGTAAAATAGATAAGAAAAAGAAAGCTCTTTGACTGAAGTGAATACTTTATTGATGAAAGGCCTGTAAATAAGAAAATTACAATTCAGAGGCAATTCCTGAAAAGAGGTAATTGCTCAAAAACAAGAAAACAAATACAATATAAATGTCGGCAATGTGGAAACAGACAACCACCATGTGTCGATTCGGCTATGACATGTATGTCTTCAATGTTCCCCGTATTTCGTCTTCTGACAAGACTGACTAGACTGATTCCTTTCCTTCGGGATAACTGCTCACAAGCTTATAGATCGAACGCGGATCATGATCATTTGCTTTTCAAATCCCTAACTTTTGCCTGGATCGCCCTTTCGGGTTTTCAATCCACCGGGATACCCATTTTTGCCAAAGTTTCCTTTTCAGGTTTTCAACTTTGCGGGTTCATTCTTTTTTCTTTTATCCCTAATTTTTGCCCGAACCTTTTCTTTTTATGGTTCGCCGGGATGCCTAATTTTTTCCTGGACTTTTCTTTTTGTGTCCAGCGGGTCTCTTTTAAGCAAAGTATTTTTTAACCACGTCCACGTTCACAGGGGACGAAAAATTTTCACCATCCATAGTAGATAGTAATAAGGCTCCACCAGAGAAAACCTTTCTTACCACATACGGACCTTCATAGTTAGGAGTCCATTTTCCCCTGTGATCTGTCTGAGGAGGAAGGATCTTTTTCAACACCAAATCACCTGTCTGGAAGCACCGAGGACGCACTTTCTGATCAAAGGCTTTCTTCATCCTACTCAGGTACAACCGGCCATGCGCAATGGCTGCTAATCTCTTTTCATCAATCAAGCTCAGCTGATTCAACCTGGTTCGCACCCGTTCAGCTTCGTCAAGCTTCACATCCGACAAAACCCTTAAAGAAGGAATCTCAACTTCTAATGGCAGGACTACTTTCGTGCCATACACCAGTGAGAAAGGAGTTGCCCCGGTTGATGTACGCACCGAAGTACGGTAACCGTGAAGAGCAAAAGGCAACATCTCGTGCCAGTCTTTGTAGGTCATAACCATTTTCTGCACAATCTTCTTGATGTTCTTATTAGCCGCTTCAACAACATCTTTCATCTTCGGACGATATGGAGAAGAATTGTGATGTTCTATCTTGAAACTTTGACACAGTTCCTTCATCATTTTGTTATTCAAATTTGAACCATTATCGGTAATGATTCTCTCCAGAATACCATAACAACAAATGATGTCCTTCTTTATGAATCGGTGACCACCTGCTTCGTGACATTAGCGAAGGACGCTGCTTCTACCCACTTCGTAAAGTAATCAATCGCGACCAGAATGAAGCGATGTCCATTATAAGTAGTCGGCTCAATCTTTCCAATCACATCGATTCCCCACATGGAAAAAGGCCAAGGAGACGTCAACACATTCAGAGGATCTGGTGGCACATGCACCTTATCCATATAAATCTGGCATTTATGGCATTTTCTGGCGTATTTGAAGCAATCAGATTCCATAGTCATCCAATAATACCCAACTCTCAATAATTTTCTAGCCATTGCATGTCCACCAGCATGAGTACCAAAAGAACCCTCGTGGACCTCCTCCATCAACAAGTTTGCTTCAAGTTCATCAACACAACGCAGGAAGACCATGTCGAAATTTCTCCTGTAGAGCACATCGTCCTTGTTCAGATAGAAATTACCGGCTAACTTCCTCAGAGTCTTCTTATCCTTGCTGGATGCCCTAGATGGGTACTCCTGAGTCTTGAGAAAATGCCTGATATCGAAATACCAAGGCTTTCCATCGGATGCTTTCTCAATGACAAACACAAAAACATGTCTATCAAGACGCATGATGGTGATAGCAGGAGTTTCATTCCAGAAATTAACTTTATACATCGAAGCGAGTGTGGCCAATGCATCCGCCATCTGATTCTCAGCCCTCGGCATATAATGAAAATCAACTCTATCGAAGAAGGGCAACAATCTCCTTGCATAATCTCTATAAGGCACCAGGTTGGCCTGACGAGTTTCCCATTCTCCTTTGATTTGGTTGACAACCAGTGCTGAGTCACCGTATACATCTAGATTCTTAATCCTCATATCAACGACCTCTTCTAAACCCATAATGCAAGCTTCATACTCGGCTTTATTATTTGTGCAAGCGAATGTCAATCGGGCGGTGAACGATATATGAGAACCGTGAGGAGTAGTAATGATCGCGCCGATTCCATTACCATATGAATTAACCGCTCCGTCGAAAACCAATTTCCACTGAGATCCTCTCTCAGGACCCTCGTCAGGTAAAGGCTCATCACAGTCTTTCATTCTCAAAAACATGACGTCTTCATTTGGAAAATCAAACTTCATCGGCTGATAATCCTCAATCTGCTGTTCCGCTAGATATTCTGATAGGATGCTTCCCTTAATGGCTTTCTGGGAAACATACTAAATATCATACTTTGTTAACACCATTTGCCAACGGGAAATCCTTCCGAAGAGTGCTTGTTTTTCAAATACATATTTGATTGGATCCATCTTCGAAATCAATAGGGTTGTGTGGTTCAACATGTACTGTCTCAAACGCTTTGCGGCCCAAGCGAGTGCGCAACATGTTTTCTCCAACATCGAGTACCTCGACTCACAATCGGTGAATTTCTTACTCAGGTAGTAGATGGCATGCTCTTTTCTACCTGACTCGTCCTATTGACCGAGCAAACATCCCATTGAATTCTCAAGAACCGTGAGATACATTATCAGTGGTCTCCCTGCAACTGGAGGCATGAGTATTAAAGGTACCTGTAGATATTCTTTTATTCTTTCAAAAGCCTTCTGGCAATTTTCATTCCACCTGTCTGTTTGATCTTTTCTCAGCAATTTGAATATCGGTTCACAAGTGGCTGTAAGATGAGATATAAACCTTACAATGTAGTTTAATCTCCCTAGGAAACCACTAACCTCTTTTTCCTTTCTCAGCTCAGGCATTTCTTGTATAGCTTTTATTTTGGCAGGATCTACCTCAATACCCTTTTCACTGACTATGAAACCCAGTAACTTTCCAGATCTCACCCCGAAGGTGCACTTGTTAGGATTCAGCCTCAGCTTGAACTTCCTCAACCTTTCAAACAATTTCAGAAGATCGACCAGATGTCCCTCCTCCGTATGTGACTTTGCTATCATGTCATCAACATAGACTTCCACCTCGTGATGAATCATATCATGAAACAAAGTGACCATCGCCCACTGATAAGTTTCCCCTGCATTTTTCAATCCAAAGGGCATCACCTTATAGCAAAAAGTCCCCCACGGTATGATGAAAGTAGTTTTCTCCATGTCTTCTAGGGCTATTTTGATTTGGTTGTACCCAGAGAAGCCATCCATGAACGAAAACACGGAATACTGAGCGATGTTATCAACCAACACATCAATATGAGGGAGCGGGAAATCATCTTTCAGACTCGCTTTATTAAGATCTCGATAATCAACGCACATCCTGACCTTTCCATCCTTCTTAGGCACAGGAACAATATTAGCGACCTACGGAGGGTAATTCGTGACAGCAAGAAATCCAACATTCAACTGCTTCTGAACTTCTTCTTTGATCTTGACTGCCATGTCAGGCCTTGTCCATCTCAACTTCTGCTTGACTGGCGAGCAATCTTCTCTGAGAGGTAACCGGTGTACCACAATATCTGTATCCAGGCCAGGCATGTCTTGGTAAGACCAAGCGAAGATATCCTTATACTCACGGAGCATTTCAACCAATCTTCTCTTGACACTGTCTTCCAATGCAACCCCTACCTTAACCTCTTTCTTGTCATCCTCGGTACCCAGATTAATAATTTTAATATCCTCCTTATGAGGTACAATAACCCTTTCCTCTTGCTTAAGAAGCCTGGATAACTCTTCGGGTAGTTCACAGTCTTCTTCAGTCTCATCTTCAGCTTGATAAATGGGATTATTAAAGTCATACGAAGTCATAGTTAAACCTGAATCGATGGCGTCTGATAGAGAAGACCTGCATGAGGATGTTATGTTTATTATGCGATGCAACAAACAAAACACATTGCCATTTTTCTGTTAAGTATAAATACAAAACAAAAACAAGACAAACAAGGATCACAAAATTTGAATGCGAAACGTCTTTTATTAATGATAAACTGTAAATAACAAGAAGGCCCCACAAATGGGTCACTACGTCTTGGGTAGAACGTAGGACTAAACATAATCAAAACAATGAACATTACTCTGCAGCAGTAACATGAATGATTTCTTTGGCAGTCCAGTTGCACAACTTCTGGCCGGGAGTACATGGACGAATCCATGCATCCATGTCACAGTCACTGTCACCTTCATCGTCTTCAACGACATTGATCCGGTCAAAAATCACACCACTGCTGGTGAACTGCACTGGTCCCTTGTATCTTGGAATCTGAGAAGAGCTTGAGGGTTTGTATCCCAAGCCAAACTTGTATTGCTTGACAGGAACATCGAGAACTCGACCCCACTTCTGAGACGAGCCAAATTTTATGATAGCACGGGCTTCCTTGAGCGACGACATCGAAACCTCTGAGACTTCCCCTAAATTTGAACTGTTTCGAAGGCCTGGAAGAGCGTTTCGTGGATCTCACCATCCACTTCTACATACTTGAAAGATGACAGATGGCTCACAATAATGTCCTTTTCACCGCATACAGTAACTATGCTCCCCTCCGCCATGTATTTCAGCTTTCGATGCAACGTTGAGGTAACTTCCCCAGCAGCATGTATCCAAGGTCGGCCGAGCAAACAACTGTATGCTGGATGGATATCCATAATATAGAAGGTTGCATCAAAAATCTCCGGCCCTATCTGAATAGGCAGCGTGATTTCTCCAAATACTGATCTCTTTGACCCATCAAAAGCCCTAACCACCAGATCACTGGGCGTGCACAACAGACCCTGGATGTCTAATTTCATCAATGCCTTCTTCGGAAGCACATTGAGGGATGATCCCGTGTCGACCAAAACATGTGACATCAGAGATCCTCTACACTCCAACGATATGTGCAGAGCACGATTATGACTCCTCCCAGCAGGAGTCAGATCTAAATCAGTAAAGCCTAGACCATTACCAGCATTCACGTGAGCGACTACCCCTTCCAACTGATTGATAGAAATCTCCTGGGGTACGTACGCTGCGTTCAAAACTTTCAACAGAGCGTTGCTATGCGCCTTTGAACTCATCAACAATGACAAGATAGAAATCTTTGAAGGAGTTTGATTCAAGTGATCCACAATTTTGTAGTCACTCTTCCTAATTAACCTCATGCATTCCTCTGTATCCTTTGAAAGATCATCAGTAACAACTTGGGGTTGAACATTTTCTTCAATCACAACCTTACGCTTACCCCTGTCATTCTTATCAGCAATAACCTCTAGTGGAGAGAAAGCCCTGCCACTTCTGGTAATACCTCCGGCACTGACTATGTTCTCAACCGACGAACTTCCGCTTGTCGATTCTATCCATTCTTGTTTCTTCCCGTTACAGAACACTTCTCCTCCATAGTTCCATGGTATTGCTCTGGTGCTCTCATAGGGCATGGGTCCTGGTATAGTAATGGTTACCGGAGCTAGCCTAGCAGGCGCTGAAATATTGATTGTCCGGTATGGAATAGAAATAATAGCAACTTCATTTTCGTCATCACTCATCTTTTTCTCGAAATCTTCTTTCACGACTTTGTCAAACTGCAAACAACCTTCATCAATCATCCTCTGAATACCCCTCTTCAAAAGATCACAACCCTCAGGCCGCGCTTCACATTCTGAGCAGTCAGCCGAACAACCAGGAAATACTCCATTCTTCAACAAACAAGCTTTCACAAAACCCAACGGGGTTTCTAAATCTTCAACATCAGTTATCAGATTCAACTTCTCACCTTCAATAACGACATTGGTTGCGGCCACACCATGATTCGGCATCAGGTTCTGAGTAACATTGGGCCCCTCATTGGTGAAGTTAATAGCTTTAGAGTCAAGCAAATCCTATACCTTATGCTTAAAAGCTTTACAGTGGTCAATGTCATGGCCTGGGGCGCCAGAATGGAACTCATAATGAGCGTTTGCATCGTAGCCAGGAGGCGGTATACCTGTGAGAGGAGCCAACGTCCTCTTCTGCACCAACTGTAATTGCAACAACCGTTGTAACAACTGAGAATATGGTATTGGAGGATTGGTGAACTGCATATCAGGCATCCGGCGCCTAGCAGGATAAGGTCGCTGAGCGTTGCCTTGTTGCGGAGCTGCGGCCGGGATATTCACAGTGGCAACCTGATGATGCTGACGAGACTGAGCTCTACCTTTACCTTTATGTGAGATAGCATTTGCATCCCCCTCCCTTCTCTTAGGGTTTGCAGAATACGACTTCTTCGTTCCTCATGAAGAGGATCCACCACCATTGGAAACCTTACCAGACTTGATTGCACTTTAAATTTGCTCACCGACAATCACCAAATCAGAAAACCCTGCAGACATGCAGCCTATCATCTTCTCAAAATACACACCTGGTAAGGAAGCCATAAACAAGTCAATCAACTCCCTTTCAACCAAAGGAGGTTGTACCCTTGCAGCCAGATCCCGCCACCTCTGGGCGTATTCTTTGAAACTCTCAGAATTCTTCTGCGACAGACTCTGCAATTGTATCCGATTAGGTGCCATATCACTATTATATTGATAGTAACGCACGAAAGCCTCAGCCAAATCTTTCCAGCTACGAATATGGGTTCACTCAAGCCCCATATACCATTCCAACAAAGCCCCTGCCAGACTATCCTAGAAGAAATGCATCAATAGCTTCCCATCACTGGAATAAGCAGACATTTTCCTGAAGTAAGTCGAATGTGTACTCTGGGACAAGTCGTCCCTTTGTACTTATCAAAACCGGGCACCTTAAATTTGGGGGGAATCCTGACCCCAGGAACCAAACCAAGACCAGACATATCCAAGCCCAAAGAGTTCTGGTTCTCCAATGATCTCATTTTCTCCTCAATCAGTTTGAACCTTTGGTCAGCTTTAGTTGGCAAACCGCCCTCTAGATCTTTCACAGAGAATATATCATCCTGATTATCCTCCCAATGAGGACCAGCAACCCCATGCATAGCACACACACTGCCATTACTAGCAATATTATCGTTCTCACCAGCAACTCCTCCGCCCAGAGGTACAACAACAGTAGGAGTACCTTGAGGAACAGACCCACCAACCGGAGGATGAACAACACCAGTTCCTCCGTGCAAAACACCATCTTCATCAACCCGTGCTATCAACGGTTGAACGAGAGTTCTCAACTGCTCCTGTCCACTGGCGACAGTCTGCATCAGTTCCATGAATTGGGCCATACGAGCTCTGACCTTCTGCAATTCTACGTGAACCTGATCCATCACCTTCTGCTGATTCCCTCGAGTAGAGTACCTGTGGAAGCTGAATTCCTCAATCCTGAACTGAAGAAAACCAAGCAGATATAAGAACACAAGGCCACCAAGAACAACCTGCAATGCAAATGAGAATTCAAGATGCAAAATGAAAACATGTCTATGTATGCATAGGGAGATCTTCCCCCTTGATTCTGGTTTCAATAAACAAGAACAACAGAAATAGATAAGAATACCACAATAAAACTTCTCATATATCAAGTAAAGCTGAAACAATAAAACAAAGTGAGAAATATCCGCATACAAAGAGGTATTGATCCCATCCAACATCTCTAGTGATGATCAAGATACAAAATCAAATGAAACTACAAAAGATAAAACTCCTAGTAGCCATGATCTCTATGCCACTCCTGAGACTCCTCAAGCATCTCCTTCGTATCTAGATGGTCTGACCTCTCCATCAACTCTCAGATAAGGACATCCCTCTTGCGTATCACATCCCAGAGATAATGACAATGGTCCTCCCAAGCATCTTCGCCGAAGGCATCTTCAAGCCTGGGTTTCTTCACCTCTGCCGAATCTTGAACTCTTCGAGTGCTGACAAAGTCTCTTGGTATTTCTGCTCGATCGTGCTCCTGCGGAACATTTCTAGCAATACCTCTCTCTCCTTAGCCTTGAATTGCGCTTTCAGCTTATCGACCTGAACACGAAGCTGGTCCTCCCTATTCTTGTTGGCAGTCAAGGTAGCATTCCATTGCTCATTGAATTTAGATATCTTCAGATAGGCTCTATCTAAATCCTCCTTCTTACTCCTCAGAACATCACAAGTGCTTTTCAGATCAAGACCGAATTGTTTCCGTGCTTGTACCTGATCAGCAAGTTCTTCCTTCAACTTAGTCAACATTTTTGCATTTGTCTTCGCCAAATACACAACTTCACCCTTATCGTGCTTCAGCTGACTAATTTCCTACTTCAACTCTCCGTTCTCTTTGTGCAGCTCTTCCTTCTTTGCCCAAAGCTTGGTATATCTCGAGATATCAACAGTTGTAGGTGGCTCGATGACTAAGGTATATAATAGTACTTCAACGGGAAACGACAACAATACCTCTTCAACCCTCTTCTGAATCCAATCCGAGTATGGATCATAGGATCTACAATCTCCTTTGCCCAAAGAAAGATTTCCCTTCTAATGAATCTTACCCCATGCGTCCACGAATCGGGTCGAGATACACGGATCAGCTACACTTGTGAAGTACATAGATTCATGCACTTCCTCTTCTTTCGGAGGTCCTTTCAAAGCATAGCCGAATTGTCTCACAGCAAGTGAAGGATTATAGTTGATACCTCCTTTCCTCCCTATCAAGGGCACATTAGGAAAGCTACCACAACTGAAGATAAGCTCACGACCCAGCTATAAGTTCAGAGTATGCCTAAGAGGGGGGTGAATTAGGCCTTTTAGAACTTTTTCAGATTTTTGGTGTTCTTTAATTTTTCTTTGGTTATGTTCTTGGTGATGGATGCAGTAGAAAGCATAAAGAAAGTGGACACCAAGATTTATAGTGGTTCCCTTCACAATCCGAAGGTACTCCACTCCCCTTTCCACATGAAAGAGAGTTTTCACTATTGTTTTAGAAAGTACAACCTATCACACCATCAACCGGTGAGGCCTACAATCTAACAACAAAACAAACTAGTGTGCAAGAACAATCCTCTTGCAAAACACTAACCCTTGTGTCCAACAATCTTGGATCACAAGTCACAACAGACTATTCTGTAATTCTTTTTATAATTTGAAAGTACAATAGTAATATCAATACAGAGATTGATCTTCTCCTTTAATCAGAATTCACAACTTAATCTCAATACAAGTGTTCAAACAAATGGATGTGAAAGGTTATGCAAGTATGAACACTTTTTGAATGTATATGAAATTATTTGAAAAGTAGTGAATATGATTCAATGATTGTTTTTGAAAATTGTTGGAGGTGTTTTTTGATTTGAAATTATCATAATTTATATGAGCCAAAACACCATTTCAAAAGGGTATATTAAAGTATAATTCAAAAGATGAAATGGTATAACAATTACACAATATTTAAATTCAAAACAAAGCAATTTTTCAGAAAACGTTCAGTGTTAATCGGTTAACCTATATGGTTAATCGGTTAACACTGGAACGTTAGGCCAGAAAATTTATGTTTTGAAATGGTTAACCGGTTAACCTATATGGTTAATCGGTTAACACTGTTATTTTTCAGAAAAATACTTAATAAAACAATGTTATACCAATTCCAATTATTTAAAAAACATGTTTATGCATTATGATCAAATGGTAAAATATTTGAACACTTGTATATCAATTAAATTAGAGAACTTTGATATACCATAGCTTGTGTCCAAGTCTTGAAAGATGATTGAGCAAATGTACATGAAGCTTGAGTGTTGATCACTTCCATAATACTTTGATCTTGGTCTTTTGAAAGCTTTTGACTTTTTGCACAGATGAAATGAGCTTGAGTCTTGTTGTTGTCATCATCAAAACCTTGAAACCTTGAGATGAAGCATGCTTCTACAATCTCCCCCTTTTTGATGATGACAACCAATTGAATCTTGTGCAGTGCTTTGACGATTTTTGGTCCTGGTCTTGTTTCTCCCCCTATGTCCATGAACTCCCCCTTTCTAAAAACAGAGGCTAAAAACAGACAAAAGTTCTGCACACATAGACATTAGAAAGCCAAAGCTATTCTCCCCCTTTGTTATTAGCAAAAAGGAAGGAGCTTTCAAACAAAACTAGAAGGTATCGACAATTATGAAAGCAATCAAAAGAATAATCACATATGTAAGCAAAACATACTGAAATAAAATTAAACATGCAGCAGAGTGCAACCAAAATAGTGTATGAGTACAACGCAAATGAAACAAAGTTAAGAACATAAACTTAAAACTTAATAACTAGAAAGCAATAAAAGACAGCAACAGCAACATATTCTCTAAATGTCCTCATCAGCCATATCCTCCTCGTCTTCTTCCTCTTCTTCACTATCATCTGCTTCTTCAATCTCGTCTTCCACGACCCTAGTGGTTGAATGTTGAGGATTAAAGACGAGGTTGCGGAGAGAGGCAATGGCTCTGGAGGTTTCACGGTGCATATTCATGGATTCCCTATGCTGGTTCATAATGGTAGTATAGATAAATCCACTGGTCAGTCCTCCTTCGGGAATAGGATAGGCCTGATTGGCAGGACCGTCATCTGCATATCGGTATGTTCCGTTAGCTTCCTTGATGATACCCGTATTCTTAACAATGTTGATCTTGTTGATTTCATTTGTGGTAGGTTTCATCTTGGTGGACGGTTCTCTGTTGAGGTCCAATTCTGTCAACTCCAGAATCCTTGAAATCGACCGTGCATACGGCAGCCTTGTTCTGCAGTGAAGTTGTTGCTGAAGATGGTACATGATAGTCAAAATCCAGTTCACCCTAATTCTGTTCTTGATTGCATACATAAGTTGCATCTCCAAGTCATTAATTTGTGAATGATTTTAATCCTTGGGTATCAGAACATAACAGATCACATAGTGCAGCATTCTATCGGAAACCGTCAGGTTTTTCGCATAACACAACATGCGAGCGGTCCGAGAGTTTGCTATGACCGTCTCTTTGGGGAACCGACAAATTTGATAATAATACTCCATTTTTTAATAGTTTTCCCATAACCCATCAACATGGTTGACACCCTTCTTTAAGAAACAACCTCTTGAAGGTATTTTGAGGTGTCTAGCAATGGTGGACAGTTTCTCAGTAAACTCATGTTCTCTAACCACAGAACTGATCATATGATTTTTATCAATATCCAGATATATAGCCAATTTATTCATAAAAGCTTTAACCAAGTCTGGATAAATGATACCAGAGTCTGAAACAAACTTATCTATGTGCTGATACTCAAGTAGTGCATGGAAATCAAATGAAGATGCTGGAAATGCTTTAAGATTCACATACTTTACCGGCAGAAGTTGTCGGACACGAACCTTGAAGTCCATTCGCCTCTTCCTGGTAGTCTCCATGGGAATGCTGTCGTCTTCAGAGGCAGAAGCATATTCAGGAAGTTTTCCCTTGCCCTTGTGTGAGGATGCCATGGATGAAAGTTTGAGAGGTGTTGAGAGATTGGGGTTTGCTGAATTCTTAGGGTTTTAAGTTGTGGGTTCTGAGGAAGTTAGGGTTTGAGAAGATGGAGATGGTTATGAGGAGTTATCCAACTTAGAGAGTGGGAGAGAGGTAGTGGGTTTTAAACTTAGGGTTTGAAGAGGGAAGTTTCAAATACTCTTGAAGAGGGAATATGATTCCAAGGATATGGATTTTGGACACTTAGGAGAATATTAACCACATAAAAATGTATTTAACACATATAATGTTTCAAAAATTCTAATTAATTTTTGTTTCTGATTTTTAGAAATTTGAACAGTGTTAATCGGTTAAGCATATAGGTTAATCGGTTAACACCTTAAAAAATTGAGTCAGAATTGAAAATTTAACAGTGTTAATCGGTTAACCATATAGGTTAATCGGTTAACACATGAGAATTTTGGAAAAATTGTTAAAAACAGAATGCACACATAATTGAAAACATATTGAAAATATACATAATATCATGCATACATAAAATAGCAAAAGGTCAGATGTCACCTTCATCAAGAATCCCAAGTTCTCGCCGAATTTTGTAGAATGGTTCTTTCGCCAAAGGTTTGGTAAAGATGTCGGTGAGTTGATTGTGCGTGTCGATGAAAGTAACATCTACATCTCCATTCAAAACATGATCTCGAAGGAAGTGATGCCGGATATCTATATGCTTTGTCCTTGAATGCATGACCGGATTCTTCGTGATGTTGATGGCACTTGTGTTATCACATCGAAGACGAATGCAACCGAGATCTATACCGTAATTGAGGAGTTGTTGCTTGAGCCATAGAATTTGAGCACATCAACTTCCTGCTGCAATATATTCTGTTTCGGTTGTACTGAGAGCCACACATGCTTGCTTCTTGCAGGCCCATGACACTAGTGCATTCCCGAGAATGTGACACATACCACTTGTGCTTTTTCTATCGGTCTTACATCCTGCATAGTCAGCGTCAGAGTAACCAACTAAAAAACAAGTACTACCTTTAGGATACCATAATCCGACGTTCATTGTCCCTTTGAGATACTTTATGATTCTCTTTACGGCTGTGAGATGTGATTCCTTCAGACTTGCTTGAAAGCGTGCACACAAACAGACGCTAAACATAATGTCAAGACGGCTTGTCGTCAAATATAGTAATGAACCGATCATAACTCGATATTTTGTTATATCAACTGGAGTACCGGATTCATCTTGATCAGCGTACGTTCCGGATCCCATAGGAGTGGACATCACCTTGCAACTATCCATATCGAATTTCTTCAACAATTCCTTGCAATACTTGGATTGGTTGAGGAAGATGCCATCCTTTGTTTGCTTGATTTGTAGTCCAAGAAAATAGTTCAATTTTCCCATCATGGACATCTCGAATTCTCCTTGCATCATAAGTGAAAATTCTTCGCAAAGCTCTTTGTTTGTTGATCCGAAGATGATGTCGTCGACATAGACTTGAACCAATAATGTGTTTCCTTTGATCTTCTTTATGAACAATGTCTTGTCAACCTTTCCTTTTGTAAATCCCTTCTCACATAAGAAATTGCTAAGGCGGTCATACCATGCTCTTGGTGCTTGTTTTAGTCCGTATAGTGCCTTTTTAAGTTTGTAAACATGCGAGGGATTCTTGAAGTCTTCAAAACCAGGAGTTTGTTTGACGTAGACTTCCTCATTGATGTAGCCATTCAGGAAAGCGCTTTTGACATCCATCTGGAACAACTGAAAATTTATAGAACAAGCGTAAGCAAGTAATAATCTAATTGCTTCTAACCTTGCTACCGGAGCGAACTTTTCATCAAAATCAATTCCTTCCTCCTGGTTGTAGCCTTGAGCGACCAATCTTGCTTTGTTACGAACTATGATCCCATTCTCGTCAAGTTTGTTCTTGAATACCCATCTTGTTCCTATGATGTGCTTATGATCTAGTCTTGGTACAAGACTCCAAACTTGATTCCTTTCGAATTGATTGAGTTCTTCTTGCATTGCTACAATCCGTTGGTCGTCGCCTAAAGCTTCATCAATCTTGGATGGTTCAATTTGAGACACAAAAGCCATGTTGAGACAGGCATCCTTTAGATTAAGTCGAGTTGCAACACCTTGGCTAATATCACCAATAATTTTGTCTATTGGGTGATCTCTATGTGTTCTCCATTCTTTCGGAAGATCTTGATGTTCTTCAATGACTTGCGTGATATATTTTTGGGGTATTTCTTGATTCTTTGAAATCTCCTCTTGTTGAGTAACTATTATGTCATTATTATCATCAACAGTAATATTATCCTCTTTCGAGGGGTTAGTCTCATCAAAAGAAACATGAATGGATTCTTCAATAGTAAGAGTTCTTTTATTAAAAATTCTAAATGCTCTACTATAAAGAGAATAACCAAGAAATATACCTTCGTCGGATTTCTCATCAAACTTACCGAGATTATCCTTATTGTTGTTGAGAACAAAGCATTTGCATCCGAATATGTGGAAGAATGCTATATTTGGTTTTCTACCCTTGAACAACTCGTACGGAGTCTTTTTGAGAAGTGGTCGAATATTGACACGGTTGCTTACGAAGCATGCTGTACTAACTGCATCTGCCCAAAAATATTTAGGAAGATTTGCGTCCCTAAGCATTGTCCTTGCAAGCTCCACCAGTGATCTATTCTTCCGTTCTACGACACCGTTTTGTTGAGGTGTTCTTGGCGCTGAAAAATTATGAGAAATTCCATGCTCTTCGCAAAAATCTTCAAAGTCTGAATTTTGGAATTCTCCACCGTGATCGCTTCTTATAGAGGCTATGGTGAGTGATTTCTCATTCTGAATTTGCTTCGCATACTTCTTGAATGCTTTGAAAGCATCATTTTTCTGTACTAAAAACAATGTCCATGTTTATCGAGAGAAATCATCAACAATAACTAAAGTATAAAAATTACCTCCGAAGCTTTTTGTTCTTGATGGACCAAAAAGATCCATATGCAATAATTGAAGTGGCCTTGATGTAGAAACCACTTGCTTGGATTTGAAAGTTGTCTTGGTCTGTTTCCCTTTTTGACATGCATCGCATAATTTATCCTTGATGAATTTTATCTTTGGGAGTCCAACAACTAGATCATGCTTTATCAATTTGTTTAGATGCTCCATGTGGATGTGAGCAAATCTTTTATGCCAAAGCCATGCCTCATTGTTGTTTGCCATAAGACACTTTACCTTCAAGGAAAAGTCATCAAAAGAAATCATAAAAATGTTATTATATCTTTTACCTTTTAGCAAAATATCATGAGTGACTTCGTGTTCTATCAAGCATTCCTCCTTTGTGAAGTTGATTCGGAACCCTTTGTCACACAATTGACTTATGCTAAGTAGGTTGTGTTTAAGGCCTTCCACATAAAGAACGTCTTCGATGATTATACATGGAGGTGCACCAACGGTTCCAACTCCAAGAATTTTTCCTTTATTATCATCACCGTAAGTGACGTATCCTTTGGCCTTTAATGATAGACTTGAAAATTTGTTTATGTCTCCCGTCATATGCTTCGAACAACCGCTATCAAGATACCATTGATTAGATGTTGTCTTGAAGCATACCTCATTTTCTTCATCGGAGTGGTGTGAAGCCATTAAAGCCATATTTGCACATTCATCGCTATCCGATTCCGATGATGAACTTATCTCGTTATCGTCCCACGTAACATAAACCTTTTTGTTCTTGAAATCCTTTTTTCCTTTGAATTTTCCTTTATTTGCGAGTTTCGGGCAATCCGGCTTTATGTAACCTTGTTTCCCACATTCGTAACATGTAACTTCTTGATTTGATGTGGATACTTACTTTTTCCTGAAATGTCTATTCTTTTTAGAAAAAGAGGAATTTTTATTATTATTAAAAAACTTACCAAGCTTCTTTACTAGAAGCATGAAATTTTCGTCTTCGGAAGATTCGTCATTTTTGTCATCCTTTGTGTCAATCTTCAAGGCAATTCCTTTGGACTTCTTGTCTTGACTTTCATGCTTCTCAAGCCTTCCAAGTTCCAGTTCATGCTCTTGAAGTTTGCCAAACAAGGAAGCAGATGTCATCGTTGAAAGACTCTTCTTTTCCGAAATAGCGGTCACCTTCGGTTGCCATTCTCTTGTTAAGGATCTTAGGACTTTCAGGTTGAGATCATCATTGGTGAAGGTCTTCCTGAGAGCAATCAAATGATTTTTTAGATGAACGAATCTCTTTTGTAAGGCAACAATGGATTCACCAGGCTGCATACGGAACATTTCATAATCTTGACTTAAAGTATTAAGTCTTGATCTTTTTACTTCGGCTGTCCCTTCATGCGTTTCTACCAAGGTACCCAAATCTCCTTTGCTGATTTACACTGTGATATACGGAAGAATTCGTCCATACCGAGAGCTCTTTGAACTATGTTGATTGCTTTCTTCTCATTCAAAATTCTCTTCTTGTCATCTTCATCATATGAGGATTTTATCTTTGGAGTTCCAGCACCATTTACCAGACTTGTAGGAACATGTGGAGCAGTTTCTATGGTTTCCCATATACCGTCTCCTTGAGCCTCAAGATGTGCTTTCATACGGATTTTCCAAAAATCGAAATATTCTCCAGAAAAGAGTGGTGGCTTGTTACTACTTCCACCATCTTTGAAAACCGGGTTGGTACTTGCGGAAGCCATACTGAATCGTTAGGAACAGGTTACCTTAACCTGCTCTGATGCCAATTGTAAGTTCAGAGTATGCCTAAGAGGGGGGTGAATTAGGCCTTTTAAAACTTTTTCAGATTTTTGGTGTTCTTTAATTTTTCTTTGGTTATGTTCTTGGTGATGGATGCAGTAGAAAGCATAAAGAAAGTGGACACCAAGATTTATAGTGGTTCCCTTCACAATCCGAAGGTACTCCACTCCCCTTTCCACATGAAAGAGAGTTTTCACTATTGTTTTAGAAAGTACAACCTATCACACCATCAACCGGTGAGGCCTACAATCTAACAACAAACCAAACTAGTGTGAGAGAACAATCCTCTTGCAAAACACTAACCCTTGTGTCCAACAATCCTGGATCACAAGTCACAACAGACTATTCTATAATTTTTTTAATAATTTGAAAGTACAATAGTAATATCAATACATAGATTGATCTTCTCCTTTAATCAGAATTCACAACTTAATCTCAATACAAGTGTTCAAACAAATGGATGTGAAAGGTTATGCAAGTATGAACACTTTTTGAATGTATATGAAATTATTTGAAAAGTAGTGAATATGATTCAATGATTGTTTTTTAAAATTGTTGGAGGTGTTTTTTGATTTGAAATTATCAGAATTTATATGAGCCAAAACACCATTTCAAAAGGGTATATTAAAGTATAATTCAAAAGATGAAATGGTATAACAATTACACAATATTTGAATTCAAAACAAAGCAATTTTTCAGAAAACATTCAGTGTTAATCGGTTAACCTATATGGTTAATCGATTAACACTGGAACGTTAGGCCAAAAAATTTAAGTTTTGAAATGGTTAACCGGTTAACCTATATGGTTAATCGGTTAACACTGTTATTTTTCAGAAAAATACTTAATAAAACAATGTTATACCAATTCTAATTGTTTAAAAAACATGTTTATGCATTATGATCAAATGATAAAATATTTGAACACTTGTATATCAATTAAATTAGAGAATTTTGATATACCATAGCTTGTGTCCAAGTCTTGAAAGATGATCGAGCAAATGTACATGAAGCTTGAGTGTTGATCACTTCCATAATACTTTGATCTTGGTCTTTTGAAAGCTTTTGACTTTTTGCACAGATGAAATGAGCTTGAGTCTTGTTGTTGTCGTCATCAAAACCTTGAAACCTTGAGATGAATCATGCTTCTACACCAGCAAATCTCGATTGAACCAGACGATGTCCTTCTCCATTAAACCCATAAGCCTCTTCGACCATTCAGATGAGTTTACAGAAGTCACAAAAGCTCCAGAACGAGGAAGGTGATCAACGAACCACTTATGCAACAACGGTGCGCAACAAGAAACCATCTTTCCTCTTTATTTCTCGTTCATGTAATGCACTGCATGATACAAGTCTCCTAGAAGAGTAGGCACATGATTCTTGGAAGCGAAGATATGAAAAGCATCAAAATCCACAAAGTCCGGTACATTGGGAAACAACACAATGCCATAAACACACATAGCCAAGATAGCGCTGAAAACCACCCAACAACCCTTGTCAGCATACTCTCGGGCTTTGTCGACCAGGAAGGGTAAAGTAAATCCGGAGACTCCGTTTCTGCTAATAACATGACCTACCAAGTCAGTGGCGCTCACATAAAGAGCGGCAAACAACTTCTCAAGATTAGGTTCTTCCTCGGAGCTGAAGAAAGGCACTTTGTTCAGAATTGGAACACCTAAAATGTAAGCAAATTCCTCCAAAGTTGGAACCAACACATAGTCCGGAAATGTGAAGCATCTCAGTGGAGGATCATAAAACTGCAACAAGGTATGAATAGATCCATGCTCATAAGTCGTAAGCTTACGGACAAACTTCAAAATTCCACCATACTATTCTCTAAAAGCAGCAAGAACACTAGGCTCAGCCAGGGAAATCAGACCAAATAAAGGTCCCAACTCAGGTGTCGGAAACTTGTACACAATAATCCTCTTTCTGCTAACTTCCATCTCTGAAGAAGACCAGTACTAGAATCAAGGGATAGACGAGAACCTGTAACACACATAAACATGCAATGTTAAATGCAGGATGATATGCAAATGCACACATGGGATAAAGGTATCCAATGCTCATGTTCGCTGCTGTGCCGTTGACTGAATTCAACCAGAGCTCCGCTCTAATCAGAACACTGAGATAACACACTAGATAGAACACTCAGGATCAAAATTCTGCACTGACGAGAAAACCAGGGTTGGTTGAAGCTCAGGTTTCCTGCAAAACCCCATACTCTCTCACATGTGGGTTCTAGTCTTGAAAGGTACGACATCCTATGTGAAGGTGAGAAAAACACTTAGAAGGGGGGTTGAATAAGAGTTTTAAGAAATATGGCAATAAAAACAACTTAAGATTTTTCTCCTGGTTCGTTGAACTCAACTACTCCAGTCCACCTTATCAAAGATGATTTTCCTTTCTCCACAAGGACTTAATCCACTATTAATCAACTGATTACAATAGCAAGCACTAAGAACAACTGTCTTAGTCTTCTCAAGAACTACTGACCACACCTTGGTCTTCTCAAGGAACTTCTTACAAATTAATATAAACTAAACAAGTGTTTAAATGCTTCTAATAAGCTGTATCACAACTGTGATATTTACACTTAAGATTAAGTACAAATAAATCTATACAGTTTTATGAAAGAACAAATGAATATAAGCTTTGAGAGATTTTCACTTTGATGCTTCGAGCGTGTGTATCAATATTTCTTTCTGAATGAGCAACTTCTAAATGTTGTAGGAGTTCTCCTTTTATAGCTTTTTCAATTGCTTTGAGTAATGTGCAGCTGAGTATTATATTGAAATATAAGACTTTTCATCACCAAAAGGTATGGGCAGAGACATGCTTTTTGCAGTAAAAGTATGGTTGTAGAAGCTTTGGGATTTGCACCACGTCTCTTCATTGGACAAAATAGCCGTTGGTTACTTTGGAAGTAGCACCACGTCCAATCAAGTTTACAGCTTCTTCAACAAGCTTCCTTCAGGATGAAGTCTTCATAATCTGCACTTCAGAACTTGTAACAAGCTTAAAAGGAATCAAATACTTGAGATGATCAGAGCTAAATGTTTGAGATGATCAGAGCTTTGGTAGATGATCAGAACTTGATATATCAGAGTCTCAATCTTGATCAGAGTCTTCATCAGAGTATGCAACAGTATGTGCTTGAGCGTGAATATTATTTGTTTAGAGACTGATTATCAGAGCCTCTGTTCTTGCAGTGAAATGAACTTCAGAGTCTGATTTGATCAAAGCTTTCAACTCTTTATACAATTCTTTCAGATACGCTTCAGATCATTCTGCAGCTTCTGCTTCAGATTCTTCTGGCAGCGCTTCAGAGTCTTCTGATTGTCTTGCATCTGATGCTTCAGAGCCTTGCGTAGTTGCTTGTACTTATGTATTTTGCTTCTTTAAGAGTATTCAATTTAATATTTGAAACAATAATACTTGAACAAATTTTAGAGTATATATTTTCTTAATACAAAATTCCATAAGAGTTATCATCAAAACATAGAGATATAAGAAACACCAATCTGTGTTCTAACACTATGCGGGTGGTCAGTGTCACAAACTTTCGAGAAACGATGATACGTTCACCATTTTCGGTTTGGCATCATAGTCTAACGAAGCGTCCTCACTTAGCTGACTCTCCAAATGAACGGTCTCCAGAGTCGACAGTCTCTCTAAGTCAATATTCCCTCAACTGCACCAGACGCGCAGGATAGAATATTTCCAAAGAAAAACCTCGTCTGAATGTGAATTTCATGCAAGCTATTGCGCAGCCAGATGCCACACAAGCTCCCGCTAATCTCCACTCTAATCCTATGTTTATACTTAAGCCCAGGTCCGACTTATCACTCGATGGAACAACCCAACCCACAACACAGCATCAACAAGAATGCAATGCAATAATATACAACAGATAAAGTACATAAAGCAAAAAACTATACAAAAAGTAAATACCCAAAGACGCAACACACAAGTGCTAGGAGTGACTCGCATAGGGAACTAGAGTCCCCAGCAGAGTCGCCAGCTATCGCAACTGTGAAAACACCCGGCAAAAACAGAAGAGTCGCCACCTTTCATTATTTATCCCAAAGAGAGGGAAAGGAAACGATCGGAAAAACCTGACGAAAAGGGAAAGACAAGGTCATCGGAACCAAGTCCTGGATTCGGGAGTCGGTTACGCAAGGGGAAGGTATTAGCACCCCTCACGTCCTTTGTACTCGACGGGATCCATGCTTGTTGTCTATCTAAGGGTGTGTTTAACTATCTACGCTACAAGCTTGCGGGACAAAAAGAAAAGAAAGAGAGACTCGGTAGATCATCGCAGCCATGTGCCTACGTACTTTCATCTGGTATGAAAGATCAGAGTCAACGTAGTTCGGCTAACTACGGGAGATAAGGGGGGAAGGTTGCTCACCAAGACATCGCGTCTTGTGCCTACGTACTTTCATCTGGTATGAAAGATCAGAGCAAACATAGTTCGGGCAGACAGGAAACCATGGGTAGATTAAGTGTTTTAATCGAGTAAGGTTAAACCTCTGTTCCAGCAGTTAGGGACAAAGCCTGTTTGCGGTAGAACCGAAGCTTAACAACACTCTTTTCTGAAAAAAGTTTCTGATTAATCCCGAAGGAAAAAGGTTTGGATTTGTTTTGTGTTTTTTAGTGAAGTGAATTAATTCGGTTTGTGACTCACGTTGCACTAAAGACTATGACATGGAGGCGAATGCGCTGTATATCGCCCCCAAACGGGACGTATACTAAACATTCTAGATAAGCGAGAGGAGATCCATCACTCATCATTCCCCATGTAGCTTAAGGCTCATAGCGCGCAACGTTTATCGCCTTTATTAAATGAGTTAGCATGATTTTGATATGAGAAGAGAAGACGCACGAAAGGTCTAAGGGAAACTCGGCCCTAACGTTTTCATGCAAAGTGATCCTAAAGTTTGGATTGAAAAGGGAAACATCTACCCTAATGTTAGCATACTTGGATTGAGCACCTAATATCTCTCCTACTCCCATCCTAAATGGAGGGACTAGGTATCCTATGGGGATCATGGCAAGAAAGCACAAGAAGAACAAAGGAAGAATCAATCACAAGTAGAAAATGAAAACATGAAAATGCACATTTAGAATGGTGGGAGGGAGGAAAAATGTGAGGGGCAACAGCCGCCACAAGCGCATCTCGACCTCAACAGCGATGCAAGAATGATGCAAACATTTGGGAAAAACAAGAGATGAAAGCAATTAAACATGCAAACAAACGATCAATTCGAACCACATACACGAGCATGCAAACAATTGGAAAATGATCATACAAGTCAATGAAATCATGATTAATCAACCACAAATAGTGATAAATAGCCAAAACAATTCAATCCTAATGCATCACATTGATCTATGATGATTCGAATCGAACCGGTATGCGAACATGCAAGCAAACAGCAAAATATGGCATTCTGGCACAGTGTTAAGCGGCTAACACATACTGTTAATTGGTTAACCTGTGTAAAACAAGTGAAAATCTGGAAATTCGTAGGTGTTAATCGGTTAACACCAGGCGTTAACCGGTTAACACCCTGAAATCTTTGAAAAATTTGAATATTTGAATTGGTTAACCTGTGTAAAACAAGTGAAAATCTGGAAATTCGTAGGTGTTAATCGGTTAACACCAGGCGTTAACTGGTTAACACCCTGAAATCTTTGAAAAAATTTGAATATTTGAATTGGTTAACCGGTTAACCATATACGTTAACCGGTTAACACTGTACCAGAAGCCAAAAACAGCAAACAGAAAATCACTTAATGCACAAAATCGCTTAATCTAGTGATCCAACAGATCATCTTATCAAATAAGCACGAAATTAAACCTGCAAACAGAAAACCAATAGACATGCAAACATGTCTACACAACACAATCGCAAATCGAACGGATCAAAATCAACAAAATTCAATCGAATATGAAGATTAACATGATAAGCTCAAAAGTTAAATCGGATCGAGAATTCCAACCTTCGAAGCAGAGATTTGCTTCGGTAAATGTTGATCAACTGAATTTGAGAAGATCAAATGCTAGAAATCCGGAAAACTTCAAGATCCACAATAATTGATGTTGTATGAATGAAGATCCACCAAATTTGAGTAAAAAAAGCTTCAAATAATCACTTCTAGATCTAACTCCAGATTCATATCCAAACTTGCACGAAAATTGAAGATGATAATTGATCAAATGATGATGGTAGATGGAGGATTATGCTCAAGAATCCATTGATTCCAATGAAGAATCAATAGTTTCAAGGAAAAAGAGCTTTGAGTGAGTTTTGGTTATGGAGGGAATTTGGAGAATTGAGAGAGAAATGAAATCAAATCTGAAGTGAGAGTAAAAATGAAGGTTAGAATGGCTTGCTTTGGAGTAAATCACTTAAATACTCTCTTGGTATGGAATCCAAAGCAAGGATTGGAGTTTGGGTTGGAAATCAAGGCTTGGAATGTGGAATGGGATTTTGGAGGGAAATCTGAAATTTAAAGGTGTTCTAGATCCTTCCCACATGAAAATTTGAATTCCAAAGTGATCAAAATTGGACCCCAAGTGCAATTGGCCTGAAAAATCACGTACAAGGCAAATTCTACTATGGTTAACCGGTTAACCATATGCGTTAACCGGTTAACACTGTTAAAACTTCAATTCTGGGCTGATTTTCAAATGGTTAATCGGTTAACCATATGTGTTAACCGATTAACACCTTCAAAAATTTGAATTTGGCGGCTTTTGGTGGGAAATCTGTCCATTTGCCCTGTTTCAACTGTCTGGAGCTCTGTTTAGTTGCTGAACCTCACTTTCGACCGTTGCCACTGTGAGGATGCTTATTATGAGCCTGAGTGCTGATCCTGATCTGAAATTAACCTGCAAAATAAAATCGGTCGCCTGACCGCTGGATAAAATAAATGTCCGAGCCTCTGATGCTCATTATTTGTTGTTCAGTCTTTCGCTCCGAAATGAACTTGATCACAGGAACGGCTTGATCCCGCGCCTCGAGAACGAATGCTATGCAATGCAAAATGCTAAATGCAAAGAAACAAAATCCAGTTATGGTTAAAAATGAAAGGCAAATTTTGGGTTGCTACAGAGAGTACGTAGGCACGAGATGCCGATGTCTCGGCGATCAACATTTCCACCCTTTTCACTCGTAGTTAGCCGAACTACGTTGACTCTGACTTTCCCATTGCACGAGGGAGTACGTAGGCACAGAGTGGCAATGCTCTGCCGAGTCACTTTTCTTTTCTTTTGTCCCAGACCTTTAGCTAGATAGATTATCATCCTTTTAGATAGTCAACTATGCATGGATCCCATCGAGTACGACAGACGTCAGGGGTGCTCATACCTTCCCCTTGCGTAACCGACTCCCGAACCCGAGATTTGGTTGCGATGACCGATCTTATCCCTTTTTCGTAGGTTTTCTCTGATCATTTCCTTTCTCTCTTTTGAGATAAATAAAGAACGGTGGCGACTCTTCTGTCATTGTCGGCCTCCTTTTTCGCAGTAGCGACATCTGGCGAATCTGCTGGGGACAGACATATCCCCTATGCGAGTCAATCCTTGCGCTTGTTTGTTTGTGTTTTGGGTGTTGTATATATGTACTTTATTTACTTTCGCATTTTACCTTCCGCATCGTATCATTATTGTTGTGTTGTGGGGAGGGAATGTTCTATTGAGAGATTAGCCGGACCCAGGCTTGAGTACAAACCTAGCATTAGTAGTGGAGATTAGTGGGGGACCTGCTTGCTTAGCAGGCACAGTTTCCCATGAAATTCGCGCTCAAACGAGATTCTATTTGATGATTTCTTTTCTGGCCCTTAGGGCTCGAGGGGATTTTGGATCTGAGGGTTGTCGACTCTGGGAACCGATCATCTGTGATTCAGTTAAGTCAGGCCTCTTCGGGAGATGATGATGCCAAACCAGAAATGGTGAACGTATCATCATTTCTGGAAAGTCTGTGACGCTGAGGAATGCATAGGATGCCGAACCTTATCAGTGTATAGGTCCATACTTGTGAGAGGGATTGGGTTATACAGGAAACTTTGACTTTCAGACTACCCGGTTTCTTTACAGTGTGAATCTGTGTTCTTGGTACAAGGGGTCCTAATGTCAGTGTTATGTTCTTGCTAAAGCGGAGCGCTGGTTATTCTCGAGCAACAACACAACAATCTTGATCCCCTGTGTGCATTTGCATTTGCATTTTCATCTGCATTTCATTAACATGTATTTATGTTGCAGGTGCATATTTCCTCCGCGATTCTAGTGATCCTGTTATGATTTCTGACATGGAGCCCTTGAAGAGGATAGTAGCCTACAGGTTCCCTACTTCAGATGTTAGTTCTTTGTGGAGTTTGATTGCCATGGCTGATGGCAAAGTGATGGAAGACTTCAGGCAGTGTTTTGGGAGATTGTTGAGATGTGCCTGCAAGCCTTCAGCATATGAGATCAATGGTATTTACACTCTTTTGCAGTTCTATGACCCGCAGCTGAGGTGCTTTGTTTTTTCGGATTATATTCTGGTGCCCACCCTAGAGGAGTGTTCTGAGATGCTAGGTGTTCCTGTCTTAGACCAGATGCCATTCTATCATGTTGATGTTGAGCCTAATCTGGCTAAGCTTGCTACGACACTGCATTTGGATGTATCTGAGTTGGAGTGGGATATCTAGTTTTCTTTTGCCTTTACTGGTTAAGAAGGCTCAACAGTTCGCCAAAGAGGGGTGTTGAATTGTGTTTAGCGCCATTCTAGCTCTCTGTATCTATGGTATTGTGTTGTTCCTTAACCTTCCAGATTTTGTAGATGCAGATGCTTTCCACATATTTGCTTCTGGGAATCCGGTACCTACCCTATTAGGCGAAATCTATAATTCCGTTCATCACAAGAATGAGAATTGAAGGTGAAAGAATGTAGCTTGTTGTGTTCCTTTATTGTACAGGTGGTTTGCTAATCATATGCCCAAGACAGGTCCATTTGTCGCTACTGCTGGTACTTCAGAGTGGTCGGAGAGGTTGATGGGTCTATCTGCAGAGAACATTACTTGGTTTGACAGGGATATGCTTGGTACAAATATCATTTCTAGTTGTAGTGGGTTTCCTAACGTCCCTTTGGTTAGGAGGAAAGGATGCATTAACTATAACCCATCTCTGTTGGTTAGGCAGTTTGGATACGCGCTGAGGGACCCCCCTAAGGAAGAGGAGATACAGGAATCTCTGTATCTCACTGGATTGTTGGAGGGTGACACCTTAGCCAGACTTGAGCATGCCTGGAACAATATTCACAGGAGAGGAAAAGCATTGTTGGGGAAGAGTAATAGTCGAGCCTATGATCCTTACCTGACTTGGATTCGCGAGAGAGCTGCGAAGTTTTTGATGTTGTTTCCTTCTGTGGAGCCTTTGTATCCTCTCATCATTGAGGAGCCTACCACCGTGGACATTCAGAAGTACAATCAGTTATGGTTTGAGAAGGAAGAGTTGAGAAAATCCAATGAGGAGTTGGAGAAAGAAATCATTCAACTTCGAAGTGAGAAGATTGAGGTTGTTCATTCCTTCAAGAAACAAACTAAGCTTGTAAACAAATTGGGTACGGATCTGACCAAGGAGACCAATTCTCGGGAGCGTTTGGGCTTGGATTTCAAAGTTGTTAGTAGTGTTCTTGCTTCCAAGAAGGAAGATTTGGACAGAGCTTACTTAGAGATTTCTAAGTTTAACAACCAATGGAATGCTACGCTCACTAACAACAAAGAGCGTGAGGACAAGTTGAAGCTACAAATCAGCAAGTTGAAGATGCAGCTCAGTGTCAAAGACGAGAAGATTTCAGCAGAGGCGTCAGTCAGACGGGATAGTGAATACAGACTAAACAAAGCTATTGCAAACTTGAAGGATTGCAGGTCGAGAGTTGATTCCAAGAGATGCAAGCTCGAGGCACGCTTTGGGGAAGGAGCTTGGGAAGACCATGTTGAGAGTCTACAACATACTATTAGCCAGCGAGAGCTACTCATTCAGGGACTACTTGCTAGACCAGATCATCCTGAGACGCAGGAGTTGCTAAAGGACTTCCGGTCTCGTCATCCAGCTTGACTATCTCGTTTTTCTTTGTAGCTTGTTGCTTATTACTTGTTGTACTGACCATCACCAGGCTTGTTGGTTGAGGTCCTTTCTATTATACTCAGTTGTTGCTTGTACATTGCCTGTTGGCCTATGATTATATACAAGGATGTTCTGTTATATGCTTGTCTGTAGGGTTCTCCATTATTGTGTTTCTCCCCGGAAACTAGAATCGAGGTGGAAATTTCCCTGTTGCATACATACATGTCTGCATTTTGCATTTTTGCATTGTAGGTGCATCGGAGCTGTTAATCTTATTTCCTGTGGTTCGTAGTGTGTTTCGGGATTGTCGATCAAACAACTCACCAGTACGCTACCAGGGGGAATCAGAAGAGAGTAATGGAGCAAATGCAAGCAGAGATGTAGGAAATAAGGGACTGGATGGCCTAGTTCATGGAGGTAATGCAGGGAGTGGCTAATGGACAAGAGCAACTCCGTACTTTGGTGCAGCCCTTGATTGCACATGTTGATAGCAGCGGTGTGTTGCATGGTGGGAGTGCTGCCAATCCTCCACATGTTGAGACTCCTCGAGCTAATAACTCCATGCCTACCTTGGTTATCCCTACTGATTGAGGGAATGGTAATGTTGCTGGTTTCGACAACACTGGTTTTGGCAATGTTGGAAATGGTAATGTTAATGGGAGTGGTTATGGTCCTGATACCACTTGTGCTATACATGGTAATCTGGATCGACTCTGGAATGAAGACAAGCAAGATGATGTGTTCTTGCCAAGGGTTGTGGTTGCTGAGTTGCCCTCCGAAGCTGATAAAAGGATCAAGTTGATTGAAGAAAAAATTAAGTCCCTTGAAAGTCAAAATTCCATGGGCCTTGATATGGCTAATTTGGGACTGATCCCGGATTTGAGAGTGCCGCTGAAGTTCAAAGTCCCAGACTTTGACAAATATAAGGGTACAACTGTCCAAGAGTTCATCTGAGATCCTACTACCATAAAATGTCTGCCTACTCGGACGACGAGAAATTTCTCATGCATTTCTTCCAGGACAGTTTGTCTGGTCCTTCGTTGGAATGGTACATGAGTTTGGAACCTGTGAATGTTCGCAGTTGGAGGGACTTGGCTGAGGCCTTTATGAAACATTACCAATATAACAGCAACCTTGCTCCTAACAGGGTCCAGCTTCAAAATCTTTCACAAAGGAACAATGAGTGTTTCAAGGAATATGCTCAAAGGTGGCGAGAGTTAATAGCCAGGGTGCAGCCGCCCATGGTGGAGCGTGAGCTCATTGATATGTTCCTCGCCACTTTTCCTGGCGTCTATTACGAGAAGCTCATTAGTAGCATGTTGGGTAGTTTCTATGACTTAATCATCACCGGAGAGAGGGTGGAAAATGGTATCAAGTTAGGGAAGATAAGTGCTGGTGAAATGCCCTCAGCTGGAGGAGGAAGTAAGAAAGTATTCGGTAACAAGAAGCGAGAAGGAAATACCAATTCAGTGTCCAGTTCTCGTGGGAGAGGTAGAGGTCAGAATCGTCAGCAACAGCAGGTTGCCAGTATTACAATTCCCGCAGTTCAGCAGCAACCACATCAACAACAACGTCAACAACAACAACAACCACCGCAACAGGGTTATAGAAGATATCAGGACCGAGGTCGGGCGGCAGTGAATAGACATTTTGACGCTCCTCCCATGCCGTATTATCAGCTATTGCAAGCTTTGCTGCAACTGCAGTTGATTCAATAGAGGACTATGGCTCCCCTGACTGGGCCACCTCCACCTTGGTATGACGCGAACGCTCGCTGCGAGTTTCATTCAGGTGCCCCGGGGCACAATATCGATAATTGTAAGGACTTTAAACATAAAGTGCAGGACATGATTGACAGCAAGGAAATTAACTTCTCCAATGATGTTCCCAATGTCGTACAAAATCCTATGCTAAATCATGGGCAAGCTGGAGTCAATGCAATCATCGAGGATGATGGGTTAGATTTTATAACAGATGTTAATGAGCTGAAGACACCATTGAGCTTCGTGAAGGCTAGACTGTTGAAGGGGGTTGTTTTCCTAATTTGTGCTGAATGTCTGAATAATCCTAAGGGATATGTGTAGTTGAAGGGCTATATTCAAGATATGATGGATAGTGGGGTCTTGTAGTTTGATCAGTCTATTGAAAGTAAGTCTGAAGAGTTGGTGGATGAGAAAAGGGAGGAGATTGCAACAATTTCCATTCCGTACAAAACCGTTACCATTTATGCGCCAAAACCATCAACAATAACCATAACTAAAGCAGGTCCCGTACCGTTTGAAAGTACCAAGGCTATTCCGTGGAACTATGGAGCTGAGGTATATTGCAAAAGACATAAAATAGATTTCAATGGACGCCCTGTGGATTCAGTAGATAATCCTGTGGGAGCAGGAGGAATTACCCGTAGTGGCCGGGTCTTTTTGTCACCTGAAGTGGTTGTTGATAAGGTTGACAAAGGAAAGAGTAAAGTCGTGATAGAGGAAACTTCTCAGGCTAGAGAGAAGGAATCTTTGTTAAAGGATGCAGAAGAATTTATGAGGCTGATACGAAAGAGTGACTACAAGATAGTCGGCCATTTGCAGCAAACTCCTTCTAAAATTTCAATCCTGTCTTTGTTACTATGTTTCGAAGCGCATCAGAACGCGTTGTTGAGAATACTGAATACTGCTTACGTGCCGCAAAAAATTTCGGTTAATCAACTCGAAGGGGTTGTTGCACACATAAATGCAGGGAATGGATTGGGTTTTACGAACCTGGATTTGATGCCAAGGGGAAGGAACCATAACTGCGCGTTGCACATATCATTAGAATGTCGAGGGGCTGTTATGTCTCATGTACTCGTCGATACAGGATCATCCTTGAACGTACTCTCGAAGAAAGCCCTAATGAAGTTGGACATGCAGGGATTGATTTGCACGCCAAATGATTTGGTGGTGCGCACTTTTGATGGTACCCGAAGATCTGTGTTCGGAGAAATGACATTGCCTATTCAGGTGGGACCTGAAGTATTTAATGCAGTGTTCTACATTATGGACATCCAGCCTGCCTACAGTTGTTTATTAGGCCGTCCATGGATTCATTCAGCAGGAGCTATGACCTCCACGCTGCATCAAAAGCTAAAGTATATGGTTGGCGGTAGTGTTGTCACAGTGTGCGGAGAAGAGGATATAATGATCAGTCACTTATCATCCTTCAAGTATGTCGAGATGGATGGAGAAATCCATGAAACTCTTTGTCAGGCTTTTGAAACAGTCCAGATTAAAGATAAATCTCCCGTTGTGAGCAAGGCGCTGGAGGTGGCTATGTTTTCTTTTAAGGAGGCCCAAGCAGCAGTACAGGCTGGGGCAGCGCAAGGTTGGGGCCAGGTATTGGAGATTCCCAACAAGCAGGATAAGTTTGGTTTGGGGTACCGCCCATCATTTTCTTCTCCTTCATCCTCGCAGAGCGCACCGCGCTATAAGGGACCTGTGTAGTTCACTAAAGGAGGAGTTATCTTCGAAAGGATCAACGCGGTTTCAGACGAAGAGGGAGATAGTGATTGGACATGGACGCTTGGATCAAGCCTTGTACTCCAGGACAGAGTCTGCGCAATTGGTCTATTGAAGAATTCATTCAAGTGACAACAGAACAGTAATACTTTGTTTTCCTGATTATTGTACAACCCTATGTTCTACCCGGAGCATAGCAGTATTTGTTTTAGGGCCTTATTGTTTATGTTTGAACATTACTTTATCAATTAATCAAAGGGCGTTTTTCTCATTCAAATTTTGTGATCCTTGTCTTTATTATTTTGTTTTCTCGCAATAAAATGGCAATGTGGTTTGTACTCGTTTGCATATCATTTGAAACATGTAACCATTTTTTTATTGCAGGATTCCCATTGCAGATGACACCGATTTAGAACCTCCTATGAATCGCTTCGAATTTGATCACCCGATATATCAAGCTGAAGAAGAGATTGATGAAGATGAAGACTTGCCAAAAGAGCTAGCTAGACTCTTGAAACAAGAAGAGAAGATCATTCTGCCTCATCAAGAGGAAATCGAGGTTATTAATCTGGGTTCTGAAGAAGTTGTTAGAAACGTTCGAATAGGGGCGCGCTGCAGAGTGACATCAAGCAAAGACTGATTGAGATGCTTCGAGAGTATAGTGACATCTTTGCTTGGTCGTACGAAGATATGCCCGGGCTTGACACTGATATAGTGGTTCATCGCTTGCCGTTACGCGAAGAATGTACGCCGGTCAAGCAGAAGCTTAGAAGGACAAGACCAGATATGGCTGTGAAAATCAAAGAAGAAGTCCAGAAGCAGTTGGACGCATGATTTTTAGCTGTAACAACTTACCCTCCGTGGGTCGCCAACATCGTGCCCGTACCTAAGAAGGATGGGAAGGTACGGATGTGTGTAGATTTCAGAGATTTGAATAAGGCGAGCCCAAAGGATCACTTCCCGCTCCCTCACATTGACATATTGGTTGACAATACTGCTCAATACTCTGTATTTTCCTTCATGGATGGTTTTTCCGGTTATAATCAAATAAAGATGGCACCGGAATATATGGAGAAAACGACGTTCATTACACCGTGGGGGACTTTCTGTTACAAGGTAATGCCTTTGGGGTTGAAAAATGTAGGGGTAACTTACTAGCGGGCTATGGTCATTTTGTTTCATGATATGATTCATCATGAGATCGAGGTCTACGTTGATGACATGATAGCAAATTCGCAAACACAGGAGGAGCATCTGGTCAACTTATTGAAGCTGTTTGAGAGGCTCAGGAAGTTCAGGTTGAGGTTGAATCCAAATAAGTGCACTTTTGGAGTTCGGTCCAGAAAGTTATTGGGGTTCATTGTCAGTGAAAAAGGAATCGAGGTCGATCCTGCAAAAATAAAAGCTATACAAGATATGCCAGCGCCGAAAACAGAAAAAGAAGTCAGTGGTTTCTTGGGGAGGTTGAACTACATTGCTCGGTTCATATCTCATCTCACAGCCACGTGTGAACCAATGTTCAAATTGCTAAAGAAAGATCAGGCGGTCATCTGGAATGAAAATTGTCAAAAAGCATTTGATAAGATAAAAGAATATTTGCAGGAGCCTCCGATACTAATACCCCCAGTAGCTGGAAGGCCTTTAATCATGTACTTAACGGTTCTTGAGAACAGTATGGGTTGCGTTCTCAGTCAACACGACGAGACTGGAAGAAAAGAGCATGCGATCTATTATCTGAGTAAAAAGTTCACAGACTGTGAGTCCCGTTACTCAATGCTCGAGAAAACGTATTGCGCACTCGCTTGGGCTACCAAACGTTTGAGACAATATATGCTTAATCATACAACCATGCCGATTTCGAAGATGGATCCAATCAAGTATGTCTTCAAAAAGCAAGCACTTTCAGGAAGAATTGCCAGGTGGCAGATGTTGCACCCCAAAATTTGCCCAACCTTTTTCTTTAGCTGGCTTTTGTTTCTTTGCATTGTTCTAGCATTTGCATTGCATATCATTGTTCATTTAGCAGGGGATCAAGAGGTTATACATAGCAAGAAGAGGTCACCAAGAGTGTGGAGCCTAAGCAAAGGGTGTTACTCAAGCATTAATGGTCATAAAGTCACCAGGAAGTGGTCAAAGTATTTTGAGAAAGGTGATGGGTGTATGAGGATCAGCTCCTAACTTGGAGGCCAAGTGAAGATCATCAGAGGATTTTGAATCCATGATTATGGATATGGGATGTTGAGAAAGGCTCATTGAGTACTTTGTGAGCCATGTTGGAGCTTGTTCAAGTTGTTGTGTCATGTGGAAGAAGCCACAGTCAAGAATGTTGCATCTAGGGTTTTCATTTGGTTAATCCTCAGTCAACTGTGAAATTGAAGGATATTAAAACTCAATTCCAAGTATTTGTGATTATGGAACGTTGTGTTGATATGCCTAATATATCATGTCAAGATCAAATCAAGAAGAATCAAGAGTGTGAGAAGTTACTAAATTAGGGTTCTCAGTGTAAAATCCCCTATTTAGTGCCCAACTTCAAGACGACCTATCTCAAGAATCATGTCTCATCTCATCTTGACCCCAACATGAAACTTGTAGAGCATGTTTTTATCTTTCTTTGGAGTACTAGAAGTCATTCATCTGATTTCTAGAACTCAAGTTATGATGCTGGCAAGTTACAGGTCCTCAGATGAATGTGATTTTGGTCAACAAATGTCAACCAACTTCCAAGCCACTTTTGAACTAGAAGGATGTTTCTCCTTACCTTGACCAAAACATGAAAGTTGTTCCTTATGATCTTAGCTTTCCAAAGAGTACTAGAATTCCTTCATCTGATTTGTGGAACTCAAGTTATGAGGCTTGCAAGTCAGGGGTATTTTGGGAAAGTAAGATTACAGGTAATTTTCATTATAGGTCCATTTCACCACCTTGAACACTTCAAATGAAAATCTTTACAACATCAAATGTGCTCCAAATGAGGTCAATTTCATCACCAAACCATCTCATGTCATGGTTGAAGCTTGGATTGAAGAATTCATGAAGAAACTTCCATGGAAAAAGCTTAAAAAGGAGAAAATCAAATTAATTCATATTGGACCAATTTTGTGCAAGTTGATACATATTTTGAGTGCAAAACACATTCTAAACACAATGGCATTTTCAGAATTTGAGTTTGATGATTTTTGGTATGCCAATTTCAAGCTTGCTTCATCATGAAGGTACACATGCTACACTCACCATTAAGATCAAACAAGGAGCCAATCCTAGCCATTGAGATTCCCTACACTCCAAGCAACTGATTTGAGCTAGTTTGAGAGCATTTTGGAGCAAAATTCATGCACATGGTCAAGCTTGAAAACTCAAAATCTTGGATTTGCAATTGGGCTGTATAGGCTGCCATGGGCTTCCATTCCATCACTATCCATCATATATAAGATTTCCATCATGTACAAAGTCTTAGGACATAATTTGGATGAGAATTGCTCAAGAACACGTTTGGAAAAAGTGAAGAAAAAGTAAAATACGAATTGTCAGATTCACACCATTTCAAGCAAAATTGAGCATAGCAAAAGCTTCCTTGGATTTCGTGGAGTGATTCTGGATAATTTTCTCTAAGCTTCAACACCATTTCAAGGCCCAGTGGAGGCTCTCCACTAGGTAAATCATTTCTCATCCATGCTCTCTGTTTAAGCCATGATTGAATGCCATTTTTGTATGTTTGTGATCCTTGAGCTATGTAGATCATTTCTGGTGTAAATTGGTGGCTGTTTATGATGATTGTTGTTTTGAGCTTCAAAATTGTTTGGCACGATTTGGTTTATTGTTGAGCTTTTAAGCCTAATGGATGTTGGATTTGGACTCTACGTGTTGTGTAGATGAATTTTGACTGTTGATTTGTTAGATTTGGTGCCATTTTTCTTTACCTGTGTTTTGGTGAATAGTGCACGGTGGCCGTTCCAAAGGAAGAAGATGATCGGAGAAAGGTCCAGCCACCGTCTGGTTTTATTTAAATGTTTGAATTGTTTTAACCACGTGGCCTGTTGTTGTTCATTGGATGTGATTACTTTTGTTTTGCACGGCCACGATTAAGACGCACGGTATACCATTGTTTGACCACACACACACAATTGCTTAAACTGTGCGTTTCATTTAATATCCCATCCCAGCCACGTGTTTGTGTGTAAACCTTTGGATTTGCTTAATTTTCAATCCAACAGCCATGATTGTGTTCCACCGTGCATGCATGTTGACCATGATGCACCTGATCCATTTGACTTCAGCGCCCCTTGTGGACTGGGCCCTCCTTGCTTTTTGCACCCCCTTTTCTGGGCCAGTTAGTTTTTTAACTTGTTTTAGCTGCTAATATTTTTAAAGATTTTGGGATGTCTATTATTTTTAGAAATTTTTATTTTATTCTTTTAGTTTTATTTTCAATTAAAAATGGAATTAAATATTGGAAGTGTCTTATTTGAATTAAATCTTGACATTGCTTGGTTTTGATTTTGTTTCTTCCATCTCCTTTTGATCCAATGACCCAAAATTCATCCTCATGTCCATGATGAGCTGATGAATTTTTGAGGACCATTTTGCCCTTGTTGGTTGACTTTTGGTTTGACTTTTAGTGCATTTCATTTGACCCTCGACAATCCTCATTCACAATGGAACACCCTTGTGAATCAATTTCTTTGGTGGTGTTGTGAATTGATTTTGATTGTGATATTTTATCCTCTATTTGCCAACATGTTTGGGTACCTTGTGCATTTTATTTCATCATTTTTGAACCATTTTCCTAATTTTGAGGTAACTTGCAAGTCAAGTTACCTCCAAGGGAGGTTCATACAAGTGCATGACCTAGTTTGAGTTGGAAATGACCTTTGTGGATCCAACAAGCTCTCAACTCCTCTTGTTTCATATAATAGACATGTTGAGCTTGTAGTATGCTCATTTTTAGGTCAAAATTATGTTTGTTGCTTGTTCATGTGTGTGCTTCTTTTGTTGCTTCCATTTAATGTTTCCAATTGTGACTTGCTTGTATCCTCTTGTGTGGTTGCCTCTTGTGCATTTATTCTTCTCCCTTTTTCTTTGTTTCATCTCATATGTGCATGCTTGGTTGAGATGAGCTTGTGGAGGCTACTGCCCCACACTATTTTCCTCCCACTTTCATTCTACTTGTGCATCTTATGTTTGCATTTTAATTTGCATGTTATTTCTTCTTCTTCTTCTTTGGTTCTTCTTTGCCATGTTCCCATAAGTTCTCTAACCTCTTGAGGTTATGATAGACTTTAAGTTCAAACCATGCATGATAACATTAGGTAGTTCCCTTGTGAATCTCAATCTTAGGACCACCATTGCATGACAACTTTAGGTTTGTGTTAGTCCCCCTTTAGTTTGTTCCTTCTCTTCTCATCTTCATACAATCTTAATACACTTAATAAAGATAATGGATGTTAGTCTCCCATGCTCGAGCTGCATACACCAACTGCTAGAACTGATTGTTAACCCTACTTGGACCTAAAAAACTTTTGAACCAAACCGATGTTCTTTTTAGCCCGAACTACATTTTCTCTGATCTTTCATACAAGATGAAAGTACGTAGGCACAATACGCGATGTCTTGGCGAGCAAACTTTCACCCGTAGTTAGCCGAACTACATTGACTTTGATTTCTCGTACCAGACGGGAATACGTAGGCCCAGAGCAGCGATGCTCTGTCGAGTCCTTTCTTTTTCTTTTGTCCCTTGACCTTTAGCTAGATAGTTGATCACCCTTTTAGATAGACAAAAATGTGTGGATCCCTTCGAGTACGACAGACGTGAGGGGTGCTAATACCTTCCCCTTGCGTAACCGACTCCCGAATCCAGACATGGTTGCGATGACCTTGTCTTTCCCTTTTTCGTCAGGTTTTTCCGATCATTTCCTTTCCCTCTGTTCGGGATAAATAACGAAAGGTGGCGACTCTTCTGTTTTCCGCCGGTTGTTTTTCGCAGTTGCGACAGCAGATGGTACTGACAGAGTACGATATCCAATATGTTTTCCAGAAAGCTATCAAGGGAAGTGTTTTGTCAGAATACCTTGCTGAACGGCCAATCGAAGACTATTAACCGATGAAGTTTGAATTTTCTGACGAGGACATCATGTTCCTCAAGATGAAGGACTGTGAAGAGCCATTGCCGGACGAAGGTCCAAAGAAATGTTCTCAGTGGCAGATGATATTCGACGGCGCTGTCAACTCCTATAGTAGTGGAATTGGGGCAATCATTACAACTTCTCATGGTACTCATATCCCCTTCACTGCCAGGTTGACATTCCCTTGCACTAATAATGAAGCCGAGTACGAAGCGTGCATCATGGGTCTGGAAGAGGCTATTGATTTGAGAATCAAGAATTTGGATGTATATGGCGATTCAACACTAGTGGTTAATCAGATCATGGGAGAGTGGGAAACTCGTCAGCCAAATCTAATTCCTTACAAAGATTATGCAAGCAGGTTGTTACCTTTCTTTGACAGGGTAGAGTTTCACCATGTGCCACGAGCAGAGAATCATATGGCAGACGCTTTGGCAACGCTATCTTCGATGTATAAAGTGAACTATTGGAATGATGCTCCAAGAATAGTCATCTCGCGTCTTGATAGGCCCGCTTTCGTATTCTCCATTGAGGAAGCTGCGGATGGCAAGCCATGGTTTCATGATATACAAAATTTCCTTAAGAACCAAGAGTATCCGCCAGGGGCTTCGGCTCAGGATAAAAAGACTTTGAGGAGGTTGTCTGGTAACTTTTATCTGAACCCAGGTGGTGTACTTTACAGAAGGAACCATGACTTGGTGTTATTGAGGTGTGTGGACGAAAAAGAAGCAAGTTTGCTTATGGAAGAGGTCCACGAGGATACTTTTGGTACACATGCCGGCGGGCATGCAATGTCTTGAAAACTATTACGAGCAGGGTATTATTGGCTAACCATGGAGTCAGATTACTTCAAATTTGCGATGAAATGCCATAAATGTCAGATTTATGCAGACAAGATTCATGTGTCGTCGTGTCCTTTAAATGTCATGGCATCCCCGTGGCCTTTCTCTATGTGGGGCATTGACATGATTGGCAAGATTGAGCCCACTGCATCCAATGGACATCGTTTCATTTTGGTCGCCATTGATTACTTCACCAAATGGGTTGAAGCAGCCTCGTATGCCAATGTCACAAAGTAAGTCGTAGCCCGATTCATAAAGAAAGACATCATCTGTAGGTATGAAGTGCCTGAGAGAATTATTACTGACAATGGTTCGAATCTAAACAACAAGATGATGAAAGAATTGTGCCAGAATTTCAAAATCGAGCATCACAACTCATCTCCCTATCGTCCTAAAATAAATGGCGCTGTTGAAGCGGCCAACAAGAATATCAAGAAGATAGTGCAAAAGATGGTTTTCACTTACAAGGATTGGCATGAGATGTTGCCCTTTGCTCTACACGGTTATTGTACTACGGTACGTACATCAACTAGGGAAACTCCTTTCTCGATGGTATATGGTATGGAAGTTGTCCTACCATTGGAGGTCGAGATTCCTTCTTTAAGAGTTTTGGTCGTCGTCAAGCTCGATGATGCAGAATGGATAAAGAACAGATTAAATCAGCTTAGCCTGATGGATAAGAAAAGGCTAGCATCTATTGCATACGGTCGTTTATATCAGATTCGGATGAATAAAGCTTTCGACAAGAAGGTGCGCCCTTGAAGCTTTCAGACGAGCGATCTTGTGTTGAAAAAGATTCTCCCACCACAATCAGATCATAGGGACAAATGGACTCCCAACTATGAAGGTCCATATGTCGTTCGAAAGGTCTTTTCCGGAGGAGCCTTGTTGTTTTTCACCATAGATGGTGAGGATTTTACATCCCTGTGAACGTGTTAGCTCCTAAATTCGACGCCTCTTGTAAAATAAAGAAATCTAAGGAGAAGCACCAAAAGCAGGTTGAAGGCCAGAGTTGGTCGAAAGGTGTGAGGCAGCTAAGGGAAGTAGTCGAAGCACTCACTAGGATGGAAGAAAAACCACAAGGGCTTCGACCGTTTTACTGTTTGGTGATTTATTGAAGATTTGAAATTCAAATAACTTGGAGGGAACAATTTCGTTCGCCAAGTGGCTAGGAGGACACAGGCACCTTATGAACAACGAATCTATGCATTGTGACAACTGGCAAAAGATGGTGATGTTGGAAGTTATTAGTAGTTATTTTTTACTATTATAAATAGGGAGTCTTAGACATGAAATAACTGTGTTGTAATTTACTATTGTACAAATTACTCTTAGAATTACTCCAAGTATCCGAGCGTAGTGAAAGAGAGTATTACAGAGAATATACGTGATGTAAACACACCATCTTTTATCTTAATGAAATTTACTTTACTTGCTTTAAACTTTACAAAGTCTTTTTATTTTCCTCGCACCCCTCTTCCTGCTCCTTTCTTCCTTCTCTATGCAATTCCCTTCTCTTCGTCCTTAATCTTTCTTCTCCAAACAAACTTCTTTCTTTTCTTTGTTAAAAACTTTATCTTTTAATTTGTCCCGTAGTCGAATAGATATTCCCTTTAGATTCCTTTACTGCAATCTTGCCAGAGTGTGAAACTTAGATAGAATTAACGAGAATAACCCTTTAGCACATGTTCTAGGATCAATCTGATCGATCCTGTGAGTCACCAAACTTAGATTTGGAAGATCAACAGTTGTTTTCCGATTTTTAAGGGAAACAAAATGGCACGCCCAGTGGGACAGTGCTAAAAATATCTTTTATACAAATTAAGTTTGCAGAAAATTGCAGTCTTGTTGGTCCTTTCATGAGAAGTGCATTTTATGTTACTGAGAAGTGGTAGAATTACCGCTGTAAACGAAGAAAGATTGACAAGATGAAATAGTAGGGACATGGCTACGGATACGAACCAGCCAAATAATCCTAGCCTTTAAGGAGACGGTTCTAGTGAAGGAATAAGAGACGATGTAGTTCCCCTTCTGATATCGTCGACTGGAGAACAAACAGTGCTTCCCGTGAGGCCAGTACCGACACCCTCAGTACTTGGGGCTGGGTCGACGGTGATAAGACCTTATAGTCAACCAGTGTTGGAATATATTGGGTCTCCAACGTCGAATCCTCAAATACTGTTAGGGGGAAGTTCGACTTCCAGACAGATTGCTCCCCCCGGGTTTTCACAGTCACCAAGAAATCCCCCATATGGGATGCCCACAACTATAATGCAAGGGCTCCAAAGTGCGCCCCCCATATTCTCAGACCATGCAATGGCTTCGCCATTACAAGGGTCAGGGTCTTGCGTGAACATGGGTCGAAATCATCAAAATCAGAGTTTAGGATATTCGACGCAAGGCCCTAACTTGACTAACACCTCAGTTGCCTGTTTAAGGCAACAAATGGATGAAAGCAATTTGCAAATGGTTCAGACCTTGTCACAAACCATGGGCGAAATCTTTCAACCATTAATCCAGAATACAACCCAGACCAATCAACAATTGGCGGTACAACTGACAAGATTGACTGAATTCATGGGGGTACCTCCCTTAGCCAGAAATTAGGCCCCAATAGCGAACATCCCACGAGAAAACTTGGGAAATACAGCAGAAACCGATATAGGAAACCAAGTAAGGATAGGTCCTCCCGTAGTCAAATTGCTTAGGGAAGAACCATTACGAAATCAGGCCCGTGTTCTGGGAGAAAGAGACCCAGGAGTGGTTATCGTGAATCGAAACCAGGACGCGGATAACGTCGTCCAACAGGTTCGACGAAATAACATGGTCGTCGATAATAATCTAGCAGCCATGGTCGAGAGAATTATGGCTTGAAACGGGTTGAACACTGGTTTCACCAGGCCAAACTATACTTCCCCTATAGTGGATTATATCCTTCAGGCGGAGTTGCCCCCTAGGACGAAAGTGCCCAAATTTACTAAGTTCTCCGGGGATACCACAGGATCCACGGTCGAACATGTGGCTCGCTACCTGATTGAGGCAGGGGAGATAGGGAATGATGAGAGCCTTAGAATAAAATACTTCCCAAGTTCTCTCACTAAAAATGCCTTCACTTGGTTCACAACACTACCCCCTAATACGGTGTGCAATTGGACCCAGTTAGAATGTTTATTCCATGAACAGTTCTATATGGGCCAGACCAAGATTTGCTTAAAAGAACTTGCTAGTGTGAAGCGTAAGTTTTCTGAGCCAATTAAAAAATAACTTAATAGGTTCTGTTTGCTTAAGGCCAGATGTTTCACACAGGTCCCTGAACACGAGCTGGTCGAAATGGCTGCTGGAGGCCTCGACTATTCCATTAGGAAGAAGTTGGACACCCAGTATCTAAGGGACATGGCCCAACCAGCTGATCGAGTTCAACAACTGGAAAGGCTTAGAGACGAAAAGACTAAGTTTAATAAAAATAAGAAGGTAGATTTTGTCTAATATAATGAGAATGTCGAAGGGTTGTGCAATGCTCCTATGTACTTCGACGAAGGCGAAGTGGATCTTGCTGAACTCAAACAAGGACCACCTTACTCCTGCAAAGTACTAGCTCCCCCACAGGGGAATAGTTGTGTCGAATTTGAAAAGAACGATAGGTTCCCAAAGAAAACATATACTTTTGACATCACAAAATGTGATGAAATCTTCAATTTGTTAGTCAAAGACGGACAAATGATAGTGCCACCTGGTGCTAAAATGTCGTTCGTAGAACAAAGGAAGAAAAGAGGGTTTTGTAAATACCATAATTTTCTGGGTCATAAAACACCTCAATTTTTTCTTTTCAGGGATCTTGTTCAAAATGCAATTCAGGAAGGACGCCTGAAGTTTGGAGAGAAGGCTAGTGGCCAGATGAGGGTCGACACAGACCCTTTGCAAATGGCGGACGCACATTATAAAGAACTGGTGGAAGCCAACATGGTCGAAGCTACTGATGGCTGCGATTTTTCAACCAACATGGTCGAAGCTACTGATGGCTGCAATTTTTTAATCGACATGATAGAAGTTACTGATAATCTCATAGATGAGGCTGTGATGGCAAAATTCACCATGAGCTTCGGAAGAAAGGACTGTGTGGAAATGTTCGTTGATGACCTCGACCAAAGGTATGAAGGTGTAAGTTCAAGTAACAAGAGCAATCTAGGTTGGGCAATAGTGACCAAAGAAACTGCTGATAACTTCGTCAGAATTGACCAGGCCACTAAAGGCATGGAGTTAGGCCTAAGGAAGCTTAATTTGGTCGAAGAAGTTAAGATTAATATGGTAGAGATCACTCAACACGAAGATGTAGGGGATAGTGAATCAAATTACCAAGGGGTGCATACTAGGGAAGCTTATCCAGAGCAGGAAGAATCGATTGTTGCTTTCCTCCACCGTTTCCAGGAGAGAGGATCCAGCGTAATGCTATGTCCTTGATGCAGAGCCATTTTCGACAAAAAGGCCGCACATAATCTGGAGGGAACACGGAGGCTAAGACAAAATAAGGAAAGGCCCAAATTCGACCCTAGAAGTAGTCTCCAAAGGAGATCTGAGCCTCACACAAGGCCTCCGACAAACAAACCCACTAGTTTCAAACCCAACGCTGAGGCTATTGATGGTAAGTGGACAAAGTCTAATGAGAATAGACAACAGGGGTAACAGAGGTGGAAGAACTTTGAGGTGAAACGAGGATCTTCATTGAGTTATCGGAAGGAGTTCCAGTCTTCAAAAGTTGCCCATGTATCTGAAAACTATAAAGGAAAGAATCCCATGTCTCGATCACAATGGAGACGGGAACAACATAAGAGAAAAGCACTCAAGGAAAGCTCAAGGGACCAGCCAGAATCCAGTACCAACGTCCCTGTTGAAAATGAACAAGGACGAACAAAAGCATTTGGGAAGACACCTGTAGGGCGTAGATTGTTTCCTGCCCAGGTCGAAGAGCAGAGAAAATTGGTTGGGGTCGATGATGAAATGACAGATAATTTTGATTCAAAATCTGACGATTCTCTGGATGTTTTAGTTAATGTAGTATCAGTGATGCCTAGGGAATTCGACAGAATATCCGTGGTCGAAAATCTGGACACCTATACGGATTGGGAGATGGCGGCTCATAAGCCTGTGTGCTACTATGTGATGAATAATGGTTGTGTCGAAGAACAAAATGCATTCTTCGAACGGCCCACGAAGGCGATGAAGAATCATTTGAAACCTATTTATATTACGGCAAAAGTGGAGAAAGTCCCAGTTAATAAAATTTTGGTGGATTGTGGCGCCACAGTGAAGCTAATGCCACATTTCCTGTTGAATAAGATTGGAAAAGACTGATACAAAACCACACAACATGGTTTTGTCAAACTATGAAGGCAAAGTGGGTTCGATCATGGGAGTCATTCAAGTGAATGTCACAGTCGGAACCATTACTCGCCCAACTGTCTTCATGGTGGTAGAAACCACTGCCAACTATAATTTGTTGCTTGGAAGAAAGTGGAATCATGGAGTGGGGGCGGTGCCATCTTCAATGCATCAAAGGATTTTCATATGGAGACCAAATGGCATTGTCGAGAACATTGAAGTAGATCAAGGATATTTTAAGGCACCCATAAACCATGTTGATCAAAGGCAATTTGACAAACATTTGGCCAACATAGGCCCCTGCGTACCTGCAGATTTCAAATTTGTACCAAATGATGAAGTGTATTGCTCACTTTATCTACATCCCGTCGACGATTTCCGCTAGGATAAGGAAGTGCCAGGTGAGAGGCTCCCATACCTTGGCACACTTCCTATAGACCCCACTGGATGGGGAAGTGAATTTAGCGATGATGACTGAAGCCATAGCGCTTCAAAGGATTTCGGCCTACATGGTGAAACTAAACTACAAATGGCCCTGGAGGCTGCCAACAACAAAATGGCTGAGAAAGCCAATGAAGAATCTGAGCAAATAGGCTCAGGTGGGCATTTCGACCCTAAGCCTCCTGACAAAATTCAGTATGAAGGTCAAAGGCTTGACGCCATTTATGATGATGAGCCTCTGGGTTTCGAGAAAGATCCTTTGGCTAATGATGCTAAAATGCTGGCGCAAGATCCATTAGAGGAAGTGGATCTAGGAGATGGAATAATCAAGAGGCCGACGTATATCAGTGCCAACCTCGACCCCCAACTCAGGGTCGAGACCATCCAATTGCTACGAGAGTACATGGATTGTTTTTCTTGGGATTATGACGAGATGCCCAGTCTAAAGAGAGATCTAGTCGAGCATAGGTTGCCAATCAAACTTGGAAAAAGGCCAGTCAAACAGATCCCAAGACGTTTCGCTCCTGAAATCCTCTCAAAAATAAAGGAAGAAATCGAAAGACTCCTTCGATGCAAGTTCATCCGTACGACCAGGTATGTCGAATGGCTGGAAAATATTGTACCTGTCATTAAGAAAAACGGGTCTCTAAGAGTATGCATAGACTTTAGGGATTTAAATTCAGAAACCCCTAAAGATGAGTATTCGATGCCGGTGGCAGAAATGCTAGTCGATTCAGCCGCTGGCCATGAGTACCTTAGCATGTTGGATGGATACTTTGGTTACAACCAGATTTTCATCGCTGAGGATGACGTTCCCAAAATAGCGTTTCGTTGCCCAGGGGCCTCAGGCACTTACGAGTGGGTAGTGATGCCTTTTGGCCTGAAGAACGCTGGGGCAACATACCAGCGGGCGATGAATTCAATTTTTCATGATTACATTGAGTCTTTTATGCAGATATATATCGATGACATTGTGGTGAAATCTGTGTCAGGAAAAGCTCATGTAGAACATCTGCGCAAGTTCTTCATAAGGATGAGGAAGTTTGTCCTCAAGATGAACCCCCTGAAGTGCGCATTTTGTGTACAAGCGGGAGATTTCTTGGGTTTCGTAGTCCATAAAAAGGGGATCAAAATCAACCAGGACAAGACAAAGGCCATCATGGAAGCGAAAGCGCCATCAAACAGAAAGGAACTGCAATCCTTGCTGGGTAAAATAAACTTCCTAAGAAGATTCATATCAAACCTCAGTGGCAAAACGCAGGCCTTCTCACCATTGCTTCGAGTCACCAAAGAGAGGTTTGAATGGGGGAAAGATCAGCAAGAAGCTTTCGACAAGATCAAAGACTACTTGACTCGTCCTCCAGTCCTTTCACCTACGTGTCGAAGAAAAAGCATGAGATTATACATAGCAGCGTCAGACAAAACTCTAGGGAGCATGCTTGCTTAAGAGGACGGGAATGGCGACGAAAAAGTCATTTACTACCTTAGCAAGGTTTTGAATGACGCAGAAACTAGGTATAGCGAGATAGAAAAATTATGCTTATGTTTATATTTCTCATGTATAAAGTTGAAGCAATATATAAAACCAATTGATGTTTATGTCTTGTTGCATTTCGATATTATTAAACATATGTTATCCAAGCCTATTTTGCATAGTCGAATTGGTAAATGGGCATTAGCATTAACTGTATACTCACTGACGTATAGACCGCTAAAAGCGGTCAAAGGACAAATAGTGGCAGACTTCATCCTCGACCACTCCATAAATGAAAATACCCTGAACATTGTCGAACTAGAACCCTGGAAATTATACTTCGACAGTTCTAGCCACAAGAACGGGACAGGCATAGGCCTGCTGATTATTTCGCCTGACAAAATTCCAACAAAATTCAAGTATAGAGTTGAGGGCCTATGTTCCAATAATGAGGCTGAGTATGAAGCTTTGATAGCCGGACTTGAAATTTTGTTAGAATTGGGGGCAACCCAAGTCAAAATAATGGGAGATTCAGAGTTGGTCGTGAAACAGCTGACAAAGGAGTACAAGTGTGTTAAAGAAAATCTCATTATGTATTTCGTGATAGCCAATAGGCTACTCAAAAAATTCGAAGTCTATACTATTCGACATATACCACAACTACACAATCAGGTAGCCAACGATTTGGCACAAATCGCATCAGGATATAGGGTCTCGAAGGAAAACTGGCAAGAAGCAATCGAGGTCAGGGGTAAGGTAGTGTCCGTAGGCCTGCGACCGTCGAACTTTGAAGTTACAAAGTTTGGTTACGCTGACGAAGAAACCTTCGAAATTTTTACGATCGAAGGTCTGACAGACAAATATTGGAGGAAACCTCTGGTTGAATACCTTCAAAACCCTTCAGCAACCATAGAACGAAAAGTAAGATATCAAGCGCTAAGCTATGTCCTTTTAGGAAACGAGTTACTTAAGAAAACCTCTGAGGGAGTTTTACTTAAATGCCTCAGCGAATCTGAGGCGTACTTGGCATTGTCATCAGTCCATGGTGGGACATATGGAGCGCACCAGGTAGGCCACAAGATGAAATGGCTACTATTTCGCCAAGGGATGTACTGGCCCACGATGCTGAAAGATTGCATTGAGTTCGCCAAAGGTTGCCAAGAATGCCAAGTTCACGCTGGCATACAACATGTTCCAGCAAGCGAGTTATACTCCATAGTCAAGCCATGGCCACTCAGAGGATGGGCTTTAGACTTGATAGGAGAGGTTTGACCTGCGTCTTCCAAAAACCAAAAGTACATTCTGGTGGGGATAGACTACTTCACCAAGTGGATCGAAGCAATACCTCTGCCAAAAGTAAACCAAGAGGATGTCATCAAGTTCATTCAGAAATACATCATCTACAGATTTGGGCTGCCAGAAACAATAACGATAGACCAAGGGTCAGTGTTTACAGGTAGGAAAATGCAGGAGTTCGCCAAAGAAATGGGATTTAAACTTCTCACTTCGACGCCTTATTACGCCGTTGCCAATGGCCAAGTCGAAGCAGCAAACAAGGTAATAATCGGCATGATAAAAAAGCAAATTAGGAGTAAGCCAAAAACTGGCATAAAACGTTAGACCAAGTCTTGTGGGCATGTCGAACGTCCCCTAAAGAAGCAACCAATACTTCCCCTTATCGTCTGACCTTCGGCCATGATGTAGTATTACCGGTCGATATATATATACACAGTCGGTCATAGTTCATAGGCATCACAAAATACCTTGAGAAATCTATTGGGATATGATGCTTGATGAGTTAGTAGATTTGGATGAGGAAAGACTTAGAGCTCTAGAACTCTTGAGAAGACAGAAGAAAAGAGTGGAGAAGTCATATAACAAGAAGGTTAAAGCAAAGGCTTTCCTAGTTGGAGATTTAGTATGGAGAGTAATCCTGCCTAGGGATCAAAAGGTTAGATCTTTAGGCAAATGGTCCCTAAAGTGGGAAGGACCATTCCAGGTGTCGAAGGTCTTCTTCAATGGGGCATACGAAGTGACAAAGCTGAGTAAAGACAAGAGAATATTAAAAGTGAATGGCAAATATTTAAAAAAATATAAGCCTGCACTTCAAGAGGTGAAAATATCAACAGAGTAACAACTGAATATAAAGCAAAGCCATAAATGGTGATTATCAAATACGCCAAAATGGCCTAGTGTCTTACAAACAAAAAATTAAAAGCAGAGCTTACAAAGGCCAACAAAGATGCTCTATTACAAAAAGATCTTATAAACTAAAAAAGGAGATTTGCCTTCATCTTGAGGTAGTTCGACTTTTCGAGTTCGAGGCGGTTCTGGCATTGGGCTTTGTCTGTTCTTAGTTGGGCAACCTCAGCTTCCAAGCGACGGGCTTCCTCAGCAAAATTAACGGCGTGTTCGAGTTCAGTTGATAGGGAGGAATCATCAAAAGAAGATAATTCAACATTCTTCTTCTTGGCTTTCTCTATTTTGTTGTGAAGTTTTTTGATCGTGCGCTCCCAACAGGCAATGTTCGCCTCATTAGCAATAACCTCTTGCTTATTCTTCTCTTTCATGTCCTTCAATTCAGCAATCTTTTCTTCAGATTCGACAATAGCAGTCCAAGCAGCAGCTTCACTGCCTGCTTTCGTTTGAATGTCATTCTCAATCTAGGGCAATAGCCGAAAGTCTTTATGAACTTGGTCAAATAAGATACCAACTTCTCGAATGACGCTCGCGGCCTCAGGAGAAATCGATTTGAAATCCACTTGTTGTAGGAGAGTTTTTAAGGAAAGATGGTTGACTGGGCCCATCTGCAGAAGAGAGAAAAGATCCCATTTGAAGATCTTTTTCTTAATCTTTTCAAGAATGCTGTCAGTTGGCTGATTCGAGGTTTGGCCTTTAGAGGTCGAAGTGCTGGGAGTCTTGCTAGAGGAATTACTTCGCCTGCTCAAGAGGAGTCTGATGTACTGTCGAGGGTTAGAAACCTTCAATGCATCAAGTTCGGCTGTGGTAAGCTGAGATTCGCCTTTGAAGGGGATTGTTTGAGTTTCCTTAGAAGCAGAAGCAGTAGGGGTTTTAATCACTTCAACAGTGGTGGTTTTCTCGACAGGAGTTTCCGCAGGTTTCGCTTCTTTGTCTTTGTCCTCCTCTGCGCCATCCTCTTCCATTTCATCTCCAGTGCCTCCGTCGCTGGACTCGTTAAACTCAGACTGACACATGGCTTGATCTTCGACGGCATGATCGCCTTCTGCATCCTTTTCATCTACAACCATCGTTTGATTCAAAAGAGAACTATTCGTGTCGACCAAGTTTGTGCCCCCTCCAAAGTATTGGCTTCATCATCTTCTATAACAGGATTAACCAAAGTATTATCCTCTTCATGGTCAGATCCATCAGTTTGAGACTGTTGAGTCCTTGTCTTCGCAGGTGAAGGAGGGACTATGAAAAAATCAGGCTTATTAATCTCTCCAAGAGAACTCATACCAGAACCTAAATCAAAGGTGGGATGGTAAGTAGGCCCACCTTGGCTGTTCAAGGGATATAGTGATAAGGGAAGCTTGGTTGGATCAGTTTTCAGAACCCCAACATCAGCCTAGAAAGAAAAGCAGACATCAAAGAGAGCAAAAGAAAAAAATCAGTGCAAGACCCAAAATAAAAGTTAGATGCACAACATACCTTGGCACTTTCATCAGCAGGGCTGGAGTTGTCACTCTCCATAGGAATGACAGTTGGGATCGAGGCACCCTCTGTGGGAGCTCTAGTAAGATCTTGAGAGGGAATGTTGGATTGGGGAATGTTGGTTGTAGGGGGAGCAGATGGAGCGTCAAAAGTATCCAGGTCATGGGTGATTCTTCTCCTTCTTTTCATTTGAACATTCTCGCGAGGAGATCCGTCTTCGTCATCTGAGTCAATGATAATCTGAGCAGAAGCCCTTTTGAGCCTCTTTTGTGGGGTGGGTGGTTTTCGACTAGCCTGGAAGCAACGTAGGGTGTTAAAAGTAATTAAGGAAGTCAAAATAACAGAGGCTTACGGGAGATTACCTTTTGGTCTTCGACCTTGCCTTCAGTCTTTGGTGTTGGGGCAGTTCTTTTAGGAGTAGCTACAAAAAATAAATCATGCCAATACCAGTTAGTAACAATAAAGCTCAGGTAGAAGAGTCCAAATCGAAGGGGGATGAACCTTCAAGAATGTCGGATTCGATGCAAACATCTTCGATACTAACATGAAGGTGCCCTTTAAAAGTATCGAGTGTATGTTTAGTCGGAACCACACGTTGCGCTTTAGGCTTCGACTACTGTCGAAGGATCTTATAGGGTCTCCACAGATGAACCAATCTGGAAATGGAGGGGCAAGAGCCACGCCAAAACCAGCAGTTGGTAATCGAGGGGTTTTCGGAGGAAAGAGTTTAAAGGCAACCTCATACCGTTTCTCACGAGGAACAGATGAGGGAATCTTGAAATTTTCCAATTTTTTAGAAAATGTTTCCTTCAAAGTAACAGCAGCCTCGCGAATGGTCTGACTAACATCGTATGGTTGATAGACAGTTTCGAAGTACTTCTGGAAGGCTTGAATCTCTTTGATATGGGTAGACGTACCTTTCTTGATCTTCTCCTGCACATCAATGAAAGCTTGGTCAATCAAGCGAGTAAAGCTTGAAGCGTCAAGAAACTCTAAGGCATAATGTTTTGACCACTAGACGTAAAAATCTGGGGAGAAGAAGTAAGAGGGTTCAAAATGGACAGGCGTAAGAAGGGATTTATGGGCATGACGCGCCAATTGTGTTGAACAGTTGAGGGGAGAAAGCGCCGCGAGGGGAAGTATGATATGTGATTTATTATCATATAAACACTTGGGCAAAGTCTGTATTAACCCAAATTGCCTGGACACCAAGTTTGTCTAGTAGGCTACTAAGCTGGCCTGACCTCTGACAAGGTTCAGTTTATGAACCAGCAGTCGAGGTATGAGGAATCGATCCCAAATTAGCTTCGATTCCTCTTCTTGTTTCTTTAGTGGAGCAGGGAAGGACCTGGTGAACCACTCAGGGCCGCATCTTCTTTCTGCAAAAGGAGCCATCCTCGAAGTAAACTCGTACGGTTTGGCGGACATATAAATGAAGTTGGATAGGTTGGCTCGAAGAGTGTGTCCTTCTTCATTGGGAGTGAGCTGGGCCAAGCGGGTCCATTCGACTCGTCTCTCAGAAACTGAAGACGAACCTTCATCGACTTCGCCTTTGTTGGGGAGGTTATGCTCAAAAGCGGCATTGAGCCACAGCTGGGGTAGCCAAAAAGGGCCTGATAACAGTAAGTTGCCATGACTTTCAGGGTCCTTCAATTTGGCAGCACCTTCGCCCAAGGCTTCATAGAGGCTGGCTAAAATCATCTCGCTTAGGCAGATACCTCTCTTCAAGTGAAGCTGGTTCGCCAAAACAAGGTATTTTCGTGCCACCTGCAGAGATTTTGTACAAAACACGCAGCAAGATAACCACATGGCCAAGAAGGCTATATGTTCCTCATTTTCGACAGAAGTGGTGGTTTTGTTATGATAGTGTTGGACGAAGGCCGTATAAGTATGTTTTGTGCTGGCGAATCCTATAGTGTCCTGGCTATCAACTTCAGGGTCATAAACAAGGTCGTGGGGTTTTAGACCCACAATAGCAGCTACATCAAACAATGTAGGTGTCATCATCCCACAAGGAAGGTGAAAAGTGTTATGGGTGTTGTCCCAAAAGAACAAAGAAGAGGCCAGCATAAGGGGACAGTAAGTAGGGCCTACCTTCGACATCATTATAAGGTCATAAATGCCAGTGTCTTTCCAATCCTGGGCTTTCACTTTTTCTACTTTTTCCAACCAGTTGAGGTAAAGTTCAGAATCCTTGAAGTAAGGGGTGGCTCTAAACAATATGGCTTCATCTGGAGATACCAAAGGTCCACGTCAAAAAGAGTTAGGTTATCGGGACCATCAGCGGGGACTCTGCTAGAATCTTTTTACCCTAAAGGTTTGGTGACTCTATAGGAGGGAAAGAAGTCTCTAATGCTAGAGTAATCAAGACCTAAAGGAGGCAACGAGTCAGACATTGCTAAGGGTCTACCTGCAACAGTAACTGGGATAATTACCTGTGATTCATAGATGTGGCGTTTTTCTTCTGGCAAAGGTTCGCGAACAAACTGTTGATTCTTCACTACTTTAGGACCGCTTAAGTTAGCAAAAGGTGGGAGAGCTGATGCAGAAGATTGCCCTTTGAGCTGCGTCTTCTTCTGATGATGATCGGCCATTGTTGAAATTAGCAAAGGAGTTTTTAAGAAGCAGAGAAACTTGAGGAAGAAAAGCACAAGAGTTTTGCTAAGAGTTGAAAATGTTTGGAAAAATGACAATACTGGAGGAAAATCACTTATATAGAGTATAGAAGACCAAAAGTTTCATCATTAAGGGGCTAGAGTTAGTGGGCCACATGTGCGTCTGAAGTGGAGTGACAGGGGTAGCAGTTGCAATTTACATCCCCTAGACTGAAAAGGTGATGATGGCCCACGATTTTGGTAGTTCCCGAGAAAATCGCCATGATGAAACATGACGTCAGGAACGTGCCTCGAGGTGGTGGAGCAGTTCCTTGCATGTTCTTTTTTATTTTCCTTTTCTCTTTCTTCCCTTTTCACCTTCCCAGACATGTATTGGGTGAAAGAGTATCGGCTGACACATGTGAGGAAAGTGAACAGCGTCGAAATCAGATGTTGTCAAAAAATGTGCTTTTCCACATCAGAGATCGAAAAGACATTTTTGGGGGGCAATTTGCTAGCTCCTAAATTCGACGCCTCTTGTAAAATAAAGAAATCTAAGGAGAAGCACCAAAAGCAGGTTGAAGGCCAGAGTTGGTCGAAAGGTGTGAGGCAGCTAAGGGAAGTAGTTGAAGCACTCACTAGGATGGAAGAGAAACCACAAGGACTTCGACCGTTTTACTGTTTGGTGATTTATTGAAGATTTAAAATTCAAATAACTTGGAGGGAACAGTTTCGTTCGCCAAGTGGCTAGGAGGACACATGGCACCTTATGAACAGCGGATCCATGCATTGTGACAAGTGGCAAAAGATGGTGATGTTGGAAGTTATTAGTAGTTATTTTTTTACTATTATAAATAGGGAGTCTTAGACATGAAATAAGTGTGTTATAATTTACTATTGTACAAATTACTCTTAGAATTACTCCAAGTATCCGAGCATAGAGAAAGAGAGTATTACAGAGAATATATGTGATGTAAACACACCATCTTTTATCTTAATGAAATTTACTTTACTTGCTTTAAAATTTACAAAGTCTTTTTATTTTCCTCGCACCCCTCTTCCTGCTCCTTTCTTCCTTCTCTATGCAATTCCCTTCTCTTCGTCCTTAATCTTTCTTCTCCAAACAAACTTATTTCTTTTCTTTGTTAAAAAATTTATCTTTTAATTTGTCCCGTAGTCGAATAGATATTCCCTTTAGATTCCTTTACTGCAATCTCGCCAGAGTGTGAAACTTAGATAGAATTAACGAGAATAACCCTTTAGCACATGTCCTAGGATCAATCTGATCGATCATGTGAGTCACCAAAGTTAGATTTATAAGATCAGCGGTTGTTTTCCGATTTTCAAGGGAAATAGAACGCAGACGCAGTTAAAAATACTTTGCTTAAAAGAGACCCACTGGAAAGGAAAAAAGAAAATTCAGGCAAAAATGGGGCATCCCGGTGAACCATAAAAAAAAAGAGAATGGGTTCGGGAAAAAATTAGGGATAAAAGTGAAAAGATGTAAACTCGCAAAGTCGAAAACCTGAAAAGGCGACTTTGCCAAAAATGGGTATCCCGGTGAATCGAAAACCCGAAAGGGCGGTTCAGGCAAAAGTTAGGGATTGAAAAGCAAATGACTGTGGTCTGCGTTTGAACTTCATTGCTTAGTGGATTGGGAGAACTTGAGGGCCACTCATCCAAATAAATCTCTTCTGAAGACGAAGTATCGGGAAAGCATCGAAGTCAGGCGAGTCATAGAGGGATCAACTCACGGTGTTTTTCTGTGCCACATTGCCTACATTTCTGTACACTTTTGTATATTTATGTGCATATCTGTATATTTTTGTGCAACTTCCTCTTTTCAGGGGTTGCATCTGTTGTAAAACTTTGCCTATTTACAGGCCATTTGTCAATAAACATATACTATTCAGTATCTTGTTTGCTTTGTTTTAATTTTTACTATTTTGTTTGTGAAAAACTCCCAATATTTTGATAAACTTGTGAAGGTAGGAAAACACTTAGAAGGAGGGTTGAATAAGGGGTTTTCAAAAACAATTATGACAAAAGAAAATAAAAGGTTATTTTTATCCTGGTTCGTTTGAACTCAAACTACTCCAGTCCACCCGGCCAAGGTGATTTCGCCTCTCTCAAACGAGGACTTAATCCACTAAATCAAAACCTGATTACAGTGATATCACTAAGACAAACTGTCTTAGTCTTCTCAAGAATCCTGACCACAACTTGGTCTCTCAAGGAACTTTTACAAAGATAAAATACAATGTGTTTAAGTGCTTCTAAAAATCTATTATCACAACTGTGATTTTTACACAAAATGAAGAACAAATAAAACTTATGTGTTTGATGTAGAAAGTTGTTTGATGTACTTTGATTCTTTTGGAATACTTCTTTTGAGTTTCTTTTGAATTGTTCTTGGAAATGTTCTTGTAATTGTTAACCTTGAAGTGCTAATGGAGACTTCTTTATATACTCCACTTTCTCAATAGTGTGTAGATGAAAGTACTGTAGGATGTAGACAGAAAGGACAAATAATTTTCGTCTTGGTTTGACATTCCCTTTTTGCCTGAATTCCTGTGCCATACACGAATGAGAAAATAGTACTGTTGGAAGACATCGGGTTCAACAACGTATCTTTCTTGAATAATATCTTTTCAAATGAATAGATATGAAAAATAATCTTGCATCAGATCCTCTAATGATGTTCCTTGTTATTCTTTATCAGAGTCACTCTATCCTGAGTTTTGCAGCAAAGTGCTTAGCGTGAATGAATGATCAGAGTTGACTTGATTCTCAGAGCCTCCGTACTTGCAGCGTTTAGTTCTCACAGAGTATTTTGAATATATTGAATCTTTATACTCTGCGCTCAGAGTCTTCTGTAGGTAGCGCTTCAGGGTCTTCTGTGCTGCTTGGCGCTTCAGAGTCTTCTGCAGCTAGCGCTTCAGAGTCTTATGTGCTAACGCTTCAGAGTCTTCTGCAGCTGCACTTCCTACGCTCAGAGCTTTGCGTTATATAATGTTCGGAGGAATTCTTTTTGTCTTCAGATGAATATTTATTTGATATTTGAAACAAAAAACACTTGAACAAAATTAGAATGTATATTTTCTTATACAAAATTTTATTAATGTTATCATCAAAACATTGAGATATATTAAGAACCAATCCGTGTTCTAACAATCTCCCCGTTTTTCATGATGACAAAAACTATACGAAATTTTGTTCAACACAAGAGAAAAAATATATATCTCCCCCTAGAATGAGTACTGCTAGAAAAAATTAATGCTTCCCTTTCAGCACTTGTATTCTTTTCAGAGTTAGAGTTAGCTTTGTAGACTTTCTCAGACCTTGTTCAGAGTTAATTCTAAGGATATTATCAGATGAGAAGTTTTCAGCTCTGAAACACTTAATTCAACATTATTTATATTTTATCATGTATGAGTTACCATTTTGTATTTGTTTATATGAATAATCAAAATTTCCATTTTCTCCCCCTTTTTGTCATATCAAAAAGTGATTTTAGAAAAAAAAATCAGTTAAGACAAAAAATATCAGAGCAGGAAAACAATTATAATAGATAAGCAGAAGAAAAGTAAACAGATGTATTCATTTAAAGTACTCAGAAGAGAACAAAAACAAGCAACAACATAGATGTGCACAGACAAGAAAAACAACTAAGTAGAACGAGAGGCTAAAATCTTCAGAAGCTCAGTTATCTCAGAAGTTTGTGCTTCCTACTTTGCCATCCAAGTCTTAATCTCATAAGTAGATTCATCTTGCTTAGCCATCCAAGTCTTGATCTTTTCTGTTGTCTTCTCTTGCTTAACCATCCAGGTTTTTATTTCATTTGTTGCAGCCTCTTGCTGAGCAAGCTTTTCTTTTACATCTTCAGAGACTTTCACTTCTTCAGAGGCTTTCTCATCTGTTGATTCTGGAATGACCACTGAAACAGATTTTGTCTCTAAATCCATATCAGAAGGCTTATCAGATGCAGGAGTCTCTTTAGAGATAACATCCTCTGTGAAAATTTCTTCAGGCTAAGGAATTACGCTAATCTGAAGTGCAGCAGTTTCTTCAGATGCCGAACACTCAACCTTTGCAGGTGTGTTTTCCAGAAACTGAGTAGGATTTCTGCGTACACCCAGAAGAGCAAATTTGACAGCTTCATAAAAATTCTCTTGAGCATCTGCAGAGGAAGCAGTTTGAAGGTTCTCAGTCACAGAGTTAAACCTTCTTCTGAAAGTAGTCAAAAATACTTCAAAATCATGAGGATTCACTCTATTCAGGCACCTTTCCCTAACAACAGACAACCACATCTGCATTTCTATCTCGAAACCATATAACAAGGTCCCAACATATGATCTAGGTGTGGGTTTAAGGAGGGCCTCTAAGAAGGATTCCTTAGGGTCAACAAAAGGTGAAGGTTTATCTAAAGATGAGGGTTGTTTTGAGGAAAGAGAAGGAAGGGGAGTAAGAATGGTAATGGAAGTAGGAGAGGGAATTTGAGTAGATGTGGGAATGGGAGTAGGAATATCATCAGGATGGTTTAGGGAGTTATGTGTTGGTGAGGTAGCATCTGATAGGTCAGAGTCAGATGAATCTGACGAGTCAGATGATCCAGATGACATAGGGTGTACGGTCATGAGAGGTTGGATATTAAGGATATCATGATCAGGGTCAGAGGGATTAGGATCTAAATGGTTTGGTTTATAGGGGTTTGGTTCATCTAGTTGAGGTTCAGAGGGTTGAGGTTGGTGTTGGGATGTTTGTGGTTGTGGTTGAGGAGAATGAACATTTTCAGATGAAATGTGTTCAGAGGTGGTGTAAGGAGGAGAAGGAGTAGGAATAGGGTCATAGGGAGGAGGAGGTTCAGATGTAGGATTTTCTGTCACAATTTCTAAAACAGGAACAACAGAAGTGTTACTTGAAAGTTTGGAACGCTTAGCCTTCACAGAAGAGACTTCTTCAGAGGCTTTCCTCTTAGGGCGTGTAGACAATTTCTTAGAAGGACCTTCTTCTGAAACCTTGCTCTTCTTCCTTCTTTTCTTCTCAATCACTTCTGGAGCAGGTCAGATGCTCTTTTTATCAAATCTGCTGGTATGGGAGTGCCATTTGCTAGACATGATTCAATATAGAAGAGCAGAGCTTCCTTGGGCTCCTATGCAGTAAATAGTGGAAAGTCTTCCACTGGGACTCTTCTTCTGCAAACTTCATCTGAGTTGAACTTAACTGGATCAGAAGAAAGTTCCTCCACCAGCTTCATCCTTTGCAAACTTTTCCCATCCAGAGGCTTTCCCAGAATTGGTTCCAATTCTACTGTCTGACCTGCCTCTGTCAGATGTGTAACTAAACCATTTTCTGTGAGTACATCAGAAATCAATCTTCCCATTGGGATCCAATTTCTGATCTTCTGATGTTTTGTTCTGATCTCTTCTCTGGACATTTTGACGTGGTTTCACATATGAGCAAATAGCAAGTGTTGCAGATCCACCTTGATATTGTTTCCCAAACAATACATAAAGTATAGTTGTTCTGCGTTGATGTAGTCTGGAGAATTAGATGCTTTTCTATGGTGAATACAGCCCAGAAAGATCGTTGCCCAGATCTTGTAGTGCACCTTCAGATCCTTGATCTTGCTTGAAGGCAGCCCAGAAGTGAAAACTTCTCTGTAGACTTCATCCATGTATACACGTCCTGCATAAAGATGAGTAACACCATCTACTTCTTCATACCCTATCAGCTTACGAATCATCTCCTCAGTGATTATGATTTCTTTCCCCCAAAACATATGAATATATGAATTTAGGGTAAACCTTTGCGTGTATCCAGAGTTCCTTAACCAAGTGAGGAAAGACTGGACCAAACAGCCTATCAAAATACTTCACCCATCCTTGAGAAGATACAATTGGATGAAGATCAAAGCCGTTCTTCGCAATACACTCAAAATCCACCATAAACTCGCAAAGAACTTCTAATTTCTCAACCGGTGTTAGAAGGGTTCTTTCTGGTTCTTTGTATGAAATAATACCCATTTCAGATGATGATACCCCAGCCATTATTGATGCTAACTTTTAAGACGAAGATGATGAAGTTGCCATTGACGAACTTTTGAGATAAACTGATCTTCTTTTAGGTTTAGCGGAGAAGAGAAAACAATGGAGGAGGCCAAAATGCATAAAATGTGTGTGAGAGAGTGAAAGTGTGAGATCGTGGAATATATAGAGAAAAATTAGGGCATAAAAAGACACAACCAACACTTAGCAGTTAATCACATTAATTAAAAAATAAAAAATGATTTCAAGCATTTAATGAGATTTGACAAAAGTGGGGGAAAACGAAAATTGCAATAATTCAAACAGTACCTCAAACGGCGCCTCGCTTTGTACACTCCACCTTTGCAGATTTCATGTGACACGTGTTTGATATTGTTTTTCCTATGAAGCTCTTTAGAATATGAAACGCTAAACAACACTCAAATCCTCTAAAGCTTGTTAGTTCAGAGTTTCACAAAATAAATAAGGTAACAAATGAAATTACAGATGCAACATTTCAGAGTATAGACATTAATCATTTTTCATCTGAGTAAATTTGCTTCTGAATAATAATTATATTCTGGACAAAAATCCATACTAACATTCTTCAGAATAAATTTAAATCTATCTTCAGCAAGGGGTTTTGTAAAAATATCCGCCCATTAATGGTCTGTATCAACAAAATTTAAACTTAAAATTCCCTTCTGAATATAGTCTCTAATGAAATGATGTTTAATTTCTATATGCTTTGCCTTAGAATGTAAAATAGGATTTTTAGAGAGGCAAATAACAGAAGTATCATCACAAAAGATAAAAATGTTACTCTCATATATCTGATAGTCTTCTAGCTGACTCTTCATCCAGAGCATCTGTGTACTACAACTAGCAACAGCAATATATTCTGCTTCTGTAGTTGAGAGTGCTATTGTGGGTTGCTTCTTGCTATACCATAAGATCATATTGCCTCCCAGAAACTGACAGCTTCCAGAAGTACTTTTGCATTCAACTCTGTCTCCAGTATAATCAGCATCACATAAGACAACTTATTTAAATTCGTCATATCTTCTGTAACACAAACCCACGTTAGTAGTACCTTTTAGATACCTCAGAATTCTCTTAACGGATGTTAAGTGAGATTCTCTAGGATCTGATTGGAATCTAGCACAAAGACAAACACTGAAGAGAATATTAGGTCTAGAAGAAGTCAAGTACAGAAAGAACCAATCATACCTCTGTAGAGCTTCTGATCTACCTCTTTACTTACCTCTTCTTTTCCTAGAGTGCTAGTTGGATGCATTGGAGTCTTAGCTGACTTACTCTATGTTATGTTGAACTTCTTCAGAAGCTCCTTCACATACTTTGTCTGATGTATGTAAGTGCCTTCTGGAGTTTGATTGACTTGAATTCCCAGAAAGAATCTGAGTTCTCCCATCGTGCTCATTTCAAATTCTGCCTGCATAGACTCAGCAAACTCCTTTCCAAGCGTAATATTTGTTGTTCCAAAAATAATATCATCTACATAAATCTGACAGATTAAAATATCTTTCTTAATTGATTTATGAAAAAGAGTGGTATCAACCTTTCCTCTGATAAAATTATTTTCCATAAGGAAATTACTCAGTCTTTCATACCAAGCTCTAGGAGCTTGTTTTAAGCCATAAAGTGATTTCTTTAATTTAAAAACATGTTTTGGAAATTTTTCATTTTCAAAACCAGGAGGTTGATGAACATAAACTTCTTCTTCAATTGAGCCATTTAAGAAAGCACTTTTAACATCCATTTTATACAGAGTGATGTTATTCTGTGCAGCAAAAGAAATAAGCAAACGAACAGATTCTAACCTTACCACAGGAGCATAAGTCTCTGTGAAATCAATACCTTATTATTGATTGTAGCCTTGAGCAACCAGTCTAGCCTTGTTTCTGATGACTTCTCCTTGCTCATTCAGCTTATTTCTGTAAACCTATTTTGTTCCAATAATATTAAATCCTTTTGGTCTTGGAACCAGATCCCAGACATCATTCCTTGTGAATTGATTTAGCTCCTCTTGCATAGCAAGTATCCAATCATTGTCTTGCAGAGCTTCATCCGCAGAGGTAGGTTCAATAATTGACACTAAACCAAACATTGATGTTCCAGATGATTTGAGAAAGGATCTTGTTCTGATGGGATCATCCTTCTTTCCAATAATCACTTCCTCTAGGTGAGAAGCTTTGATTCTAGAGGATCCTTTCAGAGTGGGTTCTTCAGAAATAGTTAAGCTTTACAGATGAGCAGCCAATGGAGTAGCATCTGGCGTTGCTTCTTGTTCTTTAGCTTGAACATTGTCTGCCTCTGATTCTTCATAGTCTGTGAGAAGAACTTCTCTATCTGCAGAAATTTCAGACTGCTTTGGTTTTTGATTGCCAAGCTTATCATCAAATCTGACATGAATTGATTCCTCCACAATTTGTGTCTCAGTATTGTATACTCTGTAGCCTTTAGAGCGTTCAGAATATTCAATCATAAAACACTTATGTGCTTTAGAGTCAAACTTGTTCAGATTATCTTTATTATTCAAAATAAAACAAATACATCCAAAAGGATGGAAATAAGAAATGTTAGGCTTTCTATTCCTCCACAATTCATAAGGAATCTTCTCCAGAAGAGATCTTATAGACACTCTGTTCTGAATATAACATGTTGTATTAATTGCTTCTGCCCAAAAGTGTTTAGCCATATTAGTCTCATTGATCATGGTTCTGGCCATTTCTTGCAATGTTCTATTCTTTCGTTCTACAACTCCATTTTGTTGAGGATTTCTAGGACAAGAGAAATCATGTGCAATGCCATTTTCTTTAAAATATTTTTCAAAATATTTATTTTCAAATTCACCACCATGATCACTTCTGACTTTGATAACATTAAAATTCTTTTTAGTTTGGACTTGATTGCAGAAGTCAAAGAATACAGAATGAGACTCATCCTTGTGTTTCAGGAATTTTACCCATGTCCATCTGTTGTAGTCATCAACAATGACTAATCCATACTTCTTGCCTCTAATGGATGCAGTTTCCACAGGTCCAAACAGATCAATATGAAGTAGCTCTAATGGTCTAGAGGTAGAAACAACATTTTTAAATTTAAAAGAAGATTTTGAAAATTTTCCTTTCTGACATGCTTCACAAAGAGCATCTGAGTTGAACTTCAACTTAGGAAGTCCTCTGACCAGATTAAGCTTATTAATCTGAGATATATGTCTCATGCTAACATGACTCAATCTTCTATGTCAGACCCATTGCTCATCATTAACAGACATAAGGCATTTAACATTTTGATTTTTCAGTTCTGAAAGATTTATCTTATAAATGTTGTTCTTCCTTTTCCCATTAAAAAGGATTGAACCATCTTTTTGACTAACAGCTTTACAACATTTTTGATTAAAGATTATATCATAACCATTGTCACTTAATTGACTTATGGACAATAGATTATATGTTAATCCTTCAACAAGCAGAACATTAGAGATAGAAGGGAGGTTACCATTACCAATTGTTCCAGAGCCAATGATTTTGCCTTTTTGGTTTCCTCCAAACTTCACGTCTCCTCCAGATCTAAGTTCCAGGCTTTGGAACATAGACCTTCTTCCTGTCATATGTCGTGAGCAGCCAGAGTCCAGGTACCATGACTGGTGTCTTAACTTTGCTGCTAAGGACATCTGCAACAAATATTATTTTATCCTTAGGTACCCATATCTTTTTGGGTCCTCTGGGGTTAGTTGGTCTGAAGTTTTGCTTGAACTTATGTTCCTTAATAACTTTTGTGTTCTGGCGAGGTTTTGGTTTAATAAATCTTTTTGTGATCTAATCTATATGTGTATGCTCTATGTCATTTAGGTGACCGTATTTAAAATGAGTGTACAGAGGAGTATAATTGATGATCAACTTATCAACAGGTTTTGGATTTAAATCCTTCCTAGATGGTGATTCATATCCAACTCCTTTTCTGTTATTCCTGCTAACACCATAGATCATGGAAGCCATTTTGCTTCTATCTAGGCCTCTGGACAGGAACCTCTGAAAACTACAGTCGTACTCTTCTAAAATATTTTTGGAACAAGACATAGTATCTGAATCAGACTTTTGTTGAGCTTTTTCTAAATCAGTTTTTATTTGAAAATTATTTGCTTTTAGCTTAGCAATTTCTGATTTCATCTGATCAGTCTCAGATGCAAGATAGCTCTGAAGCTTCTTGTATTTGAGTCTGATTTTACTATAGTTTTCAACCATCTCAGATAAGCTTTCAACTTGCTCAGCTCTGGTAAGTTTAGAAAATACCTCTTCTGAATCTGATTCTGATATAGATTCAGATGTTTCTTCATGGTCTTCTGTGTCAGCCATCAGTGCAACATTTGCACATTCGTCCTCTGACTCTGATGAGGCTTCAGAGTCATCTGAGTCATCCCACGTGGCCATCAGGACTTTCTTCTTTTTCTCAAACTTCTTTCTGGGTTTTTCCTTCTGAAGTTTGGGACATTCACTTTTGTAGTGTCCTGGCTCCTTGCACTCAAAGCACACAACTTCTTTCTTTCCAGATCTTTTGTGTCCAGAAGATTCCCCACGTTGTTCTGGTGTTTTGAAGTTTTTGAACTTCTTTTGCTTATGCTTCCAGAGTTGATTTATCCTTCTGGAAAGCAAAGACAGTTCATCTTCATTTGAGGAAGATTCTCCAGAGCTTTCCTCAAGTACCTGAAAAGCTTTCGTGTCAGATTTTTTATTAGATTTTAAAGCAATAGACTTACCTTTCTTCTGAGGCTCGTCTTCTTCCAGCTCTATCTCATGACTTCTTAAGGAACTGATGAGTTCCTCTAAAGTGATCTTGTTAAGATCCTTTGATAGCTTCAGCGCTGTGACCATGGGTCTCCACTTCTTTGGCAGACTTCTGATGATCTTCTTCACATGATCAGAAGTGGAGTATCCTTTGTCAAGGACCTTCAAACCAGCTGTTAGAATCTGGAATTTTGAAAACATGGTTTCCACAGATTCTTCTTCTTCCATCTTGAAGGCTTCATATTTTTGAATAAGCACAAGAGCCTTTGTCTCCTTCACCTGAGAGTTTCCTTAATGTGTCATCTCTATTTGTGATTTTCTCATACTCAGTATGAGATATAGCGTTTAACAGAATGGTTCTAGCTTTGTGATGATTTCTAAAATCTCTCTTCTGTTGGTCAGTCATTGACTTTCTGTCAATCTTTTTGCCCTCACCATCCGTGGGGTGAATGTATCCATCAATGACCAAATCCCATAGATCAGCATCATAGCCTAGAAAGAAACTTTCTATTCTATCCTTCCAATAATCAAATTTTTCTCCATCAAACATGGGAGGCTTTGTGCTGATTCTATCTTTATCATCATATTTGTTGTTTGAAGTTGAAGTTTCAGCCATAATATATCAAGAATAATAAAATAAGAGTTTTCCCAACTAGATCTTTCTTTGTCACTGTTAAGTGATAGCACTTTAGAGCCGGAGCTCTGATACCAACTAAAGGTAGGAAAACACTTAGAAGGGGGTTGAATAAGGGGTTTTCAAAAACAATTATGACAAAAGAAAATAACAGGTCATTTTTATCCTGGTTCGTTTGAACTCAAACTACTCTAGTCCACCCAGCCAAGGTGATTTCACCTCTCTCAAACAAGGACTTAATCCACTAAATCAAAACCTGATTACAGTGATATCACTAAGACAAACTGTCTTAGTCTTCTCAAGAATCCTGACCGCAACTTGGTCTCTCAAGGAACTTTTACAAAGATAAAATACAATGTGTTAAAGTGCTTCTAAAAAGCTATTATCACAACTGTGATTTTTACACAAAATGAACAAATAAAACTTATGTGTTTGATGTAGAAAGTTGTTTGATGTACTTTGATTCTTTTGGAATACTTCTTTTGAATTTCTTTTGAATTGTTCTTGGAAATGTTCTTGTAATTGTTAACCTTGAAGTGCTAATGAAGACTTCTTTGTATACTCCACTTTCTCAATAGTGTGTAGATGAAAGTACTGTAGGATGTAGACAGAAAGGATAAATACTTTTCGTCTTGATTTGACATTCCCTTTTTGCCTAAATTCCTGTGCCATACACGAATGAGAAAATAATACTGTTGTAACGGACATTGGGTTCAACAACGTATCTTTCTTGAATAATATCTTTTCAAATGAACATATATGAAAAATAATCTTGCATCAGATCCTCTGATGATGTTCCTTGTTCTTCTTTATCAAAATCACTCTATCTAGAGTTTTGCAGCAAAGTGCTTAGCGTGAATGAATGATCAGAGTTGACTTGATTCTCAGAGCCTCTGTACTTGCAGGGTTTAGTTCTCACAGAGTCTTCTGAATATACTGAATCTTTATACTCTGCGCTCAGAGTCTTCTGTAGGTAGCGCTTCAGAGTCTTCTGTGCTGGTTGGCGCTTCAGAGTCTTCTGCAGCTAGCACTTCAGAGTCTTTTGTGCTAACGCTTCAGAGTCTTTTACAGCTAGCGCTTCAGAGTCTTCTGCAGCTGCACTTCCTACACTCAGAGCTTTGCGTTATATAATGTTAAGAGGAATTCTTTTTGTCTTCAGATGAATATTTATTTGATATCTGAAACAAAAAAACACTTGAACAAAATTAGAGTGTATATTTTCTTATACAAAATTTCATTAATGTTATCATCAAAACATTGAGATATATTAAGAACCAATCTGTGTTCTAACAACTTGCGCATACATAAACTTACAGGCCTTGGCCAATAATTGTCAAAACTTTGAGATAATTGAACAACGTTACGAATGATGACCGAGATAGTTTCGTTTGCGTAGGATATCCTGTCTGTTTGTTCAGTTTTTGCAGGGTCGTTACCCTTGGGGCAAAGAGGTATGGATGAAATTCGTTTTATCTCCAGCTGGAGCCTATTTCCCCAGCAAGCAGAGTTTGCATCTCTATCCCCAGTAGAGTTGTATGCAGTCTAAGTGAGCAGGTAGTGTGTATGCTTACCCTCGGCAGTTGGTACACATTTAATACCCACGAAGTGCATGTTCGTACGTACTCCCCGGTGAGTCAGGATTGGATTTTCTTCCCACTTAGTAATCTACAACCAAGGTAGGTTCGTCCCCAGCTGAGCAATCCCCAGCAAGTGGGAGGAAGGTTGTTTCCCCAGCATGGTTGTTTCTTTCCCCAGCAGAGTGGTTGCTGTATTTCTGGCATTTGCTTTGCTGATTCAGTTTAGTTGCATCTGCATGTGTGCATAACATCTACCCAAACGCGTAGCATTTCCGTTTCGTATGGAGCATTACACCATTTTTCAAACATATGCATGTGAAACATAAGTTAGGTTGTTATCTCTTTGTTTCAGGTGTATCTCGCAATCGGTTGATATCTTTGCCCGCGTGGTATCTAGACCCCGACTTATGTTATTTCCCCGGCAGAGTTTCCTTTTGATTGTTATCATCGGACAATTTTAACTTCGTGCGACTCTTGATACCTGCTTTTATTTAGCAAAGGCCTGGCGGCGATGCCAGACACCCTTATCTTCGGGTCCGATGCAGATTGTATCCCTTGCAGATTTTTGGCGGCGATGTCAGATGTTTTTATCCCCTACAGATACCTAGCAGCGATGTCAGATGTTTCTCAAACTTATGGTTGCTGGCGGCGATGTCAGATATTTATTGTGGTTATCTGGCGGCGAGGTCAAGTTCTCTTACCAGATTTGTGTTGTCTAGCGGCGATGTCAGATGTTTATCAACATTTTGGTTATTTGACGGCGATGTCAGAAGTTTTTCTACATTGTGGTTTTTTGGCGGTGATGTCAGATCCTTATCAACTTTGTGGTTGTCTGGTGGCGATGTCAGATGTTTATCAACTTTGTGGTTATCTGGCGGCAATGTCAGATGTTTTATCAACTTTGTGGTTGTCTGGCGGCGATGTCAGAGTTTTTTTATCCCCACAGAGGCCTGGCGGTGATGTCAGAGTTCTTTTATCCCCATAGAGACCTGGAGGCGATGTCAGATGTTTTTACCTTTTGGGTTCGAAGATGGCTTTTATTGAGTGAATTACTAACGGCGATGTCAGATGTTTCTTAACTGCGTGGATACTTGACGGCGAGGTCAGGTTGTTTTATCCCCGACAGGGCTTTTGAGGCGATGTCAGAGGTGTATCAGATGCCTGGCTGCGATGTCAGATATTCTGTGTGGATTTGATCTTCAGAGTTGTCACTCGCTTTTATTTAGAGATGGCCTGTCGGCGATGTCAGAGGATCGTATCTTTGGATTCGATGTCTGTTTTTATTCAACAGAAGACTAACGACGATGTTAGCTATTTTAACGACTTGAGGTAGAGGACTGACGGCGATGTCAAATGCTTTTACAAACGTAATGTCTATGCCTGGCGGCGAGGTCGGGTGTCTGACGGCGATGTCAGAGGAACTTAATGCGGGTAACTAACAGCAAGGTTAGATGTTTTTCCAAATTAATGTATATAACCGGCGGCAATGCCAGAAATTTACTAAATTGATGTTGACACTTGACGGCGAGGTCAGGCGCTTGACGGTAGGGTCAGGGATATTCTTCTTTCAAATTGGTGTTGGTATCTGACGGCGAGGTCAGATGTGTTTCCAAATTAGTGTAAATGTTTGACGGCGAGGTCAGGTGCTTTTCCAAAGTAGTGCAAAAGTCTTGACGGCGAAGTCAGAGGATCATCATCTACCGTGTGATACTAGATGATCTTGTCTACTTAATAACGATGACTGGCGATGATGCCAGGCGTTTACCAACTTGATGTTAATGTCTGATGGCGAGGTCATGTATTCTTCAAACTGCGTGTCATTTTTGTTTATCGGATTCGGTTCTCTCCGAAGATTTCATCCTCAATCAGAGTTTGCAGTTTATTTTTGCGGTTGGCAAATTTCCGGGTTCGTGGGTATTCAACCGTCTTTTACCTTGATTGTTTGAAAGTCTTTCGTTTCTCACCCAGTCAGGTTCAAGTCGCTTGAATAGGGGCAGCTGTTGCACCCCAAAATTTGCCCAACCTTTTCTTGGCTTGGCTTTTGTTTCATTACATTCTGTTGCATTTTTGCATTGCATAGCATTTGTCCTTGAGACAGGGGATCGAGGTTTTCCTGTGGCTCAGAATTCACTCTTAGTGCAAGCAATCGAACCACGAGCATTAATGGCTCTGGCATTTATTTTGCCCAACGGTCAGGCGACCGATTCTATTTTGCAGGTTATTTTCAGCTAAGAAAGTAGCATTCAGGCTATCGTAAGCATTCTTATGGTTACAGCGTTCAATAACACATTCTAGAAGCTCAACAGGGTTCAAAACAACAAGAAACGGGAAAACGGACAGGTTTTCCCTCCAAAAGGCGCCAGAATTCAAATTTTGAAGGTGTTAATCGGTTAACGCATATGGTTAACCGATTAACCAAGGCAAAGTCAGGCCAGATTTGAAAATTTGAAGGTGTTAATCGGTTAACGCATATGGTTAACCGATTAATCAGTGCAATTTTTGCCTTTGTACGTGATTTTTCAGTGCAGAGCCATTTGGGGTCCAATTTTGATCACTTGGAAATCCAATTTTACACTTGGGAAGGATCTAGAACCATTTTAAATTTTGGTTAATTTTCAAATGAATCAAAACTCCCTCCAAAATCTCACTCCTAATTCCATTCCAAATTTTCCAAACCATATTCCAAACCTTGCTTTGGATCCAAGCCTAAAGGATACTTAAGTGATTCACTCCAAACCGCACTCATTCTAACCTTCATTTTTCACTCTCATTTCATATTTGATCTCATTCTCTCTCAATTCTCTAAATTTCCTCCATAACCAAAACCTTCACCAAAGCTCTTTTCTACTTGAAATCCTTGATTCTTCATTGGAATCATTGATTTCTAAGAGCTAAACCTTCATCCATCATCTCCATTGGATCAATTTCTTCATTCAATTTTCGTGCAAATTTAGATCTGAAATTTGAAGTGAAGCTAGAAGTGATTATTTGAAGCAATTTAGCTTAATCTTGAAGGATCTCCATCTCTACTACAAGGATTAGCTTGGATCTTGAAGTATTTCGGGTTTCTTGGTTCGATCTACTCATTTCCAGCAAATCAATATTATCCGAAGCAAATCTCCACTTCGTAGGTTGGAAATTCTTGATCCGATTATGTTTTTAGCTTAATTGCATATTTACCATGATGATTTTCATTTTTGATTGATTTGCTGCATTTTGATTCATATGATCTGTGTTGGTGCTGTTTAGATCTGTGTACATGCTGTTTGAATCATGGTTTGCTGGTTTCATTTCGTGATTCAGTGATTATGCGATCATCCGGTTGATCGGGTAAGTGCTTATTTGCTGCACATGTTGTTCTGTTGTTGATTTTCTGTTGTTGGCACAATGTTAATCGGTTAACGTATATGGTTAACCGATTAACCATTACAAATTTCCAGATTTTTCCAAATTTTCACAGTGTTAATCGGTTAACGCATATGGTTAACCGATTAACCAGTTCAAGTTAACAGTGTGTTAACCGATTAACCTTGGGGGTTAACCGATTAACACTGTGCCATTGGGTCTGTTTTGCTGTTTTGCTTGCTTATTTGAGCACCATTTCATTTTGAATCATTGTAATTCGATATGATACATTAAAAGTGAAATGTTTTGGGATATATGTCGCTGTTTTGGTTGTTTAATCGAGATTCTGCCGACATTCGTGTTCTTTTCCACTTGAATGCATGCTTATGGATGTGGTTCAAGGTGATGATCTTTTGCATGTTCGCTTGCTTTCATCTTTTGCGCTTTCCTTCATGTGTGCATCATTTTTGCATCGCTGCTGAGGTCGAGATGCGCTTGTGGTGGTTGTTGCCCCATACTTTTTTCCTCCCTCCCTCCATTCTAAGTGTGCATTCTCATGTTTACATATTGCATTTTATTATGCTTTCTCCTTTTGTTTTCCCTTGCCATGTCCCCCTTAGGATCTAACCTCCTTTGTTTAAGGATGGTTATAGACATTAGGATTCAAACCATGCATGATCACATTAGGTAGTCCCCTTTTGTATCCCAACTCTAGGTCCACTTTGCATGACAACTTTTAGGTTTGAGTTAGTCTCCCTTTAGTGCGTCGTTTCTCTTCTCATCTTTAAACATTTTTAAAACACATAATAAAGGCTAATGAATGTTGTATGCTACGAGCCTTAAGCTACTTGGGAAATGGTGATTGAGTGGATTCCTCTCAATTGCCTAGAGTGTTTAGTATACACCCTTAGGGTGATATGCAACGCATTCGCTCCTAAGTCATAGTCTCTAGTGCAACAGGAGTTACAAATAAAACTCAAAACACTTCTTCTCTAAAAAACACAAAAACAAATCATTAAACTTCTTTTTTCCTTTGGGACCTTTAATAAGGAAAATCTTTTCAGATAAAAGAGTATCGTTAACTCTTAGTTCTACCACAAACGGTAACGCCTAAGTCTCCAATGGTCGAGCTGCATACACCAAACTGCTATAACTGTTTGTTAACCTTACTCGGATAAAACAGATGAACAAACCTGTGTTATTTTAGCCCGAACTACGTTTGCTCTGATCTCTCATACCTGTTGAGAGTACGTAGGCACGAGACGACGATGTCTCGGCGAGCAACATTTCCCCCCTTTTCAATCGTAGTTAGCCAAACTACGTTGACTCTGACTTTCCCATTGCACGAGGGAGTAAGTAGGCACAGAGCGGCAATGCTCTGCCGAGTCACTTTTATTTTCTTTTGTCCCAGAAATTTAGCTAGATAGATTATCACTCTTTTAGATAGACAACTATGCATGGATCCCGTCGAGTACGACGGACGTGAGGGGTGCTCATACCTTCCCCTTGCATAACCGACTCCCGAACCTGATATTTGGTTGCGATGACCGATCTTATCCCTTTTTCGTAGGTTTTCTCTAATCGTTTCCTTTCCCTCTTTTGGGATAAATAACAAACAGTGGCGACTATTCTGTCATTGTCGGCCTCCTTTTTCGCAGTAGCGACACCTGAAAATCAAAATGTAAATGTTATGCTATGAGTATGATGCAAATGCAAGGACAGAGGTAACCAACACAATTCTGAAGTTAAAAGTTCTCTGATTCCTTAAACCCCATGGGTAAGTTCTATAAAGGTAAGTACCTAGGATTACGGACCTTTCAAAGATATTATTGCCAAGGTGATGATTCATGAAACAATAATATCCCTGAAAGTATCTCTTCTAGGTGAGGTTTTCGTATCGTCCCACGAGAAAGGCTCCTCGTGAGTCTCTACTACGCAACCATCGAGTCCAAGGTTTCTTAAAGGGATCTCAGAGTCATAGATCGAGGTTGAAAATATCATTGTCAGAATAACGATACGTTCAAGGGATCTCATCTGGTTAGGGCGTTCGCATCAACCCAAAAAGGAGTGACCCTCATGAGTTGACACTACCAACCACCACGGAAAAGGGGTAAAAGGTCCTTAGAGTTATAGATTCAACCTCAAAAACATTATTGTCATGGCAAAGACTCACCACAACAATAACATCCTCAAGGGAATCAACTCTAAGCGGGGCTTTCGCTTCCTCCCAACGAGAAAGACTCCTCGAGGGATTCCACTTCACAACCACCATTATAAACCTATGTTTTTTCTCGGACTCGGGTGTAGAGCCATCTCACAAAGTTACAACAATCAGAGAACCCCAACAGTGTCACAAAAAATAATAATAAGATATATAAAAACAAACAAGTAAATAATCAAAATAAGCAAACAAATAGAAAAAGATTCACAAACAAACGGATCCAACTCTTGCAAATCGAGTCAATTTAGGCTTGAATCTCTCTAGCACAGGGCTATGTATACTCCCCAGCAGAGTCACCATCTGGCGTACCTCGAAAAATATGATCCTCGCAATGGACGCGAAAAATACGTTCGAAATAGAGTCGCCACCGAACTTTATTCATTCTAAGGAAGGAATAGGAAAATATCAATAAAACCTTTAAGGAGATAAAAACATGGTCATCGCAACTAATATTCTAGGTTCGGGAGTCGATTACATGATGGGAAGGTATTAGCACTCCTCATGTCCGTTGTACTCAACGGGAACCTATTGATTCGATTCGTGAGAGAAATTGGATACACTTATTTATCTTCTAAAGGAATTGCTTGCTAAAGGGGAAATGAGTGGTTTTAAGATAGGGTGCTCGCCAAGGATTGAGGCCCTTATGCCTACGTATCTTCACTTGTAAGTGGAAAATCAGAGTGTTCGTAGTTCGTGAGACTACGGGAAAAAGAGGGGATTGTGCTCGCCAAGATCATCGCAATCTTGTGCCTACGTATCTTACATTCAAAAGAGAGTGAAGAATCAGAGCAGTCGTAGTTCGGCCTACGGTTGGTTGATTCGAAGTGGGTACGGATGACAATTACTTGAAGCTTAAGAAAGACTTCTCGGGCCCAAGTAATCGTGAGAGCGAGTCAAAGACTTGACTATCTCTCTTTTTCATTGTGAAAAGAAGGTTGTATTTAAAGGGAATGAGTGTTTAGGTCACATTCTAACTGCTAAACATTGGCTTATCTGCTCACTAGGGGAGGCTGAAGCACGAGTTTGTTATGCGTGTAGGAATGGACTAAACAATGTTCTTTGGTAAGGGTTGTTTAAGTTATGGATCGCATGGAGGCGAGGAATTAGTATTTAGAAGTATTGGATGCTTAGCTAGAGGTGACGATTACTTAAAGCTTAAGAAAGACTTCTCAGACCCAAGTAATCGGGAGAGTGAACCAAAGACTTGGAGCTCTCTCTTTTTCATCCTAAGGAAAAATATATTTGGAAGGCTTTGAATGATGGGATGTAGTCAAAGTATTTTAACGGATGAGGATTACTCAAAGCTTAAGAAAGACTTCTTTAACCTTAAGTAATCGAAAGAGTGAACCAAAGACTTGGAGCTCTCTCCTTTTCTCATATAATATTATGAAAGATCTTGGATATAATTAGAGTATTTTAATCGGATGACGATTACTCGAAACTTAAGAAAGACTTCTCGGACCCAAGTAATCGGGAGAGTGAACCAAAGATTTGGAGCTCTCTCTTTTTCATTTAAGTGTTCAAGAAAATAAATTGAATTCGTTTGTCGTTTCTTAGAAGACAATTGTTCAAGCTTAAGAAAGACTTCTCGGACCCAGACAATTAGGAGAGTGCACCAAAGACTTGGAGCTCTCTCTTTTTCATCTTTTATTGAAATTGTGTTCAAGAAATTAATAAGTGTTTTAATTTGATTTGAGAAAATGCTCGATATAAATCAAGGTTTAAGCTTGCGTATGGAACGAGCAAGGTTGAACTAATGGATAAGAGGTCCTATGGGTATAGGGTAAGGTCGATGGCGAGGCCAAAGCACTCGACTTACAAGAGGAATAGGAGGATTTGATGTGTGCTTAAGGAAAAAGAAAGGTTGATTGCATTTGTTTTGAAGATACTTGACGTTGGATCAAGTTTGGAAAAGAATTTGATTTTAATTTTATATGTAAAGTGTTTAGCAAGCGTCATTGTACAAAGCCCAAGAGGAGGCTATAAGGTCGATGACGATCGTAAAAACAATTGGCTTACAATGGTGTTTGAAAATTGGCTTGACATTAAGTCAAGATATTAGTTTTTTTTAAAATAGGTTGAACAAGCATGTGAACAACATAAATATAACCGAGATACGATAATAAAACATGTAAAAACAACACAAGAAAATAGTAAACTAAATAAAATGGGAGATAGGTTAATCAAGACATGCTAACCTAATTAACATCCTAATTATCTAAGGTTAGTAAAAGAAAAGAAATTAAATTAAATTATCTTAGATTATTTTAGAATTTAAAGAGAAAATAAATAATTAAGATAATTATTAAATTAAAATAGGAAATAAAATTAAGATTAAGTATTTTTGTTTTATCTTAAAATTTAAAAGAAAAAGCTAATTTAAAAACAATTAATCAAATTAAAGTTAATTATTTAATAATATTAATCATCAAGTAAATTAATTATTATTAAATAAAAAGTTTTAATAAAATTAATTAAAATAATAATTCAGAGTTCTTTTAACAGAAAATTAAATAAAATTATTTTGAAATGTTTGTTTTTAAATAATATATATAAAAAAGTTAGTAAATAATAAATAAAAAAAGAAGAAAAGTGGGCCAGATACGAATTAGTAAAAAGGGAGGTGAACATAAAAAACCCCAGGCCCAGAAACAGCCCACACGGAGGAGATGGAGGATTCACGTGAACCCTCGGTCAAACAGTTGACCTCTCCATGCACAGATATCATTGTTCCAAACTGCAGCCCAAGCGCATCCGACGGTCCAGAATGAAAGGCTGCAGGGAAACAATGGTGAGGTACCCGCACAGGATCTATGTGGACCACACTTAGGGACTCCCAACGGTCAAAAAAAAACTTGGGAGAATAACACCTGTCACAAATTAATTACAGGACACTTGGGGAACTGCAACATCATTGAAAAAGAACCCCCCTTTTTGAAAGTCAACAGACTAAAACCAACACCCTCTCTTACTCATTCATCCTCTCCAACTCTTACGAACTCTTCTCAAAAACCAAAACACACTTTCATTTCTCTCCTGAACTCAATCAAACTCTAATCCTCTTCACTCCTCTCAAAACACAATCCGTGAATCCCATAACCAAATCTCTGATCCTATTTCATAAATCTAACCCTAAACACATTACACAATCAAACCTTAAATTTCATCAATTGAAACCCAAATCTACAGATAAATAGAAGCGATGCACAAGAAAAAAAAGAATCTCAAAGGATTTAATGGAGTTACAAATGAGGCATTAAAGTTAGTACCCGGTGGACGAGTCCGGTGATGTTGCCTCCGTTGGTGTTGAAACGAGCTTACAGCAAGCCTTCCGTCACTCTTCTGCTGAGCTTCCTCCTTCGGTAAGAACTTTTTAGGTTTTTCGCCGCAGAAAATTTCTAGGGTTTTTTTTCTCTTCTCTGCCGAATGAACAGTGCACGTTATATATAGGGCTTGATACGTGCGAGATTAGGGTAACACCCAAAGGAAATCGTGTGAATTTGGGGTGTACTTCTTGCGAAAATTAAGCTGCTTTTTGGTAGTGGGAGCGACCATTGATTTAGGCTGATTGAAATCGTACGAAATTTGTCAGTAGTAGTTTTTTTGAAATTATCTGCTTTTTACCCCAATTTTTTACCGTGTGAATTTTGGGGATTTTGATTGTACGTACATGGTAACTTTTGCTTTAGCCATTGTTTTTAAACCAACTGTTGTGTTATATGATTTATGCAAAACTTATGAATTGGATATGAATCCTTGGTTTCATGATCTGTATTGTTCATACTGTTAGAAGTCTGACCATTGTTTGCTTGATCTTCAAAACCAACCGTGCTCTTTTGGCTCTTCTTATGATTATGCAGTTTTTTAATACTCTTTCGTGAGTAGTTTTGGGGATGATCATGTCGACGACTATATTTCTCGGGGATCCCTCAAGCTCGAATCATGATGCGGATGCTGCCACAAACTCTTCTTTGAGCTAAGACCAGACGTCGTTCTTGTAACTACAGTGCTTGAATCACGATTCCTTTCTTAGTGATGTATCCACCTGATGAAAAGATTGCTAGACCATGGTTTTCATGACCTTAATTCCAACTTCTGAACGTAAGTTTATTCTTGAGTTTCATCACTGCCTTATATGCTCCTAACATGGTTATTCATAATCTGGAATTTCTGTAACTCTTATGATAATGAGTTACCTTGTGTACGTCGCATACCTTGCCACTTGATTGGTGAATTACGTACCAAATTTTATATTCTATCTTAAGGAACTTGCACATGGCGGATAACTACCATGTTCTTCTTTCCTTCGTTTTACAGGCGCAAGGGCAGTGAGGAGAGATTTATGCAGGATATTTTGGGGGAAGAATTCAACCTGGAAATATCTTTTGGCTTGAACATTCTGGACATGATATTCTTCTAGAAGTAAGACGGGCTAAAGTATGAACTAAAATGAAGAACCATTAACCGAACGTCTTCCATTGCAGCATCTAATTTCCAATCTCGCATTGAGGAATAGTTTGGAAACAGCCGTGAGTATTCTGCAGAACATGGAAGGTAATTCTTAAGCATACTTAAATCTTCAGGTTTTTCATGTCTTGCATTAATGCAATTTGGTTGATGCCCTTTGATGGAGTTTTCATGCTTTCCTTAATTTTACTTTGCGAAAATTCGTATAAGTCTTGGCATGTGACTGCCTTGTTCTTTTTTGCAGGGCACAAACACAGATATGCCTTCTTGTAGGAAACATGGCATAGCCCTAGCAACGGAAGACTTGGCACATGATGAGCGATGAAGGCTTTGGAGGAAACACAATGGTGAGACTTTAATAACTTTAAACAGAATATTGTTTGAGTTCTAGCATTTTCTTGACCACTGTCACAATTCCACGCTTCTGAATACACCTAGTACTTTGAACTTTTCTATTCTTAATGTTTCTCCATTCTATTTATAAATTCTGCATCTCATGACAGGAACATTGATCACCCCAACATGATCTACAGAATTTGACCACTGGTTATAGGTGAACAGGCTGGCCATTAGGATATTTATCAGCATATTTATTCTGCCTTGAATCAACGACTGCATTTGCGACTCGGAGGGCCGACATTTTGAGCCACCAAGAGTGCATAACGACCTCTTATGAAAGAAAGAAGGCAACATCCTCCCTTTTGGTATGGAAGAAGCATAGGGATCAAAAGGCTTTTTGGTATATGCAATTCCCAAGTCCTTGACAAATTCAGGTCATGACATGTTAGTTAACGTAGGTTTAGTGCCTGATAGAATTTGCTGCACAAATTTGAGTTAATCTACATTCGTTGGAGTTCGCAAGTTTTTTGCATATACCATCATTGATTCTTTTTTCTTGACCTGTTACTATGAGGCTTGAATGTATTCTTTGTACCACTTTATAACTTGTATATATTTTGACCCATGAGAAGACATGTAACAATTACTTTCCTTGTTCAATTTTATATTTACACCTTATTTGGAGTGATCGGAGCCTTGAATATTCTGCAACACCATGACCTAAGGGAATTTTGTTTTAAACTTAAAACCATGTAATAGTTTTCAAAAAGTTTTTAACTCTTTTTCTGCATTGGGATAAGGTATAATACAACTAGACTCTAGAAGTGCCAAAAGCTAAAATGGCTCGTGGCTCAATGAACTGTCCATGCCTTGAAGGCAATGATCTCTAACAAATTTTTTTCAAGTCATGAAGAAACCTTAAAAGAATTTTGATAATCTCACAACTAATTCACAATAATGATCGAAGCATACTTCCCATGGCATACCAGGCCTTACGCATGATCTTGGTGTCACTTGAGAGTTTAAATCCTCTAACTTGATTACTTTTAAGATCATAAAGAAAATAAAGAAATTGGGATCTACATCTTACCCCTATGGTGTAACATATTAGCTTGAACTTTATTCCGATTTTGAAAGGCATATCTAAAAAAATGACTCAAGAATCCATCGAAATAGGGCTTGAAGTTATTTTGAAATCAATTGACTTTATCTTGAATAATTGGATCCCATGGCCTAAAACCAACTTGGAATAAAATAAATCATGCCTCGAGATGACCGAATCAAACAACTTAGACAAATGTTCATGAATACACATCTACCAGAAACTTGCAAAAAGAATCTGTAATCACCATAAGCACGAACAAAAACCTCTATACCTTGTATTCAAAGGAACAAGGACAAGATTCACATGATTATCTCAAGAACGGTATTGAAGTAGCAAGACACTTAGTATGAATAGGTAGGACAAATTTGGGGTATGACACATGGACATGGAAACTCATCAGTATAACTCAAAACATCATACACAAATCAAAATAATTATTATGCATAAGCATCAATGCCCTAACACTTCAAAATATATGTTCCACTCGTGAACCAACTCAAAAATTATTTATATAATTAAATTCAATAATGATATAATTTCTCAAAATAATTATCACTTTTATATTAATTCAATAGAGTTATCAAGGGAACTCTAAACAACTCTATAACAATTCTTATATCTGAAATAACTCTAGAGTACCCAAAAGTACTCAAAAGTGCTCTACCAGTAGTGTCGCTGCTGGAAAAATCTCAGAGTCGCCATCATCCTTTATTCGTTCTTAAGGAATAGTGAAATAAGGATAAAACCTAATGACTAAGGGTGAGAGACTAGGTTTAGAAGTCGGTTTAGTGAGAGTAAGGTACTAGGCACCCCTCACTTTCATTGTAGTCAATTGAATCTTCGTCTAATTCTATGGTTAGTGTGATTGTCTAGGAAAGTTTGCTTTCATTACTTATTAGTGATTAATTGTTTATTTATTTACATAAATGCTTTATTATTGAGAAAAGAATGATAAATTAATAAAGGAACAAAAAAGGTTTTTCTATAATTGTACTCGTTAGAGTGCTACGAATCTATGTCTACGTACCCTCAATCTAGATGAATGATCAGAGCGTCGTAGTTCTTGTAAAAAAATGTTGGTGTGTTTTTTGTTTTTATCTCTTGAAAAGTTCTCAATGCATCAGAACGAAGAAGCACTCGATTTCGAAAACTGCCTCAATGCATAAGGACAGAGGACTTATGATTTGAGGCGTGTTAGATTGATTTTAACCCATTGATTGATTGCAAAAATATAATGATTAATCTATTTAAGAAAATAAATTAATAATGATATTATACATTAAATATTAAAAGGTTTAATTAACCAAATATCCTATCTCTTATCTCTAATTTTTATCCATGATTTTGTATCCCTGAAACCCTAGAAATTTTCCTAGAATTTTATCTCATATTATCCCATAGATTAACCCTAATCCCTTAATTATGTTTCCTAATTATATTTTTTATTACTTAAAAAGAGGAAATGATATTCCTTAAAACTAATTAATAATTGAATTATGCTTAATTATATAATCAACCCTAATCCTAATTTAAATCCCAAATTATATGTTTTATTTTTATTCCATCTTAATTATCTAAATAAATTATTTAATTATTTTTTATTGATCTAATTATTATGTTCATTAAATCCTAAATGATATCCTAATTGATTTAAATCATATCCCTAATTAACAATTATTATAAAAGTGTTGACTAACCAGAATTACCCTTGTTAGACTAATTAAATTAAATAATAAAGGGGTATTCCTAATTAATAACTAAATTAATTAACTAATATAGTTTATTAAAAAATAAAAGGATTGTGGGGTGTGAATTTTATTACTTTAGTAATTGGGCTGAAGGGTGGGTGTTCATAGTAAAAGAGAGAGGCCCAGTTGCCTTTGAAGTCCTTGTGTACAGGGGTGGTCCACAGAGAGAGTCAATGGTTAACTTTCTCTGGACCAGGTGATCCCGATCAGAGGGTGTCCTTACGTTTCAATCTCAACCTTTGATTTAAATTACCAGTCAATGTATGCAAGAAGGATGACCATGAAAAAGAGTCAATGGAGACTCATGGGAAACGCGTGCATATAATACCTGGATTGAGTCAGAAAAATGGTTAGAGAAGGGAATGCCACGTGACATGGAACTTGACTGGGATGGCATTTATTCATTTTTATTACTTTAGTAATTGGGCTGAAGGGTGGGTGTTCATAGTAAAAGAGAGAGGCCCAGTTGCCTTTGAAGTCCTTGTGTACAGGGGTGGTCCACAGAGAGAGTTAATGGTTAACTTTCTCTGGACCAGGTGATCCCGATCAGAGGGTGTCCTTACGTTTCAATCTCAACCTTTGATTTAAATGACCAGTCAATGTATGCAAGAAGGATGACCATGAAAAAGAGTCAATGGAGACTCATGGGAAAATGGTTAGAGAAGGGAATGCCACGTGACATGGAACTTGACTGGGATGGCATTTATTCATTTTTCCTTCATTTTCATTTCATTTTTCACTTCCCCTTTCTCTACTTCTCCTCTCTCTCTCTCTCTCTCTCTCTCTCTCTCTCTCTCTCTCTCTCTCTCTCTCTCTCTCTCTCTCTCTCTCTCTCTCTCTCTCTCTCTCTCTCTCTCTCTCTCTCTCTCTCTCTTAGTGACCCTCTCTCCGGCCACCCATATCCTCTTACTATTGCCCCCAAACCATCGCTTCCACCAAGATTCCGGTTAAGCTTTAACTTGAATCTTCATATATTCATCGAAGATTAACCCAGAAACCCCAGATCCTTAGAACCCTACCCTGGGTTCATCAAGAACCCTAAGAACCCTAACCTGCAAAAACCCTAACCCTTTCCCAGACGAACCCTATGGTTGATCAAACGAACCCTAACCCCAACTTCCATAAACCATAACCTTAGAATTCCCCAGAAACACTAAACATCCCCCAAATCAACTCTTAAACCTTGGCCAGTCCATAGATTGACCTTCTCTAAACCCCAACCAAATCTCATAATGATAAAGTCGAAATACAATCTGAAACCATAAATTCAAACAAGACGGAACCCTAAGTTCTACATCAATCAACAACAATCTACACATTTAGATAACAACAAGCGAAGGAAGAAAGACTACCAACCTTCAAGACGAGGTGTTCTCTGGGAAAAAGGTAACAACCTCTTCTTAGACTATTTTCTTTGCTTTTTTTGTTGTTCTTTATTTGGATCAAGCTCTGACATCTCCTCCTACTTCCTTTGATTGCGAGATACATGGTTTGGAGGTTAAGCTCAAGGGCTTAGGTCTTCCAGGTGGAGAACCCTAAGTCTTTGTATGAAGAGCTCTGGTGTATTTTTTATCTCTTCTAATTTAGGTTTTAGGTTTATATAGATAAGAAATTTAAGCTTGTAATAATTTGATTTATTTGTATTTAGAAATTTCCCATTTGATTGTATTAGAATTGATTGTAGATTGATTCGGCTTTGGTTGTAATTTTGATTAGGTTCAGATTTGATTGGAAAATAGTTTTAGGGATTTGATCAGATTTGCAATTGTGTATTGTCATTTTAATTTGATTGAAATTCAGTTCTTGATATTTGATTCATTATGGTTTTCAGTCACGTACAATCTAGGGCTTGTAAAATGGGAATTGTTGGGGATGAACTTGGGTCATGTGTTTGACCCAGTTCAGATGATGGGCATGGGTACCTAACCCAGTTGGACAATTGGCATGGGTTATCTTAATCTGGCTCTCACTTGGGCCAGATAACAATAACCAAACTATTCTAAATCAAAAAACTGCACAACAGCTGTTAACTAAAGTTGGACTTTTAACTAATAGTAATAATAATAAAATCAGACTAATTAATAATTATATTATTAATAATATAAAATATGACTAATTTAATAATAATACTAATAAATAATAACCTCATACAAATAATTTAATAATAATATCTAATAGTACTCTATAAAATCTGCCAAATAATAATAAAATATTAATTAAACCCTTATCAATAATAACATTAATTTATAATTAATTAATAAAATCACTAATTTGTATATTAAATATCTCTTAACATATTAACCTCTAACTTCATTAATTAAATAACACCCTAAAGTAATATTTACTTAACTTCTGAATAATACTAGCCATTAAAAGTAATAAGAAAAATTATATTAACTTAACCATATTAATACTAATACCTCAAAATGATAATACCAATTAGTTTATAATACAAATATTTTTCTTAATAAGATGACCATATATAATAAATTTTATTTTTATAAAAGGTTAAGTCCTTCCTTAATTTTTCCCTAAAAAGTATGACATCCTAGTAAATAAGAAATTGAATGATACCCCAAAGTCCTAGAATAGCACAAAACCCTATAATAAGATCTAACTACTAAGAGAGGATACAAATCAAAATGGTATCCCTTTTATTTTTATTTTTAGGTCATTGGGATAACCTAATGACTAGTATGCTCTGGATGTGTCAGTGTCTACTGAAAATGAAAAGGAAAAGGTGGTCAAAATTTGGGGTACGATTGTCGCTACTGCGAAGAAGGAGGCCGATAAAGACAGAAGAGTCGCCATCAAACTTTATTTATCCCAAAAGAGAGGGAAAGGAAACGATCGAAGAAAACCTGACGAAAACGGAAAGACAAGGTCATCGCAACCAAATCTTGGGATCGGGAGTCGGTTACACAAGGGGAAGGTATGAGCACCCCTCACGTCTGTTGTACTCAACGGGATCCATGCTTGTTATCTAATCTATGGGTGAAAACTATCTAAGAAGATGCTGCTAAATGGGGGGTGAAAAGAAAGAACAGACTCGATAGAACATCGCCGCCATATGCCTACGTATTCCCTCGTGTAATGGAAAAGTCAGACCCAACGTAGTTCGGGAAACTACGGGTGATGGGGGGAAGGTTGCTCGCTAATACATCTTCTTCTTGTGCCTACGTATCCTCATCTGGTATGAGAAATCAGGGCAAACAAAGTTCGGGCTGACACGACCACTGGTTGGTTCAAGTGTTTTAATAAGTAGGGTTAAATCTTCGTTCTAGCAGTTAGGGACGATGCCTGTTTGCAGTAGAATCAAGACTTAACACACTCTTTCTGAAAAGGATTAAGTTTGAAAGTAATCCCGAAGGACAAAAAGGCTTGATGTTTTGTTTTGTGTTTTTTATGACAAGAAGTGAATTGAGTTAGATTTGAAACTCATGTTGCACTAAAGACTATGACTTGAGAGAGAATGCATCGCATATCACCCAAATAGCATATGCTAAACACTCTAGACAATGTTAGAGGAGGCCGCCCACTCATAATTCCTCAAGTAATTAAGGCTCGTAGCATACAACAAGTGTTAACCTTTATTAAGTGTCTTATGAAAGTTATGAGATGAGAAGAGAAGACACCAGACTCTAAGGGGAACTGATCAACCCTAATGTTATCATGCAATGTGATCCTAAAGTTGGGACTGAAAAGGGAACTACCTAATGTTATCATGCAAAGGATTGAAAGCCTAATGTCTCTCCTACTCCCATCTTAAACAGAGGGACTAGGAATCCTAAGGGATCATGGCAAAAGACCAAGTAAACACATAGCAATTCAATCACAGATGAAAAGGGATGAAGGATGAAAGTGACTTAAACAAGTCAATTCAATAAGAGATGCAAACACAAATGCAAGAAGACCCAACAAACAAAGGAGACTCAAACACCAGAAAATGACTTAAACAGGTCAAGAGGGATGAGATGAAATGGGAGAAGCAAGCTCCTACAACCATCAGCCATCAATCATCCAAACAAAAAGGTGTCATCTTAAGATGCACACACAAAGAAAAGAGGGAGGAAAAAGTGTGGGGCAGCAACCACCACAAGCACATCTCAACCATACAATTCTTGAAACACTAGCAAAGCAAAGCAAACAAAACAATGCAAAACCAACAACAATGTTCATGACAAACTCAAAGTGTACATAAAGGCACCAAATTATCATGAACAATGGTCAAACCAACATGGGGCAGAAGTGACTCAACAAGAGAAAAGGCTCAAATCAAACTTAAAACAAGAGGCAAGGCACAAGTAAGATCATGGCAAGTGAAAGAAATCAAGTTCTAATACAATCTCAACACTTAAGACAATTGGAGAAGCATGATTCAAAGATGACTTGCAATGCAAGTAACACATGTAAATGACCCAAGACAAGCAAAACAGCACCTTAAGCATGTTAGAATGATGTAACAAGGCTCCTAATATGCATATGGGATCACTTGAGATCATATCCCAAAGAACTAGGTCAAACTAGCATGTGTAAACAACCATAAAAGTAACTTGACTTGCAAGATTCACCAAAAATAGGAGGAAAGCTCAATAAATCCCAAATAAAATCACAAAGCAAGATAAAACAATTGGTAACCAGAAACTAAAAGCTCAAGCAAAGAGCTCCTTCAAGGCACCACCAAATAAGACCAAAAGGTATGGTGTTCCACCTTGTCGAGGGTTTATCAAGGGTCAACAAAAGTCAAAGCAAAACTAAATGAAAAATGATCATCAATAAACTAAATCAACCCTCAAAGATACTTCAGTCCATCACCTAAGTGATGGAGAAGAATTGGTCATAGGGGATTTGCAATTAGGGTTAAAATGATCAATATCAACTGAGATAGGAACCATAAAACACATTAAAAGTTAAATTCCAAATAAAATATGAAAATAAAAATAAAAATATGGAAAAATTAGTTAACATCTCAAACTGTCAGGAAAATATTTTTATAGATTTTTGTGAATTAAAGAACTAATTTAAAATAATTAAAATGGAAATAAGAAATTAAAAGAAATTAAAAAAAATAGCAAGATGGGTGTAATCAATAATGCCAGAATACATTGAATCCTTCACAAATCTCGCTTGGGCTTAAAATGGAGGGGCATGCATAACAAAGTGGAAAGGCCCAACAACCAAAGGGGTCAGATTAATGAAACTTAGCATTTCATGCGTTTCATTAATCTGATGTGGAGTCAACAACCACAGAAGCATGGTCAAGCGAATGAAAATGAAACACGCCATCAGGTCAAACATTCAAACAAATCCAGCTCAACATTGTATAGTGAATAGACCAGACGCCGGAGCTAGGGCTCCGGTTATCTTCTCTGGCCAACTCGCCGGAGACCAATCATCAAATCTCAATAAAAATGGCCAAATCTGGTACCAAATGAAAGCTACTTCCACAAGGATCATGAATCCATCCACCATTTTGAAAAAAGGTCCTTAAAAACATGTGAAATCAAGGCACGATTTTGAGATGCACAAACTGAAAACCTAAGCAAACAAGCAAGCAAAGGATTCAATCATTGCCTATGATGCATAGGACTTGAAATGCAAACCAGCATGGCCCTAATGCAAGTCTAGAATGAGAGAAAAAGTTGAAGAAAACCTACCAAATGGAGCAGTTCCGTTGACTCTTCAAATGGCACGCAAGCTTCAGTTTAACACCTTTCAAATCTCTTCCATGAGCTTCTGTGAAGGATAATTGTGCACTGATTTGAAGGAATATCTCAAGAAGAACCAGATTCGAAGAAATGAATTTTGGAGAAAATTTCAAGCTCTCTCTTCACTCTCATGCAGCTGCTATCCAATCTGAGCATTAGGGCAAGTTATTTGGCTTAAATATGAGGGCTTTGCACATGCCATGCAGGCCCATAATGGCTGCATTGTGTGATTCTAAATTTTGCCAAAAATATTACACTTTTACATACACACGGGTTAGGCACTCTTAAACCAACATTGGGTCACCAAAATGAAATACATGTGGTGTGGAAATGAATTGCATTGTTTTGGTTCATGTAGTAAAGGTTTGTACCAAGTTTCAATTCATGATCTTTTTGGTATGGATTTTGAAAATATGGCATGTAACTTGCATTCATGTTTGTCCAATTGTGGTAAAGAATAGAAAGACTAATAGATGATGAGATCATGGTGTGAAAAATTCCAAAACAAAGTCATTTGGTGACTTGTAAGTGAAGAAAACCAAAATCATGACTAAAAGTTCAATTCCCTCTTTCAAAATGGTTCAAATTATCATACCATCCACCAAATGCCATGGATTTTAAGTTCATGATGAAGTTGAATCGATGTGACATAACATTCATGTGGCACAAAATTTAATTTGAGGTCTCAAAGTTCATGGAATCGGCCATTGAAGAAAATGACCTATAACGAACTTTCCCAAAATACCCTTGCCTTGTGAAGACCATAACTTAAGATGTACACATGAGAAATAGGACTTCTAGGACTTTTTGGAAAGCTAAGATCATGAGGAACAACTTTTATGTTTTCTTGTAAGTAAGTAGAAACTTGGTTCCAAGTCAAAAATGCCTTGGAAGTGAGTTGACTTTGAGTTGACCAAAAATCTCTTCATCTGAGGACACCAACTTGTTGACATCATAACTTGAGATGCACAAACTCAATGGATGAGTTCTTGTACTCAAAAGAAATCTTGAAAGATACTCAACAAGTCTCGTGTTTTCATGAAAGTGAGATTGAGCTTGCATCATAGGAAATATTGCTCTTGAAGTTAGGCACTAAAGAAGGGGATTTTACACTGAAACCATCTGAAACCCTAATTTAGTAACTCCGTGAACTCTTGACTCTCCTTGATTTGATCTTACCATGACATCCTAGATGCTTTGGGATGACTTCGCATGTCTCAATGACCTAGAACCAAGTCTTGAATCCTCTCAAGTCCATAGTTGACTTTGGGTTGACTAGATGAAACCCTAGCTCCACATCCTTTGACTAGGGCTTTTGCAAATGAATTGAATGACTACACAAGCTCCACAAAGACCCCTCAAGACACATATTGAGATTTTAAACCATTTTTTATCTAAGTAAGTGACTTCATGGACCTCTGATGATCCTCTAGATAATAGGTGACACCCATACACAAACTTCTCTTCTCAAAGAGCTTTGAAACCCAATCCTGATGGTAATGAAACCTTGATGACTTGCCAATGACATCCTTGATTGCTTGAACAAAGAAGCTTCCCTCTTGAATGGCAAACACAACACCTCTTGATCCCCTGACAAGCACCAATGTTATGCAAATGCAAATGCTAAAATGAGATGAAACATAAGCCAAGTTAAAAGAAAAGGTTGGTCAAATTTTGGGGTACAACAACGACAACTTCCTCTATTTAATCAATTTCGAACTGAGATGGTAATGATAGTGAGCCTCCATCTTCTTGGGGAGGAGATGATTAAATATATAGAAGACCCTAATTTTGACCACGTGGTTAGTAGATTCTGGGTTTGATCAAGGATTGCATAATCCTTAATGCTCTGTTAGTATCCTAACTAACCTTTGATAGAAACCCTAGTAAAACCCTTGCTGATCAACTTGTCAACAATTTCCCTAATTATAGAGGTTGGGTAAGACTCTGATGATCCCCCGATATATGTTTGATAAAACCCTGGTAGAACCTCTAACAGACCCTTTAACAAAATCCTTGGCGAAATTCCTGATGAAACCCCTAATACAACCTCTGATGGAATCCCTAATGATAAGATCCTGATGAAACCCCTTTGACAAATCCCTGATAAGACCACTTGATCAATCCCTGAGGATCAGTTTCAACCCTTTCTGGGGACACTTTCATACAATTCCCATGATCATATGACCATATTAGTGGAATAAAATAGGACTCTAGAGATACCCCGATCATTCTGGATGAAATCACCTGATAAAGATCTAGCGAAGTCCCTTGATAAAATTCGGGCAGAACCCCTTGATGGACCCTTTGATAAAACTCCTGATAGAATCCCTTTGATAGAATCCCATGACGAAACCCTCTTAATAAAAACCATTGATAAAACCCTGGATAAAATCCCTTGGTTAAATCCTTTGATGAAACCCCTTGATAAGACCCTGGTGTATTTGGTGGAACGTATATCGTATGTGGGACATGTTAATAAGCTGGGGACGTGAGAGGTGAAAATCGGATCACTGGTTGATAATGATCATTCAGGATGAGCGAATGCTAGATAGATTCCTTTGAAGACTCATAAAGAATGAGCTTGTTGTATAAGTCCTTTGTTGAAAGGTGTTTCTGGGAAAGTTACTTACCAGGGACGACCAATAAGTACTCCAAATTGAGAATTGTACTAGTATAGCTAGGGATTAGACCTCTAAGAGTGGTCACAAATTCTATGTCATGTATGCATGTTCATGTGGATGTCTGCGTATGTTTTTATGCAAGATGTATTATTTGGGATAATGCCTCTTTTATGATATGTGCATGCAATGTATGTCTTTGTGGGAACCGATATCTTCTGTAACATTCCAACTCTCCGACCTTTGATATTTTGATAAGGTTGTAGGAACGAGCCACATTGTTGTTGATATCTGGTAACGTGTTATTGAAAGGAAGAACTCCCATGGTGATTAGATTGTGATAGTTTGTTTATGGACCCTGTGTCTTATTTGGGATGCAGTTTGGAAGAACATGATCGCTTTAATGTTTTGAAAAGGAAATGAAAATAGATTTATTCATGTCCCTATTAAATTTAACACATGGTACTATCCCTGCATCTTTAAGGTCATGATACTTCACTTCTGAAGATGATGATTAGATCGTTACTTCCTTTTAAGATCCTATTGTAGTGTGGCATAAGTGCTTACAGTCATATGCCTTTTGGATATCCCTAATTTTTTCCTGGACCACTCTTTTTGATTCTTAGTCCACCGGGATGATATACCCTTTTTCGACTAAGTCGCCCTTTAGGATTTTTGACTTATCAGGTTTTATTTTTTATTTTAAGTCCCTAATTTTTGCTTGGATTTATCTTTCGAGTTTTCAATCCACCGGGATGCCCTACTTTTTTCCTAAGTCGCCCTTTAGGGTTTTTGACTTAGCGGGATTTTTATCCTCTTTTTTATGCATAGTATTTTTTGACTGAGTCAGAGTTTATTGGAAGTGGTAACTTTGTTCCATCCATGGTATGAGAATTAGGGCTTCGCCATAGATTCCCTCTCTACGACATATGACCCTTCATAGTTTGGGGTCGATTTTCCGCAGGGATCTTTATGGATAGGTAATATCTTCCTTAGCACTAATTATCCTTCTTCGAATATATGAGGATACATTTTCTTGTTGAATGCTCTCTTGAGTCTCTGCTAATATAATTGTTTATGACATATTGCAGCCATGTGTTTTTCTTCAAGAGCTTTAATTGTTCGAATCTGGTTTGTACCCATTCTTCCTCGTCCAACTTGGTTTCCATCAAGATTCTTAATGAAGGGATCTCGACTTTCATAGGGATATTGTCTCTGTACCATAAACCAGAGAGAAATGAGTTGCTCCAGTCGACGTGCGAACATAGGTTCTATAGCCATGTATCATACCCTAAATTTTAACCCTAGATGTCATCATCATTCTATGAGCATATCACATTTTATTGCTAACCCTAATTTTGTTCAGATTGCCTTTGCCTTTTTTATTTGAATTAGGGTTTTGCATCAATAGAATCAAGAGGATATTCATTTGGATTGATCATCAAAATACCAAGTATGCATACACTCAAGAGGCCTCTCTTCATCAAGAATCAAGTGCAAATTGGTCGTGTTACAATTTCTTTGAAGTTCAATTTCATCTGGCCTCAAATTAGGGTTTTGCTTGGAAAAATCAATTGTGCCTTTGACTTTTGATCAAAGCATAATACCAAGCCTTGGGACATGATTCAAGATTCTAAAATACATCCTTAGAGTTCATCCATGATGTTTGAAAGATTCAAGAATGCAATATCATTGAAGATCACACAATTGAATTCATCTGATACAAAAGCTTTGTCTGACAAAGTCAACCTTTAACTTTTGAGTTCTTTGGTCAAAATTGAAGTCCTCAAGCCAAATTCCATAAAGACATGTTTGATCATGAAAAATCAAGAATTGAGGGGTTTCTTGCAAAACAGACAAAGTGGAAGAATGGAAAATTTTCTAAGTATAGGAAGAAAACCCCTAATTTGGTGCCAACTTTGGAAAGTTATAACATTCAATATACACATCCAATTTTTATGATCCAAAGATCAAATTAAAGCCCTCACAACATACTAAAACTTTGTCATTTTGAGTCCATCTCCAAAAAGTGCTTAGATTTTGAGTTATAGATCCATCAGGTTTGTGAAAAAGTCTTGATACTTAGAAAATTTTCAAGGCAGTTTTCACTTCTAAGAAGTACCAAACTTTGGAGCCAATTTTCACTATGATCCATTGAAAATCAAGAAAAAATTAAAACATAGAAGTTGTAGAGAATGTTTGGGGATTTTCAAAAAGTACAAGTACTCCTCCATAGCATTTGTGAGCAAGGAGTTTCAAAGAGAGGAAGTTAGCCTTCCACACTTTAAATTTTGGCTATTTTTACCAAGATGCAAGTTACAAATTCAAATTAATTCTACATAGTCCTTGATTACAAGTCTTAACACTTGTAAATATATCCATAATTAGAAGATTAAACTTGCTTTTGGTGCATTATCCTAGTGTTTTTGACTTTGTTCACTAGTTCTTTCCAAACCTTCATCTTCACCCCTAACCACCAGAACAAAAAAGTCAACCCTTGAAACCTCATATCTTTGACTTTTTGCTTTTTACAAGCCATGTCTTGACTCTGACCATTTCCAAACCTTCCAACACATCAAACATAATCTAATAAACATCCCTAAGTTGTTCCAAACAAAGTTTCTTAACTGTAACTCCATTTGGTTGAAGTTCTACTTTGGCCATTTTTTACCATTTTGCAAGAAGAGGTCATTTTCTGTTCTAGAGGTTTTTTTATTGATTCCAAGCATCCAAAAAGCTTATTAGAGGTGTATTAGAGGTGTCCAAAGCATCCATTCACTTCTGTAACAAGTCTCTTGGAAGTTTGGCTTTGTGCTTCAAGAGGTAAGTTTTCAAAGAACTTTGAACTTATTAAAATATGTTGTGCTTTGATGTTCCTTGAGTTTGAATATGTTTAAAATACCATATGTGTTGTGTTTGAACTTTTTTTTATGTGCTATTGTTGATTGTATAAACCCTTGATATAGAACTTACAAAATGTAGCTTCTTTAGGTCTTACCTTCGTGTTTTAAAATAGATTTATTTTTAGCAAAACCCAAGACCACCATTGGATTCCTTAGGAAATTTCAAGCAAACTTCATCTTTGTTTCACTCATTTTCATTGAGAAATGAGTAAGTTAGGGCCCCTTTTGCAAATGATAAAAACTTGGAGTTTTCCCAACCAGCCATAGCCATAGCGCCTTCATGATTCAATAACTAGGTCTTGCTTAGCCTTATCAATTAACAAGTGGAGGTGATACAATGGATGTATCACCACCCAGTGGTTCAACATGCAAGCTCTTTGTACCTATCACTTTTAGGACTGGGGTTTGAATCCCCTTCGCCCCAGTTCTTTCATTTTTCTGGAATTTCATTTGAACAACACATGTAATATTTAGCTGCCACCTTTAAATCATAATAACACGCAGTAGGGTTGGTTAAATTGTTTAGCTGTGAGTGAAATGACATGGGTTCAACACCCATGGGGACCTTTCCCCATTACTTTTAGGATTTTATTTTCTTAATTTTCTTTGCAAATTCAAATGATCATAAATTTCTTATTTTTAATCGTTTTGAACCCATTATTTTTTCAAATTGTTCATAACAATGTATACTTTCTGTTTGTAAAGAGAAAATACCAAAAATATTTATTTTTGATGCATTATGGATGTTTGAAGTGTGTGATATTTGTAGGGGTTCCTTGATTTCTTTTTTGCATGCTGCCTTGTATGAACCATTTACACCTTGTGGAAACTTTGTAAGACATTGTGAACTTGAACATTTAGTTTTTACTTGAGGTTGATACCTTTTTATGCATGTTTTCATGCTTAAAGTGTATGTTTGAACTTTGTCTATACCATGAGTTTTGCTTGACTATTTTTCCTTAACATGAGATGTTCCTTCCATGTTCACATGACCTTAATGTGCATCAGTACCTTTGTGTTGATTATACCATGTTTATAAGTTCTTAAACATTTGAATTTTTCCTTGAATGTGCCATTGAATACATGCTTGTATGCTTGAACCTTTTTGATGTTCCTACCTTGTTTAAGATCATGTTTGAACCCTAATATCCATGTTTGGTTGTTACCTATTTGTCTTAACATGTTCAAACTTATATCCATGCTTAATTGTTCAAGTAATTCCTTAACTTGTTCACATAATTTTTGAACTTTAACTTGTTATCTTTAAGTATGCTCACATGTCATCCATTGTATGTTTGCATCTTCATCCACATGTTATTGTCATAAATATGTCCCTTTTGCTCAAGTATGCTTGGTTGTTACCTTTACTTATCTTAAATTGTACTCATGATTAAGTGATGTTTTAACTTATACATGTTTACTTTGAATTTTTGAATGATACCATGTTAAGTAATGCCTTGACATAAATATGTCTTATTTCATTTTTGAACCTTGTTTCACCCATGTTAAGTGTTGTTTCAACTTTGACATGTTAACTTGAACTTTGTTTACATCCATGCTTAAGTATTGTAATGACTTATCCACTTTGGGATGTTTAAATTGTATTCATGGTTAAGGGTTGTTATAACTTATTCATACTTGTCTTGTGTTCATGATTAAGTGGTGTTAGTAAACCCTAATGCATGCTTGCTTTGATTATGAACTTAAACTTGTATCCATGATGCCTTAGTCTTGTTAGAACTATACTTCATGTGTGCTTAGATGTTTTAACATCTTTGTTTTACCTTGGTTGTCACCGTGTGTTTTGAACTTCTTCAAACTTTGAATATGCTTGGTTGTTACCTTGTCCTTTATGACTTTGTCAAATCATTGTTTTTAATGTTGTCACATTTATCCTTATGCCTTGTTTGTAACCATATGCTTTATCTTTTTCAATTAACATCATGTTTGAATGTTACTTTTAATGCTTCAATTGATATCATGTTTTAATATCATACTTTCTCATATCATACTTTCATGTCAAGTGATGATTAACTTGTTAACTTCCATCCTTAAGTTTCCTTTTGTTACTTAATCCAAGATAAAGACTCTCTATTGACTCAATGTCATAAGTAGCTTAGCCAAACCCAATTCCCCTTTAACCTTTCTAGAGTCATTACGTTTTCAACTTAGATTTAGGATAGAACTTACAACTCTTTTGACTTTGTTAAGTCAAGAAAGTGTTAAGGTGTTAACACTTACCTCTGCCTTTGAACCTTGATCATAATCAAGTATTCATTCATCCTTAACTAGGTGAAATACAAATGCTCTGATTCCACCCTTGTAAAGATATGTAGGCACAAGACCGCGAAGTCTTGGCGAGCATACTTAGTGACTAAACCCTTAGGTTCCTATCCTCAACCATAAAACCCAAACACAAAATAACACAAAGCAAATAGAAAACAATAACCCAAATATTAGCAAGAGGTTCCTATAGAGTACTATAGATGCTTAGGATGCTAACACCTTCCCTAGGTATAACCAACCCCAAACCGCATAATCTCGTAGCATTGCTGTTACATTGCAAACTTAGGGTTTTATACGATCTTTACACTTTCCTTTGGATAAATCAAAGATCGGTGATGAGTATTTAAAGATTTTTTATTCAAGTTAATCAATAACTTGATATTCAATTCTAACCACAACAGAAATGGCGACTTCACTGGGGACACCTAAGAGGGTGAAGCCTAACTGGCTTATATTTGTGATATTATTTGCTTGCTTGTTGTTTTGTTCTCTTATGGGTTGTTACCTTGTATGGTGAGATAAGTTCCAACCTTGGAATTGAGCATAAAATAAGATAGTAAAGTGGTATGTTCAAGGAGGATTATAGGAAGTTGATTCCCGACCAAGCTAACTTGAGAAATGACCACTCGGTGCAGGCACTTTTAAGAATAAGTATTGTTGATAAAGAGATTGTGAAAACAATATTATTTGTTGATTGAGCCTATGAAGCTGAGAACCTTTAGTCACCTTTAACCCCACTTGTCCTTGTTAGAAACCTAGTGTGATGACTATGAGAGTGTAGACCCGAAAGGTTGATACGCGATACTACACTCTAAAGAGGTTCTCTTGAGATTATTATTAACTACCAAGTAATTGGGAAATTGATAATATTCAAAAGATGGAATTATGACTTTGAGAACTTTTTAGAATCCGTTGTACATGTACACAATAAACCCTAGTACATACCTAATGAGAGGGGTAAATCTTTGACTTCATGTAAGCCTTACACCATGTTTGAGTGTGATCTTTGCTTTGTTTGTGCATAAATACATTCATAAGCATCATTTTTCATCAAAAGTTTCATGGAACTTAGAGCTTCTGTTTGCAAACATCATAGGATTATCATGGATTGTGAAAGAAAAAAGACTTTGATGTAAACTTTCAAGAGTCCTAAGTTAGATGACCTAAGGAGATTGAGAGCTTTAGTTGTAGACCAAGAAGGGTTCAAGAAAAATTATGGGAAGTTGTTATCTCTGTTGAAGACAAAGATGGAAGATGGACTTCTCTGTACATTACTTAAGTTCTATGATCCAGTCTACCATTGTTTCACCTTTTCGGTTTACCAACTTGTGCCTACATTGGAAGAATACTCTTATCTAGTTAGGTTGCCTATCCTTGATGAGTCCCCTTTTCCTATCTTGGATAAATATCCTAAGGAGCAAGACATTACCAAAGCCACACATTTGGAATTGTCTGAAATTCAAGCCAACATGACCACCAAAGGAGGAGTCTTTGGGTTGACCATATAGTTTTTGATAGGCAGAGCTCAGTATTATGCATATCATATGAGTATGGATGCATTCGAGGCTATTCTTTCCTTACTCATCTATGGTGTGTTTCTATTCCCTAGCTTTGAAGATTTTGCTGACCTCAACGGTATCAAGATCTTCCTAAAGAAGAACTCAATGCCTACCTTGTTAGGAGATGCTTATCACTCCATTCACCTCAGGAACTTCCATAGAGGAGGGATTATTTCACGTTGTGTGACATTATTGTATAAGTGGTTTATTTCTCATTTGCCTAAGTCTAGCTCTTTTTGGGATCTCAAGAGTGGTTGGTGGTCTCAGAAGATTATATATCTTACTCACTCTGATATTGATTGGTACAATTGTGTCTATGAGGGTGTAATGATCATTGATATATATGGAGACTTTGCTAATATACCTCTTCTTGGTACCAAAGGAGGAATCAGTTACAATCCAGTCTTGGCTCACTGTCATCTAGGATATCCTTTGAAAGACAAACCCAATGGTGTTCATATGGAGAGTATCTTTTTCAAAGATGGTGAAGATAGCAAGAAGCTTAAGGAGAAGATTGTGGTTGCTTTGTGCCATTTTCACAAGAGTGGAAAGAAAGACTTGGGAACACCTAATTGTGTTTCTTTGGAACCCTGTCTCCAATGAGTCTGAGATAGGGCCATCAAACTAAAGATGCCTTATCCTCGACATGAGCCCATATCCCTAAAGAAAGAGTCCACTCTAATTTTCATGTTTTAAGTAGATAAGTTGAAAATCACTTTGAGCAAAGGACAAGAAGAAGGAGATGCTTGGAAAAACAAGTATCAAGTTGTCGTCGAAGAGAACGCAGAACTCCAAAGACAACTATAGATGAAGACTAAAGAAGTACTCTCTTGTAATATGAGGAAGGTGCAAGAGGATTTATTTTCCTCTAGCCCTCAGTCAAATCCTTGGGAGCTGATAGTGGATAAGCTCATTCTTGAGAATACTCATATGGAGGAGCAGATCAAGAAGCTCAACATGAGGCAGCTAGGAGAATCTCTTTAGAACTTTTGTTAGCTTTTATTTAGATTTTTGTTTAGGACTCTTGTAAGAAGTACTAAATTTGTAATCCCATCTTTTGATTAATGAAATGAGTTTATTTTGATGATGTCTCCCTGACGTTTGCAAATACTTATTAAGTTCCACAAAACTTTTCGCATTTGCATTTTGCATTTGTTGTCAGATTTGCATTGCATGCCTTCAAGCAAAACTCATTATGTCTTATCATCTCCAGTTTTCAAGATGAATCCTCCACATCAGTATAATACCCGTGCTTAGGCCAGAAGAAGGATGGAAGAAAATCATGAACTAGATCGAGTCAACAACAAGTTGGAAGACTTACGTGGCAGCATGACACAAATCATGGAAATGCTGCAGGTTATTCATGCAAAAATGGACACCTAGCGCGCTGTTGTCTCCAAAATTGTCAACATTGTTATGGAACCTCCTCCAATTGTTAATACAACAGGTCTACCTCCATATGGTTTACCTCCTAATTTTTTGCCCGCACCTGCTGTGGCTTCTACTACTCAACAAATTGTGCCTCTGGTTTCTGAAGCTCCACATATAGTTCCTACGTTTGCACCAACTGTTATGCACACACACTTGCAACCTTACTTCAATGAGCATAAACCTGTTTATGATGCGCCTGATACATCTGAATTTGATTTTGAGAAGAATGATAAGCTCCGTGAGAACGTCGAAACTATTGAGAAAAGGCCGAGGGATGTAGAAGGAGATCAAATCTTTGGCGTTGCTGCCAGAGAAATGTGTCTCGTATCTGATATGGTTATCCCTCCGAAGTTCAAATTTCCTAATTTTGATCACTATGAAGGTACTTCATGCCCAAAAAGCCATATGATTATGTACTACCAAAAATGGCTGCCCATGTTGATAACGACAAACTGATGATACACTGTTTTCAAGACAGTCTGAAAGGTGCTTCGTTAAAGTGGTATTTGGGATTAGATCAGACTCATATTAGGTGTTTCCAAGATCTTTCTGATGCTTTCATTAAGTATTATAAGTACATAATAGATCTGGCACTAGATAGAAGACAATTATTGAGCATGGCGCTGAAGAGATCTATATCGTTCAAGGAATACGCACAAAGATGGAGGGAGACTGCCTCTCAGGTAGAGCATCTTTTGTTAGAGAAAGGGCTAGCAAACTGGTTCATCGATATTGTGTGACCAGAGTTTTATGAAAGAATGGTGGGTAGTGTCACTTCCAATTTTTCTGATTTTGTAGCTGTGGAAATCAAAGTAGAGTTGGGTCTAAGAAATGGAAAGATGAGTGGTTCAGTTGGAAGTTCTAATGGTGCAACTAATCATGCCAGAAAGCCTTCTAGAAATTTTCATAGGAAGATAGAAGGTGAAAGCAATGCTGTAATGTCTGCCTGTAGAAGAAATTCATCTTGGAAACAACAGCAACAACAACAATAGTTCATTCAACAACCAGCGTATTAGTTTGCCCATCAACCATATGTGGCAGCTATTACCCCTACTTTCAATCAACAAATGCCTGTGTTTCAACAACCTCTGCCAGCTCCTCAGTATCAACAAGCGTCTAACGCTCCTCAAAGGAATCTGACTCAACGCCAGAATGATCAAGGTAGAAGGTAGGGAGGGAAGCCTCTTATACCCCTTATCCCTATGACTTACACAAAATTGTATCCATTCCTTATTGAGAAAGGCTTTACAACTCCAAGGCCTTTGGGTCCTCCTCCAGAACCACTCCCACCCTTTTACAATCCTAACACCCGTTGTCCTTTCCATGAGGGGGCTCCCAAACATGATCTTGAAGGATTCTATGCCTTAAAACATATTGTCAGAGAATTGATTGAGAAGAAGATTTTGTCTTTCAATGATACAAGTCTAAATGTAAAGAGTAATCCTTTTTCTGCCCTTGGGGCATCTATCAATGCTATAGAAGAAGAAGCTGATGAAGTTTTGATCTATGATGTAAAGGATATCAAAACTCCTTTTCCATAATTTCATGTAAAATTGGTTGAAGCTGGTTTAGCCAAGGCATGTCATAAGAATTGTTCTGAATGTGTTGTTCAGCCAAAGGGTGTGAGGGAGTCCAAAGGGACGTCTAGATTTTAATTGACCAAGGTGTGCTTCAAATTAGCAAATGTGTGAAGAAGAATGTGGTAGCTACGATTGAGCGAGTGTTCAATTTACCAACTCCTGTGTTTAATTTGGTCGAGCCTACTCATAATGAGGTTGAACATGTCTTCAGTTTGCCTAGGCCAGTGTCTAATCTTCCAGATCCAGTTGTGACTCTTGTTCAAGGTAAGAAGGCTGTTTATGTTCTGAAAGCACCTGTTGAACGAAGACCCACTCCATTTCCTTACAAAAGTATAAAAGTTGTGCCTTGGAATTATGAGGTGGCTGGTAGTAATCAGAAATCTGTGAATCTAGAAAAGGGCTGAAAGTTGTTAATAATGAGGTGACAAATATAGCAGGGCCGAGCAGAATGACCCACAGTAGCCGAATTAATAACTCTCGTATCCGTGTGATTCCTCAGACGTCAAAAGAAACTACTACTGTTCCCTCAAAGGACAAGGAAGATGCCTCTTTCTATGAAGATGAAGAATTCCTCAAAATTATAAAGAAAAGTGATTAAAAGGTTGTTGTCCAATTACATAGACGCCCTACAAAATCTCAATATTGTCTCTCCTTATGTGCTCTCCTGCACATCGTCGTGCTCTGCAAAAGATTCTGACTCAAGCTCATGTGACACAAGATATCACTGTTGAAGAATTTAATAGGGCGATATCTAACATCATCGCCTGTAACACATTAAGATTTAATGTGGGGGAATTGCTCACAGAAGGTAACAATCACAACCGTGCCATACACATCTCTATTAAATGTCAAGAGGACATGTTGGATAGGGTGTTGGTAGACACTAGTTCTTCCCTCAATGTGTTACCCAAAAGAAATCTTGCAAAGCTGGCATATGTAGGGGCAGAGATGAAACCGAGGGCTCTTGTGGTGAAATGTTTGATGGTTCAAGAAGGACCGTGATTGGTGAAGTGGAGTTGCATGCTGTCATTGGTCCCCATGTCTTTGATATAACCTTTCAGGTTATGGATATCAACCCCAATTATAACTGCTTGCTGGGAAGGCCATGGATCCATGCTGTTGGGGTGGTGACATCAACCTTACATCAAAAAATGAAGTTTGTTATGGATAACAAGTTGGTGACTATATTTGGAGAAGAAATCTCATGGTAAGCAACCTTTTTCATTCAGATATATCAAGGCAGATGAAGACGCGCTGGGAACTTATTTCTAAGCACTTGAAATTGCAAATGCAGTCTTGTTGGAGGCAGGGGAGCCTGTGCAGAAGGTTGTTCCATCTTTTGCATCCTTTAAAAGCATAATTTCCACCATCGAGGAAGGTAAACCAGAGGGCTGGGGTGAAGTGATCAACGTCAAAGTCAAAATGGACCACTTTGGGTTGGGTTACAAACCAACTGCGAAGAAAGTGTCAACTCCAATCAAGGGTCGTCCAAAAGAAATCAAAGAAGTGTTCGTCAATGTTGACTTCTAGGTGAACACAACTGGAAAAAGATTCTGAAGATGAAGACTTAAGTAATTTGGTGTACCATTCTGATATGACTTTCATAAATTGGAATTCTGTGGAGATTCTTGAAATTTGCCCTTTATCAAAGTAATTTTGTTGTTTTTTCATTTCGATGTTTTCAAAATTCATAATCGTGCCCAAGGATATAGGATCATTTTGTAAGGCCCCCTTCTGATTTTAAAATTTTAATGAATGAAGGCATTTTGTTAAATTCCACTTTTAAATGAAAATAGAAATCTTTCAAAAACCAATAAAAAAGCATTCTCTCTTTGCATCACTTTTGTTTTTCATTTTAATAAAAGCAATCATCTAAAACATGCAGAATAGTTGATACCCATGTTGATTCTGATGACTCTTCAATCTCTCCTAACTTTTATGCACCCATCAATCAAGCCGATGAAGAGAGCAAGGAAGATTGTGATATCCCCCAGATGATTTGTCTACGATGCTTGAATACGAGTACTCAGATTTCCAACCTCACCAAGAGCAGATCAAAACCATCAACTTGGGTAGTGAAGAAGAGAGAAAGGAAGTCAAGATTGGCACCACACTTGCGGCAGATGTCAAGGTAAGGTTGGTTAAGCTTCTCCAAGAATATGTGAATGTGTTCGCATGGTCATATCAGTATATGCCCAGTTTGGATGTAGACATCGTCGTTCATAAACTACCACTCTGACCCGATTGTCCTCCTGTCAAATAAAAACTCCGAAGAACAAGACCCGACATGGCCTTGAAGATCAGAGAAGAGGTGAAAAGACAAATTGACGCTGGATTTCTTGCTGTTGTAAAATACCATTAGTGGATGGCCAACATCGTTTCTGTACCGAAGAAGGATGAAAAGGTTCGAATGTGTGTCGACTATTGGGATTTGAACAAAGCCATTCCAAAGGATGACTTCCCTCTTCCGCACATTGATACCTTGGTGGATAATACTACTATATTCACTGTCTTTTCTTTCATGGATGACTTCTCAGGGTACAACCAGATCAGAATGGGTCCTGATGACATGGAGAAAACTACCTTCATCACGCCTTGGGGGACCTATTGTTATAAGGCCATGTCATTTGGAATTAAAAATGTAGGTGCTACTTACCAAAGGGCGATGGTTACACTTTTCCATGAAATGATGCATAAGGAGATAGAGGTCTATGTCGATGACATGATCGCTAAATCCAAAAACGAAGAGGACCATGTGGATCATTTGTTTAAACTGTTTGAGCATCTCAGAATTTTCATATTGCGACTAAATCCAGCTAAGTGTACTTTTGGAGATCGGGCTGGAAAGTTGCTTGGATTCATTGTTAGCCAGCGAGGGATTGGAGTTGACCTAGATAAAGTCAGAGCTATTCAAGAAATGCTTGCTCTGCAAACCGAGAAGCAAGTCAGAGGTTTTCTTGGAAGACTAAAATACATCTCCAAGTTCATCTTTAATATGACTGCTACTTGTGAGCCTATCTTCAAGCTGCTCCGAAAGGATCAAGAAGTTGAATGGAATTCTAATTGTCATCTAGCCTTCAATATGATCAAGGGTTATCTATAAGAACCTCCAATCTAATTTTGCCTATGCCAGGGAAACCTCTGTTTATGTATCTGACTGTGTTAGAAGGATCTATGGGTTACATATTGGGACAACATGATAAAACTGAATGTAAGGAACATGCTACCTATTATTTAAGCAAGACGTTTACCGACTGTGAAAGCAGATATTCATTCTTGGAGAAAACTTGTTGTGCTTTAGCATGGGCTACCAAGCGTCTCAGGAAATATATGATTTGTCATACTACTTTGTTGATCTCCAAGATGGATCTAATAAAGTACATTTTTGGAAAGCCTGCTCAAACCAGAAGACTCGCCCGTTGGCACATGTTGTTATCCGAGTATGACATCTAGTACGTAACTCAAAAATCCATTAAAGGGAGTATCTTATCAGATTACCTTATAGAGTAACTATTTGAAGAGTATGAGTCGCTGAAGCTTGACTTTCCTAATGAGGACATTATTTTGATAAAGAAGGATTATGAAGAACCTGGTCCAGATGTGGGTCCCGAGCTAGGTTCCCATTGGAAAATGATGTTTGATGGTTCTTCTAATTACAATGGGCATGGCGTAGGTGCTATTCTGATGAATCCAGATGATGTTTATACCCCATTCACAGTGAGGTTATACTTTGAACGTACAAATAACATTACCGAGTACGAAGCTTGCATTCTAGGCCCTAAAGTAGCCATTGACCTCCAAATCAAAATTCTTGAAGTAAGTGGAGATTTAGCCTTGGTGATTTATCAAGTCATGGGTGAATGGGAGACTCGAGACACGAAGTTGATTCCCTGTCGTGCTTATATTGTGGAGTTGATCAAATAATTTAATGAGATCACTTTCTGACATGTTCTGAGGACTGAAAATCACATTGCTGATCCTTTGGCCATGCTAGCCTCTATGTGGAAGGTCAGATTTGTTAATGAAGCGCCACTCATAAGAATTGAATGAAAGACCGATCCTGCCTACTGCCAATTAGTTAAAGATGAAATTGATGGAAAGCCCTGGTTTCATGACATCAAAAAGTATCCACAGAACCAAGAATACCCAGCTGATGCTACAGCTCTTGACAAAAATACTTTGAGAAGATTGACATCTAAATCTTCCTCGGCAATGATGTGTTGTATAAGAGAAATTACGACATGGTCCTTCTTAGATGTGTTGACATACGAGAAGCAGACCTGTTGATCCAAGAAATCCATGAGGGACCATTTGGAACTCACGACAATGGCCATGCTATGTCCAAGAAAATTTTGAGAGTTGGGTATTACTGGTTGACCATGGAATCCGATTGCATCCAGTATGCTAGAAAATTCCATAAGTGCCATATTTATGTCGATAAGATTCACGTGCCTTCAACATTGTTGAATGTTTTATCATCTCCGTGGCCTTCCTCCATGTGGGGCATTGACATGATTGGAGCAATCAAGCCTAAAGCCTCCAAAGGCCATCGTTTCATCTTAGTTGCCCGATCCATCAAGAAGGAAATTATCTGCCATTACAGAATTCCAAGCAAAATTATCACAGATAATGGCACTAATTTGAACAACAAGACTATGAAAGAACTTTGTGAATCCTTTAAGATCGAGCACCATAATTCCTCGCCTTACCGTCCGAAGATGAATGGAGCTGTTAAAGCTGCCAATAAGAATATTAAGAAGATCCTATAAAAGATGGTCAAGACCTATAAGGATTTGAATGAAATCCTACCCTTTGCTTTGCATGGATATCGGACCTCAGTCCGCACTTCAACAGGGGTAACCCCGTTCTCTTTAGTTTATGGAATGGAAGCAGTTCTCCCGATGGAAGTGGAGATACCATCCTTTAGAATCCTGATGGAAACAATGTTGGAAGAAGCAGAATGGATCTGAAGCAGATACGACAAGTTGAACCTCATCGACAAAAAGTGGATGACAAAAGTGTGCCATGGGAAGGTATACCAAAAGAGGATTAAGAGAGAACTCGACAAGAAGGTTCACCTGCATGAATTCAAAGAGGGAGATCTAGTACTCAAGAAAATCTCGCCATCACAGAAAGATGCCTGAGGAAAATGGGCTCCCAACTACGAAGGTCAATTTGTTGTGAAGACTGTCTTCTTAGGAGATTCCTTAATCCTCACAACAATGGATGATGAACAACTTGCACATCCCATAAATGCCGATGTAGTCAAAAAATATTATGCCTAATAAAACCCATTAGGTCAAAAACCAGAAATGACGATGATGACGAGAAAACGCATCGATTATATCGCTAGATTTCATTGACGTTTTATCGCGCATTCACCGTTTTAACGCTCGATTTCTCGAGTTTTTCTTACTATTTTGCAGGTACATCGTTATGTGAGGCCAAATCATGAATTAAGAAGAAAAGAACGAAAGAAACCACAAGAAATGAAGCAAGACAGAATCCTGCAAAAAGTCTGCATAATTTGTTACGGCCACGGTCGTTACAAGGGTGTCACGACCGTGACACCTTACTTTGGGCCATCACGACCGTGAGGAAGTAGTCACGACCGTGACACTTGAAATCATCAAATAACGAGCGTGAAGACCTTGTCACGCCCGTGACAAGGATATAACTTGATTTTGACTCAGACTACGTCAAGCCACCACTGAAGACCACTCCTCCTAGTAATTCTCCTCAAGGCAGCACGTGAGGACGACTTCTCCCATTTTCTGCTGCCACTTTCCAACATTTTCTCAACCACTCCAGCAAAGCCCAAGAAGCAAAAGACCAAGGCACCAGCCCATTGGAAGCTCTATAAATAGGACCAGCTCAGGAGAACTCAGGACAGACTTCATTATCCAAATTTCCTGCGGAAGCTCTGCCGAATTACCTTACCACCAGAATTATTATTCCAGCATTTATTTTACTTTCTGTCTTATTTTATTTGTATCCAAACCAACCGTGTAACAATTTCCAACATTTGGGAATTGTTATACTTTTATTTGTTTCCAGCCTTCAGCATTCGTTTTAATTTTTATTTCCGCCTACTCCAAGCCTTCCGGTCTGTGGAAGAAGGAGTCTACTCAGATATTTGTTAATCAGGTTTTTCAATTATTGCAATTTAATTTATTTATAATGTCTATTTATTTTTCTGCCATTAGTAAGTCATTATTTAACTCTGAGTCTGATTTGACCTCGATGAGTAGCTAAATACCTTAGGGCGGTATGTAGTTATAACTAACTTAACCGGTAAAATATAACCATGGGCTAAAATAATTAATCGCTTAACATTCTGGCTGATGCTTTTTAATTGAATTCGACCTTTTCGTTACGAGAGTAAGAAAAGGGTATTAGGTTGGGTCAAGACCACGAGAGTGTGAGATCTTAACCAGATAGCTAAAGTTAGGCATTTAAATTAAATACAGCGAGTGCGCTTTAAGATAAATTAGGATTATTTAGTTTCCAAAAATTACCTCTAAACACTTATGGGCTAGCGAGAGCAGGCATAGGGCTTTAGGGATAAGATCTGATTCAAGACCACGAGAGTGTGAGCTGAGGGTATTTAAACTAGTAATCTCTACCGAATGGATTAAGTGAACATCTTTATAAGCCTAGGTTAGATTGACCCACTTAAGTTAGTATAATTACATACCGACCGTCTTAGTATTATTTTATTAAAAACTTAAATTTAGTTCCGCCTTCAATAGTCTTAGAAAACCAACAACAATCGTGACAACTATTCGCCTTAGCTAAACTAGAAGTTCATCTAGCACTAAGTAACGATAGAATCCCTGTGGATCGATAATCTTAAATATTACTTCGATAGGCTGTGCACTTGCAGTAAGATACCGCTAGACGCATAAGTAGACACGTCTTTAGCCCATCAAGTTTTTGGCGCCGTTGCCGGGGATTCCTTAATTTAGTTACTAGTGCACTTAGGTAGCATTGTCTAGACTAAGGTATCAACTATTTAATTTAATCTAATCTCCGAGTGTATGCCACGTACTCGCTCCAAAAGCGAAGACTTGCAACCTCTAATCCCTGAATCGGAACGCTTCTTACACGTAAGAAGACGTATACTCGATTTCGAAAATAATTCCAACATTCCAGATCTTCAATTAGATCCGCCTGAACCAGTCGTAAAATCAGAAAACGCAGGAATGGCTGAAGAACAAACTCATCCACTCAAGTATTACGCTAATCCTTCGCAAGGTGAACCGCATTCAAGCATTGCAGCACCGGCTATCAACCGAAATGATTTCGAACTAAAACCATCATTGATATCAGCCGTGCAACAAAATCAATTCGCCGGAAATCCTACCGAGGATCCGAATCTTCATCTTTCGATCTTTGTGCAATATGCGGACACCGTAAAAGCCAATGGAGTTACCCAAGAAGCTATTAGACTACGTTTATTTCCTTTTTCGCTTCGAGACAGAGCAAGAGCATGGCTTCAATCTCTGCCTTCGAACTCAGTAACTACGTGGGAACAACTTAAGAGAGTTTTCTTGAATAGGTATTTTCCACCTAGCAAGACAGCTATGCTGAGAGCTCAGATCAACGGATTTAAGCAAAGAGAAAGTGAATCATTATTCGAAGCTTGGGAACGCTATAAGGATCTACTTAGGCTTTGTCCACATCATGGATTAGTAGAATGGATGGTCATCCATACCTTCTATAATGGACTCTTGTACAATACAAGAATGACAATTGACGCTGCCGCGGGTGGTGCATTGATGGACAAAGAATATAATGATGCCTATGCACTTATCGAAAGTATGGCTCAGAATCATTACCTTTGGGGAAGCGAGAGAGTCGCAACTGAGAAACCAACAAAGGGAGGTATGTACGAAGTAAGTAGTATGGACCAAGTCAATGCGAAGTTTGACCAACTAAGCCAAAAGATCGATAACTTGGCCATAACACCTGCAGCCACCGTGGCTGCAGTAACACCTAACTGTGAGTTATGTGGAGTCCCAGGACACGAAGTCTCTGATTGTCAACTATTGGCAGGAACTCCCACTGATCAAGTGAATTATGCTCAAGGAAACCCTTACTCAAACACATACAACCCAGGTTGGAAGAATCATCCGAATTTCTCCTATAAGAATAACAATGCTTATTACGCACCAGGTCAAGCACCAGCTACATCACCAGGATATCAAAAGACTGCTCCTAACATCCCTAGAAAATCGAACCTTGAATTGATGATGGAGAGCTTTATATCTAGCCAATCTCAGACAAACAAGGACTTCTTAAACCAAAACATTCACACTAGTGAGCAGATTAAACAATTAGTGAGCAAAGTAGATGCATTAGCTACCCATAACAAAATGCTTGAAACTCAGATTTCACAAGTAGCTCAACAACAAGCACCTACTGCTGCACCAGCTGGAGTATTCCCTGGACAACCTCAACCTAACCCGAAAGGACATGCCAACGCTGTAATATTAAGAAGTGGCAAGGAACTTGACGGACCTACCGATCCAAGACTTGACAATCCAGCCATGTACCAAAAACCGGATAAACCGACTGAAGTGGTGAATGATCCAGAAGAAAAGGAAGATGACAATCAAGAGGTAGTGGAGAAAGAACAACCTTATGTGCCTCCACCACCCTATAAACCACCGATTCCGTACCCTCAAAGATTAATAAGTTCCAAGACGACGGGTCAATTTAAGAAATTTGTCGAACTTCTGAAACAGTTGAATATTACTATTCCATTTACAGAAGCAATTACCCAAATACCCTCGTATGCCAAGTTTTTAAAAGAGATCTTATCCAATAAGAAAAAGATAGAGGATAACGGAACAGTTACACTTACTGCCGAGTGTAGCGCTATAATTCAGAATAACATGCCTCTTAAGCTAAAAGATCCAGGAAGTTTCTCTATACCCTGTGTAATAGGAAAATTCGTCATTGACAAAGCTCTATGCGATTTAGGAGCCAGTATCAGTGTTATGCCCTTAACGATTTGCAAAAGGCTAGACATGGGAGACCTAAGACCAACAAAAATGTCTGTTCAACTAGCCGATCACTCTATTAAATATCCTGTAGGCATACTAGAAAACGTCCCAGTGCGTATAGGACAATTCTACATTCCTACTGATTTTATAATGATGGACATCTCTGAAGACTCCACTACACCTATCATACTAGGAAGACCATTCTTAGCTACCGCCGGAGCCATAATAGACGTAAAAAGAGGAAAGCTAACCTTTGAAGTAGGTGAAGAGAAAGTCGAATTCGTTTTAACACAATTCTTACAATCACCAGCTATAGAGGATACATGCTATCTAATGGACGTAATTGACGAATGTGTAAGAGAAATGGAACTGGAAGAGACCACTTATTCTGAAATAATGAAAATTCAAATCCCTCCAATTCTCGAAGATGATAATTGGCAAAAACCGTATCAGGATGATAGTCTAAGCAAAAGTTTAGCACTTACACCGGATCCCATGCCAAGTAAAGATAAACCTACATTAGGATTAAAAACTTTACCTAATAACCTAAGGTACGAATTCTTAGACGTTGAATGTAAAAGACCAGTTATAGTGAATTCCAGTTTAGGAACTATAGAGACAAAGAAACTTTTAGATGTCTTGAAGAAATATCCAACTGCATTAGGATATAACATATCTGATCTCAAAGGAATATGTCCTTCAGTTTGCATGCATCGCATTTTGCTTGAAGCAGATTGCAGAACCTCCAGAGAGTCTCAAAGAAGAATAAACCCAACCCTTAGCACTGTAGTAAAGGAAGAAGTCAAGAAATTATTAGATGCCGGGATAATATACCCTATCTCTGATAGTGAATGGGTTAGTCCAATACATGTAGTGCCGAAGAAAGGAGGTATCACTGTGGTGAAAAACGCACAAGGCGAATCGATATCGCAAAGAGTAGTGATGGGATATAGAGTGTGCATAGATTATCGTAAGCTAAACAAAGCCACTCGAAAAGATCATTTCCCACTACCTTTCATAGATCAAATGTTAGAACGATTAGCCAAGCATTCTTACTTCTGTTATCTTGACGGTTACTCAGGATTTTTCCAAATCCCTATCCATCCTGATGATCAAGAGAAGACTACATTCACATGTCCTTATGGAACATTCGCTTATAGGCGAATGCCCTTTGGATTATGCAACGCTCCTGCAACCTTTCAAAGATGTATGATGTCAATCTTCACAGATTTTATAGACAACATCATGGAAGTGTTCATGGACGACTTCTCTGTATGCGGGCAAAGCTTTGAAGGATGTTTATCGAACTTGGAAATGGTGTTAGAAAGATGTGTAAAAGTGAATCTCGTGCTTAACTGGGAGAAATGTCATTTTATGGTCAACGAAGGAATAGTATTAGGTCATGTAATATCAGATAAGGGAATTGAAGTTGATAAGGCTAAGATTGAAATAATAAAAGATCTTCAACCTCCTAAAACCGTTCGAGAAATACGAAGCTTTTTAGGACACGCCGGTTTTTACCGACGATGCATCAAAGATTTCTCGAAAATCACTAAACCTCTTACTGGTTTATTAATGAAAGACGCTGAGTTCATATTCAATGAAGATTGTCTTAAAGCATTCGAAACTCTAAAAACAGCCCTCATCACCGCACCAATCATGCAACCCCCTGACTGGAGATTACCTTTTGAAATCATGTGCGATGCGAGTGACTATGCTGTAGGCGCCGTCCTGGGTCAGAGAAAAGAAAAGAAACTCCATGCGATTTACTATGCCAGTAGAACCATGGATTCTGCCCAGATGAACTACGCCACTACAGAAAAAGAATTGTTAGCAGTTGTCTTTGCGCTTGACAAATTCCGCTCTTACCTAGTCGGAGCGAAAATAATCATTTACACAGACCATGCTGCTATCCGATACCTATTAACTAAGAAGGATGCTAAGCCAAGACTCTTAAGATGGATTTTACTCTTACAAGAGTTTGATCTAGAAATAAAAGACAAAAAAGGTACTGAAAATGTCGTAGCGGACCATTTATCTAGAATAGAAGGTATTAAACCCGAACAAGTGCCGATTAACGATGATTTTCCGTATGAACAGCTGATAGCACAAATAGGAAGCGACCTAGCGAAGTTAGATATAAATGAACCAGAACCCATGGAAACATTACAGACAACTGTAGGACTGCCATGGTACGCTGACATTGTCAACTACCTAGCCGCAGGAGCTCTTCCACCAGATCTAACCTATCAGCAGAAAAAGAAATTCTTTCATAATCTGAAACATTACTATTGGGATGAACCATTATTGTTCAAACGAGGACCAGATGGAATCTTTCGCCGATGTATTCCCGAAGAAGAAATAGAAGATGTCATTACTCAATGCCATTCATCTCCTTATGGTGGACATGCAAGCACGTCCAAGACTTGTGCAAAAATCTTACAAGCCGGCTTATACTGGCCTAATCTATGGAAGGATGTCCACATCGCTGTTATAAGTTGCGATCGGTGCCAACGCACTGGCAATATTTCAAGAAGAGATGAAATTCCCCAAAAGGGAATTTTAGAAGTAGAAATCTTCGACGTCTGGGGAATAGATTTCATGGGACCATTCCCATCATCCTTCGGTAATAATTACATACTCGTAGCTGTTGATTATGTCTCGAAATGGATCGAAGCCATAGCTTCTCCTACAAACGATGCACGAGTAGTAATAAAGCTTTTCAAAAACATAATCTTTCCCAAATTTGGTGTACCTCGACTCGTCATAAGTGACGGTGGCTCGCACTTCATTTAAAAAATCTTTGACAAATTACTATCTAAGTATGGAGTGAGACACCGTGTGGCTACACCATATCACCCACAAACAAGTGGACAGGTCGAAGTCTCAAACCGAGAGATTAAACAAATCTTAGAAAAGACTGTCGCCATATCTCGGAAAGATTGGTCATCTAAACTTAATGAAGCTCTATGGGCTTATAGGACCGCTTACAAGACTCCCATAGGTACTACACCTTTCAAACTAGTTTATGGAAAATCTTGTCACCTCCCAGTAGAACTAGAACACAAAGCTTATTGGGCGATCAGAACTCTCAATATGGACTATAATTCTGCGGGAGAAAAGCGAATCCTAGACATTAACGAATTAGAAGAATTAAGGTTAGATGCATATGAAAATGCTAAGCTATATAAGGAAAGAACCAAGCGATGGCATGATAAACGCCTAGTTAAGAAAGAATTCAGTGTGGGAGACGTTGTACTCCTCTTTAATTCAAGACTTAGGCTCTTTCCTGGAAAATTAAAGTCTAGATGGTCAGGACCCTTTGATATAACTAAAGTATTCCCAAGTAGAGCAATAGAAATCAAGGGTAGGAACAATGAACCATTCATAGTAAACGGACAGCGCCTAAAACATTATCACAAAGTTGAAAATAGAGACTATACGAATGATCTAAAACTTTTGAAATTGTCCGCTAATTCCCCTGATTAGTCTAAACCTCAGCGTTACGTCAGGCTTTTGACAATAAAAACAGCGCTTAGTGGGAGGCAACCCATTCACTTATTTACCTATTTTTAACTATTCTTTTCCTTTTTTGAGCATTTTTAATTATCGTTATTACTATCTGTTTAAATTGTTTTGTTAGTTTTATTCTACATTACTATTATCGCCATTACATTTTAGCATTTCATTTTCTTATTTTTATCCTAAATCACTTTTTATAGATTTTCTAAAGTCTTTTCCACTGATTTGTTTCCACCGTATTTTCACTGACCATGGCTAACCAACCAATTAACTATATGGAAACCAAATTTAGAGGTAGGAACCAAAGAATAAAGTTCGAAGAGTTATCACAGAGGCAAATGGATTTGACCCTGTACCCAAATGATAGGACTATGGAAACCTTAGGTATACATGATAATGTCATGTACTTGTTCAACCGACTCGGATGGGAGAATGCAATGATCCAACACAAGTTTGCGACTTACCGTGAGCTCACCCTTGAGTTCCTTAGTTCCCTACTTTACCTACCTGAGCGCGGTTTTGGGTCTAGGAAAGGATTCATTAGTTTCCGCCTATTTGGAATAGAATACGACTTTAACCATAAAGAACTAGCTGACCTGTTAGGATTCCCTAGTGGACCTTTTGCCTATACTACCACACAGGTAGAATTGATGGATGTGGAGCTAGATTTCTTTTGGGGAACTCTGACCGGAAACTACCACCCTGAACCAAATGACATGAACAATGATGAGATCCATAACCCTGCTCTTCGTTACTTCCACAAATTCCTCGCCCATACCTTCTTTGGAAAAGAAGAAAACATTACCGGAGTCTCTAAGGATGAATTATTTATTATGTCATGTTTCAATACTGGACAGTGTGTTAATGGTGTACCTTTCATGATGCAAACCTTCACCCGCATCCAAGAAGAACCTGAATTACCTATAGTGGTAGGAGGTCTTGTAACCATGATTGCTGATGCCTTAGGACTTAGGTACCAACTGGACAGGTGCACCCGTCTGGGAACCATACGCCTGATGAATCTTAAATTCTGCTTCAATAGACATATCATAAGGAATTTAGGATGCCCACCTTTTGAGTACCTGATCCGGAACAAAGTAGTCACCCTGTTTACATTGCCCAATCATGCTAAAGTAAGTGTTCATAATAAGGATAATTGGCTTTATGAGTTAAACCCACCTGATTATCCAGCCACTCCTGAAACACCTCAGTCTCACAGGATAACAGATGATATAATGACCGCTGTTGAAACTGACCCCGAGACACCTCCTGGATACCATGACATTGACCCAACTGACAAAGTTCATGAAACCCCTGGAGCGAATCACGGAGAGTACGCTAACAACTTGCAGAACATCATGCACACTCTCAATGCCTATCAAACTGACATTAATCTATTCAGAGAATACATTAAGAGTATGCGATTGGACATCGTGGGATTGACTGACATGGCCTGCGAACAATTCTATCATCTGGACTCCGCCATCGAAGACCTGAAGAAACGCCTTTGAACCGGCTATCAGTGATTTCGTTTATTAATTCTTTTCTCATTATTTTTTATCATTATTTTCATTTCCAGTTAAATTTATCTTTCGCAACAATTTCATAACATAATTTGAGTTTATTTAATTTCAGTTTTTCTTTATGCCATGCACTTTTTTATTTCAATTAATTCTTCATTTTTAGCAGCTTATATAATTTTTCTATTTCTTTTCTATACACTGTGTGACCATATACTGTATGACTACACTATTTTATCTTAGGTTCGTATACTACTGTGTTGCAATTGCTATATAATATGGTGTGTGTTAATATAAGTGCTACTAAATAAAATAAATTATTATTAATTTATAAATAACGTGAGACAATGTGCTTTTCTGGGAATTATTCAGCACAACACAGCCTCACGGTCGTCACGCCCCACTTACGATCGTGACGTGCTCATTTAGCGTGTCACGACCGTCACGCCTATGTCACGACCGTGACGACCTCTATTACAGAGATCGTGAGAAACAGAACTGTTTCTCATCGTGTCCACTCTTCTTCTCCATCCATAACCTACCCAAAACATTACCCACTCATTCCAAAACCGCCATAACCTCTCCACTACCCCATTAATCCACCATTACCATCAACCAATTCATTTCAACTGTCCCGTATTTAACCCGAACATCAATCTCCCTCATTCTACCACTCTTCTCCCAAAACCTCAAAAAATCCTTCCACCCTCACTCTTCACTCTTGCATGTTATGGATTCCATCATTTTCAGAGAAGGAGAAGCCGGAGTAACCCAGAGAGACCGTTTCATCCGCTTCCAGAACCGCGGTCTGCAACCCACCCGGTACATTGCCACTGACTGTCTGCAAGAACTCGGTATGCTGTCCAGCGTTCAAAGCCTACTGCAAAAGGTCGGCCTGTGGGACCTCTGTCGTCAGCCACAGCCTACTTTCGAACTTCTGACGCTGGAGTTCCTCAGCTCTTACAGCTACATCACCCCTCCCGGTTCTCAGAGTCAGCTTACCGGCATCGTAACATTCAGACTGCTTGGCCGGGAGTTCAACCTCACACAAACCAGGATCGCCGAGCTGTTAGGTTTCGAGCACGGCACCGAAGCCCACCGTCGCGTGCCCGACAACTTCAGTGAACAAGCATTCACACTGTGGCACGACCTTACCAACACCCGTGCGACCACCTTCCAGAGCCTCAACGCCACACACATCCACAACCCAGCTATCCGCTACTTTCACCGGGTCATCTGCAACACAATCTTTGCTAGAGAGAGCAACCACAAGCTCAACTCAAAGGAGCTTCTGTTTTTATACTGTGCCCTTCATGACGAGCCAATCAACGCTGCCCCCTTTATGCTCTACCACATCCAGGCCATTGCGCACCGAGGCTCATCCCCGTTCTTCATTGGCGGCATTGTCACCACCCTCGCCATTCAGCTGGGGCTTGGTGACGCGCTCGCTGATCTGCCGCACCTCGCCGCCGATTTCCTGACCATGAGCTACTGTCGGTCCGCCCACCTGATCGCGCAGCGAGAGGATGGCAGGTACAGCCCTGTTGTCAATGGCACCGTTTTCCACCACATCACTCTGCCGTCCCGCACACGCATCGACCCAGCCAACCGAGCCAACTGGCTCTTTGCCTTACCAGCTGCTGCGGATCACGCCCCGGTACATGATGATCAGCCAGACGCCCCAGTGGACAAGATGCAGGACGCCATGGATGCAGCTGAGCATGTCCAGGACATCCCCGAGACTTCTACCCGACAGCCCCCTGCTCCCGCCGTCACACTTGAGGAGGTCCTACTTGCGATTCATCAGCAGAACCTGATGAACGCCGCACTAGAGCGTCGGCAGAAGGCACAGTATGACGCTCTGCTCGGCACCATTGCTGCCAACCAGGAGGCCACTAATGAGCGGTTTGGAGAACTTTTCGGCGAGCTCGAGGCGCTCCGCATCAGCATCACTGCTACCTCCGGCACCGGCTCCGATCCCGACGCGACTCCCTCCAGACGCCGCTCTCGCACCAGAGGCCGAGCCCGCGGTCCTCAGCAGCAGTAGTTTACTTTTATGTTGTTTTTCATTTTTAGTCTTGTACTGTATTTGTACCGCATTTATATCACAACATTGAGGGCAATGTCTGATATAGTGTGGGAGAGGTACTTTTCATTTCAGTGTACTTTCAATTCCGTTGTATTCCTTTTAGCAAATCAATGAAATGAGCAAATCTGTGCGTTATTTTCTTTAATATCGAGCTTTCCCCGATTATTAAGCCATACTAGAAAAATCTTTAATTACTCGCATTACCCGACTTACCACCGAATGGTTCGTAATTACGAAGCCGGGAACGATTAAACAAGACCAATACAATCTTGACATCTTCGACCCCCTGCTTAAGAAATTCCATCCCGATCACCATTGCGAGTGCACCTTTAGTTTCAGTTCAAAAGTAACCCCCAGTAGTTTATACTAGCAGTCAGCACCTTCTGAACACAAACCACGTGGGGAGCCGATGAATATAAGCGTTTGATGCCTAATCAATAATGATCCTTCGTATCTCAATGCAAAATGAAAAGAGATTGCACCAAAGTACACGGTCGCAGATAAGAAACGAGAAATATGAGAAGGACTCTGTTTCGGGTTGGTTCAGAGGTACTGGTTCTGAACTCGATAGGGCGTGCTACGGCTCGATCCCCCACAACCTCCGCATCGGATAAAACATGAAGGGTTACCACACTCGTGTACCAGACCCCGTGCTAAAAAAGGATCAAAATCGCTAACCAGCTACTCCACTACGTGCGTGCGAAGGCAAAGGGCTTAATGTGACTGCGCTAGAACGAAACCGGGTGAAATAAGATCGAAAAACTCTAGGTGAAATCGTAATGTGATTGCCGATTGTTTCGCTCGACGGGAAGTCGACGACATAGCTTGTTGCTTATGTCATTAGTGTATCGGTAGTGTTCTATCAAAGTACCGGACTATCCGACAGAACGATCCACCGGACGGTTTGTTATGAGTATGCGCGAATAAAATCTTGTCCGCCGATTTTCAACCGACTATTTGCTTGAGGACAAGCAAAGGTTTAAGTTTGGGGAAGTTTGATGACGAGAAAACGCATCGATTATATCGCTAGATTTCATTGACGTTTTATCGCGCATTCACCGTTTTAACGCTCGATTTCTCGAGTTTTTCTTACTATTTTGCAGGTACATCGTTATGTGAGGCCAAATCATGAATTAAGAAGAAAAGAACGAAAGAAACCACAAGAAATGAAGCAAGACAGAATCCTGCAAAAAGTCTGCATAATTTGTTACAGCCACGGTCGTTACAAGGGTGTCACGACCGTGACACCTTACTTTGGGCCATCACGACCGTGAGGAAGTAGTCACGACTGTGACACTTGAAATCATCAAATAACGAGCGTGAAGACCTTGTCACGCCCGTGACAAGGATATAACTTGATTTTGACTCAGACTACGTCAAGCCACCACTGAAGACCACTCCTCCTAGTAATTCTCCTCAAGGCAGCACGTGAGGACGACTTCTCCCATTTTCTGCTGCCACTTTCCAACATTTTCTCAACCACTCCAGCAAAGCCCAAGAAGCAAAAGACCAAGGCACCAGCCCATTGGAAGCTCTATAAATAGGACCAGCTCAGGAGAACTCAGGACAGACTTCATTATCCAAATTTCCTGCGGAAGCTCTGCCGAATTACCTTACCACCAGAATTATTATTCCAGCATTTATTTTACTTTCTGTCTTATTTTATTTGTATCCAAACCAACCGTGTAACAATTTCCAACATTTGGGAATTGTTATACTTTTATTTGTTTCCAGCCTTCAGCATTCGTTTTAATTTTTATTTCCGCCTACTCCAAGCCTTCCGGTCTGTGGAAGAAGGAGTCTACTCAGATATTTGTTAATCAGGTTTTTCAATTATTGCAATTTAATTTATTTATAATGTCTATTTATTTTTCTGCCATTAGTAAGTCATTATTTAACTCTGAGTCTGATTTGACCTCGATGAGTAGCTAAATACCTTAGGGCGGTATGTAGTTATAACTAACTTAACCGGTAAAATATAACCATGGGCTAAAATAATTAATCGCTTAACATTCTGGCTGATGCTTTTTAATTGAATTCGACCTTTTCGTTACGAGAGTAAGAAAAGGGTATTAGGTTGGGTCAAGACCACGAGAGTGTGAGATCTTAACCAGATAGCTAAAGTTAGGCATTTAAATTAAATACAGCGAGAGCGCTTTAAGATAAATTAGGATTATTTAGTTTCCAAAAATTACCTCTAAACACTTATGGGCTAGCGAGAGCAGGCATAGGGCTTTAGGGATAAGATCTGATTCAAGACCACGAGAGTGTGAGCTGAGGGTATTTAAACTAGTAATCTCTACCGAATGGATTAAGTGAACATCTTTATAAGCCTAGGTTAGATTGACCCACCTAAGTTAGTATAATTACATACCGACCGTCTTAGTATTATTTTATTAAAAACTTAAATTTAGTTCCGCCTTCAATAGTCTTAGAAAACCAACAACAATCGTGACAACTATTCGCCTTAGCTAAACTAGAAGTTCATCTAGCACTAAGTAACGATAGAATCCCTGTGGATCGATAATCTTAAATATTACTTCGATAGGCTGTGCACTTGCAGTAAGATACCGCTAGACGCATAAGTAGACACGTCTTTAGCCCATCAGACGACTTAGGAAATAATGGGTATCCTTGTGGATCTAAACCTATGAAGGAGATCCAGGCAAAAGTTAGGGATAAAAATAAAAAATGAGAGCTTGCTAAGTTGAAAACTTGAAAGGGCGATTTATGCAAAAATGAGTGTCCCAATGTATTGAAAACCCGAAAGGGAGGTCCATGCAAAATTTAGGAACAAAAGGACTTTGACTGCATCAGATGGTGTTTACCAATTCTAATCGCTCTCGCTAGAAGCAAGGATCTGGGGCATCTTAGTTATTAGGGGTTTTAGTAGTAGTTGAATTCAATGTAACCTTTCCCTATTGCCATTTTCAAAAATTGTAATATTCTGTGGAGATTTTTCCATTTGCAAGCTGCCATTCTTTAATAAAATACAGACTTTGCCTATCATTTGTTGTCATTTACATTTCTTTTACCTTTCTTGTTATGCAAAATGTCGTCTATTTGTTAATAATGGATTTTAAAAACAAAAGGTATTTAAAAAAGAAAATTTCTTGAAAACATCTTTGATAAAAGCATAAAATCTCTTTGACATATGAGAGGATAAAAAAGGAAATCCTAAGTATCCCAAGAAGTCCTAAGGTTGCAAAGGCATTGTCATACCATTTGTAAATCTCCACTGAAGCCAGACTGATAACACTTTTGGATTGATCCGTTGATCAAGTGTGACCATCAAGTTTGAGGATGTTTCCTTAGTATCCATCCTATGGAATTTTTGTTACTAATGTTGAGGATTTCTTCCCCGGTGGGGTTATCTCTTTTGTTCCTCACTAAATGTTTTGTCTCTCCAAGAGTCATCATTTGCATATCATGATCATACACATCATGTTCAATCATACGCATTTGGCATTAGCCCCTTGTCTTGAACGTTGGCTGTCACCATTCTTATTTCCAAACGAAGTCAACCATCAGTACTTTGTGATGGTTAAACCTTTTCCTTAGGTCGTCACTGATTATCTTTTTCCTAGTCGTCACTGGTGTTCACCAGTCTGTTTATTCTTGGTGTCTTGGAATATTATTCGTTTCTAATATTTCTTTCCTCAACATGTCTGCTTGAAACCTAATTATTATTGGTATTTATTTTTTATTATCACCAATTTCCCCTTGAAGTCTAGTTGTTACTAGCACTAATCCGTTGAAAGCTGGTCATGATACCTTTGCTCGCGGTCTAAGTCCAATTTATTTGGCACATAAAGAAGAGTCTAGTTACCCTGTACCTTCTTGATGGTTTCTGAACATCCCATTTTAACTCTTCACTTTAAGGAATTTCCAGAAGATTGGATGTCTGAGAACTCCAATAGCATGCATTGCTAATCCTATTATTATGAAGATCTTTTTCCTATTGTTATGAGGAACTTGTTGTTCAATCCTATTGTTATGAGGATATTTTTCCTATTGTTAAGAGGAACTTGCTGTTCAATCTTATTGTTATGAGGATCTTTTTCCTATTTTTATGAGGAACTTGCTGTTCAATCCTATTGTTATGGGGAACCTACTATTCAATCCTATTGTTAAGAGGAGCTTTTTTCTTATCAATCCTAACGTTATAAGGATCTTGTCATATTGTTATGAGGATCTTTCCCTATTGTTATGTGGGTTCTTATTTCTATATCCTATTGTCATGAGGATCTTTTCCTATTGTTATGATTATTTCTCACCTATTGTTATGAGGAGCTATGTTTTTATCAATCATATCGTTATGAGGATTTTGTTACCAATCCTATCGTTATAAGGATCTTTCCCTATTGTTTTGAGGGTTCTTATTGTTTAATCTTATCATTATAAGGAGCTTTGTCCTATTGTTATGAGGATCTTTGTTTGTTCAATCCTATGGTTATAAGAGTTTTGTCTTATCTTTAGTTCTAGAGTATCAATAGGTCATGCCTAAACCTGTTGATCAATCGCTCTAGATATTCCTCGGTGGAGACCAGCTTTTTCTATTTTGTTTCCTATTGTTATGAGGATTCCCTTTTTTTCTTTGATCTCTTGTGAGAGGTCTTTCCCTTGTCATCCATTCCCTATGGTGTCTTCTATAAGTATCCCTAGTGTTATTTTCCTTTTACCCCCAATGAGTCTTTGCTCATTGTCGTCTTTGTCTGCATTTATCATTCCATCATGAATCATCATACTAGAGTTCATTGCATGTCTACATTGTTCCTAGCATTGTATGATAGTTAGTTTTGTATGTAGCATTGCATGCCATTGCATCTAGGGGGAAAATTTCTGGTTATTTATGTATTTAAATACCTTTCACTCTGATTCCAAGAGGGGTTGTCACCACTCATGCCATCTAGTAAAGTTTTTTAAATAGGGGCAACTATTATAACCTAAAATTTGACCTTATATGTCATCATCATTCTATGAGCATATCACATTGTATTGTTAACCCTAATTTTGTTCAGATTGCCTTTGCCTTGTTTTATTTGAATTAGGGATTTGCATCAATAGAATCAAGAGGATCTTCATTTGATCAGCCAATATCTTGGATTTATCATCAAAATATCAAGTGCGCATACACTCAAGATGCCTCTCTTAATCAAGAATCAAGTGAAAATTGGTCTTATTACAAGTTCTTTGAAGTTCAATTTCATCTGGCCTCAAATTAGGGTTTTGCCTAGAAAAGTCAATTGTGCCTTTGACTTTTGATCAAATCATAATACCAAGCCTTGGTACATGATTCAAGATACTCAAACACATCCTTGGAGTCCATCCATGATGTTTGAAAGATTCATGAATGCAATATCATTGAAGATTACACGGTTGAATTCATCTGATACACAAGCTTTGTCTGACAAAGTCAGCTCTTTCACTTTTGAGTTCTTTGGTCAAAATTGAAGTCCTCAAGCCAAATTCCACCAAGACATGTTTGATCATTGAGTTTGATCATGAAAAATCAAGAATTCAGAGGTTTCTTGCAAAACGGACAAAGTGGAAGAATGGAAATTTTTCTAAGTATGGGAAGAAAAACCCTAATTTGGTGCCAACTTTGGAACGTCATAAATTTCAATATACACATCCAATTTTTGTGATCCAAAGATCAAATTGTAGCTCTCACAACATAATACAACTTTGTCATTTTGAGCCCATCTCCAAAAAGTGCTTAGATTTTGAGTTATGGATTCATCAAGTTTGTGAAAAAGTCTTGACACTTAGAAAATTTTCAAGCCGGTTTTCACTTCCAAAAAGTACCAAACTTTGGATCCAGTTTTCACTATGATCCATTGAGAATCAAGAAAAACTTAAAACGTGAAAGTTGTAGAGAATGTTTGGGGATTTTCAAAAAGTACAAGTACTCTTCCATAGCATTTGTGAGCAAGGAGTTTCAAAGAGAAGAAGTTAACCTTCCACACTTTAAATTTTGGCCATTTTTACCAAGATGCAAGTTGCAAATTCAAATTGATTATGCATAATCCTTGATTACAGGTCTTGACACTTGCCAATATAGCCATAATCAGAAGATTAAACTTTCTTTTGGTGGATTATCCAAGTGGTTTTGACTTTGTTCACTAGTTCTTTCAACTTGTCTTGAGCTTTTAAATAGTTTTCTCTGCAGCAAAACTTTTCTTTGCACATAAGTAAGATGTCAGAACTTTACAACAACTTTCCCATGCTTGTACTTGGTCTTGGAACTTCTAAATTTCATGAAACTATCTTTGAAATCCAACCAATCCAAGTGAACAATGCCTTGGGAATTTTGCAAAACCTCAAGCCTCACTCTTTCCTATAAATAGTGGCTTCTTGTAAGCATCAAACACACAACAAAACCTCAGCATTCCACCCCTTAAAAGCCCTCAAACCAGAAACTTGTCGTAATTTCCTTTTGTGCCAAGTAACCTCTAACATGCAAAAACTTGTAATCTTCCTTCCACAAACTACAAACCACTCAAAAATCATCTAAACACATCAAAAATCATCCCTTGAAGGTGTATGAACCTTCATCTTCTCCCCTAACCACCCAAATCAGAAAGTCAACCTTTGAAACCTCAAATCTTTGACTTTTTGCATTTTACAAGCCATGTCTTGACTCTGACCATTTACAAACCTTCCAACACAACAAACATACTCTAATAAGCATCCCTAAGCAATTCCAGACAAAGTTTCTCAATTGTAACTCCATTTGGTTGAAGTTCCACTTTGGCCATTTTTGACCATTTTGCAAGAAGAGGTCATTTTCTGTTCTAGAGATTTTCTATTGATTCCAAGCATCCAAAAAGCTTCTTAGAGGTGTCCAAAGCATCCATTCACTTCTGTAACAAGTCTCTTGGAAGTTTGGCTTTGTGCTTCATGAGGTAAGTTTTAAAAGAAATTTAAACTTATTGAAATATGTTGTGCTTTGATGTTCCTTGAGTTTGAATATGTTTAAAATACCATATGTGTTGTGTTTGAACTTTCTTTAAGTGTTATTGTTGACTGTATAAAGTCTTGACATAGAACATGCAAAATGTAGCTTCTTTAGGTCTTACCTTCATGTTTTAAAATAGATTTATTTTTAGAAAAAAACCAATACCACCATTGGATTCCTTAGGAAATTTCAAGCAAGTTTCATCTTTGTTTCACTCATTTTCATGGAGAAATGAGTAAGTTAGGGTCCCTTTTGCAAATGACAAAAACTTAGAGTTTGCCCAGCAAGCCATAGTCACGGCGCCTTCTGTTACGGTGAGAATCATGATGTCAAGCTATTGATTAAATTGAATCTTAATTCATTAAATTCACAACTGGACTTTGATATATCCAAAGGAAAGGTTAAAGAAAGAAAGACCTTCTGCACGATGTACCAACAACACTAAGAGATCAGGGATTGGGGTTGGTTATGCTTAGGGTATGTATTTCACATTCTAAACATCTGTAGTATCCTACAGGAACCTTTTGTATGTGTGTATGATAAGCTTGCTATGGTTATGCTATGGCTTGGGATCAGGGTTCAAGTTTAGGTAAAGACCTAAGGATAGTTTCTAAGTTTGCTCGCAAAGATATTGCATCTTTTGCCTACGTATCCTAACTAGGATAGAATCAGAGCAATCGTAGTTCACCTCACTAGGGATAAATGAACACTTGATTATGATCAAGGTTCACAGGGGAACAAACATAACAATGTATGTGTGGAGTTTAATGAAACTCCCTAGATCTATATTGAACACTCAAGAATGGGGAGTAAGTAATCATCACCATGATTCTTACATAGAGTTAACCAACTCTACCTAATTCTATGTTGTAAGACCAATTGGTTCTATCTAGAACAAAAGGAGGGAGGAGGCTCTATCAAGGCCTATAAGGATTGACTCTGACTATGTTAGGGGTGTGCTCGTCAAGATATCGTACCTTGTGCCTAAATATTCCCATTAACCAATGAGAAATCATAGCGTCTGTAGTTCAGACATGACTAAAGAAGAAGAACTCTAAACCTAAGTTCTAAAGGGTAAATGGCTCTATCAAAGCCTATATGGGTAATGAGCTATCTATGACCCAGAGGTCAATAGAGATACTTTCCTTTGGACACAAGGGATACAGACAACTTGATATGAACTAACAAGTTCCACCATTGGGGAATAACTTTAAAAAGTTGAAGAAATAAAGCAAGAACATGTAAACAATCATGATAATAATCAAGATCAACATTTAACATCTTAATAAAGATCAAAAGACATAGAGGTAATAACCAACAATGTAAGCAAAGAACATGTGAAACAACAACAAGTTCATCTATAACATTCATATGAAATTGATGCAAAAAAGTTACAACTTGAAGCAAGCGTGTAATAAGAATTAAACAAGATCAAATGTAACAACATAAGACCTATCAAACATGTATTGAGGACAACCAATCAAGCAAAACACAAGAGATGTTACAAAAGTTCAAGTGTAAATTCATAACTTCATGGGAAAAAACATACAAGTTTTATGGTAACAACCAAATTGAAAATCAAACCCCAAGCATGTTATGGTTCTAGCAAGACACATAAAAAGCTGAATGAGGCATGATAAACATATTCAAGAGATTACAACATCAAGAATCAAGCTAAAGTTGACAGATGAAGTTCAACAAGCCATTTTCACATATATGAATTCACCAAGGCAAACATGAACATGTTAAAAAACATATATGAACCCCACAAGATCAATCTCACAAGTAAAATTAAGTTGCAAGTTAAGAAAGTTCAAGAACATCAAGGTAAAAACCCTAAAAACACATGTTTTTCAAGTGGATCAAAGTCTTTATAAGATAAGAATCCTTGAATTCTTTCTTCACTCAATGAAAATAGACATGATAAGGAGTATTTTTAAAAAATAATGGCATCAATAGCACAAAAATGAGCAAGTTATGATCATTGGAAAATAAGGCACAAAGTTGGTAAACTAGGTCTAGACAAGGTAAGTTAAGTTAAGGCACATTTTCATGTTTCAACTTAAACTAACAAAATAGAAAAAGCTTGGCTAACAAGAATTACAACAAGCATAGCATGGATTCATCATCAAACATTGGTTCATACATGACCAAATCAACAATCCTAACATGCTTAGGCATTGCATAAACAGAAAATGAATAGCATGGCTAAAAAGATGAGAGCATAAGCTTACCTCTTGTGGCCTTTTGATGCAAGAGTGAGAAAAAAGAATACCAGAGATCTAAAAATCTTCTTAGAGGTCTAAAAACGATACAATAGTGATGTAGAAATAATCCAAACAAGCTCCAAGTCCAGTTGGTCAGAAATGCCTTGAATGCTAAGCAAAACTTCCAAAAATCCAAAGATTCCAAAGAGGGAACTTGCTCAATGGTTGTTAGAGTGATTTCTGGCTATGGTGAGGGTTTGAGAAGTTCTAACACATCATTTATGGAGTGTTATAAGGGTTACTTGAGTTGGAAAATGATTGGAGATGGTTTTGGAAGAGTTTTGCAAAAATAGTTTTTGAACTAGTTTTGGAAACTTGGTGGATTTTGCAAGAACTTTGCGATAGAGTGGGAGGGAGAGTTCTAGCTGGTCTATTTGAAAGAACTCTTATGTTTGGGATGGTTTTGCAAGGTACTATTTATAGCCAAGGAGCTTGAACAAGAGGCATGGGTAGAAGTGAATTTCTTGTCCATTTTGCCCTTTTTGAACAAAATCTTGTGAGTTTCAATGTGAATCTTTGATATCATCTAGTAACCACTTTATGCTATGTTTGGTCATCTACTAGGGGTCATATTCAACATGTTTGATGGGATGGAAGAGTACTTTTTGCAACATAGTGGGTGGTTCTACTCATAATAGCCACCAATGTTCTCTTTCCTTGCAAGTTGCACTTTATCTTGGATTTAAATAATATTTACATCACACCACAAGCTAAACTTATGGAAACTAGTGCTAACATGTTTGATGGGATGGAAGAGTACTTTTTTCAACATAGTCGTGGTTCTACTCATGGTAGCCACCAATGTTCTCTCTCCTTGCAAGTTGCATTTTATCTTGGATTTAAATAATATTTACATCACATCACAAGCTAAACTCATGGAAACTAGTGCTAACCTCTCCATTAACTTCATAATCATCAAAATGCAAGCTTAATTCATGATTAAAGGTGATATGATGTTAGAAACAAAGTTGGCCTCAATTTAGGGTCAAAACCCTAAAGGTCAATGAGTTAACTTTTCAGTTAGACGAACCAAAACGATCGAAAACATTTGGATCAACTGTTGATGTTCTGAGTTTCCTAAGCCTTTGAAACTTCTTGAGTAGGCTTAAATAGGTCCTATGAGCCTCATGGACTATGATTCCATCATTGGAGACCTCTCTAAGTCAAAAGTCAAAGTTGTAGTTGACTTTTTCATCAAGAAACCCTAATTAGGGTTCTTGCTTTGCACTGTCTCAATTCTCTTGCTGACCACCTCAAATTGAACTTATCCTTGATCAAATGAGATGTCCTTAATGATATAGAGACTTATTATGTGGAGGACCAATCCAAAAACTTGACTGATCAATCCATAGAAACCCTGATTTTTTATTGTATAAAAACCCTAATTCATCTGAAACTTGACAAAGACAAACTTGAACTCTGTTAAGGTTAGACAAATAATGTTGATGCTCCTAGAATGATGAGAGGATCTAGGGGTCAAAATTTAAGTTATAACACCTTCATGATTCAGTTAGTAGGTCTTTTTTAGCCTTATCAATTAACAAGGGGAGGTGATACAATATATGTATCACTACCCCAGCGGTTCAGCATGCGCGCTCTTTGTACCTATCACCTTTAGAACTGGGGTCTGAATCCCCCTCACCCCAGTTCTTTCATTTTTTCTGGAATTTCATTTGAACAATACATATAATATTCAGCTTCCACCTTTAAATCACAATATGCACGCAGTAGGGTTGGTTATATTTTTGAGCTGTGAGCAAAATGACATGGGTTCAACACCCATGAGGACCCTTCCCCATTATTTTTAGGATTTTATTTTCTTACTTTTCTTTGAAAATTCAAATGATCATAACTTTCTCATTTTTAATCATTTTGAACCCATTATTTTTTTCAAATTGTTCATGATAATGTATACTTTCTGTTTGTAAAAATAAAATACCAAAAATATTTATTTTTGATGCATTTATGGATGTTTGAAGTGTGTAATATTTTTAGGGTTTCCTTAAGTTTCTTTTGATTCTTTTGATTGATTCCTTGATTTCTCTTGTACATGCTGCCTTGTGTGAAACATTTACACCTTGTGGAAACTTTGTATGACATTGTGAACTTGAACATTATGTTTTTGCTTGAGGTTGATACCTTTTTGATGCATGTTTTCATGCTTAAAGTGTATGTTTGAACTTTGTCCATACCATGAGTTTTGCTTGACTATTTTTCCTTAACATGAGATGTTCTTTCCTGTTGTACCCCAAAATTAGCCCAACCTTTCTTTACTTGGCTTATTGTTTTCACTGCATTGTTCTAGCATTTGCATTTGCATATCATTGTTCATTTGCAGAGGATCAAGAGGTTTGCATAACAAGAGGAGGTTTTTCAAAAGGTTCCAAGCAAGATTGAGTGCTCATCAAGTCATCAAAAGCTGGTCAGAGCTCTTTGAGAAAGTGAATGGATGTATATTGCTTATCTCCTATCTTGGAGGCCAATTGAGGATCATCTGAGGATCACAAGTTCATGGATATGGATATGAGATGTTGTGAATCTCAATAAGTGCTTTGAGATTCATTGTGGAGCTTATGCAAGTTGTTATATCACGTGCAAGAGGTTGCAGTCAAAGGATTGTACACCTAAGGTTTCATCTGCCTAGTGCAAGATCCATTGTGGATTTGAAGGAGATTAAGAATTAGTTCTAAGTCTTTAGAGTTATGGATATTTGTGTTGAGGCATCTAAGATGTTATTTCAAGATCAATTCAAGAAGAATCAAGAGTGTGAGAAGTTACTAAATTAGGGTTTCAGAGGTTTGTCAGTGTAAAATCCCCTGTTTAGTGTCTAACTTCAAGACCACATACTTCAAGATACATGTTTCATCTCACTTTGACATAAACATGAGACTTGTAGAGCATGTTCTTAGATTTCTTTTGAGTACTAGAACTCATCCATTGGGTTTGTGGAACTCAAGTTATGATGCTAGCAAGTTAGAGGTCTCAGATGAATCATATTTTCAGTCAACTAACTTCCAAGGAACTTTTAACCTAGAAGCTTGTTTCTCCCCAACTTTTGATGAACATCAAAGTTGTTCCTTATGATCCTAGCTTTCCAAAAAGTCCTAGAAGACCTTTATCTCATTTGTAGAACCCAAGTTATGAAGCTTGCAAGGCAGGGGTATTTTGGGAAAGTGAGATTATAGGTCATTTTCATTATAGGTCCTTTTCATGATCCTAAGCACTTCAAATGAAACTTTCTCCAACATGAAGGTTGCTTCAAATGATATCATTTTCATCCTAGAACACAAGTTTGTCATGAATCTGGTAAGGTTAGGGAGATTGGTGAAGAAATTCAATGGAAAAGTGAACTTGAAGTCACGAATTAAATTGAAGTGGTTTTAATTCATTTACATGCCATATTTGTGCTCATTTTGAGTCACATTGTCATTACAAGTAGAATGCACAAATTGGATTTGAGGCATGAAGTGAAAAACACGTGAAAATCAAGGTTACTTCACAAGGAAGTTTCAAATCAAATCTCCACCGTTGGATCAAATCAACGTTTAATTCCAATCCACATGATCAAAACAAGTTGCCAGCAGCTGATTCAAATGAAATTCAAGTGAATTTGGAGCCAATTTCACGTGTGCATGAAGCTTGCATTTCAAATTGGGCATTTTTGAAATTCATCCCAACCAAGCCATTTTGGGCCTCCAAACCATTCCAGGTCAATTGTATATAAGCTTCAGATGAATTTTGAACCTTCATTCATGCAAATTCGTGGAGGGAAAGCATAATCACAGTTTGAAAATTCAAGAGAAAAGTGAAAATTAGAATCTGAGATTCAAGCAATTTCAAGCGAAATCAAGGCAAGCATCATCTTCCTTGAAGTTCATTGAGTGATTCTGCATAATTACAAGCAAGCTTAAGCACGTGTGAAGCTCCAACGGAGAGACTCTGTTAGGTATTCTTCTTTCTCAAAATTCTCTCCTGATATGCATTGGATCCACTCCATTTTTGTTGCAATCTGAAGACCTACATTTGTAGGCAAATTCTGGATAGTTTGTGGATGTGTTTGATGCAATTACAATTATGTACATGAAACTTTGATCGTTTGATTTGCTTTATTTGTGTGTGATAAATGAATTTGGACAGTGGATCCGTGATCTACATAAGTTCCTCTTCATTTTGGTATATAATTTCGTGCAAATTGGTGAAGTCTAGAACCTGCAACTCCGGCTGCGTTGCCGGAGAAGATGACCAGAACAGTGGTTCCGTTGTCTGGTTCTTTTTTCCGTTTGGCTTATGTGTCTTTCCACGTGTATGCTTTTAATGTTTGACTGAACTGGATCAACGGCCTAGATCGCTCTGACTAGCCAGCGTGTGTTTGTTGACTGCCACGCGTATTAATGATACGCTGTGTTTTGGCTTTGGATCCAGATTGTTTGGTTTTGGGCTTGGTTCGCTAATTGCACCCATCTCTCATTGTGGCCCATGGTTTTGAACTGCAGGAATTGCTATTTGTCGCGCTTTCCTTTATTTTTTTAATTTCCTTTTTTATTTGATTTCTGTTTCGCTTTTAAATCATTTAAAATACCTCCAATGCTTATAAAATTCCACAAAAATCTTTTTGAGACACTTTGATGTGTTAAAAATTTTTTGGTAATTTTTATTTTTATTTTCCTTTTATTTTTGAATTAAAATGGAATTCAATGCTTGGAGTTGTTTTTAAATTGATTTTAATTGCTCCTTTCTTGTTCATGCCTAGTTCTTGATCCAATCTTTCTCTCCAATGATTGAAATGTTTTTCTCATATCAATGATGAGTTGAAGAGTTTTATAGGATGAGTTTTCCCCTGGTTTGACAATTTTTGGTTTGACTTTGACTTCATTTTTGTTGACTCTCGACAACCCTCCTTCAAAGTGGAGCATCCTTGTGAATCAAATTCTTTGATGATGCTTTGAAGTGACTTTGGTTGTGATCTTTTGGCCTCTGGTTGTCAACTCTTTGATGAGAATTTGAGATTTTATTTGGTTATTTTTGAGCCTTTTTCCTATTTTTGAAGAAACTTGCAAGTCAAGTTACTTCTAAGAGTGGTTCATACAAGTACTTGACCTAGTTTGATTATGAAATGACACTTGTGGATCCCTTAAGCTCTCAACTCTTCTTGATTCATTTTGTTAACATGTTGAGCTTGCTGGTTATCAATTTATAGGTCATACACATGCTTTCTTCTTGTGCTTGAGTTGCATTCTTTTAGGCTTTCCATTTGAAGTTCAAATGTTGAATGTGTTTAAGACTTAGGTATTTTTCCATGCCTATTCTTGCAATTCCTTTTGGTGTGTTTGATATTTGCTTTGTTCATTCTCTCCTCTCATCCCCACTTTTGTCCAAGGATCCTTGAGTCTCATTTGAGATGGTTTGGTCCCTCCTTTGGAGGTACTTTGAACATGTCATGAATGGTGATTCTTTGAGGACTTTTGTATGCTTTCTTGCTTGAGTTCTTTTGTGTGCATTCTTTCTTCCTTTGATCTTTCATCTTCTCATATGCATGCTTGGGGTTAAGATGTGCTTGTGGAGGCTACTGCCCCACACTTTTTTCCTCCCTCACTTTCATTCTAATTGTGCATTACATGTTTGCATACTTTCTTTATTCTTTTGCTTTCTTCTTCTTCTTCTTTTGTCTTTCTTTGCCATGTTCCCTTAGGACCTCTAATCTCTCTTGTTCAAAGATTGATTATGATAGACCTTAGGCTTGAACCCATGCATGATAAAATTAGGTAGCCTTCCCTTTTCATCTCAATCATAGGTGCACTTTGCATGAGAACATTAGGTTGAGTCTTAGTCTCTCTTTAGAGTGTCTCTCTCTTCTCATCTTCAAACTTTCTCAAAACATCTAATAGAGGTTAAGGATTGTTGTACGTTACGAGCCTTAAGTACTTGGGAAATAGTGATTGGGGGGCCTCCTCTCAATTATCTAGAGTGTTTAGCGTATGTCCTTTGGACGATATGTGACATATTCGCTCCTAGGTCATAGTCTTTAGTGTAACATGAATTACAAACAATAATCAATGTACTTCTTCTCTAAAAGACACAAAAACAAACTTCAAATCTTTTTATCCTTCGGGATCTTAATTTGGAAAACCTTTTTCATAAGGAGAGTTTTGTTAACTCTTGGTTCTATCACACACAGGTAACGCCTAACTCTCCAATCGTCGAGTTGCATACACCTAACTGCTAGAACTACGTTTTAACCCTACTCGGGCCTAAAACATTTGAACCAACAGGTGTTCTTGTTAGCCCGAACTACGTTTGCTCTGATTTCTCATACCAGATGAGGATACGTAGGCACAAGACGGCGATGTCTTGGCGAGCAACCTTCCCCCTTTCACTCATAGTTAGTCAAACTACGTTGACTCTGACTTTCCCATTGCACGAGGGAATACGTAGGCATAGAGCGACGATGCTCTATCGAGTCTCTTTTCTTTTATTTTGTCCTTGATTCGTAGCTTAGATAGTAAACACCCTTTTAGATAGACAAAGAAGCGTGGATCCCATCGAGTACGACGGACGTGAGGGGTGCTCACACCTTCCCCTTTATGTAACCGAATCCTGAACCCGAGATATGGTTGCGATGACCTGTCTTCTCCCGTTTTCGGTAGGTTTTCTCTAATCGTTTGCTTTCCCTCTTTTGGGATAAATAACGAACGGTGGAGAATCTTCTTTCGTTGTCGGCCCTGTTATACCCCAAATTTGTCCTACCTTTTTTCAAAATTTTCATTTGCCCGACTTTGTTTTTAATTTACCTCGCTTATACAGCGTAGCGTATTTTTCAACAAAAATGAGCATTTTCACTTTTTGGCCCAATAAAAGTGTGCCACGTGACATTTGTTTTTTTTGTATCATTATTTTTATTTCATAATTTCTTTTTTATATGTTAATATAATATATTTTTAATATTAATTTTAATTAGATTTTAAGTAAGAATTATTAGAATATTAATTAGAATTTTAAAATAGAGTTTAGAATTTTTTTTATTTAAAAAAATTAACATACAATTTAAGTTAGAATTGTAAATAGAATTAGAGTTAGAATTTTTATTAGAAATTAAAATTAAGTTAGAATTAAATTAGGAATAAAAAATAAGTTTATTAATTTAATTTATTATTCATAAAATTAAAAGAAAAATAAAAAAAGAATGTAAAAAAGGACACGGTAGATATTTTGGAGAAAATTAGGGTTACTGGGTTAGAAACTTGGGTATAAATGTGGTCACTGTTTATCTTCATGGAGGAAGGAGAATCCCAAAATCGGCGCCGGATCCTCAACCCTAGAATCCCAATCCACCGATCCCCTCACTCACTCTTTCGCCAACACTTTCCTCTCTTCTCTCAAACCCAGTTAATCCTCGTCGTTCTTCACCCTTTCCAACCAACAACCAAAAACAAGATTTCAACTATGCAATGATTTCACCGCAAGATCAGCAGCAACGACATCGCGTTTTCGTTTCAGCAACAACAACACAGCCACAACATAATTGCGTTTCTGTTTTTTAATTTCGCTCGATCTTACAACCATGGGTTTAACACAGTGTTGATACAACACAACAACAACCATCAAATTTCGTTGCGAGTAACTCAGGGTAACGGTTCTGTTCTAACCTCATATTGTCATTGTTCGATGCATCTATTTGAGTTTTCTGTCTGAATTGGTATCGTTTTTACTTCGCTGTTGTTTAAAATTCAGACCTGTTTTGTGTTGAACTTGTGAACATGGTAACGATTTATGGATTTAAGTTACTGCTACGTATTTGTTATTTGATTCAGTTTTGTGGCAGTACTGGTTTTTCTTGAGGTTGGTAAATTGATTTCATGAGGATGTTGAAAGATGCAGTTCATAATACGATTAATGTTATGCTGAGTGTTGTTAATTTCGTCAATTATGAGGTTTCAGTGTCAATTCGGTTCGCATTTATTCCGATGTTGCTTTGTTTGTCTAATGCATCATTTGAATGTGTTTTGGTTACAATCTGCAGAATGTAAATGGCACTGCCTGTCCTGTCTCCCTCATTTGCCTTCATGCATGCTAGCATAATTTTAAGTATGGATATGGTATAATCATTACATGTTGTCGTTATTTCTTAAAATTGTTTTGTATATTTTATATGGATTATGAGATAAACTCACATGGAATGAATTTGAATAATGATAAATGCTTGTTACATTATGTTTATTTGAGATAAAATTTGCTACTCATTCACTATGTGTTACTGTTATCTTGCGGTAATATTCATGTCATTTTCACGAGCTGTTTTTATTAATTTATGATTTCAATTAACCACTGTTATGGATTAATAAATAAATTAGTTTTGGTTAGTAAATTGGTGACGTACTACATGTTGCGAATGAGTTATTTAATTATGATAAGATTATTATCACACTTGAATGAGCTAATTGTTAGTCATGAGGCTCATATATGTGGCCTTGGGTGTCTAGAAATAATTAAAAGGTTATATGTTTTAGGCTAAGAATAATTAATGACTAATATTAGGATTATTATTTTTTTTTGTATTAATTGGATTATTAAAATAACTAATTTTGATTTTTTCCGCTAATGTCAAATTTTTCTAGTCTTAATTAAATTTTAAAATATCTTAATTCAATTTGTTTTTTTATATCAAAATATTTTCCTAACTAAATTATTGAAAGTAGTGGGTTCTTGGGGTCTAGCATCCCTTGAATTCTTGAATAACCGCTCCTGAGGCGCACGCCTCAGATTGTGGTTATTCTGCCTTTCGGTTTCTAAATTGTTTTTCACTTAATTTAATTTCTTAATTTTTATCTCCATTCGATAAAATGTACTCTCACAAAATGTAATAATTTTTATCGTTTTTACCTTAATTGCGCTTTAATACTTTAAACCATTTTCAAAAATAATTCTCGATTTAGTCGAGCCATTTTCTACCCTTGTAAGTCGAGTGCTTTCAAAGCCTCGCCATCAACCTTTGATCACCATATACAACATTTAAAGCTTAATCCTAGGCTTTCTTACAGTGAGACCTATTTGATCAATTATTTCTAGTTGGTCACTTAGAAGACTAGCCCACTTTGCTAGTACACACGTTTAAAACTCAAAATTCAAACCTCGACTCCTTTCGAGCCATATTTCAAAACATCAAAGAGGAGGAGCTTGGAACTAAAGCTTGCACGCAATTTCAAGGGTCAACGGAACCACTCCGTTCGGTAATTTTCCTTACTTTCAATCTTATATTTCTAGAATACCTAGCACGCCTAGTCCGAGTACGCTAATCCATTCAAATTACTTTTTCTAAATTAAATCACGAAAGAATCGAGTTCTTGGAGTCGCGCATTCCTCGAATTCGAGAATGACTACTATTGAGGCGTACGCCTTGAATGATGTGTCGTTCGAACTTTCGTTTCTAAAATACCTCCTTTAAATATTTGGATAAGTATTCACTGTCCAACAAATATATTTCGTAATTAATGGGATGAAAAAGATGTCGTTGGGATCTAACATTCCAACGATATCCCGACTAATTGGTTACGAGGCCGACGCCTCACTTATTGAACAGTCGTCATTCCTCCTAAATTTCCAACTCGTCTAACCTCGTTCCTTACCTCCGTGCGATCGAGTCTAAACCCTAGTATGTTTCTAAACCATACCTCAAATCCAAACTATTTTCTTAAGTAAATTACGAAAGAACTGAGTTCTTGGAGTCTCACACTCCTTGAATTCTTGAGTAACCGCTCTTGGGGCGTAAGCTTTAGGTTGTGGGTTGCTCGACCTTTCGTCTATAAAACACGTGCCCTAATTATTTGGACAAATATCGTCGTTGTCCATTCCAATACAATTTCATAATTATTCGAATGAAAAAGGTGTTATTGGGATCTAGCATTCCAATAATATCCCGATTAATTGATTACGAGGCTGACATCTCGTTTATCGAGTAGTCGTCATTCTCCCTTAAAATATTCAATCATTCCAACTCCTCTTTCTCGCCCCTGTGCGATTGAAACATTTCAAACACTAAATTCTTCGCCCTCGTGCGATTTCCAACTCAACCTTTTCCTAAAGAACATTGTTTAGTCCTTTCTTCCACGTATAAAAAACTCGTGCTTCAGCCTCCCCTAGTGAGCAGACAAGCCAATGTTTAGCAGTTAGAATGCGACCTAAACTCTCGTTCGACTCAAATACACTTTTTCTCCAAGAACATTGTTTAGTCCCTTCTTCCGCGCATACAAACTTGTGCTTCAGCCTCCCCTAGCGAGCAGACAAGCCAACGTTTAGCAATTAGAATGCGACCTAAACACTCGTTCGTTCCCATACCAAACCTTTTTACCGTAGTTAGCCGAACTACGGCTGCTCTGATTTCTCATTTATCAATGAGAATACGTAGGCACAAGATTTCGATGATCTTGGCGAGCACAATCCCCTCTTTTCCCGTAGTCCCACGAACTACGAACGCTCTGATTTTCCACTTCCTACAAGTGAAGATACGTGGGCACAAGGGCCCCAATCCTTGGCGAGCACCCTATCTTAAAACCACTCATTCCCCCATAGGAGAAACCTTAGAAGAAAACAAGTGTAGCTAACTTTACTCTCGAATCGAATCAAGAGGTTCCCGTTGAGTACAACGGACGTAGAGGGTGCTAATACCTTCCCTTTGCGTAACCGACTCCCGAACCTAGAATATTGGTTGCGATGACCATGTTCTTATCTCTCTTTAAGGTTTTATCGATATTTTCCTATTCCATCCTTGGAATGAATAAAGTTCGGTGACGACTCTATTCGAACGTATTTTCCGCGTCCATCGCGAGGATCGTATTTTTCGAGGTACGACATATGGCGACTCTGCTGGGGATAGCATTGCCCTATGCAAGAGAGAGTCAAGCCTCACTTGACTCGATTAGAGAGTACTAACCTTTTGCTTAACTATTTTCTTTATGTTTATTTTCTCCTATTGTTTATTTCTTGTTTTCTCTTTCTATCGTATGCTGTTTATTATATCTGCCTGCTGGATTCGGGGATAGCATTGCAAGTAAAGCTCTACACCCGAGCTTTGGAAAAAGAAGAGAAAACATAGTTTAGAATTGGTAGTAATTAGTGTTAGTCCCCAAGGACTCGCTCCTTGTGTGCCTAGCATGAAAGCTCCTCCAGAATAGACTTTTTCGTAGATCCTATCGTAACGCAGCCAGCCTGTTGCACGATTTGATTCATGAAGGGTCCATGACTCTGGGAACCACTCTTAGAACCAGTTTCTATATTGGTAGTCGTGTAATGTTAGTCTCCGAGGACCCGCTCCTCGTGTTCCTAGCATGAGGACTCCGCTCAGGAGAGACCCTATCGTACTCTCGTTGTAATACAGCTAGCTTGTTGCATAATGTTGATGCAATTGGTGTCCGTGATCTTGTGAACCTTATCTGTCAACATAGAAGCTATCCCGTGAGTGGGTATATGGGTAAAGAAAATAGAACATGCCTTGTATAGTCTACCGGTTAGGGCGCTTTGACCTGCTTATGTTTTCCTGGATCTTGTTTGTGCCTGCATTGCATCCGCATGTCATTGCATCTGCATTTCATTTGCATTGCATATCATCTTCCAAAACCAAAAAGCTCATCCATCCTTTGTCCATAATCCGCAGTTGATTTCTCGACACCCGTATCGGACTTGAAGCAGCTTTTGGAAGAATCATGAGTTCAGAAGAGCAGAACCAGTTTGCATTAAGAGCAGATGCTGACTTAATGAATAACCAGTTGGACCAGCTTATGGAGGCTATGTTAGACTTGGCAAGGAGAGAGAACAACCCTCAACGTCCTATAGTCACTGAGAACGTCATACCTCAGCCTGTGCGGATTCCTGTTGAAGACCAGGTTATACAAAAGCGTCACACTATTCGGGATGAGCATGCCTCGTCTCATGATGTTGTTGAATACCATAGGTTTGCATTCACTGCGCCGAATTCCCAAGGGGAAAGCCTGGTGGTGAATAATGAATGACCTCAGGATGTTGAGTTTACCGAAAGATGTCGTGTGTTGGAAGAGAAAATTGAAACCATGATAGGGCGTGATACTTCTTATCTGAATGCTTGGAATATATGTTTGGTACCCGGACTTGTGATACCTCCAAAGTTCAAGATGCCAAATTTTGAAAAATACAAAGGAGATAGCTGTCCAAAGCAACATTTGGTAATGTTTTGTAGAAAGATGACGTTCTATGCTCACAATGACAAACTTATGATTCACTGTTTCCAAGACAGTTTGAATGGGGCATCGCTAAGTTGGTACATGCAGCTAGAAAGTGGCCATATCCAGTCGTGGTCGGACTTAGCCAATGCATTTGTGAAGCAATACCAATACAATCTTGATGTGGCTCCCAACCGCATACAGTTGCAAGGCCTATCTCAAGAGGAAAACGAGTCTTTCAGAGGGTATGCTCAGAGATGGAGAGAGGTAGCTGCTCGCGTCCAACCACCGCTCTTGGAAAGGGAATTGGTTGACATGTTCATAGAGTCTTTGCAAGAACCCTATTTGGAAAAGATGATGGGCAATGGGACATCCAACTTCGCTGACTTGGTATCAGTAGGAGAACGCATCGAGAGTCATCTCAAGAGTGGAAAGGTCCAAGACGTCTCGAACATCCCAGCTAATGAAAATTAATCAATCATCAACTCCCAATAGGAAGGAGAGGATGAAATTAATACGATCAGGGACACTCCCCAGCCTCCATCCTCGGTACCTTACCTTCAGTACCCAAGCATCTCAACTGTCAAAAGTCAACAATCCTATGGGTCTACCTGTGGGACTCCGGTCTTTTCACATGGTCAATATCCTCCTATCAATAGAGGTCCCCATTATCAACAGCAGGTTGCACATCAACATGCTCCGCAACGACGACGTTACTACAATCAAAGACCAAAGAGACACTTTGATTCATCACCAGTGCCATACAATCACGTGCTACCACGTTTGATTAGTAGTGGACTGATAGTGCCAAAGAGCTTAGATCCTGTGATCCCACCATATCCACCAGGCTTTGACACCAATGCACGATGCGGCTACCATGCTGATGCCATGTGGCATTCGACCGAAGATTGCAAACAGTTCAAGAATAAGGTTCAAGATCTGATCGAGTCCAAGCTAATCTCGTTCACACCTCAAGGACTTCATATCAACATCAAACCGTCATCTGGTCAAGTGAGTTGATCAGTCTATGACATGGAAGAAGCTGCAGAGAGTAGATATGAAGAAGGTTATCATACTGGTCTCGATGAGCAAGAAGGGTAGCTCAACTGTGATGCAAGAGAGAAAAGCCCAGTTCCTCAATACTGGCAATTTCCATATTGTTTTTACGCATTTGTAGTTTCTTTTCTGTTATAATGCTACTTGCTTTTAGACATTGTTTCTTATTAATGGTATTGTTAATGTGATAATTAAGCATGTTTTTGATCAAATCCATTCGTATTCACTCACATTTTCTCACTTATTGCAAAAAAATCACAAAATTTTTTTTCACTCCACTTACTTTATCGCACTGCTGTTTAGCAAAGATTTGAGGGAGGATGACGAAAGCTAAATACCCATAATTGCTGATAGTATGCTTTTGGATAAGTCCTGCTGATGATGTACAGGCATTGTTTCAACCCCTCATACACTGGAGAGATAAGGTGTTAGTCCCTATTTAACCACTTCGAGCCTAGAAGTAGGAGTTTCCTTCGGATTTCTAAACCCTTACACTTAACCTGGGGCATGGGTAGTATTCAGTTAACTGGATTACGCACTTGAATCACAAGACAAAATCCAAAAGATGACGGTTGTTTGTCAATGACCAAATGACTTGGAAATCACAAGCCTTTCAAAATACAAGAAGAAATAAAAAGCCTGCTAAGTCGAACACCTCAAAAGAAGACTTAAGCAAAAATCAAGGCAATCCCGATGGACTCGAAGAGCGAAATCAGTCCATGCAAAAGTTAGGGATCAAAAGCAAAAACAAAAGAGGCCCTCAAGTCCTCAAGAAAAACAAAAAAAGATCCAGTGGCCACTGTGTCAAAATCAAAAGGGTCACTGACATCCAAAAAATAAAATAAGGGTGACTGCCATTTCAAGCATACCTTAAATCATCAAGCTTACACCGTCAAACAGGTGCAAAATTAATTGAACGTAGGACTGAAGTTCATCACGAAGAATGGGTGGGTACAAATCAAACTTTGAGCCTTATATCCTTTGTTTCTATAACCGTGAACCAGATCGCGTTAAAACCCTCAAAAGACCTAATTGAGGCGGGGTTTATTCTGAAAGCATACTACAGCAAGGTTGAGTAAACTGACTCCTACATATTTGCTAATCACCTGTATTGGTGTCATATGCTTGCTATATCTTCAGCACCAGCTAAATCAGCACTGTGTTTGGGCTAATGGTCCGATTCGCCACACACTTTCACATCATTCCCAATAAATGATATTTTCAAAACTTGCATGAATGTCGCATTAAAATTAACATTTTTTGAATGAACAATTTTAACTGCAAGTCAGTACTTGACATTATGGAAATTCCAACAAAAGACCAATCAAAGAGGAACTCGATCACTCATTGGTGTTGACCTGAATCATGAATTTCTCATAACCCTGCAGACTGGGGCAAGTTCTTCCGAGTTTCAAATAGGGGTATATTGTTGCAAAATCCAGACACTGGGGCAATCATCGTAGACCATGTCATGGTATAAATCTTTAAGAAAAAATCTTCAAATACCTGGCGGGCTGAGGCAGACTAGTTGAACAGGGGCAGTTTCCCTCCTTACTTTCAAAAGCCTTGGGGAAGAGCAAAAGCACGATCAACATGCATTGGTTAAGTCGCTACGCTCGCATATTCAACATGTTTTGGTTCTGTCGCTACGCTCAACATTTGTAACCCATCATGGCACATTGGCTAGAAGTTAAGGTTCTCCCAGGAATAAGCAGCCAACTTCTGCAAGGATCTAACTTGGAGCACCGAGAACATCCACATCTGTCTTATGAGCCTATCATTATCAAATACCGTGTGTCGGGAAGTCAAATACTTTTACCAAATAAAAGTCCAACCTTGATTGGCAACCAACCAAATAAAAGTCCAACCCTGATTGGCAACCAACTACCAAAGTCCAACCCTGCTTGGCACCCCTCCTAAAAGTCCAATTCATATTGGCAACTACCAAATAAAGTCCACTTCTGTTGGCATCCCTTAAAACTCAAAAAGTCCAATTTGTATTGGCAACCATTAAAAGTCCAACCCCGCTTGGAATCTCTTAAAGTCCAATCCTTTATTGGCAACTACCAAAGTCCAACCCCGCTTGGCATCTCCTAAAGTCCAATTTGTATTGGCAACTATTAAAAGTCTAACCCCGCTTGGCATCTCCTAAAGTCCAATTTGTATTGGCAACCATTAAAAGTCCAACCCCACTTGGCATCTCTTAAAGTGCAATCCTTTATTGGCAACTACCAAAGTCCACCCCTGTTGGCACCTTCATAAAACCAATCTCCTGCTTGCATTCACATATGTATCATATAATTGACATGTATCATACGCATACATAGCACGATCATTTCCTCTTTCAACCCCCGAGTTGATATGTCTTTATTTTCTCGACCCCCGAGTCGATGTTTTTGCCTTTACTTTCTTCAACCCCCGCGTTGATATGCCTTTATTTCCTTCGACCCCCGAGTCAATATTGTTCTTTATGTTCTCAACCCCCGCGTTGATATTTTGTTTTTACCAACCCCCGAGTCGATATTGTCTTGTTTTTCTCAACCCCCGAGTTGATATTTTGTTTTTCTCGACCCCCGAGTCGATATTTTTCTTTATATTCGACCCCCGAGTCGATATTTACCTTTCTTCAACTCCTGCATTGATATTTTATTTCCTCGACCCCCGAGTCGATATTGCCTTTATTTTCCTCGGCCCCCGAGTCGATATTTGCTTTTCTTATTCAACCCTCAAATTAACTTGTTGTTTTGATTTATCCTCGACCCCCGAGTTGATAGTATATTTGTTTTTCTCAACCCCCGAGCTGACATACCAATATACCCCGTAAATCCTTTCATCTTGTTGCATCGAATCCTCAACCAGAAATTAAACCTTACCATAATCCCGTTACCCAGTTGCATTCTCATGCGCATTGCATTTCAACCATTTGCATATGCATCTTATTTCCCTAGCAGTTGCATCATTTGCGCATCATACAAAGCATGTCATTTCTGTCCCCAGCGACATGGCATAGCAGGATCCAAGATCAGTTCACAAGCATCTTGACCGGTCCTCTATAAAGGCCGACAGTATTTCTCTTGAAAAGAGTTAATGTCGCATGTGTTCAAGGCATTCTATCCCCAGCAAGTCATTTTCCAACCATACAGTTGATGATGACGGTTCCCAGCAGTCGTTGCTCTTATTGCTCCCCAAGCAGAGGTTATCCTTAAAAGAGTTTCTTGAAGACTTTTCCCCTGCAGAGTTTGGACAACGCTTTTCCTCTATCAGGAATTCCACTCAACTATTCCCTAGCAACTTTATCATCCGAGATATTGTTTCGGTATCGCGAAGAACCTTAACAGATAAGGGACTGCTTCGACCACCCGAAGAAATCTCGTTTGTGTTCAGAGATACAACTTTGGTATCGCGAGGAACCTTATCGGATAAGGGACTGCTTCGACCACCTGAAGAAATCTCGTTTGTGTTCAGAGATATAACTTTGGTATCGCAAGGAACCTTATTGGATAAGGGACTGCTTCGACCACCCAGAGAATGTCAGGTTATCTCGTTCATCTATTTTGCATCTTGTCATCCCGTTCTGGTATACCTAATCTCTGTACTTTACTTGTCGGACAAATTTCTGGGTCTTTTTTGGTATCTAATTGACTTCCACCCTAAAAATGAACATCATGCAGCTGTTCATTCTCTCAGGTTCAAGGCAATTAGATAGGGGCATCTGTTATACCCCAAAGTTGTCCTACCTTTTTTCAAAATTTTCATTTGCCCGACTTTGTTTTTAATTTACCTCGCTTATACAGCGTAGCGTATTTTTCAACAAAAATGAGCATTTTCACTTTTTGGCCCAATAAAAGTGTGCCACGTGGCATTTGTTTTTTTTTTGTATCATTATTTTTGTTTCATAATTTCTTTTTTATATGTTAATATAATATATTTTTAATATTAATTTTAATTAGATTTTAAGTAAGAATTATTAGAATATTAATTAGAATTTTAAAATAGAGTTTAGAATTTTTTTTTATTTAAAAAAATTAACATACAATTTAAGTTAGAATTGTAAATAGAATTAGAGTTAGAATTTTTATTAGAAATTAAAATCAAGTTAGAATTAAATTAGGAATAAAAAATAAGTTTATTAATTTAATTTATTATTCATAAAATTAAAAGAAAAATAAAAAAAGAATGTAAAAAAGGACACGGTAGATATTTCGGAGAAAATTAGGGTTACTGGGTTAGAAACTTGGGTATAAATGTGGTCACTGTTCATCTTCATGGAGGAAGGAGAATCCCAAAATCGGCGCCAGATCCTCAACCCTAGAATCCCAATCCACCGATCCCCTCACTCACTCTTTCGCCAACACTTTCCTCTCTTCTCTCAAACCCAGTTAATCCTCGTCGCTCTTCACCCTTTCCAACCAACAACCAAAAACAAGATTTCAACGCAAGATCTGCAGCAACGACATCGCGTTTTCGTTTCAGCAACAACAACACAGCCACAACATAATTGTGTTTCTGTTTTTTGATTTCGCTCGATCTTACAACCACGGGTTTAACACAGTGTTGATACAACACAACAACAACCATCAAATTTCGTTGCGAGTAACTCAGGGTAACGGTTCTGTTCTAACCTCATATTGTCATTGTTCGATGCATCTATTTGAGTTTTCTGTCTGAATTGGTATCGTTTTTACTTCGCTGTTGTTTAAAATTCAGACCTGTTTTGTGTTGAACTTGTGAACATGGTAACAATTTATGGATTTAAGTTACTGCTACGTATTTGTTATTTGATTCAGTTTTGTGGCAGTACTGGTTTTTCTTGAGGTTGGTAAATTGATTTCATGTGGATGTTGAAAGATGCAGTTCATATTACGATTAATGTTATGCTGAGTGTTGTTAATTTCGTCAATTATGAGGTTTCAGTGTCAATTCGGTTCGCATTTATTCTGATGTTGCTTTGTTTGTCTAATGCATTATTTGAATGTGTTTTGGTTACAATCTGCAGAATGTAAATGGCACTGCCTGTCCTGTCTCCCTCATTTGTCTTCATGCATGCTAGCATAATTTTAAGTATGGATATGGTATAATCATTACATGTTTTCGTTATTTCTTAAAATTGTTTTGTATATTTTATATGGATTATGAGATAAACTCACATGGAATGAATTTGAATAATGATAAATGCTTGTTACATTATGTTTATTTGAGATAAAATTTGCTACTCATTCACTATGTGTTACTGTTATCTTGCGGTAATATTCATGTCATTTTCACGAGCTGTTTTTATTAATTTATGATTTCAATTAACCACTGTTATGGATTAATAAATAAATTAGTTTTGGTTAGTAAATGGTGACGTACTACATGTTGCGAATGAGTTATTTAATTATGATAAGATTATTATCACACTTGAATGAGCTAATTGTTAGTCATGAGACTCATATATGTGGCCTTGGGTGTCTAGAAATAATTAAAAGGTTATATGTTTTAGGCTAAGAATAATTAATGACTAATATTAGGATTTTTTTTTGTATTAATTGGATTATTAAAATAATTAATTTTGATTTTTCCCGCTAATGTCAAATTTTTCTAGTCTTAATTAAATTTTAAAATATCTTAATTCAATTTGTTTTTTTATATCAAAATATTTTCCTAACTAAATTATTGAAAGTAGTGGGTTCTTGGGGTCTAGCATCCCTTGAATTCTTGAATAACCGCTCCTGAGGCGCACGCCTCAGATTGTGGTTATTCCGTCTTTCGGTTTCTAAATTGTTTTTCACTTAATTTAATTTCTTAATTTTTATCTCCATTCGATAAAATGTACCCCCCCACTCTCACAAAATGTAATAATTTTTATCGCTTTTACCTTAATTGCGCTTTAATACTTTAAACCATTTTCAAAAATAATTCTCGATTTAGTCGAGCCATTTTCTACCCTTGTAAGTCGAGTGCTTTCAAAGCCTCGCCATCAACCTTTGATCACCATATACAACATTTAAAGCTTAATCCTAGGCTTTCTTACAATGAGACCTATTTGATCAATTATTTCTAGTTGATCACTTAGAAGACTAGCCCACTTTGCTAGTACACACGTTTAAAACTCAAAATTCAAACCTCGACTCCTTTCGAGCCATATTTCAAAACATCAAAGAGGAGGAGCTTGGAACTAAATCTTGCACGCAATTTCAAGGGTCAACGGAACCACTCTGTTCGGTAATTTTCCTTACTTTCAATCTTATATTTCTAGAATACCTAGCACGCCTAGTCCGAGTATGCTAATCCATTCAAATTACTTTTTCTAAATTAAATCACGAAAGAATCGAGTTCTTGGAGTCGCGCATTCCTCGAATTCGAGAATGACTACTATTGAGGCGTACGCCTTGAATGATGTATCGTTCGAACTTTCGTTTCTAAAATACCTCCTTTAAATATCTGGACAAGTATTCACTGTCCAACAAATATATTTCGTAATTAATGGGATGAAAAAGATGTCGTTGGGATCTAACATTCCAACGATACCCCGACTAATTGGTTACGAGGCCGACGCCTCGCTTATCGAACAGTCGTCATTCCTCCTAAATTTCCAACTCGTCTAACCTCGTTCCTTACCTCCGTGCGATCGAGTCTAAACCCTAGTATGTTTCTAAACCATACGTCAAATCCAAACTATTTTCTTAATTAAATTGCGAAAGAACTGAGTTCTTGGAGTCTCACACTCCTTGAATTCTTGAGTAACCGCTCTTGGGGCGTACACTTTAGGTTGTGGGTTGCTCGACCTTTCGTCTATAAAACACGTGCCCTAATTATTTGGACAAATATCATCGTTGTCCATTCCAATACAATAATTATTCGAATGAAAAAGGTGTTATTGGGATCTAGCATTCCAATAATATCCCGATTAATTGATTGCGAGGCTGACATCTCGTTTATCGAGTAGTTGATGCGTGTTTTTCGCAAGTGTACGAATCACGTCAAAGTAATATAAAAGATTATCGAATCCACAGAGACCAAGTGTCAATCTATCGTACCTGTTGTTATGGTGTTTATCTAAGGCAACTATTTTTAAGGGTTTGAGTAAGGGTGCAATGGTAAATAAAATGATAATTTTAAATAATAAATAAAAGACAGGCTCGAATGTAATTCACGTAATCAATGATAATCCAGTACTTGTTAATGGAACTACTTATGGGCAATGTTTTCTCCTTTGAAAAGAACTAATTTAACAGGAACTGTCGCTTTCGCGTATTCAGAACCGAGTTGTACTCTCTAATCAACCCCTCCTATTGTCACGGATAAGAAGGTGCGTACTGCGTTAGAGTAGTAAACCTATTTTTAAGAAATATAGTTTCTTAACAAAGTTGAAAAGTATTTTAACCTGGACTTCTTAGCAAAAAGAGGTTCCTATGAACCAGACTCTAAATCTCATAACGCGTCCGAAAATCGTTTTAAAATCTCTTTTCTTTTTAATCTAAAAACTCCTAATGAACTATACAAAGCGCTTTTGGCTGTTTTTGAAATAGTTAAAAACAATTACTTGAATTGAAAGATAAAATAGCCCTTAGGTGTTTCCACGAACAATTATACTGATTACTGGTTTAATTACGATCCTTACATTCTAACCTTTATGGGATTAGTTAGACATGATAAAGTAAATATTCTTTTTATAGTTTTTCATATGAGTAATTTAAAGCGAGTGCGGGAAGTAAACAACGTAAATGTGCGAGTGCGGGAAATAAACAACGTAAATGTGCGAGTGCGGGAAGTAAACAAAGTAAAGTGCGAGAAAATAAATAAAAGTAAAGCAATGCGGGAAAATAAAATACTAACTGGAATTAAAATGGCGGCAGGATTAACTTCCTCCAGAGTGCTCCAAAACTCGAACCACAGACAGATTACAGACTCGATCACTCGATTGCAGAGGCACCCCGATGTGGAATGGCAACTGCTTTATAACTGATATATGCCTAGAGAATTCTAATTCTGGATGAAGAAAAACGAAAATCTAAGGTCCTATTTATAGGAGAAACTGGAAGCGCGAAATGACCGGGACGCCCCTCCACTAAAAAGTGGAGGTTGAGGATTTTTGCCTTGTGGCGCCCGCCACAGGCCTATGGCGCCCGCCACGGTCCCTACAGGGGATGATGGAGTGGGGATCGTGGGTCTTGGAGGTTGAGGAGTGGTCTTGAGACGTGGCCACGTCATGGCTAACCCTATGGCGCCCGCCACAGTGGGTGCTGTAAGTGCAAAATGCTGAATTTCTAGGTTTTCGTCCGTTTTCACTCCTTTTTCGCTCCTTTTCCCGATTCAAGCTCCGATTATTATAAAAACCTGAAAACATAAGAAAACAAAGCAATAACAAAGCAAAACAACAATAAAAGCTAAGAATGCATGCGAAATCGGAGTCAGAAATACGGTGAATTTTAGTGTGATCAAATTCTCCCACACTTAAACCTTTGCTTGTCCTCAAGCAAACATTAAAGCTTAAGAAAATATGGTGTCAACACTTGTCTTTGGGCTAAAGGGATTCTAAGTTCAAGTCAGGATGCAGTGACAGATACTAACTAAGTGAACCAAGGGTACCATAGTAACACAAACACAAACTTCAATCCTATATTAACCACTCCATGTCATCCCACGATACCTAGGCCTATCTTCTCATCTTTTTGTGTCCTTTTCATTCAGGCGCAATCACATTAAGCCCGTTATCCGTACATGCTTCATAGTAGAGTGACCGGTTAGTGATTCTGATCCATAACATAAGGTTTCTGGCACATAAGCATGTGTAAACCTGTTTTTATTTCGCCTAAATGTAGCTGCGGGGGATCGGATCGTAATCCGCCCTACCAAGTTCAGTGCCAGATACCTCTGAACCAACTAACAATAGGTGACTTGCAATTTTTTTTCTTTTTGTGGCAAAAAAAATTTTTTTTTTTTCTTCTCTTTTTTCGGTTTAAATGACTTTGTGAGGGTCACCTATACCAGAGTTTGCCTTTTTTTCTTTTTTATTAGCACTGGATCATTCACTTATATTCATCGGCCCCCTACGTAGAGTATGCTTAGGCCGGAGCTGATTGCTAAAATAAACTACTTAGGACAATTTTTGAATGATAGTAAAGGCCATGGTGGTGGGGTTTAGGAGTGATTCCTATATTCAAGAGGTCTATGGTGCTAAAATGGTTCTGATGTTTCAAAAAGTTGACCTAAGTCACCACATCCTAATCTAAACCTGTCTCAAAGCCCAAAAACATGTGAAACAACATTGTTTTCTTTTTAAAAATTTTCTGGTAAGGCTAAGGAAATGGGAAAAAATGAAGATGAACTAAAAAAGACACTATACTGGTGACTCGTCAGACTCATGCATTATCTAAGAAAAATAAATTACTGAAAAGGGAAATAACTGAAAGGAAATTAACTAAAAAGGGAAATAACAGAAAGCAATAGAATCCCCTCCCACACTTAAATCGAACATTGTCCCCAATGTTTCGAAATAAGATAAGGGGGGTAACCTGGAAAAAGACTACTGAGGAGGGGCACTGGTGCCTTCGCCGTCCTGATGTGATGGTCTGGAACGACGGGATCTACTACGATGCTGGTCCCTCCGGTCGAGTCGTGCTGATAAAGCAGCCTGAGCACTCCGGACCTCTCGAAGGTTACCCAAGATGGAACCCTGAGTAGCTTCTACAAGCTGGTAGTGTCGGCTGTTGAACTCTCTCTGACGGTTCTGCTCTAATGAAATAGCGTTCAAGGTACGGCAAACGTTGCTATAGGAACGATCCGAAACCAATCGCGATTGTTGCATGAAGTTCATATTGTCCGTCAGCTGTTGTGAAATAGTAGAGAGAAGGCCATCACGCCTTTCTTCTCTAGCTGTCATATCACGCCACATCTCCTCGGTGACAAAGAATCCAGGAGCAGTACCTGCAACAGGGTTAGAGGAAGATGGTGCAGTGTGTGACTGTGAAGGACGATGGGGGGACATGTGAGGGATGGGAGACTGCTCTCTCCGATCATACTCATCATCAGTGTCATGTGCCTCCCCATCGGGAATATTAGGAGGAAGTGGACCCAAAACACGTGGAGCATTAAGATCATAGGTCCAGTTCCTTTCATCACGTACATCAGTACGTCTACTGCATGGTAAAGCAACAGATGGGATAGCTACCCCATGAACCATCAACTCATAACCACCTTCTCTCCTTGTTCGGCACAATTTCATGTCTTTCAGAAATTTTAAATTAATTGTGCGAGGAGGTAGTGGTTCAAGTGTAGCTATCTCATCATTTAGGCCAAGAGCCCGAGCAATAGACGTAACAAGCCCTCCAAAAACAATCGGTCCTGTTTTATTAGTAAATAAAGTCATGTGGGCAAGCATAAACGGGACCGGATTGATGTGGGTTCTAGTGAGGCATCCTTGCAAAAATAGGAGTTCACGAGCATTAACTTTGTTTGGACTTTCCCGGCCAAAAATAGTACATGCCAAAAGAAGTCTAAAAACTCTTATGGCCGGGTTGTGAATGGTCGACGCAAGTATCCCTTCAAAAGAATTAATTGAAGTACTTGAAAGCCTTAGCCAGAAGGTAAATACCTCGGCCGACCATTCAGCATCCAAAGGTGCCTCACAAATCGAACCTTCCCTATGAGGGATTCCTAACAAATCTGCTAGCTCATTGGTACTGAATTCATATTCAATTCCAAACAGTCTAAAAATAACAGTACCGACAGTGCTAGCAGTGTTAGGACTGACAGTGTATATCAAAGAACTCAAAAACTCAGTTGTCAGCCTCTCATAGGTAGGTTCCTGATTAATGAAAATATTATGCAAGCCTAGAAATTCTAATAAATTAAAAACACTATGATAAATACCCAAAGCATACAGACAGTTATCGTCGACGTACCTAGTCGAGAGGATTTCTCGACTTTGAAGCCTCTGAATAATTTTCCGTTGCCTTTCGCCCGGTCTTCCATCACGAAGAATAAATCCGTTGAACTCCATTGTTGAAAAGCTCCTTAGGTAGTGAAAATGGTAGAAAAGTGGTTTATGAGGGGAATGATAAAGTTTTGATTTTTTTGGTTTTTGATGGATGAAAATGGAAATGGATGTTGGATATGTTTTATGGATGGAGGGTATTTTGGAAATGGGGGAGCTTTAATGGGGTTCAAGGAGGATTTGGAAGGTTGGAAAAATGGGTTTTTGGTGAAGAAAGGGATGAAAATGGTGGAAATGGGGATTGAATCCCGTATTTGGTGATGACAACGGTGTGGCGCCCGCCACAGGGCCTATGGCGCCCGCCACAAGGCCAATTCCTGGGCCTTGTGGTTTTGGATCCTCCTTTTGGGCCTTCCTTGCACCTTTGTCTTCCGGGGGGTCTGAATAGCGTTTTCTTCTTCTTTTCAAGGCATTGGCTTGCATATTTTTGTCTTATATATTTTTTTCTTTGCACGACAAAAATAAAATAATTAAAAATCAAAAAAGAAAAAGAAAAATAAAAATTAGTGCATAATATGTATATATATAAGGAATTCAAAGTGCATGAAAATATAAAAGCTGCAATAAAGTAAAATATGTCTGGAAATGCGATAAATAAAAGGAAGTTAAATACTAGGGTAGTGCTGTCAGGGTGGAATGAGTCATGTGGTAGGTTTCTTATCCTGGCTTGATCCACGAATCTCAGCTATCTCCCTCCGAAGCTCGTCGATCGCCTGATGTAGAGCATCGGTCTCTGAGGCATGAGTGAGATCAGAAACCTGCATCTGTAACTCTAAGTCTGCCACTTCCTGCTTGAGCAGGGCAGTCTCCTTGCGGAGCTCATAAATCTGTGTTTGTAGGTCAGGTGGCTGCAGAGACATATTGTTAGACATAACAGTGATTCGGGGAGTAAGAGGTGTAGGAGTGTACTCAGCGGCGGGAGGCGATTTCGGCTCTTCGACAGTCTCTCCATAACCCTCTAGAGCATAACTCCAATTGGCAGGATCATGGACACTGGTCATCAGCGGATCTGGTAATGTAAAGTAGTGTATCGCTTCACCGTCGATCAGCAATCTAAACATGTTGGGCTCAAAAGAAGCCCTCCTCATCAGTCCTCTATCAAGACAAAAATCAATATCCAAGGTGGTGTAGCAGCAGAAGGTCCTGAGGTGCAATAGCTTGCGAGACAAACCCAATGCAGTAGCAATCTGTGTAACAATCCCACCGACATGGATGATTCCTACTGATGATCTGGCAACACTAGCAAGGCCCTTCAGTAGAAAGTTGCCACAAGCAACAGAGCGAGACTGAGTCGCACAAAACAGTAGGAAAATCTCCTCTTCACTTAGCAGTGTCTCTGTATCTGGAAAACCTAGGAAAGAATGTGCTAGAATCATCTGGAAGTACCTCAATGCAGGGTTGTGGATTACCTGAGAAAACTGGGTAGAAGGATCTTGGCTCCCTCCGCCTGATATTTTAGTCCAAAACTTTTCCACTTCCCTGCTCATAAAATACCCCATCGGAGTCTCTGGAATAGCATCAGGAGTAGTCTGGAAACCTAGTAAATCACCAAACTCTTTGTGAGAGAATGAGTAGTCAATCCCGAACAACCTGAAAACAGCGAGTCCATCGGGTCCAGCCCAAGGGTCATGATGAAACGAGCTGAGGAACTCAAGAGTCAAGTTCCTATAAGTGTCGTTCCTGTCGTCAAACTGGTCCCACTGGAGTTGATGGCATAAAAATCTGACGCTTGGCTCTATCCCCAAGGCATCCATGCAGACATGGTCAGGGTACCTGGTAGGAGCCATAGGGCGTCTCATGTGAACATAGTAACGCTCTCTCTGTGCATCATCTCTAAAGGCCACGTGCATGTCATCAGGGTTCTGCATTCTGTACAAGGTTAGCAAACAAGTCCTGAAAGCACATAAAACATTCAATCGTGAGTCCTGACATAATAATAAAATAAATAAATTAAAATAAAGTAAAAAGGTACAAAAATAAGAAAAACCATGGGTTGCCTCCCATGCAGCGCTTGTTTAACGTCATTAGCTCGACGACCGATATTTAAACATCATTGGAAGGATATGGTGGATCACTCAGAGTATGACAGGTGTATGTTGTTGGAATGTCACCTCCTTCGTAGGGCTTCAACCTCTGTCCATTGACTATGAACGGTTTACATGTTTGGTTCTTGATTTCAATAGCACCGGATCTCAGGATCTTAGATACTTCGAAAGGGCCAGTCCATCTCGAACGGAGTTTACCTGGAAATAGTCGTAACCTGGAATCGAACAGGAGAACAGGATCGCCTATTTTGAAGTCTCTTCTTATGATTCTTTTGTCATGCCAAGCTTTTGTTCTTTCTTTGTATATGATGGCATTTTCGTAGGCAGATTGTCTGAGCTCTTCTAATTTGTGGATATCAAGGATACGTTTCTCACCAGCTGTCAAGTAATCCAAATTCAAAGTTTTGATGGCCCAATAGGCCTTATGCTCCAACTCAAATGGTAAGTGACATGATTTTCCATAGACCAGTTGATAAGGGGTTGTTCCTATAGGAGTTTTGAAAGCGGTTCTATAGGCCCATAATGCTTCTTGAAGTTTCTGCGACCAGTCTTTTCTAGATATAGAGACAGTCTTCTCGAGGATTTGTTTTATCTCCCTATTAGATACTTCCACTTGTCCATTGGTCTGTGGGTGGTATGGTGTTGCTACTCTATGCTTAACTCCATACTTGCTTAAAAGTTTATCAAATATTCTCGATGTGAAGTGTGATCCTCCATCACTTATGACTAAACGGGGTGTTCCAAACCTGGGAAATATATAATTCTTGAATAATTTGATGACTACTCTGGTGTCGTTTGTGGGTGCGGCGATAGCTTCAATCCATTTAGACACGTAGTCAACAGCTACTAATATGTACTGATTTCCAAAAGATGGTGGGAACGGTCCCATAAAGTCTATACCCCATACGTCGAAGAGTTCTACTTCTTGGATATTTCTTAACGGCATTTCATTACGTCTTGAAATATTTCCTGTGCGTTGGCATCTGTCACACTTGACAATGAAAGCATGGACGTCACGCCACATAGTAGGCCAGAATAGGCCAGCTTGAAGAATCTTGGCGTAGGTCTTAGATGTGCTTGCATGTCCACCATAGGGTGCAGAGTGACAATGCTCAATTATATTGTTTACCTCTTCTTCTGGAACACAACGGCGGAAAATGCCATCTTTACCTCTCTTGAAAAGAAATGGATCGTCCCAATAGAAGTTTCTCACATCACTATAGAACTTCTTCTTCTGGTGGTAGTTTAGATCAGGGGGTATGATGTCAGCGGCTAGGTAATTAACAAAATCTGCATACCAAGGTACATTGCTTATAGCTAAGGATATATGAAATTGCTCATGAGGGTCTGGGTTATCATCTTCAATGGTTTCTAGTTGGGCTATCAGTCTATCGTAGGCAAAATCATCATTTATGGGTACTGGATCAGGTTTCAGGTATTCTAGCCTAGATAGGTGATCAGCTACCACATTATCAGTGCCTTTCTTGTCACGGATATCCAAATCAAACTCTTGTAATAATAGAATCCATCGAAGTAACCTAGGCTTGGCATCCTTTTTGCTTAGTAAGTAACGAATGGCAGCATGGTCGGTGTAAACTATAATCTTGGCTCCTACTAGATAAGATCTAAATTTGTCTATTGCAAAAACTACAGCTAGGAGCTCTTTTTCGGTTGTTGCGTAGTTGAGCTGTGCAGCGTCTAGGGTTCTACTGGCATAATAAATCACATGTAACTTCTTATCTTTTCTCTGACCTAGAACGGCTCCAACAGCATAATCACTGGCGTCACACATTATCTCAAACGGTTCCGACCAATCAGGGGGTTTCATTATAGGTGCTGAAATCAGAGCTTGCTTCAGAAGATTAAATGCTTCAGTACATTTTTCGTCGAAGATGAACTCAGCATCTTTCATTAAAAGACCAGTTAAGGGCTTTGTTATTTTGGAGAAATCCTTGATAAAACGTCGGTAAAATCCGGCATGTCCAAGAAAACTTCTTATCTCCCTGATAGTCTTCGGCGGTTTTAGATTCTCTATGACTTCTATTTTTGCTTTATCTACCTCTATACCTTTTTCGGAAACTATGTGTCCTAAAACAATCCCTTCGGTGACCATGAAATGACATTTTTCCCAATTTAGCACAAGGTTTACCTCCACACATCTCTCCAGGATTTTCTCAAGGTTGACAAGACAATTTTTGAAATCTGACCCACAAACTGAGAAATCGTCCATAAATACTTCCATGATTCCATCCAAATAATCAGCAAAGATAGACATCATGCAGCGTTGGAAAGTTGCAGGAGCATTACAAAGTCCAAAAGGCATTCTTCTATAGGCAAAGGTTCCAACTGGGCATGTAAAGGTAGTTTTTTCTTGATCTTCGGGGTGAATAGGTATTTGGAAGAATCCTGAATATCCATCTAAATAACAAAAGTAAGAGTGTCTGGCTAGGCGCTCCAACATTTGGTCTATGAATGGTAATGGGAAATGGTCCTTCCTAGTTGCTTTATTTAATTTTCTATAATCTATGCACATACGCCAACCTCCATCAGTTCTTTTTGCTACAGGTTCGCCCTTCTCGTTTTGCACGACTGTGATGCCTCCCTTTTTAGGTACTACATGCACAGGACTCACCCATTTACTGTCCGAGATCTGATATATTATACCTGCCTCTAGTAACTTAAGAACTTCAGTCTTAACTACAGTACTCATTATAGGATTTATTCTACGTTGGTGTTCTCTAGAAGGTTTTGAATCTTCTTCAAGCAAAATCCGATGCATGCATACGGATGGGCTTATTCCTTTTAGATCAGAGATCTTATATCCTAAGGCTGAGGGGTACCTACGTAAAACTTCTAATAATTGATCGGTTTCTTCTTGGTTTAAGGTAGCACTGACTATAACTGGACGGTTCATATCTTCATCAAGAAATTCATATCTCAGGTTTTTAGGCAGTTCCTTAAGTTTTACGGTCGGTTTTATAGGGCAAGGCATAGGATCTGGGGTAAGAGATAAACATTCGTGAAGGTTATCATCAATGTAGGGTGTTTTATAATTGTCATCTTCCAAAATAAGGGTTGATGGCAATTTTATAGATTCAGTTTCTTTTTCTTGTTCTAATTCCCTAATACATTCTTCGATGATATCTAAGGCATAACAAGAATTTCCTATCACAGGTGCCATAAGAAATTTTGACAATATAAATTCTATCTTCTGGCCACCTACCTCAAAAGTTAGTTTTCCCTTTTTAACATCTATTACGGCTCCAGCAGTCGATAAGAACGGTCTACCTAGGAGGATTGGTATGTCGTCATCTTCTTTAATGTCCATGACAACAAAATCAGTAGGTATAAACAGCTGACCTATCCTAACAGGGACGTCTTCAAGTATGCCTACAGGGTATTTAACGGATCTATCGGCTAATTGAAGTGACATCTTAGTAGGTTGTAATTCTCCTAAGTTTAATCTCTCACAAACTGCCAAAGGCATTAAGCTCACACTAGCTCCTAAGTCTAGAAAAGCTTTTTCGATGACATGATTCCCCAAAACACAAGGAATGGAAAAATTTCCGGGATCTTTATCTTTCTTTGCTAACCTATTTTCGGAAATAGAATTACATTCCACGGGTTTCGGATCTTCGAGTCTACGTTTATTTGTAAGTATGTCTTTGAGAAACTTAGCATAAGAAGGTATTTGGGTGATGGCTTCTGTAAAGGGGATTTCTACGTGAAGTTTTTCTATAACCTTAACGAATTTTTGATATTGATTATCGATTTGGGTTTTCTTTAATCTTTGAGGGTAAGGTATTGGTGGTTTGTATGGCGGTGGCGGTACATAGGTTTTATTTTTAGGTTCTTCTCCTTTTTCTTGACTTTCCGGGGTTTCAGGCTTCTCTGGTTCCTTTTCCTCATTCCTCTCAGAAGTTTCGGGCTCACTTAATCTAGGGTTTAAAGGTTCCTTATAAGCGGTTCCACTTCGTAGAGTAATGGCATTAGCTTGCCCTTTCGGGTTTTGTTGAGGTTGTCCAGGGAACTGTCCTCCAGGTGTAGTCTGTGGGGCTTGGTTTAACGCTACCTGAGAGATCTGGGTTTCAAGCATCTTATTATGAGTAATAATTTGATCAACCTTGGTTCCTAACTTGGTAATTAGTTCGTTAACATGGACGTTATGGTTCATGAACTCTTTGTTTTGTTGTTTTTGAGCAACGATAAAATCTTTTACAACTTCCTCAAAGCTCGGGCTAGGTGGTACAGGTTGCATAGGTTGATTTGTTCTAGGGGCTTGGTAACCTTGTTGTCTCGGAGGTGCGGTATTTTGGATAGGGTTATTATTTTTGTAGGAGAAGTTTGGGTGATTCCTCCATCCAGGGTTATATGTGTTTGAAAATGGGTTCCCTTGGGTATAGTTCACTTGCTCAGTGTTGGTTTCATTCAACAGATTGCATTCGGCGGATTGGTGTCCTTGCGTTCCACATATCTCACAATTCGGCGAAACTGCGGCAACAGTATTCGGAGTTGTACACATATGTTCGACTCTAAGGGCCAACGCGTCCATCTTAGCCTGCATCATGTCTATAGAGCTTAGCTCATGTATTCCTCCTTGGGCTTCCTTCTTTTCCACTGTCGCTCGTTCTACTCCCCATGATTGATGGTTTTGGGCCATATCCTCGATAAGGGCACTAGCTTCAGGGTAAGGTTTGTTCATCAGTGCGCCACCAGCGGCAGCGTCGATGGTCATTTTAGTGTTATAAAGAAGTCCATTATAGAAGGTTTGGATGATTAGCCAATTCTCTAGGCCATGGTGTGGGCATGCTCTTAATAGTTCTTTATATCTCTCCCAGGCTTCGAACAACGACTCTCCTAGGTGTTGGGTAAATCTAGTTATTAGGTTTCGAAGAAGAGCGGTCTTACTTGGGGGAAAATATCTAGCAAGGAAAACTTTTCTAAGGTCATCCCAAGTTGTTATTGAATTGGGTGGAAGGGAATCTAACCATGATAGAGCTTTATCTCTGAGGGAAAAGGGAAATAATCTTAAGCGTATTGCCTCAGGAGAAGCTCCATTGGTTTTAAAGGTGTCTGCTAACTGAAGAAAGTTTTTTAAATGTTGGTTTGGGTTATCAGTAGCGAGACCTGCGAATTGTCTCTGTTGCACTAATTGCAGCAGGGATGGCTTAAGTTCAAAATTATTGGCTGGGATAGCGGGGTTTACTATACTGGAACTAGGTTCCTCGTTTGATGGTTGGGCGAAGTCCTTAAGAGGTCTTCGGTTTTGATCTTCGGCCATAGCTCTCCTATTCCTATGGAAAAATAAACGTGCGCGAGCGTAACGTTCAGGTTCAGCTAGAGGGTCTACTAAACTTCCGGCACTGCGAGTCTTTCGCATTGACCGGTGGGTAACAACCTTAGTCTAAACGGTATAACTACAGGGTAATGAAATTTGACGATATTGGTCCCCGGCAACGGCGCCAAAAACTTGATGCGTGTTTTTCGCAAGTGTACGAATCACGTCAAAGTAATATAAAAGATTATCGAATCCACAGAGACCAAGTGTCAATCTATCGTACCTGTTGTTATGGTGTTTATCTAAGGCAACTATTTTTAAGGGTTTGAGTAAGGGTGCAATGGTAAATAAAATGATAATTTTAAATAATAAATAAAAGACAGGCTCGAATGTAATTCACGTAATCAATGATAATCCAGTACTTGTTAATGGAACTACTTATGGGCAATGTTTTCTCCTTTGAAAAGAACTAATTTAACAGGAACTGTCGCTTTCGCGTATTCAGAACCGAGTTGTACTCTCTAATCAACCCCTCCTATTGTCACGGATAAGAAGGTGCGTACTGCGTTAGAGTAGTAAACCTATTTTTAAGAAATATAGTTTCTTAACAAAGTTGAAAAGTATTTTAACCTGGACTTCTTAGCAAAAAGAGGTTCCTATGAACCAGACTCTAAATCTCATAACGCGTCCGAAAATCGTTTTAAAATCTCTTTTCTTTTTAATCTAAAAACTCCTAATGAACTATACAAAGCGCTTTTGGCTGTTTTTGAAATAGTTAAAAACAATTACTTGAATTGAAAGATAAAATAGCCCTTAGGTGTTTCCACGAACAATTATACTGATTACTGGTTTAATTACGATCCTTACATTCTAACCTTTATGGGATTAGTTAGACATGATAAAGTAAATATTCTTTTTATAGTTTTTCATATGAGTAATTTAAAGCGAGTGCGGGAAGTAAACAACGTAAATGTGCGAGTGCGGGAAATAAACAACGTAAATGTGCGAGTGCGGGAAGTAAACAAAGTAAAGTGCGAGAAAATAAATAAAAGTAAAGCAATGCGGGAAAATAAAATACTAACTGGAATTAAAATGGCGGCAGGATTAACTTCCTCCAGAGTGCTCCAAAACTCGAACCACAGACAGATTACAGACTCGATCACTCGATTGCAGAGGCACCCCGATGTGGAATGGCAACTGCTTTATAACTGATATATGCCTAGAGAATTCTAATTCTGGATGAAGAAAAACGAAAATCTAAGGTCCTATTTATAGGAGAAACTGGAAGCGCGAAATGACCGGGACGCCCCTCCACTAAAAAGTGGAGGTTGAGGATTTTTGCCTTGTGGCGCCCGCCACAGGCCTATGGCGCCCGCCACGGTCCCTACAGGGGATGATGGAGTGGGGATCGTGGGTCTTGGAGGTTGAGGAGTGGTCTTGAGACGTGGCCACGTCATGGCTAACCCTATGGCGCCCGCCACAGTGGGTGCCGTAAGTGCAAAATGCTGAATTTCTAGGTTTTCGTCCGTTTTCACTCCTTTTTCGCTCCTTTTCCCGATTCAAGCTCCGATTATTATAAAAACCTGAAAACATAAGAAAACAAAGCAATAACAAAGCAAAACAACAATAAAAGCTAAGAATGCATGCGAAATCGGAGTCAGAAATACGGTGAATTTTAGTGTGATCAGTAGTCGTCATTCTCCCTTAAAATATTCAATCATTCCAACTCCTCTTTCTCGCCCCTGTGCGATTGAAACATTTCAAACACTAAATTCTTCGCCCTCGTGCGATTTCCAACTCAACCTTTTCCTAAAGAACATTGTTTAGTCCTTTCTTCCACGCATAAAAAACTCGTGCTTCAGCCTCCCCTAGTGAGCAGACAAGTCAACGTTTAGAAGTTAGAATGCGGCCTAAACTCTCGTTTGACTCAAATACACTTTTTCTCCAAGAACATTGTTTAGTCCCTTCTTCCGTGCATACAAACTCGTGCTTCAGCCTCCCCTAGCGAGCAGACAAGCCAACGTTTAGCAGTTAGAATGCGACCTAAACACTCGTTCGTTCCCATACCAAACCTTTTTACCGTAGTTAGCCGAACTACGGCTGCTCTGATTTCTCATTTATCAATGAAAATACGTAGGCACAAGATTGCGATGATCTTGGCGAGCACAATCCCCTCTTTTCCCGTAGTCCCACGAACTACGAACGCTCTGATTTTCCACTTCCTACAAGTGAAGATACGTAGGCACAAGGGCCCCAATCCTTGGCGAGCACCCTATCTTAAAACCACCCATTCCCCCATAGGAGAAACCTTAGAAGAAAACATGTGTAGCTAACTTTACTCTCGAATCGAATCAAGAGGTTCCCGTTGAGTACAACGGACGTAGAGGGTGCTAATACCTTCCCTCTGCGTAACCGACTCCCGAACCTAGAATATTGGTTGCGATGACCATGTTCTTATCTCTCTTAAAGGTTTTATCGATATTTTCCTATTCCATCCTTGGAATGAATAAAGTTCAGTGGCGACTCTGTTCGAACGTATTTTCCGTGTCCATCGCGAGGATCATATTTTTCGAGGTACGACAGGCCCCTCTTCGCAGCGATGCGACAGCTGGCGACTCTGCTTAGGACAGGAACATCCCATATGCGAGTCAATCCTAGCGCTTGGTTGTTTATCTTTGGGTGTGTATATGTGTTGTACTTTATTTTCATGCATTTACTTTCAACATTGTATATATTAGTTTTGATGTGTTGTTGGGATGGGAAATGTTCCATTGAGAGATAAGCCAAAACCCAGGCTTGAGTATAAACATAGCATTAGAAGTGGAAAGTAGTGGTGAACCTGTATGTTTGGCATGCACTAGTTCCCACGAAATTCGCGCTCAGACGAGATTCTCTTGGATGACTTCTTTTCCAGCCCTTTGGGCTTGAGGGGATTTTGTTTTTGAGGATTGTCGACTCTGGGAACCAATCATTTGGAAGTCAGCTAAGTGAGGCCACTTCGTTAGACTATGATGCCAAACCAGAAATGGTGAACGTATCATCGTTTCTCGAAAGTCTATGACGCTGATGACCGCATAGGATGTTGTACCTTGTCAGTGATAGGTTCATACCTGTGAGTTGGGAGGGTTATGCAGGAAACCTTTACCTCCAACCTACCCAATTTTCTCGTCGGTGCGAACTTTTGATCTTGATACAGTGGGTCCTAATTATCAGTGTTATGTTCTTGTCAAAGCGGAGCGCTGGTTCTTCTCAATCAACAGCACAACAGTCTTGATCCCTTGTTTGCATTTGCATTTGTATTTTCATATTGCATATTCATTAACATGTATTTATGCTACAGGTGTACATTTCCCTTTGATTCTAGTGTTCTTATTTTTCTGACATGGAGCCTAGCCTGAGGAAGACAATGGTATACAAGTTTCCAACACCTAACATCAGATCTCTGCTAGGTTTGATTTTTGTGGCTGACAGGAAAGTGATGGAAGACTTCAAAGAATCCTATGGGAAGCTTCTGAGTGTTATCTGCAAGCCATCAATATATGAATTGAATGGTCTTTATGCTCTTCTACAATTCTATGACCCACAGCTGAGGTGCTTCACATTTTCTGGTTATGTTATGGCGCCTACCTTAGAGGAGTTCTCTGTGTTATTGGGAGTTCCTATTCTTGATCAGATGCCATTCTATCACACCGAAGCTGAGCCTGATCTGGCTAAGCTTGTTGCTGCTTTGCATCTGGATGTTTCTGAGCTGAAGGGACATTTGGCTAAGAGGATTGGAATGCCTAGGTTCCCTTTATCTTTTCTGGTGGAGAAAACTCAACAGTTTTCCAAAGATGGTTGTTGGGTGGTGTTTAATGCTATCTGTTGCACCCCAAAATTTGCCTAACCTTTTCTTACTTGGTTTATGTTTCATTACATTAGCATATCATTGATCTAACATTTTCATAGATAGCATTGTTCACTTGTGCAGGGGATCAAGTGGGGTTTATATCCAGAGAAGCCTATCTAGAGGTTTTATTCAAGCTTAAGAAGTCACCATAGTCATCAGGAAGGGGGTTGGGTTCTTAAGAAGTTCATTTGCTTGTATGGGGTTAGTCTCCTAATTTGAGGACCAGTTGAAGATCAGCAGTGGATTGTAAGGCCTTGATCAAGGATATAGTGTGTGGATAGAGCTTAGGGAGTACCTTGAGGGTCATGGTGGAGCTCAATCAAGTCATTATGCCAGGTGTGGAAAGTCACAATTGAGGGTGTTGCAAGTAGGGTTTTCATCTGAGTAATTCCAAGTCAACTGGGCAACTGAAGAGGATCAAAGCTCAATTCTAGGTCTCTGTAACCATGAATAGTTGTGTTGAGACACATGAGATAATATTTCAAGATCAATTCATCAAGAAGAATTCAAAGTGTGAGGAGTTGCTAAATTAGGGTTCTCAGGGTAAAATCCCCTATTTTAGTGCCTAACTTCAAGACCACTTATCTCAAGATACAAGTTTCATATCCACTTTTGGCCAACATGAAAGTTGTAGGTATTGATCTTAGCTTTCCAAATTATATTAGAAGTCTTCCATCTGATTTATAGAACTCAAGATATGAGGTTTACAAGTTAGGGGTATTTTGGGAAAGTCAGATTATAGGTCATTTGGCATCATAGGTCAATTTCACTATCTTGCAAGCTTCAAATGGATTTTTGTTCAACATGAAAGTTGCTCAAAATGATGTTTTTATCTTAGACAAGTATCAAAAGTCCATGGATATGGATTGTATCAAGCATTGGTTGAAGAAAATTCCCAAAAAGACAATTTTAATGGATTAAAATGTAAAAATTCAAAACAATTGGAAATGAGATGTTTTCAGGCCAAGTTTGTGATCATTTTGATTAGAATGGATATTCTAAGGACTTTGGAATCATCACAATTTTGAATTGAAACTCATAACATGGCCATATGGAGTCTTACTTCATTATGAAGAAACATACCACATGCATCCCTTTGATTGGAATCAAGGAGGGAAAACTATTCCATTGTACTCCACAACTGTTAAGTAAGTGAATTGGACTGGATTTGAGGGGAGATCAAGGCAAAAACATGCACACCATCATTGAAATTTTGGAAGGAAAGTGAAAATGGAAAATCTCAAATTGGGCTTTGTTTGGGCCTCCAAAGTTGTTTAACTGACTATAAATTGGATGTGGATCATTCTGAGAAGCTTCTAGTGGCAAATTCAGTTGAGAATCTATTGGAGCAATTTGGTGAAAGAGCTTGAAACTTGATTTTCGGTTTTGGAGATTCAGAGAGTTTCGGCAAGAATTGGCTATCAAGAAACATTCGTCATCATTCCCTGAAGCAATTTGCACTTGTTGGAGAAGAATTGAGGCCTGAAACCACCTGTAATTGAAGCTCCAACTCAGGTTTCCATTTCTCAAAATTGCACTTAATTTACACGTTTTTATCATCTTAGATTCATGTGGCTAGGTTGCAATTAGGATATAGATGGATTATGGATAGTAAATTTGAGGTTTTGTGGCAAATTAGGTTGGGATCCATTTTCGGTTTGGACATAGATTTCTTTAATCTTGGAGTTTTAGCTCATTTAGATAGGATATTTTTAATCCTCATGGAAAATCCTTCAACTTTCATTCAAATTTTGTGCAAAACCGTTGAGAAACGGGTGAGCTATGCTTGGATGAAGCTACCGGAATTTCATCCCGTCCGGTCGGAACAGTACCTGCGCGCGGGCTGCTTTTTTTCTGGCCAAAATTTGAAATGAAGAAGATACAATCTCCACCATTCATTCGTGAGAAGAAAGAAGACTCGGTCATGGCATCTAATGGCAACGGACACGCCACCTCACCCCGGTCCAAAACGCAGCCGTTTAAGTTAGTGAGGATTACCAAGCCTATTCAGCGTGCTACTTGAACCTAGAGAGCATGAGTTCGATCCTCGTGTGGTTTTTTTTGTTAATTGTGAAAACTGAGTTGAATTGATTAAGGGTTCTGGCCTTGTGCTATCCACGCCTCCCCCAATAGGCCCAACGGAGATAATGCTTAGATGCCTTGCTTAGTACACCCCCTGGCGTTATTTCATTAGAATATTTTGCTGAATTAACACTCAAATGGGCCCAGCGCCCATGCGCTATTAGCACCCCCCCCCTGTATTGGGCCCATGCGAATTAGCACTTGTTTTTCCTGCTAGTTGAACCCCTCCCTGTTCTTGTTTTTAATTTCTTTTCTTTTATTTTGTTGCTTTAATGCTTGTTAGATTTAATTCATAAAAAAATAGTAAATGTTGGTAATAAATTCTAGAAAAAGTTGTGGATATAGATTGAGATGCTTAGGATTTTATCATGCTTTTTATTTTAATTTTCCATGCATTTTCCATTTTATTTCATATTTTCTTTTTTAGAGTATTTTTAATAATGTGATAATGGTATGCTGAATTTGTTCATTTTATTTCTCATCCATACTTCTGAGTTTGATCTTGAAATTTTGTGTGCTGGTTGTAGGCATGTTAATGTTGCTATGTAATTTTTGTTGGGATTTTTTAGATAATTTTAAATAGGGTTTTAGGGTAGTTGCTTAGGAGTGTTCGTGAATGGATCCCCTTAGTGTACCCTTGAAGCTTTTAGATTTAGTTTGAACCTTTTGACTTAGGTTTAACCTCTGATTTTTCTACCATGGAATGTTGATACATATAGGATGATGTAGTATTTTCCTTAGATTTTTTAGGAGTTATTTTCCCTTAGTTCCCCATTTCACAAATTGGCCTTAGTATAGGTGATCATTAGAAGATAACATTTGATGTTCTTTAGAGATTCAAGTAGGTAGATGATATTTCCCTAGGATTAATTCCCCTTTCAAATATTCCTTGCTTAATTAGGATCCTCCCTTGTGAGTATAATTCCTCCTGTGGAGGAATTCCCTTCCTTTCACATTGGAGTTGAGCCTAAGCAAGCTTTCTAAAGGAAATGGATTTGGTTGAGTGTCTGTGGTAGGTTCCTGTGGAACTTACCCTGCTTCTCACCTTCATTCTCCTAAAATTCTCTCATTCTTTCCTCTTTAGGAACCTTCTTGAGGTAGCACAGTCCCTCATGTGGGGGGAATATGGCACACCTCTTGAAGGAGCCAAACCTTTAGGTTTCCCCAAATTTCTCTTAGTTGGTTGAGTGCCTGGGATAAGCTCCTGTGGAACTTACCCTTGCCTCCCAACACCCAATTTCCTTCCATAGGATAGAAGCTTGTTTGATTACTTGTCATAAATTCCTTTCCTTCTCTTGAAGCTGGTATGGACTTGAAAAACAGTTACAGAATTTGGATTGGATTGCTTTCAGAAGATTGCTCTGCTGTGGAGATTGTTGGCTTGTTTTCCCTGTCTGTCTGTTTTCTTCCTGTTCAACTGTATTGATGTGACTTGCTTGGAGTGTTGCATTAGTAGTAGGCTTCATGTAGATGATCATAGGCCTAAGAGCATCCTAAGGGTTGAGCTTCTCCCCTTGGTTGTATTGCATTAGAGGTTGAGTTTCTCCCTCTGCTTGTATTTTTACTGTGTGGCTTTGCTTGCTGGTATTTGGTAGAGCTCAGCTCCCTTGCCTGTGTGGTGTGTGGTCTGTTTGATTGCATTTACTTTCTTCTATTATCTTTGCAGTTATTCATATCTGGCTTGAGGTTGAGATGAGCTTGTGGAGGCTTATGCCCCACACATATTTCCTCCCTCACTTGCATTGCATGCATCTTTACAGTAATTTCTTTACAATTATTTCTTTTACTGTTTGCTTTCCATTGCCATGTTCCCTTAGGAACTCTGACTTCTCTTGTTCAAGAGAAGTTATGACAGACATTAGGGTTCTAACCATGCATGATAACATTAGGTAGTTCCCTCCTAACCTCAACCATAGGATTAATTTTGCATGACAACATCAGGACTGTACAGTTTCCCTTTAGTTGTTCCCTCTCTCTTCTTATCTCAAACAACAGTAAAAAAACATAATAAAGGCAAGTTAGTACAAGCGCGTTACGAGCCTTAAGCTACTTGGGAAGTGATGATTGAGCGGACTCCTCTCAATCATTTAGAATGTTTAGTATATGTCCTTCGGACGATATGCGACGCATTCGCTCCTAAGTCATAGTCTCTAGTGTTGTACAAACTACAGACAACTAAAAAACACTTCTTCCGTAAAAAACAGAAAACAAAGATCAAGCATCTTTTTGTCCTCTTGGACCCTAATCCCTTGGAAACCCTTTTTCAGAAGGAGAGTTTTGTTAACTCTCGATTCCACCGCAAACGGTAACGCCTAAGTCTCCAATGGTCGAGCTGCATACACCAACTGCTGGAACTGTCTGTTAACTTTACTCGGATAAAACAGTTGAACAAACCTGTGTTCCGTCGTTTCCCGAACTACGTAAGCTCTGATCTCTCAAGCCTGTTGAGAGTACATAGGCACAAGATGCGATATCTTGGCGAGCAACCTTCCCCCATAACCCGTAGTTAGGCAAACTACGTTGACTCTGATTTCTCGTTCCAGATGGGAATACGTAGGTATAAAGTGCGATACTTTGTCGAGTCATTTTATTTTCTTTTCAGACCAGACCTTTTAGTGTAAATAGTTAAATCAACCCATTAGATAAACACAACAAGCGTGGATCTCATCGAGTAAGATGGACGTGAGGGGTGCTAATACCTTCCCCCTGCGTAACCGACTCCCGAATCCAGACAATGGTTGCGATGACCTTGTCTTATACCTTTTGCGTCAGGTTTTTTTGATCATTTCCTTTCCCGTTGTGAGGGATAAATAACGAACGGTGGCGACTCTTCTGTCTTGCCGGCCTCGTTTTTCGCGGTAGCGACACTATCTTAGCACTCTGTATCTATGGTATCATGTTATTTCCTAACATTTCGGATTTCGTAGATTTGGATGCGTTCCATATCTTTGCCTCAGGGAATCCTATAACTACGCTGCTAGGTGACGTCTATCATTCTATGCACTACAAGAATGAGAACAGAAGAGGGAAGAACGTATCTTGTTGCGTGTTTTTCTTGTATATGTGGCTTGTGAGCCATCTTCCCAAATCTGGTCCCTTCATTACTACTGCAGGTACTTCAGAATGGTCTGAAAGGTTGATGGGGTTTCCTACTGAGAACATTATCTGGTTTGACAGAGATATGTTGGGTACTGAGATCATTTATAGTTGCGGAGGTTTTCCTAACGTCCCGTTGGTCGGAAGGAAAGGATGCATCAACTATAACCCATCCTTGACGATCAGACAATTTGGGTATGCCTTGAGAGATTCTCCTAAGGAAGAGGAGATACAGGAATCTCTGTATCTCACTGGCTTGTTAGAGGGTGATACTTTGCTTAGAGCTGAGGCTGCTTAGAGCAGAATCCACGGGAAAGGGAAAGTTTCTTTGGGGAAGAGTAACAGTCGAGCTTACGACCCTTATTTGACTTGGATCCATGATAGAGCAAAGAGGTTACTGATGCCTTTCCCGTCTGTAGAGCCATTGTATCCGCTCATGATTAAGGAACCTACCATTATGGATATCCAGAAGTACAACCAGTTGTGGTCTGAGAAAGAGGAGCTTCGGAAGGCACAAGATTGCGGAGTGAGAGGATTAAAGTTGTGTACTCTTCCAAGAGGCAGACTGAGCTTGTGAATAGGTTGGGTACAGATTTGACTAAGGAGACTCGTTCACGTGAACGTTTGGGTTTAGATCTGAAAGTTGTCAGTGATGTTCTCGCTTCTAAGAAAAAGGACTTGGGTAGGGCTTATCTGGAGATTTCCAAGTTCAATGACCAGTGGAATGCTACTCTTGCCAACAATAAAGAGCGTGAGGATAAGCTGAAGCAGCAGATTGCTAGACTGAAGACTCAGCTCAGGGCGAAGGATGGGAGGATTGCCGATGAAGCTTCACTCAGACGTGACAGTGATTGTAGACTGAATGAAGCTTTGGCAACCTTGGAGGATTACAAGCTGAGGGCTGATTCAAAGAGGTGCAAGCTAGAGGAAGCCTTTGGTGAGGGAGCCTGGGAAGACTATGCTAAGGGTTTACAGGCCATTATCAGACAGAGAGAGGCGCTCATTCAGGGGTTACTCGTCAGGCCAGACCATCATGAGACACAGGAGCTGTTGGAGGAGTTTCATGCTCGTTGTCGTACCTGATGTCTTTCATTTCCTTTGCAGTTTGTTGCTTATGTTTGTATTGACCATCACCAAACCTGTTGGTTGAGGTACTTCTGTTGATTCTTTATACTCAGTTGTATGCTTGTACCTTTCCTATTGGGCTTTTTCTCGTATGAATGAGGTGTTTGGCTATATGCTTGGCTATGGGTTTCCCTATGTCTCGTTGTTCGCGTAGGAACTAGAATCGAAGGGAAATATCCCTAATACATATATACATATCTGCATTTTGCATAGCGTTCTTGCATAACAGGTGCAGTGGAACCATTGACCTTATTCTCCTGTGGTTTGTTAGTTTGTTTCAGGATAGACAATCAGACAGTTCACCGTTACGGTACCAGAGGCAATCAACGCAGAGTTATGGAACAAGTGCAGACTGAGATGCAGGAGATGAGGGACAGGATGACTCAGTTTACGGAGCAGATGCAGGGTGTGGCACATGGTCAGGAGCAACTGAGGACCTTATTGCAGCCATTGATTTCTAGAGTTGACAATAATGGTGTGCTTCATGAAGGAACTGTTGCTAATCCTCCTCGTGGTGATGGTACACCACATGCTCATGCTATTCCTACAACAGTTATCCCTTCGGGCGGAGGCAACGTAGGTGGAATCCCTGAAGTGGTGTGTGTTATGCATGGTAACAATGTTCCTCAATGGGATGAGGACCAGCAGGAAGACGCATTTTCTATGCAGGATATCGGTGCTGGATTGCCGTCTGAGGCTGATAAGAGGTTTAGGCTGATTGAAGAAAAGATGATATCTTTTGAAAATCAGAACTCCATGGGACTAGACATGGACAATCTGGGGCTAATCCCAGACTTGAAGGTACCGCTGAAATTCAAAGTTCCCGACTTTGATAAATACAAAGGCACGACTTGTCCTCGGGTCCATTTGCATTCCTATTACCACAAAATGTTTGCTTACTCGGATGACAAAAAGCTACTCATGCATTTCTTTCAGGACAACTTGTCTGGACCCTCACTTGAGTGGTATATGGGACTGGAGCCTATTAATATCCGCAGTTGGAGAGACTTAGTTGAAGCCTTCATGAAGCACTACCAGTATAATAGTGACCTTGCTCCTAACAGGGTCCAACTTCAAAATCTGTCTCAAAAGACTGGTAAATGCTTTAAGAAGTACGCCTAGAGGTGGCGCGAACTCGCAGCAAGAGTGCAGCCTCCAATGGTGGAGCGTGAACTGATTGATATGTTCGTGACCACGTTGCCTGGTGTCTATTATGAGAAGCTTATCAAAAGCATGTCAGGTAGCTTTTCTGATTTGATCATCACTGGGGAGAGGGTAGAGAATGACATTAAGCTCGGTAAAATTCATGCTGGCGAAGTATCCTCAGCTAGAGGAGGAAGAAAGCCGTTTGGCAATAAAAAGAAGGAAGGTGAGGCTAACACAATGTCTGGATATCGTAATAGGAATAGAAATCAACGCCAGCAAAATCGTCAGCAGCAACAGCAGGTTGCTAGTATCACAATTCCAGTCGTTCCTCAACATCACCAACAACCACAACAACAGCAGAATCAACAGGGTTATAGAAGATTTCTGGATCAAGGCCGGGTGGTGAATAAACAATTTGACACGCCTCCGATGTTGTATTCTCAATTGCTTCAACATCTGTTACAGTTACAATTGGTACAAAAGCGAACCATGGCTCCTCTGACAGGACCACCACCACCCGGTTATGATGCAAATGCTCGTTGTGAGTTCCATTTCGGGGCACCTGGGCACAACATTGATAATTGCAAGGCCTTTAAATACAAAGTTCAGGATTTGGTGGATAGCAAGGCAATAAACTTTTCTCACGACGCTCCCAATGTCGTGCAGAACCCCATGCCCAACCATGGGGAAGCTGGAGTCAGTGCAATCATTGAAGACGAGAGTTTAGATATGATAACTGATGTCAATGATTTGAAGACACCGTTGGTCTTTGTGAAGGAAAAGTTATTGAAAGGAGGGATATTCCCGGGCTATAATGAATTATGTGCTGAATGTTTGAGTCATCCCGAGGGATGTGCAAGGCCGAAAAGCTGTACTCAGGGTATGATGAATGATGGAATGTTGCAATTTGACCGGATTGTTGAGAAGAAGTCTGAGGAGGTAATGGTTGAGGAAAGGAATGAGGTTGCAATGATCTCGATTCCATACAAAACTATAATTATCTCCGCGCCTAGGCCGCCAACCATAATCATTACCAAAGCTGGTCCTGTGCCGTATGAGAGTACCAAAGCAATTCCTTGGAACTACGGAGATGAGGTATATTGTAATGGGAAGAAACAGGAGTTGAAGAATTTGTCGGTTGATTCTGTGGATAATCTAGTTGGGGCTGGGGGAATTACTCGAAGCAGGAGAGTGTTCTCATCACCTTAAGTGGTCCCTGACAGAGCCGATAAGGGGAAGAAAGTAGTGGTGGAAGAAATTTCTCAAGCTGGTGAGAATAGTTCTTTAGAGAAGGAAACGAAGGAGTTCATGAGATTGATAAGAAAGAGTGACTACAAGATAGTGGATCACTTGCAGCAGACGCCTTCCAAAATCTCTATCCTGTCATTGCTGTTATGTTCGGAAGCGCACTGAAATGCTTTGTTGAGAATATTGAACACTGCTTACGTGCCTCAAGAGATATCGGTTAACCAACTCGAAGGGGTTGTAGCGCACGTCAACGCAGGAAATGGTCTAGGTTTCACGGACTTGGATCTGACACCAAAAGGCAAGAATCATAATTGTGCATTGTACATTTCAATTGAATGTTGTGGAGCCGTCCTGTCTCATGTGCTGGTAGATACAAGGTCATCTTTGAATGTGCTTCCGAAGAAGGCACTGATGAAACTAGATACTCGGGGTATTATGTGTACGCTAAGTGATCTTGTGGTGAGAGCTTTCGACGGTACAAGAAGATTTGTATTTGGAGAACTGACGTTGCCTATTCAGGTAGGGCCTGAAGTGTTTGATACAGTATTCTATATTATGGACATTCAGCCTGCCTATAGCTATTTGTTGGGTCGCCCATGGATTCACTCGGCGGGAGCCGTAACTTCCATGCTGCACCAGAAGCTCAAGTACATGGTGGGTGGCAGCATTGTCACTATATGCAGAGAGGAAGATATAATGATCAGTCATTTGTCTTTGTTTAAATACATTGAGGTGGATGGTGAAATCCATGAGACTCTTTGTCAAGCCTTTGAGACGGTGCAAATCAAGGATAAAGCACCGGTGGTGAGAAAAGCGCTCGAAGTGGCCATGTCGTCTTTCAAAGAAGCCCAGACAGTGGTGCAGGCTGGGGCATCACAAGGTTGGGGTCAAGTGCTGGATATACCCCATAAGTAGGATAAGTTTGGTTTGGGATACAACCCATCTTCATCCTCACAGAGCGCGTCGCACTACAAAGGGTTGGTGCAGTTTACCAAAGGCTAAGTTATCTTCGAGCGGACCAACGCTGTTTTAGATGAAGACGAGGATAGCGACTGCGATATGGACTCGTGGATTCGGCCGCGCATTCCAGGACAAAGCCTCAACAATTGGTCTATCAAGGAATTCATTCAAGTGACAACGGAAGAGTAATACTTCATTTTTCTGATTATTGTACAACCCTATGTTCTACCCGGAGCATAGTGGTTCTTATCTTCAGGGCATGTTTGTTTATGCTTGCACAATCTTTTTCAATCAATCAAAGGGCATTTTCTACATTCAAAAATTGTGATCCTTGTTTTTCATGTTTAACAATAAATTGGCAATGTGGCTTTGTGCTTGTTTTGCATATCATTTTAAGCATTTAACCATTATCATTGCAGGATTCACATTGCAGATGACACCGCGCCAGAGACATCTATGACTCGCTTCGAATTTGATAATATGATATTTCAGGCTGAAGAAGAGATTGATGAAGATGAAGACTTACCAGAAGAGCTAGCTAGACTTTTGAAACAGGAAGAAAAGGTTATTCTGCCTCATCAGGAGGAAATCGAGGTTATTAACTTAGGTTCTGAGGAAGTTGTGAGGAATGTTCAGATAGGGGTTGCGTTGCAGAGCGACCTCAAGCAAATATTGATTGGGATGCTCCATGAGTATAGTGATATCTTTGCTTGGTCATACAAGGACATGCTCGGGCTTGACACCAACATTGTGGTTCATCACTTGCCGTTGCGTGAAGAGTGTCTTCCAGTCAAGCAGAAGCCCAGGCGTATGAGACAGATATGGCTGTGAAAATCAAGGAAGAAATCCAGAACCAGTTGGACGCAGGGTTTTTAGCCGTTACAACTTACCCTCCATGGGTCGCCAACATTGTGCCGGTGCCTAAGAAGGATGGCAAGGTACGGATGTGTGTTGATTACAGAGACCTGAATAAGGCGAGCCCGATGGATGATTTCCCGCTCCCCCACATTGACGTATTGGTTGATAAAACTGCTCAATATTCCGTGTTTTCCTTCATGGACGGTTTTTTCGGTTATAACCAGATCAAGATGGTACCGGAGGACATGGAGAAAACAACGTTTATCACGCCGTGAGGGACTTTCTGTTATAAGGTAATGCCTTTTGGGTTGAAACATGCAGGGGCAACCTATCAGCGGGCTATGGTCACTTTGTTTCATGATATGATTCATCATGAGATTGAGGCCTATGTTGATGACATGATAGCAAAGTCACAAACGGAGGAGGAACATCTGGTCAACCTGTTGAAGCTGTTTGAAAGGCTCAGAAAATTCAGGTTAAGGTTGAATCCTAATAAGTGCACTTTCGGTGTCAGGTCAGGAAAGTTGTTGGGGTTCATTGTTAGTGAAAAAGGAATCGAGGTCGATCCTGCAAAAATAAAGCTATTCAAGATATGCCAATGCCGAAAACAGAAAAAGAGGTTTGTGGTTTCTTGGGGAGATTGAATTACATTGCTCGGTTCATATCTCATCTCACAGTCACGTGCGAACCAATGTTCAAATTGCTAAAGAAAGATCAGGCGGTTGTCTGGAATGAAAATTGCCAAAGGGCATTTCATAAGATAAAAGAATATTTGCAGGAACCTCCAACACTGTTACCCCCAGTCGCTGGAAGACCTTTGATAATGTATCTAACGGTTCTTGAGAACAACATGGGTTGTGTTCTCGGTCAGTATGACGAGACTAGAAGAAAAGAGCATGCAATATACTATATGAGTAAAAAGTTCGCAGATTATGAGTCTCGGTACTCGATGTTGGAGAAAACGTGTTGCGCACTCGCGTGGGTTGCCAAACGTTTGAGACAGTATACGCTTAACCATACAACCATGCTGATTTTGAAGATGGATCCGATTAAATACGTCTTTGAAAAGCAAGCACTTTCGGGGAGGATTGCCAGATGGCAGATGGTACTGACAAAGTACGACATTCAATATGTTTCTCAAAAAGCCATCAAGGGAAGTGTTCTGTCAGAATACCTTGCCGAACAGCCGTCGATGATTATCAACCTATGAAGTTTGAATTCCCTAACGAAGATATCATGTTCCTAAAGGTGAAAGATTTCGAAGAGCCATTACCCGATGAAGGTCCGGAAAATGGTTCTCAATGGCAGATGATATTTGACGGCACTGTCAACTCCTATGGTAGTGGAATTGGGGCAATTATCATGACGCCTCATGGCACTCATATACCATTCACTGCCAGGTTGACATTCCCTTGCACTAATAATGAAGCATAGTACGAAGCGTGCATCATGGGGTTGGAAGAAGCCATTGATATAAGGATCAAGAATCTGGATGTTTATGGCGATTCAGCGCTAGTTGTAAATCAAATCAAAGGAGAATGGGAGACCAGGCAACCCAATCTGATTCCATACATGAACTATGCAAGGAGGTTGTTGCCATTCTTTGATCGTGTAGAGTTCCATCACATGCCAAGAGCAGAGAATCAGATGGAAGACGCTCTGGCGACGTTACCCTCGATGTATAAGGTGAACTATTAGAATGATGCTCCAAGAATAGTCATCTCGCGCCTTGATAGGCTAGCGTTTGTATTTGCCATTGAGGAAGCCTCTGATGGCAAGCCATGGTTTTATGACATCAAAAACTTTCTTAAGAAACAAGAGTATCCGCCAGGGGCGTCGACCCGGGATAAGAAGACTCTGAGAAGGTTCTCTGACAACTTTTATCTGAATCAGGATGGTGTACTCTACAGGAGGAATTATGACTTGATATTACTCAGATGCATGGATGAGAAAGAAGCAAGCTTGCTTATGGAAGAGGTCTACAAAGGAGCCTTTGGTACACATGTCGGCAGGCACGCCATGTCTCGAAATCTGTTACGAGCAGGGTATTATTGGCTGACGATGGAATCTGATTGCTTTAAGTTTGCAAAGAAGTGTCATAAATTCCAGATTTATGCAGACAAGATTCATGTGCCGTCGTGTCCTCTGAACGTCATGGCATCTCCTTGGCCTTTTTCCATATGGGGCATTGACATGATTGGCAAGATCGAGCCAACTGCATCCAATGGACATCGTTTCATCTTGGTCGCCATTGATTATTTCACCAAATGGGTGGAAGCATCCTCCTATGCGAATGTCACAGAGCAAGTCGTAGCCAGATTTATCAAAAAGGACATCATCTATAGATACAGAGTGCCTGAAAGAATCATTACTGACAATGGTTCAAATATTAACAACAAGATGATGAAGGAATTATGCCAGAATTTCAAAATCAAGTATCACAACTCATCTCCCTATCGTCCGAAGATGAATGGCGTTGTTGAGGCGGCCAACAAGAATATCAAGAAGATAGTGTAGAAGATGGTTATAACCTATAAAGATTGGCATGAGATGTTGCCCTTCGCTTTGCATGGATATCGTACCACGGTGCAAACTTCAACTGGGGCAACTCCTTTCTCGCTGGTGTATGGTATGGAAGATGTCCTACCATTAGAAGTCGAGATTCCATCTTTGAGAGTTTTGGTCGACGTCAAGCTCGATGAGGCAGAATAGGTAAAGAACAGATTGAATCAGCTTAGCCTGATGGATGAGAAAAGGCTAGCATCTATTGCATATGGTCGATTGTATCAGAGCCGGATGAAGAAAGCTTTCGACAAGAAAGTGTGCCCTCGAAGCTTTCAGATGGGCGATCTTGTGCTGAAAAAGATTATCCCTCCACAAACAGATCACAGGGGCAAATGGACTCCCAATTATGAAGGTCCATACATCGTGCGAAAGGTCTTCTCTAGAGGAGCCTTGCTGTTATCCACCATGGATGGTGAGGATTTTACATCCCCTGTGAACGCATACGTAGTTAAAAGATAATTTTCTTAAAGAGACCCGCTGGAAAGAAAAAAGAATATCCAGGCAAAAATGGGGCATCCCGGCGAACCATAAAAAGAATGGGTTCGGGAAAGAGTTAAGGATAAAAGAAAAAGATGTAAACCCGCAAAGTTGAAAACCTCAAAAGGCGACTTTGGAAAAAATGGGTATCCCGGTGAATTGAAAACCCGCAAGGGCGATTCAGGTAAAAGTTAGGGATTTAAAAAGCAAATGACTGCAGTTTGCGTGTGATCTTCAGAGCTTAGTGGATTGAGGGAGGACCTGAGGGTCGTTTATCTGAACCAATCTCTTCTGAAGACGAAGCATCGGTGAAGCATCAGAGTCATGTGAGTCATAAATGGATCAACTTATGGTGTTCGTCTGTGCCACATTGCCGACATTTTGTATATTTCTGTGCATTTCTGTATATTTTTGTGCAGCTTCCTCTTTTCAAGGGTTGCATCTGTTGTAAAATCTTGCCATTTTCAGGCCATCTGTCAATAAAACATATACTATTCAGTAATTGTTTGTTTTGCTTTAGCCTTATTGTTTTGTTTGCGAAAAACTCCCGATGTTTTTAATAAACTGTGCATACATAAACTTGTAGGCTTTGCCAATAATCGTTAAAACTTTGAGTTATTCGAACAACGTCATGGATGATGACTGAGATAGTTCCTTTGTACAGGATATCTTGTCTGTTTGTTCATTTTTGCAGGGTCGCTACCCTTGGGGCAATTAGTCAGAGGTGTATCTCCGGTATGATCACCATTTCCCCCAGCTATTGAAGTTCGAACATCTCTATCCCCGGAAGAGTTGGGTGTAGGTGGACCAAGCATTTAAGTGTGTACGCTTATACCCAGCAGTTGGTTGGTACACGGTTAGCTCTTCGCAATTCGAGACCGAAGTCTCCAGCAGAGTAAGGTTATCCCCAGAGGGTTGAGATTGATATTCCCAGCAGAGTAAGTGTGTACGCTTATCCCCCAGTAGTTGGTCAGTACACATTTAATCCCCGCAGGTTGCAGGTGTGCACTTACTCTCTCAACGAGTCGAGTTCGGATTTCTTTCTACCATGCAGGGGTGGAACTTTTCCAACAGTGGGGAAATGTCAGGTGTTGTCTCCCCACAGAATTTGAACGTATAACTTTGTATCCCCTCAGAGTTCAAGTTATTGACTCATCCCCAAGCAGAGGTCGATGTTATTTCCCTCCTTGGGCGATCCCCAGTAGAGTTGGCTTTTCCCCTAGCAGGTTAGCAGAGTTGTCTCTATCCTCAGCAAAGTCAGCATGAAGTAATTCTATTTCCCCGCGGAGATAGACTATTTCCCAGCAAGTTCGGTAAGTTTGTGATCCCTAGCAGAGTGGATCTATAGTAGAGGTAGGTTATGCCTCAGGTGAGTAATTCCCGACAGGTTGAATTTTGACTTTTTCCCCAGTAAGTCGTCACTTTCAGGTAAGTATTGGTGAGCCATTCAGGGCTATTTTCTTCAGCAGAGCATGTTGTGAATCTCGGGGGGTGATTCTGGATTCCTCGCAGAATTATTGATTCCCCAGTAGGATGAATTTGTTTTCAATGTCTGGTTATCTATCCGGCAGAGCTGTATTTTTCCCCAGAAGGGTTGTATTCTGGAAGGCCGTTCAGGGCATTTTCCTCAGCAAGTTTTGATGTGAATCCCCAGCTGAGTTTGAACTTCTTGTTCTCGTAAGAACTTTGTTCCCCAGTAAAGAAGTCGCCCAAGGTTTGTTTCCCAGTTTAAGTCCAGTGGCGATTGGCATGTGATAACCGTTTCCCCAGCATGGTGGTTTTCTCCTGAGCATTTATTTTGTTGATTTGGCTCCGTTGCGTTTTGCATTATGTGCATAGCATCCTTCAAACGCGTAGCATTTCCATTTCGTATGGAGCATTACGCCATTTTCAAACATACGCATGTGAAACATAAGCCAGGTTGTTACCTCTTTGTTTGCAGGTGTATCTCCGACAAATGACTGATATTTTCAGCCCATATGGTATCCAGGCCATGGTGCAATCTTTGATGGACGCGTTCATCTTATTATGTGTTCCTCAGTAGAGTTCCTTGGTTAAGTTTCTTCGCGCTTCCAAAGCAGAGTTATTTGGTTAAATTTCTCTTTTTCGCCCTGCCAGAGTTGCTTGGTTAAGTTTCTCTCTTCCCCAGCAGAGTATTCTCAGGATGTGTTTATCAGCTTCGGTTGATCCGACCTTTGGGTTGGATGCTCGCTTTTATTTAGCGAATGCCTGACAGTGATGTCAGATGTCGTTACCTTTGGGTTTGTTGCTCGCTTTTATTTAGCGAATGCCTGACGGCGATGTCAGATATCCTTACCTTGGGGTTCGATGCTCGCTTTTATTTAGCCAATGCCTGACGGTGATGTCAGATGTCCTTACCTTTGGGTTTGATGCTCGCTTTTATTTACCGAATGCTTGGCGGCGATGTCAGATGTCCTTACCTTTGGGTTTGATGCTCGCTTTTATTTAGCGAATGCTTGGCGGCGATGTCAGATGTCCTTACCTTTGGGTTTGATGCTCGCTTTTATTTAGCAAATGCCTGATGGCAATGTCAGATGTCCTTACCTTTGGGTTCGATGTTCGCTTTTATTTAGCGAATGCCCGACGGCGATGTCAGATGTCCTTACCTTTGGGTTCGATGCTCGCTTTTATTTAGAGAATGCCTGACGACGATGTTAGATGTCCTTACCTTTGGGTTCGATGCTCGCTTTTATTTAGCGAATACCCGACGGCGATGTCAGATGTCCTTACCTTTGGGTTCGTTGCTCGCTTTTATTTAGCGAATGCTTGACGACGATGTCAGATGTCCTTACCTTTGGGTTCGTTGCTCGCTTTTATATAGCGAATTCCTGACGGCGATGTCAGATGTCTTTACCTTCGGGTTCGTTGCCTATTGGTTGCAATAGATGCCTGACAGCAATGTCAGATGTTTCTCAATTGCGTGGATACTTGACAGTGAAGTCAGATGTTTTATACTCTGCAGATGCCTGGTGGCGATGTCAGATGTGTATCAACTTCAAGGATTCCTGACGGTGATGTCAGATGTTTTTATCAACTCAATAGAGGCCTAGCGGCGATGTCAGATGCTATGTGTTGACTAGATTTTCAATTTTGTTACTCGCTTTTACTTAGCGAATGCCTGGCGGCGATGTCAGGGGTCCGCGTCTTTGGATTCAATACATGTTTTTATTTAACAGTTGCCTGATGGCGATGTCAGATGTTTCTTCTCAGCTGCGCGTTGAGCCAGCCTTCGGGTTCAACGCTTATTATGTTCAATGGTTCTGACGGCAATGTCAGATGATTTACCGACTTGATGTCGATGCCTGACGGCAAGGTCAGATGCCTGACGGCGAGATCAGATGCTTTACCGACTTGATTTCGATGCTTGACGGCGATGTCAGATGTTTCCCCAAATTGATGCAGAGGCCTGACGGCAAAGTCAGAGGTTCAGTATCTGCTACGTGGTATCAGATGATCTTTTCGACTTAGTGTCGACGATTTGAAATTGGTAATCAGTTTGCTTGTTACCATTGCAACAATCAGTTCCGTTATTTCCGAATATTTCTATCCCCAATCAGAGTTTGCAGTTTATTTCTACGGTTGGAAAATTTCCGGGTTCTTTGGTATTCAACCATGTTTTACCTTGATTATTTGAAATTCGTTCGCTTTTCACTCATTTCGGTCCAAGTCGCTTGAATAGGGGCAGCTGTTGTACCCCAAAATTTGCCCAACCTTTTCTTTACTTGGCTTATTGTTTTCACTGCATTGTTCTAGCATTTGCATTTGCATATCATTGTTCATTTGCAGAGGATCAAGAGGTATGCATAACAAGAGGAGGTTTTTCAAAAGGTTCCAAGCAAGCTTGAATGCTCATCAAGTCATCAGAAGTTGGTCAGAGCTCTTTGAGAAAGTGAATGGATTATATTGCTTATCTCCTATCTTGGAGGCCAATTGTGGTTCATCTGAGTATCACAAGTTAATGGATATGGATATGAGATGTTTTGAATCTCAATAAGTGCTTTGAGAGTCATTGTGGAGCTTATGCAAGTTGTTATATCACGTGCAAGAGGTTGCAGTCAAAGGATTGTACACCTAAGGTTTCATCTTCCTAGTGCAAGATCCATTGTGGATTTGAAGGAGATTAAGAATTAGTTCTAAGTCTTTAGAGTCATGGATATTTGTGTTGAGGCATCTAAGATGTTATTTCAAGATCAGTTCAAGAAGAATCAAGAGTGTGAGAAGTTACTAAATTAGGGTTTCAGAGGTTTGTCAGTGTAAAATCCCCTGTTTAGTGTCTAACTTCAAGACCACATACTTCAAGATACAAGTTTCATCTCACTTTGACATAAACATGAGACTTGTAGAGCATGTTCTTAGATTTCTTTTGAGTACTAGAACTCATCCATTGGGTTTGTGGAACTCAAGTTATGATGCTAGCAAGTTAGAGGTCTCAGATGAATCATATTTTCAGTCAACTAACTTCCAAGGAACTTTTAACCTATAAGCTTGTTTCTCCTCAACTTTTGATGAACATCAAAGTTGTTCCTTATGATCCTAGCTTTCCAAAAAGTCCTAGAAGACCTTCATCTCATTTGTAGAACCCAAGCTATGAAGCTTGCAAGGCAGGGGTATTTTGGGAAAGTGAGATTATAGGTCATTTTCATTATAGGTCCTTTTCATGATCTTAAGCACTTCAAATGAAACTTTCTCCAACATGAAGGTTGCTTCAAATGATATCAATTTCATCCTAGAACATACGTTTGTCATGAATCTGGCAAGGTTAGAGAGATTGGTGAAGAAATTCAATGGAAAAGTGAACTTGAAGTCACGAATTAAATTGAAGTGGTTTTAATTCATTTACATGCCATATTTGTGCTCATTTTGAGTCACATTGTCATAACAAGTAGAATGCACAAATTGGATTTTAGGCATGAAGTGAAAAACACGTGCAAATCAAGGTTACTTCACAAGGAAGTTTCAAACCAAATCTCCACCATTAGATCAAATCAACGTTTAATTCCAATCCACATGATCAAAACAAGTTGCCACCAGCTGATTCAAATGAAATTCAAGTGAATTTGGAGCCAATTTCATGTGTGCATGAAACTTGCATTTCAAATCGGGCATTTTTGAAATTCATCCCAACCAAGCCATTTTGGGCCTCCAAACCATTCCAGGTCCATTGTATATAAACTTCAGATGAATTTTGAACCTTCATTCATGCAAATTCTTGGAGGGAAAGCATAATCCCAGTTTGAAAATTCAAGAGAAAAGTGAAAATTGGAATCTGAGATTCAAGCAATTTCAAGCAAAATCAAGTCAAGCATCATCTTCCTTGAAGTTTATTGAGTGATTTTGCACAATTGCAAGCAAGCTTAAGCACGTGTGAAGCTCCAACGGAGAGACTCCGTTAGGTATTCTTCTTTCTCAAAATTCTCTTCTGATATACATTGGATCCACTCCATTTTTGTTGCAATCTGAAGACCTACATTTGTAGGCAAATTCTAGATAGTTTGTGGATGTGTTTGATGCAATTACAGTTATGTACATGAAACTTTGATCGTTTGATTTGCTTTATTTGTGTGTGATAAATGAATTTGGATAATGGATCCGTGATCCATATAAGTTCCTCTTAAATTTGGTATATAATTTCGTGCAAATTGGTGAAGTCTAGAACCTGCAACTCCGACTGCGTTGCCAGAGAAGATAACCGGAACAGTGGTTCCGTCGTCTGGTTCTTTTTTCCGTTTGGCTTATGTGTCTTTCCACGTGTATGCTTTTAATGTTTGACTGAACTGGATCAACGGTCTAGATCGCTCTGACTAGCCAGCGTGTGTTTGTTGACTGTCACGCATATTAATGATACATTGTGTTTTGGCTTTGGATCCTGATTGTTTGGTTTTGGGCTTGGTTCGCTAATTGCACCCCTCACTCATTGTGGCCCATGGTTTTGAACTGCAGGAGTTGCTATTTGCCATGCTTTCCTTTATTTGTTTTATTTTCTTTTTTATTTGATTTCTATTTTGCTTTTAAATCATTTAAAATACCTCCAATGCTTATAAAATTCCACAAAAATCTTTTTGAGACACTTTGATGTGTATACAAATGTTTGGTAATTTTTATTTTTATTTTCCTTTTATTTTTGAATTAAAATGGAATTAAATGCTTGGAGTTGTTTTTAAATTGATTTTAATTGCTTCTTTCTTGTTCATGCCTAGTTCTTTATCCAATATTTCTCTCCAATGATTGAAACTTTTTTCTCATATCAATGATGAGTTGAAGACTTTTATAGAATGAGTTTTCCCCTAGTTTGACCATTTTTGGTTTGACTTCATTTTTGTTGACCCTCGACAACCCTCCTTCAAAGTGGAGCATCCTTGTGAATCAAATTCTTTGATGATGCTTTGAAGTGACTTTGGTTGTGATCTTTTAGCCTATGGTTCCCAACTATTTGATGAGAATTTGAGATTTTATTTAGTTATTTTTGAGCCTTTTTCCTATTTTTGAAGAAACATGCAAGTCAAGTTACTTCTAAGAGTGGTTCATACAAGTACTTGACCTAGTTTGATTTGGAAATGACACTTCTGGATCCCTTAAGCTCTCAACTTTTCTTGATTCATTTTGTTAACATGTTGAGCTTGCTGGTTATCAATTTATAGGTCATACACATGCTTACTTCTTGTGCTTGAGTTGCATTTTTTTAGGCTTTCCATTTGAAGTTCAAATGTTGAATGTATTTAAGACTTAGGTCTTTTTCCATGCCTATTCTTGCAATTCCTTTTGGTGTGTTTGATCTTTGCTTTGTGAATTCTCTCCTTTCATCCCCACTTCTGTCCAAGGATCCTTGAGTCTCATTTGAGATGGTTTGGTCCCTCCTTTGGAGGTACTTTGAACATGTCATGAATGGTGATTGTTTGAGGACTTTTGTATGCTTTCTTGCTTGAGTTCTTTTGTGTGCATTATTTATTCCTTTGATCTTGCATCATCTCATATGCATGCTTGGGGTTGAGATGTGCTTGTGGAGGCTACTGCCTCACACTTTTTTCCTCCCTCACTTTCATTCTAATTGTGCATTACATGTTTGGGTATTTTCTTTATTCTTTTGCTTTCTTCTTCTTCTTCTTTTGTCTTTCTTTGCCATGTTACCTTAGGACCTCTAATCTCTTTTGTTTAAGATTGATTATGATAGAACTTAGGCTTGAACTCATGCATGATAAAATTAGGTAGCCTTCCCTTTTCATCTCAATCATAGGTGCACTTTGCATGAGAACATTAGGTTGAGTCTTAGTCTCCCTTTAGAGTGTCTTTCTCTTCTCATCTTCAAACTTTCCTAAAACATCTAATAAAGGTTAAGGATTGTTGTAAGTTACGAGCCTTAGGTACTTGTGAAATGGTGATTGGGGGGCCTCCTCTCAATTATTTAGAGTGTTTAGCGTATGTCCTTTGGACGATATGTGACGCATTTTCTCCTAGGTCATAGTCTTTAGTGCAACATGAATTACAAACAATAATCAATGTACTTCTTCTCTAAAAAACACAAAAACAAACTTCAAATCTTTTTATCCTTCAGGATCTTAATTTGGAAAACCTTTTTCATAAGGAGAGTTTTGTTAACTCTTGGTTCTATCGCAAACAGGTAACACCTAAGTCTCCAATGGTCGAGCTGCATACACCTAACTGCAAGAACTAAGTTTTAACCCTACTCGGGCCTAAAACATTTGAACCAACCGGTGTTCTTGTTAGCCCGAACTACGTTTGCTTTGATTTCTCATACCAGATGAGGATACGTAGGCACAAGATGGTGATGTCTTGGCGAGCAACCTTCCCCCTTTCACCCGTAGTTAGCCGAACTAAGTTGACTCTGACTTTCCCATTGCACGAGGGAATACGTAGGCATAGAGCGGCGATGCTCTATCGAGTTTCTTTTCTTTTCTTTTGTCCCTGAGCCGTAGTTTAGATAGTAAACACCCTTTTAGATAGACAAAAAAGCGTGGATCCCGTCGAGTACGACAGACGTGAGGGGTGCTCACACCTTCCCCTTTGCGTAAGCGACTCCCGAACCCGAAATATGGTTGCGATGACCTATCTTCCCCCGTTTTTGTTATGTTTTCTCTGATATTTTCCTTTCCCTCTTTTGGGATAAATAACGAACGGTGACGACTCTTCTGTCATTTCCGGCCCCTCTTCGCAGCGATGCGACACTTCCTTGTTTACATAACCTTAATGTGCATGAGTACCTTTGTGTTGATTATACCATGTTTATGTGTTCTTAAAAAATTGAGTTTTTTATTGAATGTGACATTGAATACATGCTTGTATGCTTGAACCTTTGTAATGTTCCTACCTTGTTTAAGATCATGTTTGAACCCTAATATCCATGTTTGGTTGTTACCTACTTGTCTTAACATGTTCAAACTTGTATCCATGCTTAATTGTTCAAGTAATGCCTTAACTTGTTCACATGATGTTTGAACTTTAACTTGTCATCTTTAAGCCTGTTCACATGTCATCCATTGTATGTTTGCATCTTCATCCACATGTTATTGTCATAAACATGCCCCTTTTGCTCAAGTATACTTGGTTGTTACCTTTACTTGTCTTAAATTGTATTCATGATTGTGATGTTTTAACTTATACATGTTTACTTTGAAATTTTGAATGATACCATGTTAAGTAATGCCTTGACTTAAACATGCCTTATTTCATCTTTGAACCTTGTTTTCACCCATGTTAAGTGATGTTTCAACTTTCACATGTTAACTTGAACTTTGTTTACATCCATGCTTAAGTATTATAATGACTTATCAACTTTGGGATGTTCAAATTGTATTCATGATTAAGTGTTGTTATAACTTATTCATACTTGTCTTGTATTCATGATTAAGTGGTGTTAGTAAACCCTAATGCATGCTTGCTTTGATTATGAACTTAAACTCATGTCTATGATGTCTTAGTCTCGTTAGAACTATACTTAATGTATGTTTAAATGTTTTAACATCTTTGTCTTGCCTTGGTTGTCACCATGTGTTTTGAACTTCTTCAAACTTTGAATATGTTTGGTTGTTACCTTCTCCTTTATGACTTTGAAAATCTTCGCTTTGAATGTTGTCACATTTATCCTTATTCCTTGGTTGTAACAGTATTTTTTATCTTTTACAATTAACATCATTTTCGAATGTTACTTTGAATGCTTCAATTGATATCATGTTTGAATATCATACTTGTTCATATCATACTTTCATGTCATACTTCTTTAACTTTGTCAAGTTATTTCCCCCATGTGATGATTAGCTTGTTAGCTTCCATCTTTAAGTTTCCTTTTGTTCCTTATTCCAAGGGAAAGACTCTCTATTGGCTCAATGTCATAGGTAGCTTAGCCATACCCAATTCCCCTTTGACCTTGCTAAGTCAAGTAAGTGTTAACGCTTTAAAACTTACCTCCCCCTTTGAACCTTGATCATAATCAAGTGTTCATTCATCCTTAGTTAGGTGAACTACAAACACTCTGATTCCATCCTTGTGAAGATATGTAGGCACAAGACCGTGAAGTTTTGGCGAGCATACTTAGTGACTAAACCCTTAGCTTCCTATCCTTACCCATAAAACCCAAACATAAAACAACACAAAGCAAATAGAAAACAATAACACAAATATTAGCAAGAGGTTCCTATAGAGTACTATAGATGCTTAGGATGCTAACACCTTCCCTAGGTATAACCAACCCTTAAACCCTACAATCTCTTAACATTGTTGTTACATTGCAAACTTAGGGTTTTATACGATCTTTACCCTTTCTCTTGGATAAATCAAAGCCCGGTGGTAAATATTTAAATATTTTTTATTCAAGTTAATCAATAGCTTGATATCCAATTCTCACTACAACATAAATGGCGACTTTACTGGGGACACCTAAGAGGGTTAAACCTAACTTGCTTATATTTGTGATATTATTTTCTTGCTTGTTGTTTTGTTCTCTTATGGGTTGTTACCTTGTGTTGTGAGATAAGTCCCAACCTTGGACTTGAGCATAAAATAAGATAGGAAGGTGGTAGGTATATTCAAGGAGGATTATAGGGAGTTCATTCCCGACCAAGCTAACTTGAGAAATCACAACTCAGTGGAGGCACTTTTAAGAATGAGTATTATTGATCAAGAGGTTGTGAAAACAATATTATTTCTTATTGAGTCTATGAAGCTGAGAACATTTAGTAACCTTTAACCCCAGTTAGCCTTGTTAGGAATGTAGTGCGATGACTATGAGGGTGTAGACCTAAAATAGTTGATATGCGATACTGTACTCAAAAGAGGTACTCTTGAGAATATTATTAACTATCTAGTGATTGGTAAATTGATAATATCCAAAAGATGAATTGATGATTTTGAGAACTTTTTAGAACCCGTTGTACAGGTGCACAACAAACCCTAGTACATACCTAGTGGGAGTGGTAAACCTTTGACTTCATGCAAGCCATACACCATGTTTGAGTGTGATCTTTGCTTTGTTTGTGCATACTTACATTCATAAGCATCATTTTTCATCAAAAGTTTCATGGAACTTAGAGCTTTTTTTTGTTGCAAACATCATAGGATTATCATGGATTGTGAAAGAAAAAAGACTTTGAAGTAAAATTTCAAGATTCTAAGTTGGACGACCTTATTTAGGTGAACTACAAATGCTCTGATTCCATCCTTGTAAGGATATGTAGGCACAAGGCCGTGAAGTTTTGGTGATCATACTTAGTGACTAAACCCTTAGGTTCCTATCTCACCCATAAAACCAAAACACAAAAAACACAAAGCAAATGGAAACAATACAAATACTATCAAGAGGTTCCTATAGATTATTATAGATGCTTAGGATGCTAACACCTTCCCTAGGTATAACCAACCCCCGAACCCCACAATCTCTTAGCATTGTTGTTACATTGCAAACTTAGGGTTTTATACGATCTTTACCCTTTCTCTTGAATAAATCAAAGCTCGATGGTGAATATTTAAAGATTTGTGATTCAAGTTAATCAATAGCTTGATATCAAGTTCTCATCGTAACACCATGTAGGGTGAACGGGAGCATCTCGTGCCAATCTTTGTAGGTTTTCACCATCTTTTAGATGATCTTCTTGATATTCTTGTTGGCTGCTTCTACAGCACCGACCATCTTTGGTCGATAGGGTGACGATTTATGATGTTCAATTTTTAAAATCTCGCATAACTCATCCATCACTTTGTTATTTAGATTCAGCCTATTATCTATTGTTATCTTGAGAGGATGACAGTTCCTGTGATTTGTTAGGTGAAGATGACCTTTGTGATTTTTTGTATTATGCACCGAATGCGTTATTTCAAAATCGTGGTTATCCTTTGGAGATTTCAAAATCAAAGTAATTTTGTGTTCCTTTCAATGCTTTTATTATGTTGTCTCTACAATATTCAATGATTGTTTATTACAAATAAATTGTCGCTTTGCAAAAAAGCAAGTAAGATAAAAAATGAAGAGAACTTTCGATAAAAGACATTTTATTGATAAGAAATTGACCCGTAAATGGGTGATTACAAAACGAAGCAACTCCTAAAAGAGGTAATTGCAAAAAGGTAAAATTACAATGACAATAGAAAAACTTGGATTTCCATTGAGTTCCAATTATTCTATAATTCATATATCCTTGAAGATCTCAGTACTTTGCTTTCGAAGAGAGTGACTAGATCGATTCTTCCCATCCGGGGTTTCCATTGTTATGGTGAATTTACATATTCTTGATAGATTGCAGCCTCTTGCCTTTTAAATCTTTAACATTTGTCTGGACCTCCCTTCTGGGTTTTTAGTCCATCGTGATACCCTTTTTTGCCTAAGCTGCCACATGAGGTTTTCAACTTAGCAAGTTTTTCATTTCTTTTGATTTTATCCCTAATTTTTTCCTGGACCATTCTTTTTGTGGTCCACCAAGATGCCTATTTTTACCTAAGACGCCCCTTGGGGTGTTTGACTTAGCTGGTATATTTTTAGGCGAAGTATTTTTTGACTGCGTCTGAGTTCAGTAGAAGTGGGAGATCTTCATCGTCCATAGTTGTGAGATTCATAGCTCCTCTAGAGAAGAATTTCTTCATAACGTATGGTCTTCATAGTTGGGTGTCCACTTTCCTCGTGAATCGATATAGATTGGTTCGCCTGCTTGGAATTTTCGAGGATGAACCTTCTTGTCAAATGCTTTATTCAGCCGCTTCTTGTATACTTAACTGTGGAAAAGGGCTATCATGCGCTTCTCTTTAATGAGGTTGATTTGATTAAGCCTTGTTTAAACTCATTCAGCTTCTCCAAGATTTGTATTTGTTAAGATCCTTAGTGAGAGAATCTCTACTTCCACGGGAAGTATTACATCCATGTCATATACAAAAGAGAAATGGGTTTAACCAGTTGAAGAGCATACTGAAGTACGGTATCCATGTAAGGAAAAAGGTAGCATATCGTGCCAATCCTTGTATGTTTTCACCATCTTTTAAATAATCTTCTTAATGTTCTTGTTTGCTACCTCAACAACGCCATTCATCTCTGGATGGTATGGCGATGAGTTATGGTATTCGATCTTGAAAGTTTTGCATAACTCATGAGTCGATTGCATAACTCTAATAAATTGACTTACAAGGTGAAAAATGGTTCGACGTTGGATCGAGAATTATTTTGAAAATAGGTTTGAACATACACATATGAGAAGGAAATTAAGGGAAAATATAGTATGATCATCAATCACTTGTGAGCAGAGGCACAAACATCATGAACAAAGTAGGATAACCATAAGGAGGATTCGTTAATCAAATTAAATGTAAGTATTTAATAAGATTAACTAAAAAATAAATAAAAAAACATCTAAAATAATTATTTGACTAAAAAAAGCTCGTTTTTTTAGATTTTTATTAGGAAACAAAATTATTAAAATATAACTAATTTAACTAAACTTTCATATTTAATAAAATTAATCTCTAATTAGATTAATTTATTAAATATAAATTTTTAATGAAAGTAATTAAAATTTAATTTAGAAAATATTTTTTAGGTTTTTTTATAATTAATGATAAAAAAGAAGATAGTGAAAATTAATAAAAAGGAAATTAGAAAACAAAATAAATAAATAACAAAAAACAAGCAAGAACAAAAAAGGAAGTGGGCTGGACTTTCTTAGAAATTTGGGGGTGTGTTTTGAAAATAATCCTAAGCCCAAAAGCAAAAGCCCGTCGTGGTGGAGGGTCTACCTCAGGCCCTCAGTCAACTCAGGTGACTGTTGACTAATTCCTGAGCATTGGATCTGAAGCTGAGTCAACACTGACTCCATCAAAGGGCTTAAAATAAGGGCGCGTAGTAAGAAATCAAAGGAAGGTAACGCTGGATCAAAGCATGAAGGCTGATGATGTAGCCAGATTCAACACGACAGTGACAAATGTTATCATCCCTCAATCCAACTCAAGAAAAAAACATGTTGGCGGTGAATGTTAAATGGGGAAGAAATATATAACCTTTAATGAAAAGCTAAACCCTAAAACACTTTCATGTTGTTCACCCTCTTCATATTTATCTCCCTCTCTCTCTCTGATGGAATTTCCTTGCCGGAGAATAAGAAAAAGGTCGTCGGAGAAGACGAAGCACGACAAAAATCACTGTCTTCTCCGGCTTGGGACCTTCATCTCAACTCAAACCCAACATAGACCCCTACCCTTTATTCGCCATGAAAACGAATCTACCACTAATTTCATCAAAACCCTAACCAAAATAACCAAATCAAACCGCACCTTTTTCAAACCCTAAATCTAAAACTCCATCAAATCGCGGCAACAATAATAAAGAAAAGGCAAATGCATGGAGGCAAGCAAAGTTTTACAAAAAGAAAAATCTTGAAGTAGAAAACTCACTCTTGAAGCTCCCAAGCGCAGGTATGAATTTCCTCCTTCTTCTCTCCTTCTCTTTTTTCACGGTCGTTTAGGGTTTGTTGTGTAGAAAAACTTAGATGAATAGCTCCTTTATATACTGGTTTCATTAGGGTTTTAGACAAGTTGTGAGGAATCCTTTTCTGAAATACCACTGCACTGCTATACTAGGGATGGTCTGGTACGAATTTGTCTTTTTCTATTTTCATGCTAGAATGGTTGTACCGCGTCTGCTGCTTCTCTTCCTGCCTTGCCATTTTTATGAATTTTGAATTCTGCCTTTATGTGATCCCTACTGAACCTGTACTGATTTTTTATTTTGAATAAACTTGTGGGTGTGGGTGTGGGTATGCTTAAAGTTATTGCACAAAAAAAAGGACATGTATGCTATGGAAATTCTTAATTGGTCTTATGGTTTGTGATGAACTTTAATGATGATTATGGTATGGAGTTTGGAATGGGATTTTTTGCTATGAATTTGTAAGAACTTGATTAAAATGTTAATTGGTTTGGTTGTTGTTGACATGAATTTGCTTGCTTAGGATATGAATTGAATTTGATAGTTTTGGTATGAAATATTCATGTAAGATGAAGTATAGATCTTGGATGTTCGCAATGAATTTGTGGCATGATTTGAGACTTAGAATTGAACTTGGAGTTTTGTTGTAGCATTAGACTTTGAAAACTTGTTTTTGACATGACTTTAGAATTAATGATCAATTAACATGAGTTTGGTGTGATGAATTGGCGAGCATGACTTGGTGACATGTCTTGAATTATGGATGAATTATGATGAATGAATTGGCTTCAGATTTCGGTTGTGATTTAGATTTTTTATTAAGAAATGAATTGGTTTTGGTTTGTGGTTTGTGTCTTGGATAAGTTGAATGATGATTATGTATTATTTTGTTTTGAATGATGGATCATGACATGGAATGGATTTGATAGTTCTTGGTATGACTTAAAATTGGGAATTTTAGAGTTGTTTGGATTGTATGTGACATGAATTGAGCTTGGACATGATGAATTAACGTGAATTTGTGTGACGAATTAACATGAATTGGTTTTGGTTTCCTTTAGGAGCAACATGAAGATTTTAGAAGAGGTTTGAAGAATTGGGAAAAAACTTGGCTCAAAGTGATGGCATCCATGACTTCTTTGGTATGAAGGTAAGCTATGAAAGTAAAAGGTAGCTTAGAGTACCCTTATGCTTACGTGAACATCTTTTGTCATTTGAATTCATTCATCAATCATTCTTGACTCATTTGTAGGATATAAAAGGTCATGAAGAAGATGTCACGTGGAGGCAAGAACTTAGCATGAAGATGAAGATAACCTTGGAGCAAGATCTTGGTAGGAATGAAGCATGAAGTCCACTATTTTAGGCCTAAGCTTGCTAATAGAATTAGGACTTGCATGACCATGTAGATATTGAACTTTGAATTCAAAATGAGCATTTAGCCTTTGTTGCGGTGGAAATAGGATATCAAACTATTAATTAGTTTGAATCACAATTCTTAATTCACAACCGCTCTTTGATTTATTCGAAGGAAAAGGTCAAAAGAGGGAAAACCTGGCACTCCTGGGGAATATTCCTGAGGAAGGTAATGCAATTTCACTGAGGAACAGATGCTTCCACTGAGAATGGGGTTCAAGAACATATATCACTTGGAGGATACCGGGGATATCTCTGCAGTCTTGAGAGTCATTGGGGATTTATCGGATGGATCCCAAAAGTGTTGTCAGCTTAAAGTCTCGCTGGGGACTGTTACTGGGAAGATGCTGGTATGATCTCTGCTGTCTTGGAGATTACCAGCTCAGCCCAAAGTGTTGTCAGCTTATAGTCTCGCTGGGGACTGTGTCGGCTTAAAGTCTCTCTGGGGACTGTGTCAGCTTAAAGTCTCTCTGGGGATTGTGTTGAGGAAATGTTTAAGATGTAGATTCTGCAACAATGAGATTTAGTGGGGAATGAAGACCGCCGGGAGTAAAATCCATCGGGTGCATGAAGAATGTCATGAAACGAAGCTAACTTTGATCTCAATGGACTTTGTCGTAGTCGCCATTTTGAAAATATCATGCCCCAGAGTACCTGCTTCGTGAGGAAAAGTCAGCTCAAGAGGATTTTACAGAGAAACATGGAGTCCAGATGCCCCACTGTTTTCCAACTCTTGGAGAGATTTGTCAGATCTCGACATAACTGGCTCAGATCAACGGTGACATGACTGAGTCTTCAAAAATAGCTCTTAAGAATGTCAGGCTCGCATTGATGAGAAAACTGGAAACCATCTGCCCCTGTTTAGCAGGATTTGTGACATCTATATGTAAGTTTCTAAGATATCAGGCTAAACCGACACGCGTGAAATGCTATCCTGAAACTATCAATGTAACAATATATTTGTCTTGAAATTTTTGTTTTTGAAAAAGATATCACTGTAACTCGTGACCGAAATCACTAGTTAGGATATAAGTTTAATTTATAATGCCAACATGAATTTTTGAGCATAGCTCGTAGGAGTCAGGAAACGCTATCTCGCCGAGTATGCTTTCAAGAGAATTCCTACTTCAATTAGTTCTTTTAAAGGTTGTATCGTGGCTTGGTTCACGGTTTAGAAACAAAGGATAAAGGCAAAAAAATGTTATTAGCACCCACCCATTCTTCGTGATGTTCTCCAATCCTATTCAGTTAACGGGATACGAGCACTCATATCTCAATCGGGTTTGATATGGTCGGGAACTCATTAAGGCTTTGGACATGGCAGTCACTCACCTATTTCTTTAGTGTTTGATCAACATGACTTTGTTCTTTATTGGGGGATTTCCTTTGTATTTTTTACTTGTATTCCTTAACTTTTGTCTGGACGTCGTCTTTTGGATTTGACTTTAGAGTCCAGCGGGATGCCCCAGTTTTGCCTAAGTCTCCTTCATAGGTTTGGACTTAGTGGGCTATATTTTTTCCGACTAAGTCGTGTGACTCTTTTGAAAGGCTTGTGACTGCCCCACTCTTTAGGGATAGTCATTGACTTCTAACTCCATAGGATGTTTAAGGATAAATTCTCGAAGGTTCACTCCTCCTTTTTTGAGAGTCTGAGCGCTCAATCGATTTAACTGAAAAACTACCCTGCCCCAGGTTAAAATGAGGTTTTAATTTGGAAAAGAAGAAAACTCCTACTTCATGGCTCAAAGGGGGTAAAGAGGGATTATCTGCCTTATATATCCATTGTTTTGGGATTTGAAACAATGCCTTACATCATTAGTAGGTTTCAATCGCGAGCATACGACAAGAGATCTGACGTTTTTGGTTCATCATCCTCCTCCTAATTCTCTATCGAAGCAAGAGATCGGGTAAAGTTGGCATTATAAGTTTATAAAAAATTATTTTTAATGAGTGAAACGAATGGATTTATTCAAGACAAATATGCATTAATTATTCCAAAATAAACAAGTTCGTACATGCTAATTATGCTTAATCAAAGAAACAAAATACATAAACAGAATGAATTGTATGACAAATCCTCCTATAGTAACAGCTGGGTGAGGACCCACAACGGTGTTGGTAATCTCAAAAACAATAGTAGGTTGATTATCCATCTTCACCTTAAGGGCTTGCAACATCTCCATAATCTGCCCCACACTTCCTCGAAGATCTTCGAGTTCATGGCTGACACGGTCGATCTCTTGAGCTTGTTCTTCCATCCTTTTTCGAGCTTGGGCTCTAGTATTGTACTGATGCGGAGGACCCAGGCTGACGAAACTGGAAGGCGAGAGAACCGAGGATAAGACTCTGGGAGACACATGTAATGCAAAATATGATGCTAAAATGCAAAATGATTTCATGGAATTCAAATATTTACGAATATTGCAGAATACCAAAACTTTATTTATTACTTTGAAAACGGATTACCAATAACATTCTTAGAAAAGTCTTGGCATAATAGCTAAATAAAAGCTAATAATGACCCTAAGGAAGCTTCCTGTTCTTCCCCTTACTCTGCTCTTCGGGCTAGGCCTTTTTGAGGATGAGCCTATCTTCAAAAGGTAAATCGAGAGTTAGAGGAAAATAAATCCTTCATCAAAACCAAGCAAGGGTACGTTGGAAAAGTCTTCACAATTGTTGGTGATTAGTGTCCTTGATGTCGGATAACTTCAAGCATATGGCTTTAGCAACGGTCTTGTCCTTTAGGGTCTTTCTCCCAGAAAGGGAACGAAGACTCCTTCAGAATAGGTAACTCCACCAATTGAGAGTACTCTTCTAGGGTAGGCAAGAGCTGGTACTCGAGGGATGTAAGGAAAAGATAATCTGGATCCTAGAACTGTAACAAAGTCGAAAGGAAACCTTCGTCTACTTGAGGTTTCAACAAAAATAACGGCCTTCCATACTTGTTTATGGATCCTTTGTTGATCTTGAACCAAAGCTCCTAGCTTCCTTAGGTCATATAACTTAAGTCCTTTAAAAGAATATCTCAAAGTTTTTTTTTGTAATCCATGGTATCCTGCAGTATTCATAAATAAAGTTTGAATTCCATGACATGTAATGCAATGTGATGCTTTATGGATGCAAATGCACATGTACAAAGTCCTAGGTTAAAGGTATATGTCAGGAGTTAGGGTCTACCCATCCCCATAAGGTATGTACTACAGTTAGTTGTACCTGCACAACAAGGGTTCTAAAGCGGTGCCCAAAGTCATCAATCCATCTTTCGGATATTATCAATTTCCCGATTAACTCGGTGGTTAATAATATTCTCAAGAGAATCTCTTTTGAGTGTAGTATCGCGTAGAAACCATTTTGGAATTACTCCCTCATAGTTCCCGCACTACGTCCTAGATAAGGCCAAAGTGGTGTTAAGGTACTACGGTCCCCAGTATCACAGACTCCAATCGACAATAGTAAAAGTTTTCACGATTACTTGTTCAACCGAACCATTTTCGAAAGGGTCTCAACTGAGCGGTAATTCTCAAGTCAGCTTGGTCGGGATTCAACTCCCTATAAGCCTCATCGAATATATCCCCATCCTATAATAAGGTCACTCAAGTCCGGGTGTAGGACTTATCTCACAATAACGGGGTACCCCCCAAGCAAGGCACAATAATAATATATACAAGAGAATAAATAATGGAAAATATCATACAATAAACAAAATAGGGGTAACCCTTAAAAGTTATGGCGTTCTCCCCAGTGAAGTCGTCATTTTCTGTTGCGGTGGAAATAGGATATCAAACTATTAATTAGTTTGAATCACAATTCTTGATTCACAACCGCTCTTTGATTTATCTGAAGGAAAAGGTCAAAAGAGGAAAAACCTAATTTTGCATCGTAAACACAATGCGGGGAGAGACCTAGGTAAGGGGTTGGTTAAGCTTAGGGAAGGTACGAGCACCCTAAACTTATGTAGTACTCTACAGGAGCCTTTTGTTTATTATATGTTTTTTTTATTTATTATCTGCTTTAATATATATTGAGCTAAGGGATAGAGTGACCTAAAGACCTAAGGGTTAGTCCTAAGTTTACTCGGCAAGATTCACATCTTGTGCCTACATATCCTGGATAGGGAATGGAATCATAGTAATCGTAGTTCCCCTCGAAAGCGAGGTTAGAAACGTCTTGACTATGGTCAAGGTTTTAATGGGAAATAAACGTATCTTAAGGACACGCTTACATGGAGTCTTTGAAACTCCTATTTCTATGTTGAATTTGTTAATTGAAAATTTAGGGTTGAAGTTAGGGATTCCACGGCGGGAAACCCTAAACAGAGTACGGCGACTCTTTGACCTAATGCTAGGGTAAAGGGCATTTTCGTCCACGGCGGGACACCTAGGCTATTAGGGTTTTTGAAACGGTAAAAAATTAGGGTTATTGACTCGGCGGTCAAACGGCTAGACCTAATTCCTTCGGAGGGATTCTAACGGCTAAACGTGCAAAATACGGCAAGATTAAAGTGCGGGAAGTAAATAAAACGGTAAAGAAAGCGCCGCGACGATCACTCGCGTAAATTACAAATCCCCAAAAAATGCAAAATAAAATAAACCGCGACCATGGCCTCGCGTAAATTACATCCATGGAACAAAATAAACTGAATAAATATTAATCAGAATTTAAGGATAATCTGAGGAGAGAAACAGAGAACATTAGTGAAAAGTTAGACGGAATTCAATGGCAAATAACAAAATAGTGAAAAAGAAAAAATTACGAATTTGGACATTGTTATTGTTCTTAATACTTTTTGAAAAAAGATCTTAATTTTAATTTTTGAAAAAAAAGAAAAAAAGACGAATTTTAATGTTAATATCAAAAGGTTTTTAGTTTTCATTATATTTAAAAAACATAGTTAGTGTTAATTATAAAAAAGAAATTCTTTTAATTTTAATTAAAAAAAGTTAATTGTGGCCAATAATGTTAAAGGTTTTTTTGGTTTTTCATTTTTAAAAGACATCTTTAGTTTTTTCTATTTTAAAGAGAGTTTTAATTCATATTAAAAAAAATTAATTCGTATTTTAAAAGGTTTTAAATTATATATATTTTTTAAAAATTTTAAGTTATATTTTTTAAGAAAAGAAAAAAAAATTTGAATTATATTTAAAGGAAGCAGAGTTTTAATTAAAAAATTAGGATAACAAACATAATAGTAATAAATAAAATAAAAATAAGAAAAGAAGTTGAATTTTAACTTTAAAAGCTTTTTAGTTTTAATTTTGCAAAAAAAATAATTTTATTCTTAAATTTTAAAAAGGGATTTAGTTTTATATTCAAAAAAAATGTTTTGGTTTTTAAATTTAAAAGAAATCTATTTAGTTTAAAAAGTGTTTTAGTTTAATTTAAAAAATGTTTTTGTTATTTTATTTTTAAAAAGGGTTATATTAATTTATAAAAAGAGTTAAATGAATAAAAGAAGGTTATTATTATTATTTATTTTTAAGGAAATATTAAGAAAAGGAAAAATTATTATTTACAGTTTTTATATTTTTATTATAATTACCAAACAAAAACCATGAGATTTCATAAACCCATACCTTTCGGCCGATTGGCGGTGATGAAATTTGATGGAGGTATTGATGCTCGTCCTCTAGCGATGATGAAGCTATCTTCCCTCTTCTGATAAATCGTGAGAACGGCCGCCATTTTTCTCTTTTGTCTCCTTCCCCTTTTATCAAATGCAACTCATGTTTATATAGGTAACAAATTAGGGTTAACTCTAACCTAATGCCCGCTTTAAAGCCCAACTTAAATAATTAGTCAAAGCTAAAAAAAACAAACTAAAACAAACTTAAAAGAATAAAATCTTTTCTAATATTTTTAATTTTATGATTTTTGGATGTTTTTATGAATAATATGGAAAAAAGTGAAAAAAAAATTTAAAATTTTTTTAAATAAAATACGAAAATAATAATTAAATAATAAAAAAAACTATTTTTGTTATTTTTTTATGAAAATAGAAAAGTTAGAATAAAAATAAAAGAAACAAAACAAAAAGTGAAGAAGGTGAGATTCGAACTCTCAACCTCTCACACTCACAACTCCTTACACAAGGTCTCTTACCAGTTGTGCTATTTTATTCATTCAAAATAAAGTGACACTAGAAACCGTGTAAACTAAAAGAGCGCGCCACATGATATTTTCTTGCAACAATCAAACAACTGCACCACCCGTTAGTGGTTAGTTTAAACGCAATGCACAATGAAATGGGATGCAAGATGAAACGACTAATCTTAGGGCAAAATTTGGGGTATTTCAGCCTTCTTAATCATGTAACCTTGATTTGGCGTTTTGTAATGGTTTTGGTAATTGAAATTTGAACATTGTAAGTTAAACTGTTTAGCATTTGTAAAGTATTTTGTTATTTTCAACATACACCTTCGAACCAAGTGATTGCCTTTACCTTTAGTGATCAAACGAATGTCACACTTGGATCTTTGATAATGAATCATGAAATCTTGGTTGAAGTCTTGTAATGTACCTCTTTTTAGAACCATTTAACTTTGTGGTGGTTGATGCAGCATAACATTTCTAATTCAAATGGTTTTTTTATGTGCCTTGATGCCTTGTCTCTTTTTTTTTCAAATTTGAATTTGGATAGGCATTGTGTTCTAACATTAGATTTGGATTCTTCTTCACACAACTTTGTAGCATATGTAAAAAATTTCCATCTTTGGATCCAAATGACTACCCTTACTTTTAATGATCAAACGTACGTCACACATGATGTCTTGGTCAAGTGTAACTCTTGTCATCATCATGAAAACCTATAGAATTATGTAATCTTAAAGTAGCTCCGTGCCATGGCATAAACAACCTTTCTTTGATCAAGCATATTTTCCAAATTAGCCCTTGAATCTTCTTAGCTTTAATTACATCTCCAAAAGTCATCACCACCTGTGAATTCAAAATTGAATTGCCATGACCAATAAAATATTTTCCTTTTGAATACATCCTCGGGTTGTGCACGTAAGGCTTAAGAATGAAACAACTTAGTCCACCAACATGATTTTGGTAACACTTGAGAATTTATTTGTGACCTTCGACATTATTTTTGGCACACTCTTTATTCCTTAACCGTTTTTCCGCTATAGCTTGGTCATATTCTTTACTTAGCATTTCCAGGTAGGTGACTTGGTGTTGAAGAGGATCCTCCCTCCACAAACAGATCACATGGGCAAGTGGATTCCTAATTATGAAGGTTCATACGTAGTAAGGAAAATTTTCTCTGGCGGGGCCTTATTACTTTCAACCATGGACGGTGAAGATTTTACGTCCCCTGTAAACGCAGACGTAGTCAAAAAATATTTTGCCTAAAATAGACCCGCTGGACATAAAAAGAAAGTCCAGGCAAAAATGGGGTATCCCGACGAACCATAAAAAGAATAGGTTTGGGAAAAAATTAGGGATAAAAGAAAAATGAATAAACCCGCAAAGTTGAAAACCTAAGAACGCGACTTTGGCAAAAATGGGCATCCCGGTGGATCGAAAACCCGCAAGGGCGATCCAGGCAAAAGTTAGGGATTTTAAAGCAAACGACTACGGCATGCGTTCGATCTAAGAACACATTTGGATTCATGGAGATCTCGAAGGGTAAAAATCAGTCTCTTTGGAAGGCATGGCATTGGTGAAACATCAAAGACATGCGAGTCATGGCCGAATCAACACATGATGGTTGTCTGCTTCCACATTGCCGACATTTGTATATTTTATCATTGTACTTTTTGCGCAATTTCCTCTTTTCAGGAATTGCATCTGTTGTAATTCGCCTATTTACAGGCCCTTTTAATCAATGAAATATTTTCCACAAAGAGCTTTTCGTTTCTTGTTTTTACTTTTACCGTTTTGTTTGCGAATAGACGTTTGATATTTTTGATAAATTTTGCATGCGAAAACTTTGGGGCTTTGCTAATCATATTAAAAATGAGGATTTACTTGGGTGGCGTCATGGATGGTGACCGGAATAGCCATTTTTGCATATAGGACGCACTTTTTGTTTATTTGTCGTTTACAAGATCACTGATCATTTTCCCAGTAGGGCTCTCTCCATAGAATTTTATTTTCAAACCAAAAATATCTCACTAGTAATGATGTGTACTTATCCCCAGCAAGGTAAGATTGAGATTATTCCCTAGCAGCAGGGTAAGCTTAGTGTCGTTCCCCGACATGATCTATGTCATTGACTTCTCTTCTCAAGCAGAGATGGATGTTGATTCCCTTGACGAGTAAATCAGAAATGGTTGACATTCTCAGCAAAGTCCAATGGTTATTAGCATTCTCCAGAGTCAGATTTTTGGGACGATCTCCCAAGAGATTTCTTTCTCAATTCCCAACGGAGTGGAAATTATATTCATGGAAGCCATTTGGTGTGTCTTCCTCAGCAGTCGATTTGTTGATCTTCTCATCACTTTTTGGTGGTGTTCTTTTACATATCATTTACATTTCATCCTCCCAAATGCGTAGCATTTTCATTTGGAGAATTACGTCATATTCAAACATATACATCCGAAGCATAAGCCAAATTTGATACCTTTGTTTCTAGACACCTCCCTGACAGATAACCGCATAATTCACGAGACTCTGTGGACCTGACCCCAACAAAATCATTGATATATGTTTTCATCTTACTTTTACTCCTCGGCAGAGCTTGCTTGTTTAAGCTTCTCTTTCCCCAGTGGAGTATTCTTTTCAGGTCGTAAGTTGGTTGATGTTACCTCCTGCCTATCTCGGATGTTATTCCAACTTTTGGTTGGTAATCCCTAGCTTTTTTGTGTTGTGGATGTGATCCCAACTCTTGGTTGGTAGTCTGTTGCTTTTTGGATGTCATCCCAACTCTTGTTTGGTAGTCCGTTGTTTTGTGGATGTTATCCCAACTCTTGGTTGGTAGTCCGTTGTTTTGTGGGTGTTATCCAAACTCTTGGTTGGTAGTCCTCTATTGTTTTCCTATGGAGTTGTTATCCCAACTTTTGGTTGGTAGTCTTCGTTGTGGTAAGTTTGCCTTCGTTCGGCGTTTTGGTGATCCAACATTTGGTTGGTATAGCCTTTGTTGACAATTCCAACTTTTGGTTGGTAGTCCCTGGTGATCCTAAATTTTGGTTGGTAGCCATCTATTTATTTGTTGACGATTCCAACTTTTGGTTGGTAGCCTTCCTTTCCGGTGATCCTAACTTTTGGTTAGTAGCCTACATCCCAACCTTTGGTTGGTATTCTCCTTTTATACCTCGCGGAGTCATTATCCCAACTTTTAGTTGGTAGTCTTCGTTTTCGGTAAATTCGCATTCAGTGGGCATCCTGGTGATTCCAACTTTTGGTTGGTAGCTATCTGTTTATTTGTTGATGATCCCAACTTTTGGTTGGTAGTTTTCATTCGGGTAATCCTAACTCTTGGTTAGTAGCCTATGTTCCAACTTTTGGTTGGTAGTCTTTATTGTTTGTGTATTCGCTTTCGGTCGGCGTCTAGGTAATCCTAACTCTTGGTTAGTAACCTCTGTTGCACCCTAAAATTTGCTCAACCTTATTCACTTGGTTTATGTTTCAATATCATTAGCATTCGCATATAGAGTCATGTACATAGTCTACTCATAGGCATAGTATAAGCATAGCAAGTCATCCAACAGGGGATCAGGCATTATTCTCATCTCTATGAGCCTATCAAGAGGTTATTATCTGAATTCAAGCTCCTTCAAGTCATCAGAAAGAACTTGAAAGCTAAAGAAGTCAGTGGATCAAGCAAGCCATCTATCTCCTATCTGAGGGTATTTGAGGATCATCAAAGAAATTGTGAGATGTGGGCTGAGCATGGAGAGCATCTAGACATCATGGGAGACTTATAAAGTCATTTGGAGAAGGATACAAGTCATTGATATGATCACAAGAGTTGCAGTTGGAGACAGTCAACTAGGGTTTCATCTGGGGTCAACTCTAGGTCAACTCTAGGTCAATTGACTGATTGAAGGACATTAAGGGCCATTGGAAAGATGTGGGGGTCATCATTTGACATGAAGAAGAAGGATATGGTGTTGTGCTAAGAAGAAATCAATAGAAATCAAGGAGAAGACGAGTTTCTAAATTAGGGTTTCTGTGTAAAATCCCCTAATTTAGGTCAAATTTCCAAGCAAGATAAGTCAAAATGCAAGCTTCAAATGGATCCTTGGTCAACATGAAACTTGTAGAGGATCTCAATACCTTTAATTTGAGTGGTGGAAGACACTAAGGAGATTTATAGAACTCAAGTTATGGTCCTTGCAAGTTACAGGTCATCTGAGGTATCTGAAATTTTGTCTGTGAAAGTGACTTGTCTTCCAAGCATTTTTTACCCCTCAAGGAAATTTCAAATGAATTTCTGGTCAACATAAGAGTTGTTCCTCATTGACTTAGCTTTCTATAATGGTATGGTATGCCTTCATATGATTTGTGGAACTCTACTTATGGTCTTGGCAAGCAAAGGGTATTTTGGTCATCTGAGAATTACAGGTCATTTCAAGCCTATGCCCAAAACTCATACAAGGAAGCTTCAAATGGAAAACTTTACAACATCAAACTTGCTCCAAATGACATTTTGAGTCTAGAAAAGTGACCATGAGAGATTGTAAAGATTCATAGAACAAGGTTTCAAAATTGTTGGATTTAATGAATAAAAAAGGACTTAAAAATGAGATTTTTTATATTTTGGCCAAATGGGACAAAATTATAGGTCATTTTGAATGGAAAAATCATTTTGAGAACATTGGCTAAAGTGGAATTTTGAGGTTAGTTCAAATTTTGAGAGTTATTCAAGGTTGCTTACAAAAGAAGAAACATAATCCAAAATGTAAGGAAAGAGTGCAAGGGAAGTTTCTCCAAGTTTCTAGGAGGTTCTAATGTCATGTATATATTGGTATGAAGAGGTTCATGCAAGGGTTGGTGATCACATTTGCTCATAAACACAAGTTTCACATACTTTCTTCATATTGCAAAATTAATTCAAACACTCTCAAACTTTCACCAATTTGCACCATTCTTGATCTGGTATTCATCATCACCATCCAAGGATCATAATTCACACAATCATTTGGTAGATTGAAGGAGGATTCGAGCTGTGCAAGTTCACCATTCCAGAGGCAAGAATTTTGGAATTGAGAGATTCAAAGCTTTGGAGTATCATTGGTTGCATACAGAACTCATCATCAAGTTCTTGGATCATTTTCCACTCAATTCAAGCCTTGGATCAAGAGGATTTGGTACCTGTTTTCATCAATTGCACCAGGTATGTTTCTCATTCGAATTGGCTGTTTAGGTTAGGATTATTAGGTTTTGATAGCATAGAAAGGTTAAGGTAGGATAGATGACTGAGTTTGGTAAGTTTGGTGAGCTTTCATGGAGTTTGATCATGGAGTGCAAGATCTGTTTTGATGAATAACTCTTGGAATATTGCATGAAAATATTAGGTTATTAGCTTGTGATGATCAGCATAATGTGTAGAGTATGTTAGGGCAAGAGTTAGGGAGAATTGGAGAGGTTGATATCAGTTGAAAATGGTGGAACCTAACTGTTATGCTTATCGGGTTTGGAGTTTGGCTGAGTTCTAGAAGGAATGATTGGCATGGCTGTGTAGAGGGATTGTTCCAGAGCAATTTTGCTTTTGGAGGTGTTTGATTTCGTGGAGAGATGAGGGAGAACAGAGAGCTCGAAAATCATGCATGGAAGGAGAGTTTCAGAAACCCTAGGGTTTCTAAGGTTGAAGACGATGCCCTGTCCACACGATCTTCATTTTGACCTTGACTTTGTCCATCATCTAACGGCCACGATTTGATTGGAAAACGGAGGGAGAATTCAAACGATGAAACGCATCGTTTCATTTATTCATCAGACTGGGCTCAAATTTTCGCTGCTTTTCACACCCCCGTTCTCAAGCCCAATACCAAATGAACGTAAAAAACTGCTATTCGCACTGTTTTTCCTTTTTTAATTTTTGTTTATTTTCTGATGCTTTTTGGGCCTCGCGCGTATGTGATATTAACACCCCCCTGTCTGGCCCAGTTCTTCCTTTTAACTGATTTTAATTTCTCGCTGCACCCTCCATCTCATTAATTCATTTTATTTTCTTTTAAAAAAACATTAAATCTTCAAAAAATCATAACAAATCATAAAATGCATATTTTTCATTGGTTGTTTTTGCATTCTTTTCTTAATTTTGTCAACAAAATTATCATACAGAAAAATTAATAATTCATTTCATTTTTATATTTTAGGCATATTTTTCTTTTAATAGGTGTAAATAATTGTTTTGTTTAATGCATGATTTTGTCAATTTTAGTTTGATTAGTTGCTTTACTATTTTTTATCCATTCTTTTTAGGTTGATTAATAGACATTGTTAGCTTGTGTATACAATTTAGTTCCCATTTTTAGGACTTAATTTTAGGTGATTAGTTTAGGTGTGAATAACATGAACAAAATTAGGGTTTAAGTGATGACTTAGAAGAATTGAATCATTTCCCTTAGGATTTAGAGATTGAAAGTTTGGGGTATGGGACTATAGAGGCTATGGGTAGTTATTAGACCCCTTAGGAATTATTAGGATTCCCCTACTGCTATTATTACTGTCTATATTTGCTTGACTGGTGTGGCGTGCCCTCTCTGGGGATTATTGCTTGTTTGTATGGGTATTGGGATTGCTTGGGAATTGGTAGAGCTGAAGACTTGTGATGAAGCCATTGGAGGTCCAGAGATTGAAGTCCAACTTCCAGAGTTGATGAGGAGATTCCTGTGCTGGCAGTTGTTGAGGAGTCTAGGGTTTAGGAGCTAGGCAGAGCTCTAGATTAGAAAGCTTGTTTCTCAAACATGGAATGCCTTGTCTGCATTCATCCTTTCTCTATGATTCAAAGTCTCTTTCAAATATCCACCTCCTTCCTTTGGAAGGATCAGTGAATGTATTTGAAAGATAGAACTTTTGAGGGAAAATTGTCTATATAATGTTAACAGTTAATGAACCACCCTTGGTAGGTAATTGACTGTCTAACATTCATTCACTTCATCTTGTTGACTGATATTCCTCTTGGAGATTGAGACTTGAAGAAAAGCCATTGATGATGGGAGACTGATAATCAAAGCCCTTGCTTGAAGGCTATGGAGATGGAGATTGATGCTGGCTGGAGCTTGTAGCTGTTTGGAGATGACTTGAAGACAGATGTTGATGCAGAGCTGCTGTGGCTGTTTATTTTTGCTGTATTTCATTTCTGATGTATTGATTGGTTTTCCTGACTGTATTGTTTGTTGTTTAACCTGTTGGGTCGGAAGTGAATTCTGTTCACTTTTGCCTATTGTTTTCTAGGTTCGAGGTTGAGTGGGACTCCCTTGCCTCGCTTGTATTGTTGCATCCATGCATTTTACTGCTTTACTGTATGTATTTGCTATTGTTTCTGTTTCCGTCTATTCCCTTAGGATCTCTGTTTCTCTCTGTGCAAGAGAGGAGCATGATAGACACTAGGTCTTAACCCATGCATGATAACATTAGGTTAGTTTGATTCCCTTCTCAACCGTTGGTTAGAGTTCTGTCTCTTCTTTCTCAAAACAAACAGAAAAACACAATAAGATTTCAAACACAATAAAAGACACTTCTTCCGTAAAAGAATGTGAACTCATCAAAACGTCATTTTTGTCCGCTTGGACCAGTAATCAGAAAAACCCTTTTTTCAGAAGGAATAAAAACAATCAAGACAGACTTGTGTCGTACGTGGCCCGAACTACGTTTGCTCTGATCTTTCATGCCGTATGAAAGTACGTAGGCATAGGATGCGATATCCTAGCGAGCAACCTTCCCCTCCTTTCCAGTAGGTAGGCGAACTACGTTGACTCTGATTTCTCGTTCTAGACGGGAATACGTAGGCATAAAGTGTGATACTTTGCCGAGTCATTTTATTTTCTTTTTAACCCTGACCTGTAGAGTAGATAGAATAACAATCCATACCCGAGAACAAGCGTGGATCCCGTCGAGTACGACGGACGTGAGGGGTGCTAATACCTTCCCCTTGCGTAACCGACTCCCGAATCCAGGTTTTGGTTGCGATGACCATTCCTTTCCCGTCTTTGCATTAGGTTTACTCTGAGCGTTTCCTTTCCCTCCGTTGGGATAAATAACGCACGGTGGCGACTCTTCTGTTCAGCCGGCGCCGATTTTCGCAGTAGCGACAACTGGCGACTCTGCTGGGGACCCAACGTCCCCTGGCTGCTAAGGACTGCGATAGTTCTTATGCATTTGGGATCCAACGTCCCTTAAGAGAGTCAATCCTAACGCTTGTTTTGCCGTCGAGGATTTTGTATGGATTTGTATTTCTGACCTTTTATTTTCAGCATTATATATATTGATTATTATTGCTGTATTGGGGTGTGACGGGTGTTCTTTGATTGAGAGATAAGCCGGACCCGGGCTTGAGTGCACCTAGAATTAGAGTAAAAAGTAGTGGGCGCGTGTCGGCTTTGCTTGCATTAGTGTCTCATGAAATCTACACTCGGACGAGGTTCTTCTGGTTGGCTTCTTTTTCTACCCTTTGGGTCGAAGGGGTTGTTGGTCAGCTGAATTGTCGACTCCGGGAACCGATCATTTGGAAGTTGGCTAAGTGAGGCCTCTTCAGGATTTGATGATGCCACTCCTCCTGGGAATCGTATCATCAACCCTGAAAGTCTGTGACGCCGACGACCGCATAGGATGCCATACCTTTGTCAGTTACTAAGACATCCACCTGTGAGATGGGTTTGGGGTTATGCAGGTAACTAGGCCTTCAGACTACCGGTTTGTTTCTTGATCCGAGATCCTGGGTATTTATGGAGAGTTCTGAGGTCTGTCAAAGACCAGTTGGAGAGTTCTGAGGTCTGTTAGAGACCAGTTGGAGAGTTCTGAGGTCTGTCAGAGACCAGTTGGAGAGTTCTGAGGTCTGTCAGAGACCAGTTGGAGAGTTCTGAGGTCTGTCAGAGACCGGTTGGAGATGTGATCTACCAGAGACCAGTCAGAGTTATGGTTGGAGGTCTGTCAGAGACCATTGTTGGAGCTTTGTTTTAGGTCTATCTGAGACCAGGGCTTGAGGACTTCTAGAGAGTCTATCTGAGACTCCCTGATATGGTTCAGGCTATTCAGCTACGGCAGTTGGTCCCTGTTGCATGTTACTTGCATTGCATTGTTTGCATACCCATTATCATTGCATCCCATTAACGTGTGTCTGTGCTGCAGGTGCATTTGCATATCCTCCGATTCTAGTGCCCAGACTTCTGAGTATTGATTATGGCTGGTTTGAGGAAGACAGTTGCGTATAAGCTGCCTAGACCTGATATTACCCCTTTGCTCGGTCTGATATCTCTTGCTAATGAGGAGGTTAGGAGAAGCTTCAGAATGAGTCATGGGAGATTACTGAGATTAGTCTGCAAGCCCACTGCTGATGAGATGAACGGGCTGTACACCTTGATGCAGTTCTATGACCCCGCATTGAGATGTTTTACGTTTGCTGACTTCCTTCTGGGGCCTACCATTGAGGAGTATGTGGAGTTTACTGAGCTACCAGTGCAGAACAAGGTTCCCTTTATTCACTCTGCTGCTGAGCCCAAGTTGGAGGACTTAGCTAAAGCCTTGCATATGGACGCTGCAGAACTGTTAGTGACTTCTTGGCTTGGAGTTTCAGGTCTCTCTCTTGATTTCCTGGTTGGCAAAGCTCAGGAGTATGCCAAGAACGGATGTTGGGTGGTTTTCAATGCTATTTTGGCTCTATGCATTTATGGGATTGTGTTGTTCCCTAACTTGCCCAATTTTGTAGACTTGGACGCTTTCCATCTATTTGCTGCCGGCAATCCAGTGCTAACGTTGATCGGAGACTTCTACCACTCCTTGCACTACAAGAATGAAAACAGAAGGGGAAAGGTTGTTTACTGTTGCGCGCCTTTGTTGAATATGTGGTTCAAGAGTCATCTTCCCATGAAGGGATCTTTTGTGGAAAGTGCAACCACAGCCAGCTGGTCAGAGCGCCTGATGAGGCTATCCTCCAAAGACGTTGAGTGGTTTGATCGAGACCTGCTAGGATCTGAGCTTATATTCAGTTGTTCTGGGTACCCTAATGTCCCGCTGATAGGAAGAAAAGGGTGTATCAATTACAACCCATCCCTGTTGGTCCGTCAGTTCGGATATGCGTTGAAGAACCCACCCAAAGAGGAGTGTAATACCCCAAATTTTACCCTTATATTTAGTCAGTCATTTCGCATAGCATCTCATATGTACATTTGCTAACCACTAACAAGTTATGGAGGTGTTTTGTTTTGCAGATTTGGTTCCAGGGGTATTTTGGTCATTTTACGCAAATTCTACCAATTCCTTGAAGACGGGCTGTTATTAAGTTCTGAGGCATTTATTTGCCACTTGGGTCAAAGTGCCGGTATGTTTTGTCAGAAATATGATTGGACTCGGGGCCGTGCTTTGTTTGGTTTTGAAACATTTCCAAACAGTTTTGTTTCCTCTTAATAAGATGAAGATGGGTTGAAAAGGAAGTGGATACTGTTAAGGTTATTTTGAGAAGTGATGTGATCAACGAGATTTTAATTTGAATTTGTTTGGATGGCGGGATATCATTTATAAAAGGCAAAGGAGAAGTAAGTCTTAAATATTTTTGAACTTTGTGTTCATAAGTACTTATAAGTTACAACTCAAGAGGGAATTTAAATGGTTCTGAATTATTATTCATGGATACTTTGAATTTACAATTGAGAAAGTAAATATGAATATTTGTTGAATTTCATTTCATAAATATTTACAGTTTACAAATGGATAAGTGAATTTGAACTTGGTTTACAAGAAGATTCATCTACAATAAGTATCTATCCTAAATCCTAAAAATTCCTAAGTGTCTTCATGATGTCTTTAAGCTTCTCCGCAGAATCTCCAATTCACCTGCACATCAAAACAGAACAAACATTATAGAAAAATGTTAGAAGCTGCTTTTGACACTCTCAGAACAGTGTCATCATCGAGTGCCGGGAGTGGCACAACCGAAGCTGCGTCCTACCCCCGTTACCGATCCGCGCCGTTGGCGTCAGATCAGGTAACACATGTTCTTATCGTTACGGGACATCCGAGAGACAGAAGTAATAAAAGAAGCGGGACTGATTCGTTTTGCCGCAATTGGATTTCCAAACTGATACGAGAATAAGGCGACATAGGCAAGTTTGGACTCAGACCCGGATGCCGGCAGGTCTGAGTCGCTTTGGTTTCGAAATTTCCAACACCTGAAAAGCCACAAACATCATCAGTACAACAGAACTCAAAGCATAAACAAGCTGCATAAACAAAACTAGGCAAGAAGGAGCTCGCGCCAGTACAAGTATGAAGAGGCACCAAAGAAACAAATATGTTACAAAGGTTCAGAATGAAGGCCAATGTTCAAAACAGAATGAAGGCCAATGTTCAAAACAGAATGAAGGCCAATGTTCAAAACAGAACAGAAAAATGAGACACAAAACAAGCTGCGTCAAAATTACATAGAACAAAGTATCAGAAAAACGAAGTGCAAATCACAACAGCATCATACGCTGTATCAAAGTTCAGAGGCATCGATTAATGTCAAGCTTCATGCACAACAGCATCAAACATGGTTTAGCAGCATGTTCAAAATCAGACCATCACGAAAACCGAACCAGTTCAGAATGCAAACAGCCAAATCACAGCATAAAAATCATACCAGAAAAAGCAATCAACGATGGCAAGTCATCATGACAAACCAGCAACCAGATGCCATTCTGCTCACAACACGAGCAACAAACATGAGATCATAGCGTCTTCTCCGAAGGGCTCAGTCAGAGCATCATTGCCCTAAGAATCAAGAAACAGAAAAGTTTAAACGTCGCAGTTGGGTACAAGCAGCAGACCTGAGGATTAAGAGTTGAAACAGGTTAGGTTATCACAAGACAAAACTCGTGTCCAAGCATATCAGTTCAGAAATAAAACAAGTCACGAAACCATATCATGATTCAAAGTAGCAGCCCAGCTCATGTTCTGAATCAAATTCCATAGAACACAGCAGAAGGCAACTGCGACATCATCGAAGAACATCCCTCGAAGGCTCAGAACAATGTCATCATTGCCGTATACCTTCCTCGGCAGCGTTTGACGCAACCGAAGCCGGAGTACCTACCCTGAAAGAAGAAGAAGAAAAGTAAGTATTCTAACTGATAACCAAACTGAATGAAAGCAGGTCATCATCATCAAATAATCTAGTTCGCATCAGTATCCAAAATGAAGACCAGAGGTCAAAGAACATTACATCAGATGGAACCAGATATCCAAATACATGACAGAGTTGCCTGTATCAGAAGCATCTGCAAAGCATGAATCCAAACAAACCACATCAGATAAACCAAAAAAAGATATCCAGTTGAAATCCAAAAGATGAAGTTCAGTCAAGGCCGATCAAATATGGAAAGTTTCAAAACAGATCAAAACAAATCAGTTCAGATTATTAAACAAATCGAATAGGGTCATGTAATATTCAATCACAGAGTTCTGAAAATAGAAAGCTCCGAATCAAATCAGAAGAATCATATCAGCTGGAAACCCCAATCAAACCCTAAAAGAGGAAACATAGTTCAATCAGTATCAGATTCACATCAGAAAGCATCCAATCGTAATCAAAACAAAATCAAATCATATCAACACAAAATCATGTCTCAAAAATAACGCAAATCCATCACGGATCAAAGGCCCAAAAAGAGAGTATAAGAAGAGAACGATCTCACCATCAAAAACCCTAACTGGTAGCCGCGAGAAAGAGGCGAAGAACTAAGATCACGAACGAAACCCCAACGAAGGACGAAATCGTGAAAGCCCTAACGAGCAAACCCTAGGCGTCGTGAACGAAAGCCGCGAACTCAGACGAAGAACATCGTCATCATCGTTCAAACGCACCGTATATCATCCATCATCGGTCACGAAGGACTCGAACGAGAGACCACCGACGCCGTTCAACCAGACGACGGGCAATCTCCCGTTTTTTGGGCCTCAGTTCACGCCATCATCGGCCGATTTCACGTTAAACGTAAGCAACGGGACATTTCATTACGAGTTTTGATGTTTGTTTCAGGAAATAAGAGGATCACAGCGCGAGGAAGAAGAAAGACGAGAGAGAGATGAAGAAGAAAAGTGAAACGGCGCCGCGAACGTTCTCTGGGGGTGAAACCCTAAAGTTTTTTTCTTATGACTAACAATTGGGTTGGGTCCGGGTGTGGTTACCGGCCCAACCCCCCCCCCCCCCCCCCCCTTTTTTTTTTATTTTGTTTTGTTTTGTTTTTAAAATTTGTTTTATGTTTTTTAAATTGTTTTTTTTATTCAAAAAAACTGTTTTTAAAAATAAATAAAAAACGTTTTTATGTAAATATTAAAAATAAATAAAAAAAACTATTTTTAAAATAAAATAAGAAAAACTTTTCTTGAAAATATTAAAAAAAAATAAATTTCTTTTTTAGAGTAAAGCATTTTTAAATTAAACCTTTTTTTGCAAGCTAACATTAAATAATTTAAGATTTTTTAAATAAAGCAACAATAAAAATCTCAAATTGACATCTCTTTCTTTATTGTTCGTAATTAATTCGATTGCCGCCTAACTGTTGCCCACTAATGTCGTTTGTTCATTTTGCAGCTCATTACATTTACCATTACTTATTTCATCTTATCTCCTTATCATATTGTATATGTTTCTCGGTTGTAACCTTGCGAATCTAATAATCGCGCTTTAAATTTCTGCCTTTAAATTTCTGTTTGTATGGCTTTAACTTCTGTTTTTACTCCCTGTTTACAGTTCATTTATCTCACACCTTCATCAATATTTCTGTCACATTGCACACACTACCGAAGGAATTAGGTCTAGCTTTTGACCGCCGTGTCAATAGTCCTCAACTTCAAACCCTTACACTTTACAAACCCTAATTTTCACAAATGCCTCGCCGCAGGCAAGATTACAAAATTAACCTAGTATTAGGTCAAAGAGCCGCCGCGCTCATTTTAGGGTTTTCCCGCCGTGGAATCCCTAATTTAACCCTAATTATAACTTAACAATTCAACGTAGAGATTTGGAGTTTCTACACTCCACGTAAGCGTGTCCTTAAGATGCGTTTATTCCCCCTGAGACCTTGACCACAGTCAAGAAGTCTCTAACCTCCCTTTTGAGGGGAACTACGATTACTCTGATTCCACTCCCGTAAGGATACGTAGGCACAAGATGCGATGTCTTGCCGATTAAACTTAGAATTAACCCCTTAGGTCTCTTTTCTCACTTTTAATCTTTGTACATATACCTTAAGCAAATGAATAAAGCAAAATAGTAAACATTTGAACAAAAGGTTCCCGTAGAGTACTACGGAAGTTTAGGGTGCTAAACCTTCCCTAAATTTAACTAACCCCCGAACCCTAGATCTTTCCCCGCATTGTGTTTACGATGCAAAAATAGGTTTTCCCTTTTTGACCTTTTCCTTCGGATAAATCAAAGAGCGGTTGTGAATTGAATTGCGATTCAAACTCATTAATAGTTTGTGATCCTATTTCCACCGCAACAGAAAATGGCGACTTCACTGGGGACGTCCTAATTTTTGAGGGTTATCCCTAACTTGTTCATACTTATTACTATCTGTGTTATTATTCATTTACAAGTATATATTTGTGCTTTGATGGTGGGACTGTTCCTTGTGCTGTGAGATAAGTCCTACGCCCGGACTAGTGACATTATTATAGGATGGGGATATATTCGATGAGGCTTATAGGGAGTGAATCCCGACCAAGCTAATTCGAGAATCACCGCTCAGTTGAGACCTTTTCGAAAATGGTTCGGTTGAACGAGTAATCGCGAAAACTTTTTCCATGGTCGATTGGAGTCTGTGATATTGAGGACCGTAGTACCTTAACACCACCTTGGCCTTATTTAGGACGTAGTGTGGGAGCTATGTGGGAGTAATCCTACAACGGCTGCTACGCGATACTACACTCAAAAGAGGTTCTCTTGAGAATATTATTCACCCCCGAGTCAGTCGGAAGGTTGATAATATCCGAAAGATGGGCTGATGACTTTGGGCACTTTGTAGAACCTTGTTCAGCAGGTACAACTAACCTATAGTACACTCCTTTTGGGATGGGTAGACCTTGACTCCGCTCACGTTCCTTTAACCTAGGACTTTGTGTGTTTTCATGCATTGCATCCATAAAGCATCTCATTGCATTTCATGGAGTTCAAATATCATTTATGGATATCGCGGGATACCATAAATAAGAAAATAAAATGAAAAAACAAGAAAAAGATTTCCTTGGTACCCCACGACATTCGTAAATGTTCGAATTCCATGAAATCTTCATTTGCATTTGCATCATAGCATCATGTACTTTCTTGCATTGCATGTGTCTTCCGTTTTCTCATGTTCGGTTCTCTCGCCTTCCAGTTTCGTCACCCTGAGTTCTCGGCACCAGTACAACACCAGAGCTCAAACTCGGAAAAGAATGGAGGATCAGGCAAAAGAGATTGATCGCCTTAGCAATGAACTTGAAGACCTTCGAGGGGGTATGGGGCGTATGATGGAATTGTTACATGTCATGAATGCTAAGATGGATACCCAGCCCACTGTTGTTTTCGAGATTACCGGCGTTACTGTGGACCCTCCACCAAGTGTGACCGTAGCAAGGGACCCACCTTATGGTCTTGCTCCCGGCTTTGTGCCTCCTCAAGCCACTGTTCCGATTAATCAGCCTATTCAGCAAGCCGTGCCTTTATTTTCTGAAGTTCCTAGGGGGGCTCCTATCTTTGCACCACCTGTTGTACACACCCGTGCGCAACCGTACTTCAATGAGACCGTTTTTGATGATCTTGATGAGAATGTTGAAGGTTATGAGAAACATGATAAGCTTCGTGAGGAAGTAAACACCATCGTCCAGAGATTGAAAAAAGTAGAGGGTGATCAAACTTTTGGGACTGCTGCAAGGGATGTTTGTTTGGTCTCAGGTTTGGTTATTCCCCCGAAGTTCAAAACTCCGAACTTCGATCGTTATGAAGGTGCCACCTGTCCTAAGAGTCATCTGATCATGTATTATCGCAAAATGGCTGCCCATGTTGAGAATGATAAACTGATGATTCATTGCTTCCAAGATAGTTTGAAGGGTGCTTCTTCCAAGTGGTATTTAACTTTGGACCAGTCTCGCGTTAAGAGTTTCCAGGATTTATCTGACGCTTTCATCAAACACTACAAGTACAATATGGATCTGGCTCCTGACAGAAGACAGTTGTTGAGTATGTCACAAAAGAATTCTGAGTCATTCAAAGAGTACGCTCAAAGGTGGAGAGAGATTGCTTCGCAGGTAGAACCTCCTTTGACCGAGAAAGAGTTAGCTGATTGGTTTGTCGACACGGTTCGTCCAGAATTTTACGAGAGAATGGTGGGTAGTGTGACTTCAAATTTCTCTGACATCGTTGTTGTGGGTGTCAAGATTGAATTGGGTATGAAAAGTGGTAAAATGACAAATAATCATGGTGCTTCTAAGGACCAGCCGAAGAAACCTCCGTATAGTTCCCAGAAGAAGAAAGAGGGCGAGACTAATGCTATATCCTCTGGTAGACTAAGAGACCCATTTTATCGATATCCGCAAGGTTATGCTCAACCTCAAGGGTACCCAATCCAATATGCTCAACAACCCTATGTGGCAGCTGTTACACCTTCTTTCAATCAACAGGTTCCTATGTATCAACCTATGCAACAACCTCCTGTTTATCCGCCTCCTATCAACTACCTACAGGCGCCCAACGCCCCTGCTCCTCAACAGCCAAAGAGTCCGGCTCCTCGCCAGAATGTGCCGAACAGAAGAACGTATAAGCCTTGTCCGCCGATTCCAATGACTTTCACTGAGTTGTACCCCTCTTTGGTCAAGCAAGGTCTAATCACTACTCGGGCTTTGGGTCCGCCTCCTAATCCTCTACCCGCCAATTACAACGCCGCCGCTCATTGTTTATTTCATGAGGGTGCGCCTGGTCATGATCTGGAGAATTGTTATGCTCTCAAAAATATTGTCAGGGATTTATTGGAAAAGAAAATTTTGTCATTTGAAGATCCTCAACCGAATGTTAAGAAGAACCCTTTTCCTAACCATGAGAGCGTCAATGCCATTAGTGCCGGTTCGGAGGAAAGTTATGTCCTTGATGTTGTACAGATTAAGACTTCTCTCAAGATGTTCCATTCGAAGCTGTTTGAAGCTGGTCTGGTAGATACTTCCCACGTTGCATGCGTAAGTTGTGAAGCCAGTATTAAGGGTTGTGTGTTGGTTCAGAACGATGTTCAGAGATTGATTAACGAGGGTGTTTTACAAGTGACAAGCCAACCCAAGAAGGACGAGGTCGCTGTGGTTGAGCCAGTTTTCCATCAGCCTGGATCAAAGGGAAAGGTATCAGTGTTTAATCTGTCAGGGGCAAGTTCTGCCAATCTCGTGTTCGATATACCAAAGTCGTCTATCCCTGAGGTGAATCAGCATAAGCCAATAGTTATTCGAAGACCAGGTCCGTTTCCTTTCAGTGATCCTAAAGCCGTGCCTTGGAAATACGACGTGACGATGATTGACAAGGAGTCTGGGAAAGTTATTCCAAATGAAGAGGTTAAGGACACTGTGACCAATATCGCAGAGGCAAGCAGGATGACTCGCAGTGGCCGTGTGTATACTCCCCGTTCTAATGAGGTTCCACCTAAGGAAACCACTAATATCCCAGTGGCCGTCAAAGACAAAGGTAAGGGAGCTGTTACGAATGATGAAGATGCTGAGTTTTTGAGGATCATCAAGAAAAGTGACTATAAAGTTATCGATCAACTTCATCAGACTCCTTCCAAGATTTCGATTTTATCTCTGTTGATGAGTTCACCCGCTCATAGGATGGCCTTGCAGAAAGTTTTGACTCAAGCACATGTGGATCAAGATATCAGCACCAGTCGGTTTGATAGTGTGATTGCCAATTTGACCGCCTGTAACACCCTTAGTTTCAGCAATGAAGAGTTGCCGAAGGAGGGTCCGAATCATAATCGTGCTTTACATATATCAGTGAAATGTCAGGAGGACAATTTAGCAAGAGTACTAGTAGACACCGGCTCTTCTCTGAATGTTCTACCCAAGAGGGTTCTTGATAAGTTGGTTTTCAAAGAGACTGTGTTGAAACCTACTCCTTTGGTCGTCAAGGCTTTCGATGGTTCTCGCCGGTCGGTAATGCGGGAGGTTGAGCTTCCTATCCTGATTGGTCCGCAAGTTTTTAATATCACGTTTCAAGTCATGGACATTAATCCCAATTACAGCTGCTTACTTGGAAGGCCGTGGATTCATGCCGCTGGGGCAGTAACCTCAACGTTACATCAAAAGATGAAGTTCGTAATTGATGGAAAGTTGGTTATTATACACGGTGAGGAGGATCTGATGGTCAGTAACCTGTCTTCTTTCCGTTACATCGAGGCCGATGAGAATGCCTTAGAAATCTCCTTTCAAGCACTTGAGATCGCCAATGCTGTTCTGCTAGAAGTCGAAGAGACAGTGGGTCAGGGTAATCCATCTTTTGCATCTCTGAAGAGTACCAAATCAACAATTGACAGGGGCATTCCTGAAGGTTGGGGAGAGGTAATTGATGTCAAGACCAAGACTGATCGCTCTGGGTTGGGTTACAAACCAACTCAGAATGGAGCTGCCACAACTGTCGAAGGGCGTCCGAAGGTTATCCAAGAGGTATTTGTCAGCGGAGGTTTCCAAGTCAATGCCATCAGTGACTGTGAGGAAAATGAAGAGCTGAGCAACCTGGTGTTTAAGGGTGATGCAGTTTTGAGCAACTGGGAGGCCGTAGAGATCCCTGTTATTTTTCCCTTGTCAAAGTAATTTTTTTTTTTAAAGTTTCATTTACATTTTCAAATAAAAATTCGTAGCTCTGCCCAAGGCTATAGGGTCTCTTTTATTGGGCCACCTTTCATTTCTAAAAGGATATTAATAAAGGCATTTTGTTCAATTCCACTTTGGTTCATTTGCGTTTTTCGTTTTCACCTTTAAAAATGAAATTGGCAACCTTTTTTCCAAAAAAATAAAAAAACAGCATTTCATTCTTACATATCTTCGAGCATTTTAATTAAGTAAGCCTTCCATCATGCAGAGACATCGTAAACCTTGTTGGATCCAATGACTTTACTGACACTCCTGACTGGGATGCACCCATCAATCAAGCTGAGGACGAGGGTGAAGAAGATTTTGAAGTACCCGTTGAACTGACAAGATTGATTGAGTACGAGTACACAGAGCTTCAACCGTATAAAGAGCAGGTGGACTTAATTAATCTCGGTACAGATGAGAACAAGAAAGAGGTCAAGATTGGTGCAATGCTTGGGACAGAGGTTAAGCCGAGGTTGATTGAGTTGTTAAAAGAGTATATTGATGTGTTTGCATGGTCGTATCAAGATATGCCGGGCCTAGACACAGATATTGTTGTCCACAAGTTGCCACTTAAGCCAGATTGTCCACCTATCAAGCAAAAACTTCGAAGAACGAGACCTGACATGGCTTTGAAGATTCGAGAGGAGGTTAAAAAGCAGTTGGATGCAGGTTTCTTGGCAGTCGCAAAATATCCAGATTGGGTTGCCAACATTGTGCCAGTGCCTAAGAAGGACGGTAAAGTTAGGATGTGTGTGGATTACAGGGATCTGAACAAAGCAAGTCCGAAAGACGACTTCCCCCTGCCACATATCGATACACTGGTGGACAATACAGCCAGTTTTGCGTTATTCTCATTTATGGATGGTTTCTCTGGCTATAATCAGATCAAAATGGATCCCGACGATCGAGAGAAGACTACTTTCATTACTCCGTGGGGGACCTTCTGCTACAAAGTCATGCCCTTCGGTTTGAAGAACGCGGGGGCAACTTACCAACGCGCTATGACCACTCTTTTTCATGATATGATGCACAAGGAGATCGAGGTGTATGTGGATGATATGATAGCCAAATCTCAGAGTGAGGAGGAGCATCTAGACCATTTGGTGAAGCTGTTTGAACGACTCAGGAAATATCAGTTGAAATTGAATCCTGCTAAATGTACCTTCGGTGTCAGATCTGGAAAATTGCTTGGTTTCATTGTTAGCCAGCGAGGGATTGAGGTGGACCCTGACAAAGTCCGAGCCATTCAAGATATGCCAGCTCCGCACACCGAGACGCAAGTTAGAGGTTTTCTGGGACGTTTGAATTATATTTCCAGGTTTATCTCCAACATGACCGCTACTTGTGAGCCGATATTCAAGTTACTTTGCAAGGGGCAGACGGTTGAGTGGAACCCCGATTGTCAGAAAGCGTTTGAGAAGATTAAGGGTTATTTGCAGGACCCCCCCTATTCTGATTCCTCCCGTACCTGGAAGACCGTTGTTTATGTACCTTACCGTTCTTGAGAAGTCTATGGGTTGTGTGCTTGGACAACATGATGAGACTGGGAAAAAGGAACATGCGATTTATTACCTGAGCAAGAAGTTTACCGATTGTGAAAACAGATACTCACCATTGGAGAAAACTTGTTGTACATTGACATGGGCCGCTAGGCGCCTTCGGCAATATATGGTCTGTCATACCACATTGTTGATTTCTAAAATGGATCCGATCAAGTATATTTTTGAAAAACCTGCTCAAACCGGGAGGCTAGCCCGTTGGCACATGTTGTTATCCGAATATGACATCCAGTATGTACCACATAAGGCAATTAAGGGTAGTATTTTATCGGATTATCTTGCAGATCAGCCAGTTGAAGATTATGAACCTCTTAAGTTTGACTTTCCTGATGAGGATATTTTGTTGATTAAAAGAGATTGTGAAGAGCCAGATCCGAGCGAAGGTCCAGAACCAGGTCTTTGGTGGAGGATGATGTTTGATGGTTCCTCGAATTTCAATGGGCATGGTATAGGCGCCGTTTTGATGAACCCAAAGGGTGGATTCACTCCATTTACAGCAAGGTTGGACTTTGAGTGTACTAATAACGTCGCAGAATATGAAGCATGTATTCTTGGCCTCGAAGCAGCAATTCACCTCCGAATCAAACTTCTTAAAGTAAGTGGTGACTCAGCCTTGGTTATTTACCAGGTACAAGGCAAATGGGAAACGAAGAATGAGAAGTTAATCCCTTATAAGGACTACATTTTTGAGCTGATCAAGCATTTCGACGAGATAGAGTTCGAGCATGTTCCTAGATCCGAGAATCACGTTGCTGATGCTTTAGCCATGTTAGCATCCATGTGGAAAGTTAAATTCGTTAATGAAGCACCTCTTATCCATATTGAGCGCAAAGTTGAGCCCGCTTATTGTCAGATGGTCGAAGAAGTTGAGGTGGATGAAAAGCCTTGGTTTCATGATATCAAGAACTATCTCGTCAAGCAAGATTATCCCGATGGTGCTACTGGTCTGGACAAGAAAACATTGAGAAGACTGGCGTCCAAATTCTTTATCAGTAATGGTGTGTTATACAAGAGAAATCACGACATGGTTCTGCTCAGATGTGTTGATAAACGGGAAGCGGACATGTTACTACAGGAAATTCATGAGGGGACCTTCGGAACTCATGCCAATGGTTATGCTATGTCCAAGAAGATGCTAAGGGCTGGGTATTATTGGTTAACCATGGAAGCTGACTGCATCCAATACGCTAGAAAATGCCATAAGTGCCAAATTTATGCTGATAAAATGCATGTACCTCCATCACCGTTGAATGTTTTGTCTTCACCATGGCCGTTCTCTATGTGGGGCATTGACATGATTGGGGAAATCGAGCCGAAGGCTTCTAATGGTCATCGTTTTATCCTGGTTGCTATTGATTATTTCACTAAGTGGGTAGAGGCTGCCTCCTACACCAGCGTGACCAAGCAAGTGGTTGCCCGCTTCATCATGAAAGAAATCATCTGCCGTTATGGAATCCCAAGCCGGATAATAACTGACAACGGCACCAATCTGAATAACAAGACTATGAAAGAGCTGTGTGACAGTTTCAAGATCACTCATCACAATTCTTCTCCGTACCGTCCTAAGATGAACGGGGCCGTTGAAGCTGCGAATAAGAATATTAAGAAAATCCTGCAAAAGATGGTTGTGACTTACAAAGATTGGCATGAGATGTTACCGTTTGCTTTGCATGGATACAGAACCTCAGTGAGAACTTCGACAGGGGCAACACCTTTCTCATTGGTGTATGGAATGGACGCCGTGCTCCCCATCGAAGTAGAGATACCTTCTTTAAGAGTGTTGATGGAGGCTGAACTTGAGGAAGCTGAGTGGGTTCAAGACAGACTGGATCAGTTGAATCTCATTGACGAGAAGCGCTTGACAGCCATGTGCCATGGGCAATTATATCAGAAACGGATGAAAAGAGCGTTTGATAAGAAGATTCGTATCCGTGAGTTCCGTCAAGGAGAGCTCGTACTCAAAAAGATCTTGCCGGTGCATAAAGATATGCGTGGAAAGTGGATGCCCAATTATGAAGGCCCATTCGTCGTAAAGACCGTTTTCTCCGGAGGGTCTTTGATACTTACAACGATGGACGGTGAAGAACTAGCACACCCCGTGAATTCTGATGCAGTCCGAAAATATTATGCCTAAAAACCCGCTAAGTCGAAAACCTGCAAAAGGCGACTTAGGCAAAAGTAAGGGTTGGAAAAAAGAAATAATAATAAAAAGCTCGCTAAGTTGAAAACCCGAAAGGGCGGCTTAGGCAAAAAGGAGCGTCCCGGTGGATTGAAAACCCGAGAGGGCGGTCCAGGCAAAAGTTAGGGACAAAGGCATTTCATTGCATCAGAGGACACTGATCTTCGCGAACACACTTTCCGCGTGAGAGCCATGTTTCAGTTCTTTCATCCTTGCCCAAAGCAGGATTCTGGATTAGTCTTAGTTATTAGTGTCAGTAGGTGTCATTGGATTCAATGTAACCTTTTCCCATGTTGCCAATTTCAAAACATAATCATCTGTGGAGCTATGCCTTCAGCGAGCTGCCACCCTTTAATAAAAGATACCATTTTGTTACTTACATTCCTTGGTGCATTGCTCTTTGTTTTTTATTGTTATGCAAAATGCGTTTATTCTTAAAATTTGAAAATGAAAGGTGCATTGTAGATTTTTCAAAAATTGTTCTTCAAAAAAAAAAACAAATTTGAAATATAATAAATTACTTTGACTAGTGGAAATTTCGGAAGGATCTCTTCACTCCCCGAAAATATCATTATTGCAGAAACACTTTCAAATCATTGCTCTAACACAGTCCCCAGCGAGACTATAAGCTGACAACCTTTTCTTGGGTAGCTCGAAAGTGTCCTTCGGGTTTTCCTCTCCCCATGTGAAGACGTGATACTGTGCACCCAAGCAGATTACCTTCTCCCCAGAGAATCCAGAACTTTAAAACCAGAATTGGTTCTACCATTGATCCTTCTCACCCATGATTGACGTATTGGTTGCAGAGAACGCAGGGTATCTCCGTCGAGATGTTTATTTCATCTCTCGTCCTGTCTCTAGTCTGTTTCGTCAGTATACGCAAGGGCATAAGCATCACATGCCTATCTCATTACACATTCATTACATATTCATTACATACTCATTACATATTCATTACATATTCATTACATACTCATTTCATACCATCTTGCATACATGCATATTTACATACATAGACATCAACATACATTCATATTAACATATTCATTAACATACGCGTTAGCATGCACAGGTTCATGGTGTCTCTCCATCATTGGTCGTTACCGCCGAGTAACTGGGGTTTGTCCATTCTCTCCAAGTAGATTGTCAGCCCTAAGCATAAAATACATATGTGTTTCCAGTTTCCCCACAGAGCTCGATCCTCGTGGATGACGGTTACTTCAGCTATCTTTCCTCGCCAGGATAAGATATTTACCCTTCGAGTTCATTCCCTCGATGGAGTCTTGATTACCAGTCTTCTTTCTAGCTCGATCCTAGATTGAATCTTGTCGGTCGTCAATCCCAACCGGACGTGCATTTATTTTCCACCATCTAAAGGTTTTTACCATACCACGACAGATACGCGACTATCTCGCTTGGGAGGTTTATCACTGTACCCGGACGTGCATTTATTTGGCACTATCTTTCAAGAAAATCAACTACAATCCTTTACAGATACACGCCAGTTCATGCCTGGATAATTTATTATTACAATCCTACACCTTACAGCATCGATATACAACATTTCTCACCTAAGAAGCCGATCCTATCTTCGTTATGACTCGCAGCAAATGGCCATCTCCATGGAGCAGTTGGGCTTCCATTTACCTGTCGTCTGGAAGTATGGGGGGTTTTGAACCAAATCGTATTCAGGAGAGCACGATCCTGAAGTACGGGGAGGTTTGAGCGGAATCATATTCAGGAGAGCACGATTCTGAAGTATGAAGAAGTTCATTTATCCTTTAGTAAAAGAAGAAACCAAATCGTATTCAGGAGAGCACGATCTTGAAGTACGGGGAGGTTTGAGCCGAATCATATTCAGGAGAGCACGATTCTGAAGTATGAGGAAGTTCAGTTTACCCTTTTCATATTCAGGAGAGCACGATTCTGAAGTATGAAGAAATTTCAAGAGCCGAATCATATTCATGAGAGCACGATTCTGAAGTATGAGGAAGTTCAGTTTACCCTTTTCATATTCAGGAGAGCACGATTCTGAAGTATGAAGAAATTTCAAGAGCCGAATCATATTCAGGAGAGCACGATTCTGAAGTATGAGGAAGTTCAGTTAGCCCTTTTCATATTCAGGAGAGCACGATTCTGAAGTATGAAGAATTTCATTTACAAGAAAGAGCCGAATCATATTCAGGAGAGCACGATTCTGAAGTATGAGGAAGTTCAATCAGCCCTTTTCATATTCAGGAGAGCACGATTCTGAAGTATGAGGAAGTTCAGTTTACCCTTTTCATGTTCAGGAGAGCACGATCTTGAAGCATGAAGAAGTTTATTTATCCTTCAGTAAGAGAAAAATCAGAATCGTATTCCAGGCACCGACCTTAAATGCGAGAAGATTTATTTATCAGATAAACAGCAGCCTCTTTATTTGAGTGCTTATCCATTTTGGCACGTAAGTCCCTTCCAACGATAAGTGACAGTTCTCCCGCGAGAAGCTTATCAGGGCATTTCCCATCAAAGTCCATTTATTTTGGCATACAGCCGGTCTTTACCCTGTATATTTGTTACGGAGTTCCGAAAAGTCCGTTTGATCCTGTCACGAGGGATAGTTTACAGAAGCTTGGATGTTATTCTTTGCTCAATGCTCCAGCATTCTGTAATCGATCTTGCAATCGTACGGGATCCAGTTTTATTTTTAGATTCCCCAGTGGAGGTCGTCTCATAGGTACCATCTCCATTTGAGAATCTCGTTCCTTTTCTAAAAATGGCAATTGATCGTGTTCGCACCAGTTGACCATCATTTTAGAATTCCCCAGTGTTGTACTGTGTCCCAGCGCGTCGTCTTCCCCGGTGTGTTCTTCTCGTAGCATCTGTCCCTGTGTCGTAGTATTCGTCATCATTTTCGCATTCATCATTCTAGCATACGTATCATATCATATTCATGGCATCATCTGCATTAAGCTGTCCTCGCTTTGTCCAATAGCATTGCATATCGTCGCATATAAGGGCAAAATTTTCGGTTATCTATATTTAAATCTCTCCACCATGATTCCTCGAGTCTCTGTCACTCAAATCGTCCGGTGTAGCTGTTTAAATAGGGGCAACTGTAATACCCCAAATTTTACCCTTATATTTAGTCAGTCATTTCGCATAGCATCTCATATGTACATTTGCTAACCACTAACAAGTTATGGAGGTGTTTTGTTTTGCAGATTTGGTTCCAGGGGTATTTTGGTCATTTTACGCAAATTCTACCAATTCCTTGAAGACGGGCTGTTATTAAGTTCTGAGGCATTTATTTGCCACTTGGGTCAAAGTGCCGGTATGTTTTGTCAGAAATATGATTGGACTCGGGGCCGTGCTTTGTTTGGTTTTGAAACATTTCCAAACAGTTTTGTTTCCTCTTAATAAGATGAAGATGGGTTGAAAAGGAAGTGGATACTGTTAAGGTTATTTTGAGAAGTGATGTGATCAACGAGATTTTAATTTGAATTTGTTTGGATGGCGGGATATCATTTATAAAAGGCAAAGGAGAAGTAAGTCTTAAATATTTTTGAACTTTGTGTTCATAAGTACTTATAAGTTACAACTCAAGAGGGAATTTAAATGGTTCTGAATTATTATTCATGGATACTTTGAATTTACAATTGAGAAAGTAAATATGAATATTTGTTGAATTTCATTTCATAAATATTTACAGTTTACAAATGGATAAGTGAATTTGAACTTGGTTTACAAGAAGATTCATCTACAATAAGTATCTATCCTAAATCCTAAAAATTCCTAAGTGTCTTCATGATGTCTTTAAGCTTCTCCGCAGAATCTCCAATTCACCTGCACATCAAAACAGAACAAACAGTATAGAAAAATGTTAGAAGCTGCTTTTGACACTCTCAGAACAGTGTCATCATCGAGTGCCGGGAGTGGCACAACCGAAGCTGCGTCCTACCCCCGTTACCGATCCGCGCCGTTGGCGTCAGATCAGGTAACACCTGTTCTTATCGTTACGGGACATCCGAGAGACAGAAGTAATAAAAGAAGCGGGACTGATTCGTTTTGCCGCAATTGGATTTCCAAACTGATACGAGAATAAGGCGACATAGGCAAGTTTGGACTCAGACCCGGATGCCGGCAGGTCTGAGTCGCTTTGGTTTCGAAATTTCCAACACCTGAAAAGCCACAAACATCATCAGTACAACAGAAATCAAAGCATAAACAAGCTGCATAAACAAAACTAGGCAAGAAAGAGCTCGCGCCAGTACAAGTATGAAGAGGCACCAAAGAAACAAATTTGTTACAAAGGTTCAGAATGAAGGCCAATGTTCAAAACAGAATGAAGGCCAATGTTCAAAACAGAACAGAAAAATGAGACACAAAACAAGCTGCGTCAAAATTACATAGAACAAAGTATCAGAAAAACGAAGTGCAAATCACAACAGCATCATACGCTGTATCAAAGTTCAGAGGCATCGATTAATGTCAAGCTTCATGCACAACAGCATCAAACATGGTTTAGCAGCATGTTCAAAATCAGACCATCACGAAAACCGAACCAGTTCAGAATGCAAACAGCCAAATCACAGCATAAAAATCATACCAGAAAAAGCAATCAACGATGGCAAGTCATCATGACAAACCAGCAACCAGATGCCATTCTGCTCACAACACGAGCAACAAACATGAGATCATAGCGTCTTCTCCGAAGGGCTCAGTCAGAGCATCATTGCCCTAAGAATCAAGAAACAGAAAAGTTTAAACGTCGCAGTTGGGTACAAGCAGCAGACCTGAGGATTAAGAGTTGAAACAGGTTAGGTTATCACAAGACAAAACTCGTGTCCAAGCATATCAGTTCAGAAATAAAACAAGTCACGAAACCATATCATGATTCAAAGTAGCAGCCCAACTCATGTTCTGAATCAAATTCCATAGAACACAGCAGAAGGCAACTGCGACATCATCGAAGAACATCCCTCGAAGGCACGAAGAACATCGTCATCATCGTTCAAACGCACCGTGTATCATCCATCATCGGTCACGAAGGACTCGAACGAGAGACCACCGACGCCGTTCAACCAGACGACGGGCAATCTCCCGTTTTTTGGGCCTCAGTTCACGCCATCATCGACCGATTTCACGTTAAACGTAAGCAACGGGACATTTCATTACGAGTTTTGATGTTTGTTTCAGGAAATAAGAGGATCACAGCGCGAGGAAGAAGAAAGACGAGAGAGAGATGAAGAAGAAAAGTGAAACGGCGCCGCGAACGTTCTCTGGGGGTGAAACCCTAAAGTTTTTTTCTTATGACTAACAATTGGGTTGGGTCCGGGTGTGGTTACCGGCCCAACCCCCCCCCCCCCCCCCCCTTTTTTATTTTATTTTATTTTGTTTTGTTTTGTTTTTAAAATTTGTTTTATGTTTTTTAAATTGTTTTTTTTATTCAAAAAAACTGTTTTTAAAAATAAATAAAAAACGTTTTTATGTAAATATTAAAAATAAATAAAAAAACTATTTTTAAAATAAAATAAGAAAAACTTTTCTTGAAAATATTAAAAAAAATAAATTTCTTTTTTAGAGTAAAGCATTTTTAAATTAAACCTTTTTTTGCAAGCTAACATTAAATAATTTAAGATTTTTTAAATAAAGCAACAATAAAAATCTCAAATTGACATCTCTTTCTTTATTGTTCGTAATTAATTCGATTGCCGCCTAACTGTTGCCCACTAATGTCGTTTGTTCATTTTGCAGCTCATTACATTTACCATTACTTATTTCATCTTATCTCCTTATCATATTGTATATGTTTCTCGGTTGTAACCTCGCGAATCTAATAATCGCGCTTTAAATTTCTGCCTTTAAATTTCTGTTTGTATGGCTTTAACTTCTGTTTTTACTCCCTGTTTACAGTTCATTTATCTCACACCTTCATCAATATTTCTGTCACATTGCACACACTACCGAAGGAATTAGGTCTAGCTTTTGACCGCCGTGTCAATAGTCCTCAACTTCAAACCCTTACACTTTACAAACCCTAATTTTCACAAATGCCTCGCCGCAGGCAAGATTACAAAATTACCCTAGTATTAGGTCAAAGAGCCGCCGCGCTCATTTTAGGGTTTTCCCGCCGTGGAATCCCTAATTTAACCCTAATTATAACTTAACAATTCAACGTAGAGATTTGGAGTTTCTACACTCCACGTAAGCGTGTCCTTAAGATGCGTTTATTCCCCCTGAGACCTTGACCACAGTCAAGAAGTCTCTAACCTCCCTTTTGAGGGGAACTACGATTACTCTGATTCCACTCCCGTAAGGATACGTAGGCACAAGATGCGATGTCTTGCCGATTAAACTTAGAATTAACCCCTTAGGTCTCTTTTCTCACTTTTAATCTTTGTACATATACCTTAAGCAAATGAATAAAGCAAAATAGTAAACATTTGAACAAAAGGTTCCCGTAGAGTACTACGGAAGTTTAGGGTGCTAATACCTTCCCTAAATTTAACTAACCCCCGAACCCTAGATCTTTCCCCGCATTGTGTTTACGATGCAAAAATAGGTTTTCCCTTTTTGACCTTTTCCTTCGGATAAATCAAAGAGCGGTTGTGAATTGAATTGCGATTCAAACTCATTAATAGTTTGTGATCCTATTTCCACCGCAACAGAAAATGGCGACTTCACTGGGGACGTCCTAATTTTTGAGGGTTATCCCTAACTTGTTCATACTTATTACTATCTGTGTTATTATTCATTTACAAGTATATATTTGTGCTTTGATGGTGGGACTGTTCCTTGTGCTGTGAGATAAGTCCTACGCCCGGACTAGTGACATTATTATAGGATGGGGATATATTCGATGAGGCTTATAGGGAGTGAATCCCGACCAAGCTGATTCGAGAATCACCGCTCAGTTGAGACCTTTTCGAAAATGGTTCGGTTGAACGAGTAATCGCGAAAACTTTTTCCATGGTCGATTGGAGTCTGTGATATTGAGGACCGTAGTACCTTAACACCACCTTGGCCTTATTTAGGACGTAGTGCGGGAGCTATGTGGGAGTAATCCTACAACGGCTGCTACGCGATACTACACTCAAAAGAGGTTCTCTTGAGAATATTATTCACCCCCGAGTCAGTCGGAAGGTTGATAATATCCGAAAGATGGGCTGATGACTTTGGGCACTTTGTAGAACCTTGTTCAGCAGGTACAACTAACCTATAGTACACTCCTTTTGGGATGGGTAGACCTTGACTCCGCTCACGTTCCTTTAACCTAGGACTTTGTGTGTTTTCATGCATTGCATCCATAAAGCATCTCATTGCATTTCATGGAGTTCAAATATCATTTATGGATATCGCGGGATACCATAAATAAGAAAATAAAATGAAAAAACAAGAAAAAGATTTCCTTGGTACCCCACGACATTCGTAAATGTTCGAATTCCATGAAATCTTCATTTGCATTTGCATCATAGCATCATGTACTTTCTTGCATTGCATGTGTCTTCCGTTTTCTCATGTTCGGTTCTCTCGCCTTCCAGTTTCGTCACCCTGAGTTCTCGGCACCAGTACAACACCAGAGCTCAAACTCGGAAAAGAATGGAGGATCAGGCAAAAGAGATTGATCGCCTTAGCAATGAACTTGAAGACCTTCGAGGGGGTATGGGGCGTATGATGGAATTGTTACATGTCATGAATGCTAAGATGGATACCCAGCCCACTGTTGTTTTCGAGATTACCGGCGTTACTGTGGACCCTCCACCAAGTGTGACCGTAGCAAGGGACCCACCTTATGGTCTTGCTCCCGGCTTTGTGCCTCCTCAAGCCACTGTTCCGATTAATCAGCCTATTCAGCAAGCCGTGCCTTTATTTTCTGAAGTTCCTAGGGGGGCTCCTATCTTTGCACCACCTGTTGTACACACCCGTGCGCAACCGTACTTCAATGAGACCGTTTTTGATGATCTTGATGAGAATGTTGAAGGTTATGAGAAACATGATAAGCTTCGTGAGGAAGTAAACACCATCGTCCAGAGATTGAAAAAAGTAGAGGGTGATCAAACTTTTGGGACTGCTGCAAGGGATGTTTGTTTGGTCTCAGGTTTGGTTATTCCCCCGAAGTTCAAAACTCCGAACTTCGATCGTTATGAAGGTGCCACCTGTCCTAAGAGTCATCTGATCATGTATTATCGCAAAATGGCTGCCCATGTTGAGAATGATAAACTGATGATTCATTGCTTCCAAGATAGTTTGAAGGGTGCTTCTTCCAAGTGGTATTTAACTTTGGACCAGTCTCGCGTTAAGAGTTTCCAGGATTTATCTGACGCTTTCATCAAACACTACAAGTACAATATGGATCTGGCTCCTGACAGAAGACAGTTGTTGAGTATGTCACAAAAGAATTCTGAGTCATTCAAAGAGTACGCTCAAAGGTGGAGAGAGATTGCTTCGCAGGTAGAACCTCCTTTGACCGAGAAAGAGTTAGCTGATTGGTTTGTCGACACGGTTCGTCCAGAATTTTACGAGAGAATGGTGGGTAGTGTGACTTCAAATTTCTCTGACATCGTTGTTGTGGGTGTCAAGATTGAATTGGGTATGAAAAGTGGTAAAATGACAAATAATCATGGTGCTTCTAAGGACCAGCCGAAGAAACCTCCGTATAGTTCCCAGAAGAAGAAAGAGGGCGAGACTAATGCTATATCCTCTGGTAGACTAAGAGACCCATTTTATCGATATCCGCAAGGTTATGCTCAACCTCAAGGGTACCCAATCCAATATGCTCAACAACCCTATGTGGCAGCTGTTACACCTTCTTTCAATCAACAGGTTCCTATGTATCAACCTATGCAACAACCTCCTGTTTATCCGCCTCCTATCAACTACCTACAGGCGCCCAACGCCCCTGCTCCTCAACAGCCAAAGAGTCCGGCTCCTCGCCAGAATGTGCCGAACAGAAGAACGTATAAGCCTTGTCCGCCGATTCCAATGACTTTCACTGAGTTGTACCCCTCTTTGGTCAAGCAAGGTCTAATCACTACTCGGGCTTTGGGTCCGCCTCCTAATCCTCTACCCGCCAATTACAACGCCGCCGCTCATTGTTTATTTCATGAGGGTGCGCCTGGTCATGATCTGGAGAATTGTTATGCTCTCAAAAATATTGTCAGGGATTTATTGGAAAAGAAAATTTTGTCATTTGAAGATCCTCAACCGAATGTTAAGAAGAACCCTTTTCCTAACCATGAGAGCGTCAATGCCATTAGTGCCGGTTCGGAGGAAAGTTATGTCCTTGATGTTGTACAGATTAAGACTTCTCTCAAGATGTTCCATTCGAAGCTGTTTGAAGCTGGTCTGGTAGATACTTCCCACGTTGCATGCGTAAGTTGTGAAGCCAGTATTAAGGGTTGTGTGTTGGTTCAGAACGATGTTCAGAGATTGATTAACGAGGGTGTTTTACAAGTGACAAGCCAACCCAAGAAGGACGAGGTCGCTGTGGTTGAGCCAGTTTTCCATCAGCCTGGATCAAAGGGAAAGGTATCAGTGTTTAATCTGTCAGGGGCAAGTTCTGCCAATCTCGTGTTCGATATACCAAAGTCGTCTATCCCTGAGGTGAATCAGCATAAGCCAATAGTTATTCGAAGACCAGGTCCGTTTCCTTTCAGTGATCCTAAAGCCGTGCCTTGGAAATACGACGTGACGATGATTGACAAGGAGTCTGGGAAAGTTATTCCAAATGAAGAGGTTAAGGACACTGTGACCAATATCGCAGAGGCAAGCAGGATGACTCGCAGTGGCCGTGTGTATACTCCCCGTTCTAATGAGGTTCCACCTAAGGAAACCACTAATATCCCAGTGGCCGTCAAAGACAAAGGTAAGGGAGCTGTTACGAATGATGAAGATGCTGAGTTTTTGAGGATCATCAAGAAAAGTGACTATAAAGTTATCGATCAACTTCATCAGACTCCTTCCAAGATTTCGATTTTATCTCTGTTGATGAGTTCACCCGCTCATAGGATGGCCTTGCAGAAAGTTTTGACTCAAGCACATGTGGATCAAGATATCAGCACCAGTCGGTTTGATAGTGTGATTGCCAATTTGACCGCCTGTAACACCCTTAGTTTCAGCAATGAAGAGTTGCCGAAGGAGGGTCCGAATCATAATCGTGCTTTACATATATCAGTGAAATGTCAGGAGGACAATTTAGCAAGAGTACTAGTAGACACCGGCTCTTCTCTGAATGTTCTACCCAAGAGGGTTCTTGATAAGTTGGTTTTCAAAGAGACTGTGTTGAAACCTACTCCTTTGGTCGTCAAGGCTTTCGATGGTTCTCGCCGGTCGGTAATGCGGGAGGTTGAGCTTCCTATCCTGATTGGTCCGCAAGTTTTTAATATCACGTTTCAAGTCATGGACATTAATCCCAATTACAGCTGCTTACTTGGAAGGCCGTGGATTCATGCCGCTGGGGCAGTAACCTCAACGTTACATCAAAAGATGAAGTTCGTAATCGATGGAAAGTTGGTTATTATACACGGTGAGGAGGATCTGATGGTCAGTAACCTGTCTTCTTTCCGTTACATCGAGGCCGATGAGAATGCCTTAGAAATCTCCTTTCAAGCACTTGAGATCGCCAATGCTGTTCTGCTAGAAGTCGAAGAGACAGTGGGTCAGGGTAATCCATCTTTTGCATCTCTGAAGAGTACCAAATCAACAATTGACAGGGGCATTCCTGAAGGTTGGGGAGAGGTAATTGATGTCAAGACCAAGACTGATCGCTCTGGGTTGGGTTACAAACCAACTCAGAATGGAGCTGCCACAACTGTCGAAGGGCGTCCGAAGGTTATCCAAGAGGTATTTGTCAGCGGAGGTTTCCAAGTCAATGCCATCAGTGACTGTGAGGAAAATGAAGAGCTGAGCAACCTGGTGTTTAAGGGTGATGCAGTTTTGAGCAACTGGGAGGCCGTAGAGATCCCTGTTATTTTTCCCTTGTCAAAGTAATTTTTTTTTTTTTAAAGTTTCATTTACATTTTCAAATAAAAATTCGTAGCTCTGCCCAAGGCTATAGGGTCGCTTTTATTGGGCCACCTTTCATTTCTAAAAGGATATTAATAAAGGCATTTTGTTCAATTCCACTTTGGTTCATTTGCGTTTTTCGTTTTCACCTTTAAAAATGAAATTGGCAACCTTTTTTCCAAAAAAATAAAAAAACAGCATTTCATTCTTACATATCTTCGAGCATTTTAATTAAGTAAGCCTTCCATCATGCAGAGACATCGTAAACCTTGTTGGATCCAATGACTTTACTGACACTCCTGACTGGGATGCACCCATCAATCAAGCTGAGGACGAGGGTGAAGAAGATTTTGAAGTACCCGCTGAACTGACAAGATTGATTGAGTACGAGTACACAGAGCTTCAACCGTATAAAGAGCAGGTGGACTTAATTAATCTCGGTACAGATGAGAACAAGAAAGAGGTCAAGATTGGTGCAATGCTTGGGACAGAGGTTAAGCCGAGGTTGATTGAGTTGTTAAAAGAGTATATTGATGTGTTTGCATGGTCGTATCAAGATATGCCGGGCCTAGACACAGATATTGTTGTCCACAAGTTGCCACTTAAGCCAGATTGTCCACCTATCAAGCAAAAACTTCGAAGAACGAGACCTGACATGGCTTTGAAGATTCGAGAGGAGGTTAAAAAGCAGTTGGATGCAGGTTTCTTGGCAGTCGCAAAATATCCAGATTGGGTTGCCAACATTGTGCCAGTGCCTAAGAAGGACGGTAAAGTTAGGATGTGTGTGGATTACAGGGATCTGAACAAAGCAAGTCCGAAAGACGACTTCCCCCTGCCACATATCGATACACTGGTGGACAATACAGCCAGTTTTGCGTTATTCTCATTTATGGATGGTTTCTCTGGCTATAATCAGATCAAAATGGATCCCGACGATCGAGAGAAGACTACTTTCATTACTCCGTGGGGGACCTTCTGCTACAAAGTCATGCCCTTCGGTTTGAAGAACGCGGGGGCAACTTACCAACGCGCTATGACCACTCTTTTTCATGATATGATGCACAAGGAGATCGAGGTGTATGTGGATGATATGATAGCCAAATCTCAGAGTGAGGAGGAGCATCTAGACCATTTGGTGAAGCTGTTTGAACGACTCAGGAAATATCAGTTGAAATTGAATCCTGCTAAATGTACCTTCGGTGTCAGATCTGGAAAATTGCTTGGTTTCATTGTTAGCCAGCGAGGGATTGAGGTGGACCCTGACAAAGTCCGAGCCATTCAAGATATGCCAGCTCCGCACACCGAGACGCAAGTTAGAGGTTTTCTGGGACGTTTGAATTATATTTCCAGGTTTATCTCCAACATGACCGCTACTTGTGAGCCGATATTCAAGTTACTTTGCAAGGGGCAGACGGTTGAGTGGAACCCCGATTGTCAGAAAGCGTTTGAGAAGATTAAGGGTTATTTGCAGGACCCCCCCTATTCTGATTCCTCCCGTACCTGGAAGACCGTTGTTTATGTACCTTACCGTTCTTGAGAAGTCTATGGGTTGTGTGCTTGGACAACATGATGAGACTGGGAAAAAGGAACATGCGATTTATTACCTGAGCAAGAAGTTTACCGATTGTGAAAACAGATACTCACCATTGGAGAAAACTTGTTGTACATTGACATGGGCCGCTAGGCGCCTTCGGCAATATATGGTCTGTCATACCACATTGTTGATTTCTAAAATGGATCCGATCAAGTATATTTTTGAAAAACCTGCTCAAACCGGGAGGCTAGCCCGTTGGCACATGTTGTTATCCGAATATGACATCCAGTATGTACCACATAAGGCAATTAAGGGTAGTATTTTATCGGATTATCTTGCAGATCAGCCAGTTGAAGATTATGAACCTCTTAAGTTTGACTTTCCTGATGAGGATATTTTGTTGATTAAAAGAGATTGTGAAGAGCCAGATCCGAGCGAAGGTCCAGAACCAGGTCTTTGGTGGAGGATGATGTTTGATGGTTCCTCGAATTTCAATGGGCATGGTATAGGCGCCGTTTTGATGAACCCAAAGGGTGGATTCACTCCATTTACAGCAAGGTTGGACTTTGAGTGTACTAATAACGTCGCAGAATATGAAGCATGTATTCTTGGCCTCGAAGCAGCAATTCACCTCCGAATCAAACTTCTTAAAGTAAGTGGTGACTCAGCCTTGGTTATTTACCAGGTACAAGGCAAATGGGAAACGAAGAATGAGAAGTTAATCCCTTATAAGGACTACATTTTTGAGCTGATCAAGCATTTCGACGAGATAGAGTTCGAGCATGTTCCTAGATCCGAGAATCACGTTGCTGATGCTTTATCCATGTTAGCATCCATGTGGAAAGTTAAATTCGTTAATGAAGCACCTCTTATCCATATTGAGCGCAAAGTTGAGCCCGCTTATTGTCAGATGGTCGAAGAAGTTGAGGTGGATGAAAAGCCTTGGTTTCATGATATCAAGAACTATCTCGTCAAGCAAGATTATCCCGATGGTGCTACTGGTCTGGACAAGAAAACATTGAGAAGACTGGCGTCCAAATTCTTTATCAGTAATGGTGTGTTATACAAGAGAAATCACGACATGGTTCTGCTCAGATGTGTTGATAAACGGGAAGCGGACATGTTACTACAGGAAATTCATGAGGGGACCTTCGGAACTCATGCCAATGGTTATGCTATGTCCAAGAAGATGCTAAGGGCTGGGTATTATTGGTTAACCATGGAAGCTGACTGCATCCAATACGCTAGAAAATGCCATAAGTGCCAAATTTATGCTGATAAAATGCATGTACCTCCATCACCGTTGAATGTTTTGTCTTCACCATGGCCGTTCTCTATGTGGGGCATTGACATGATTGGGGAAATCGAGCCGAAGGCTTCTAATGGTCATCGTTTTATCCTGGTTGCTATTGATTATTTCACTAAGTGGGTAGAGGCTGCCTCCTACACCAATGTGACCAAGCAAGTGGTTGACCGCTTCATCATGAAAGAAATCATCTGCCGTTATGGAATCCCAAGCCGGATAATAACTGACAACGGCACCAATCTGAATAACAAGACTATGAAAGAGCTGTGTGACAGTTTCAAGATCACTCATCACAATTCTTCTCCGTACCGTCCTAAGATGAACGGGGCCGTTGAAGCTGCGAATAAGAATATTAAGAAAATCCTGCAAAAGATGGTTGTGACTTACAAAGATTGGCATGAGATGTTACCGTTTGCTTTGCATGGATACAGAACCTCAGTGAGAACTTCGACAGGGGCAACACCTTTCTCATTGGTGTATGGAATGGACGCCGTGCTCCCCATCGAAGTAGAGATACCTTCTTTAAGAGTGTTGATGGAGGCTGAACTTGAGGAAGCTGAGTGGGTTCAAGACAGACTGGATCAGTTGAATCTCATTGACGAGAAGCGCTTGACAGCCATGTGCCATGGGCAATTATATCAGAAACGGATGAAAAGAGCGTTTGATAAGAAGATTCGTATCCGTGAGTTCCGTCAAGGAGAGCTCGTACTCAAAAAGATCTTGCCGGTGCATAAAGATATGCGTGGAAAGTGGATGCCCAATTATGAAGGCCCATTCGTCGTAAAGACCGTTTTCTCCGGAGGGTCTTTGATACTTACAACGATGGACGGTGAAGAACTAGCACACCCCGTGAATTCTGATGCAGTCCGAAAATATTATGCCTAAAAACCCGCTAAGTCGAAAACCTGCAAAAGGCGACTTAGGCAAAAGTAAGGGTTGGAAAAAAGAAATAATAATAAAAAGCTCGCTAAGTTGAAAACCCGAAAGGGCGGCTTAGGCAAAAAGGAGCGTCCCGGTGGATTGAAAACCCGAGAGGGCGGTCCAGGCAAAAGTTAGGGACAAAGGCATTTCATTGCATCAGAGGACACTGATCTTCGCGAACACACTTTCCGCGTGAGAGCCATGTTTCAGTTCTTTCATCCTTGCCCAAAGCAGGATTCTGGATTAGTCTTAGTTATTAGTGTCAGTAGGTGTCATTGGATTCAATGTAACCTTTTCCCATGTTGCCAATTTCAAAACATAATCATCTGTGGAGCTATGCCTTCAGCGAGCTGCCACCCTTTAATAAAAGATACCATTTTGTTACTTACATTCCTTGGTGCATTGCTCTTTGTTTTTTATTGTTATGCAAAATGCGTTTATTCTTAAAATTTGAAAATGAAAGGTGCATTGTAGATTTTTCAAAAATTGTTCTTCAAAAAAAAAAACAAATTTGAAATATAATAAATTACTTTGACTAGTGGAAATTTCGGAAGGATCTCTTCACTCCCCGAAAATATCATTATTGCAGAAACACTTTCAAATCATTGCTCTAACACAGTCCCCAGCGAGACTATAAGCTGACAACCTTTTCTTGGGTAGCTCGAAAGTGTCCTTCGGGTTTTCCTCTCCCCATGTGAAGACGTGATACTGTGCACCCAAGCAGATTACCTTCTCCCCAGAGAATCCAGAACTTTAAAACCAGAATTGGTTCTACCATTGATCCTTCTCACCCATGATTGACGTATTGGTTGCAGAGAACGCAGGGTATCTCCGTCGAGATGTTTATTTCATCTCTCGTCCTGTCTCTAGTCTGTTTCGTCAGTATACGCAAGGGCATAAGCATCACATGCCTATCTCATTACACATTCATTACATATTCATTACATACTCATTACATATTCATTACATACTCATTTCATACCATCTTGCATACATGCATATTTACATACATAGACATCAACATACATTCATATTAACATATTCATTAACATACGCGTTAGCATGCACAGGTTCATGGTGTCTCTCCATCATTGGTCGTTACCGCCGAGTAACTGGGGTTTGTCCATTCTCTCCAAGTAGATTGTCAGCCCTAAGCATAAAATACATATGTGTTTCCAGTTTCCCCACAGAGCTCGATCCTCGTGGATGACGGTTACTTCAGCTATCTTTCCTCGCCAGGATAAGATATTTACCCTTCGAGTTCATTCCCTCGATGGAGTCTTGATTACCAGTCTTCTTTCTAGCTCGATCCTAGATTGAATCTTGTCGGTCGTCAATCCCAACCGGACGTGCATTTATTTTGCACCATCTAAAGGTTTTTACCATACCACGACAGATACGCGACTATCTCGCTTGGGAGGTTTATCACTGTACCCGGACGTGCATTTATTTGGCACTATCTTTCAAGAAAATCAACTACAATCCTTTACAGATACACGCCAGTTCATGCCTGGATAATTTATTATTACAATCCTACACCTTACAGCATCGATATACAACATTTCTCACCTAAGAAGCCGATCCTATCTTCGTTATGACTCGCAGCAAATGGCCATCTCCATGGAGCAGTTGGGCTTCCATTTACCTGTCGTCTGGAAGTATGGGGGGTTTTGAACCAAATCGTATTCAGGAGAGCACGATCCTGAAGTATGGGGAGGTTTGAGCGGAATCATATTCAGGAGAGCACGATTCTGAAGTATGAAGAAGTTCATTTATCCTTTAGTAAAAGAAGAAACCAAATCGTATTTAGGAGAGCACGATCTTGAAGTACGGGGAGGTTTGAGCCGAATCATATTCAGGAGAGCACGATTCTGAAGTATGAGGAAGTTCAGTTTACCCTTTTCATATTCAGGAGAGCACGATTCTGAAGTATGAAGAAATTTCAAGAGCCGAATCATATTCATGAGAGCACGATTCTGAAGTATGAGGAAGTTCAGTTTACCCTTTTCATATTCAGGAGAGCACGATTCTGAAGTATGAAGAAATTTCAAGAGCCGAATCATATTCAGGAGAGCACGATTCTGAAGTATGAGGAAGTTCAGTTAGCCCTTTTCATATTCAGGAGAGCACGATTCTGAAGTATGAAGAATTTCATTTACAAGAAAGAGCCGAATCATATTCAGGAGAGCACGATTCTGAAGTATGAGGAAGTTCAGTCAGCCCTTTTCATATTCAGGAGAGCACGATTCTGAAGTATGAGGAAGTTCAGTTTACCCTTTTCATGTTCAGGAGAGCACGATCTTGAAGCATGAAGAAGTTTATTTATCCTTCAGTAAGAGAAAAATCAGAATCGTATTCCAGGCACCGACCTTAAATGCGAGAAGATTTATTTATCAGATAAACAGCAGCCTCTTTATTTGAGTGCTTATCCATTTTGGCACGTAAGTCCCTTCCAACGATAAGTGACAGTTCTCCCGCGAGAAGCTTATCAGGGCATTTCCCATCAAAGTCCATTTATTTTGGCATACAGCCGGTCTTTACCCTGTATATTTGTTACGGAGTTCCGAAAAGTCCGTTTGATCCTGTCACGAGGGATAGTTTACAGAAGCTTGGATGTTATTCTTTGCTCAATGCTCCAGCATTCTGTAATCGATCTTGCAATCGTACGGGATCCAGTTTTATTTTTAGATTCCCCAGTGGAGGTCGTCTCATAGGTACCATCTCCATTTGAGAATCTCGTTCCTTTTCTAAAAATGGCAATTGATCGTGTTCGCACCAGTTGACCATCATTTTAGAATTCCCCAGTGTTGTACTGTGTCCCAGCGCGTCGTCTTCCCCGGTGTGTTCTTCTCGTAGCATCTGTCCCTGTGTCGTAGTATTCGTCATCATTTTCGCATTCATCATTCTAGCATACGTATCATATCATATTCATGGCATCATCTGCATTAAGCTGTCCTCGCTTTGTCCAATAGCATTGCATATCGTCGCATATAAGGGCAAAATTTTCGGTTATCTATATTTAAATCTCTCCACCATGATTCCTCGAGTCTCTGTCACTCAAATCGTCCGGTGTAGCTGTTTAAATAGGGGCAACTGTAATACCCCAAATTTTACCCTTATATTTAGTCAGTCATTTCGCATAGCATCTCATATGTACATTTGCTAACCACTAACAAGTTATGGAGGTGTTTTGTTTTGCAGATTTGGTTCCAGGGGTATTTTGGTCATTTTACGCAAATTCTACCAATTCCTTGAAGACGGGCTGTTATTAAGTTCTGAGGCATTTATTTGCCACTTGGGTCAAAGTGCCGGTATGTTTTGTCAGAAATATGATTGGACTCGGGGCCGTGCTTTGTTTGGTTTTGAAACATTTCCAAACAGTTTTGTTTCCTCTTAATAAGATGAAGATGGGTTGAAAAGGAAGTGGATACTGTTAAGGTTATTTTGAGAAGTGATGTGATCAACGAGATTTTAATTTGAATTTGTTTGGATGGCGGGATATCATTTATAAAAGGCAAAGGAGAAGTAAGTCTTAAATATTTTTGAACTTTGTGTTCATAAGTACTTATAAGTTACAACTCAAGAGGGAATTTAAATGGTTCTGAATTATTATTCATGGATACTTTGAATTTACAATTGAGAAAGTAAATATGAATATTTGTTGAATTTCATTTCATAAATATTTACAGTTTACAAATGGATAATTGAATTTGAACTTGGTTTACAAGAAGATTCATCTACAATAAGTATCTATCCTAAATCCTAAAAATTCCTAAGTGTCTTCATGATGTCTTTAAGCTTCTCCGCAGAATCTCCAATTCACCTGCACATCAAAACAGAACAAACAGTATAGAAAAATGTTAGAAGCTGCTTTTGACACTCTCAGAACAGTGTCATCATCGAGTGCCGGGAGTGGCACAACCGAAGCTGCGTCCTACCCCCGTTACCGATCCGCGCCGTTGGCGTCAGATCAGGTAACACCTGTTCTTATCGTTACGGGACATCCGAGAGACAGAAGTAATAAAAGAAGCGGGACTGATTCGTTTTGCCGCAATTGGATTTCCAAACTGATACGAGAATAAGGCGACATAGGCAAGTTTGGACTCAGACCCGGATGCCGGCAGGTCTGAGTCGCTTTGGTTTCGAAATTTCCAACACCTGAAAAGCCACAAACATCATCAGTACAACAGAAATCAAAGCATAAACAAGCTGCATAAACAAAACTAGGCAAGAAAGAGCTCGCGCCAGTACAAGTATGAAGAGGCACCAAAGAAACAAATTTGTTACAAAGGTTCAGAATGAAGGCCAATGTTCAAAACAGAATGAAGGCCAATGTTCAAAACAGAACAGAAAAATGAGACACAAAACAAGCTGCGTCAAAATTACATAGAACAAAGTATCAGAAAAACGAAGTGCAAATCACAACAGCATCATACGCTGTATCAAAGTTCAGAGGCATCGATTAATGTCAAGCTTCATGCACAACAGCATCAAACATGGTTTAGCAGCATGTTCAAAATCAGACCATCACGAAAACCGAACCAGTTCAGAATGCAAACAGCCAAATCACAGCATAAAAATCATACCAGAAAAAGCAATCAACGATGGCAAGTCATCATGACAAACCAGCAACCAGATGCCATTCTGCTCACAACACGAGCAACAAACATGAGATCATAGCGTCTTCTCCGAAGGGCTCAGTCAGAGCATCATTGCCCTAAGAATCAAGAAACAGAAAAGTTTAAACGTCGCAGTTGGGTACAAGCAGCAGACCTGAGGATTAAGAGTTGAAACAGGTTAGGTTATCACAAGACAAAACTCGTGTCCAAGCATATCAGTTCAGAAATAAAACAAGTCACGAAACCATATCATGATTCAAAGTAGCAGCCCAACTCATGTTCTGAATCAAATTCCATAGAACACAGCAGAAGGCAACTGCGACATCATCGAAGAACATCCCTCGAAGGCACGAAGAACATCGTCATCATCGTTCAAACGCACCGTGTATCATCCATCATCGGTCACGAAGGACTCGAACGAGAGACCACCGACGCCGTTCAACCAGACGACGGGCAATCTCCCGTTTTTTGGGCCTCAGTTCACGCCATCATCGACCGATTTCACGTTAAACGTAAGCAACGGGACATTTCATTACGAGTTTTGATGTTTGTTTCAGGAAATAAGAGGATCACAGCGCGAGGAAGAAGAAAGACGAGAGAGAGATGAAGAAGAAAAGTGAAACGGCGCCGCGAACGTTCTCTGGGGGTGAAACCCTAAAGTTTTTTTCTTATGACTAACAATTGGGTTGGGTCCGGGTGTGGTTACCAGCCCAACCCCCCCCCCCCCCCCCTTTTTTATTTTATTTTATTTTGTTTTGTTTTGTTTTTAAAATTTGTTTTATGTTTTTTAAATTGTTTTTTTTATTCAAAAAAACTGTTTTTAAAAATAAATAAAAAACGTTTTTATGTAAATATTAAAAATAAATAAAAAAACTATTTTTAAAATAAAATAAGAAAAACTTTTCTTGAAAATATTAAAAAAAATAAATTTCTTTTTTAGAGTAAAGCATTTTTAAATTAAACCTTTTTTTGCAAGCTAACATTAAATAATTTAAGATTTTTTAAATAAAGCAACAATAAAAATCTCAAATTGACATCTCTTTCTTTATTGTTCGTAATTAATTCGATTGCCGCCTAACTGTTGCCCACTAATGTCGTTTGTTCATTTTGCAGCTCATTACATTTACCATTACTTATTTCATCTTATCTCCTTATCATATTGTATATGTTTCTCGGTTGTAACCTCGCGAATCTAATAATCGCGCTTTAAATTTCTGCCTTTAAATTTCTGTTTGTATGGCTTTAACTTCTGTTTTTACTCCCTGTTTACAGTTCATTTATCTCACACCTTCATCAATATTTCTGTCACATTGCACACACTACCGAAGGAATTAGGTCTAGCTTTTGACCGCCGTGTCAATAGTCCTCAACTTCAAACCCTTACACTTTACAAACCCTAATTTTCACAAATGCCTCGCCGCAGGCAAGATTACAAAATTACCCTAGTATTAGGTCAAAGAGCCGCCGCGCTCATTTTAGGGTTTTCCCGCCGTGGAATCCCTAATTTAACCCTAATTATAACTTAACAATTCAACGTAGAGATTTGGAGTTTCTACACTCCACGTAAGCGTGTCCTTAAGATGCGTTTATTCCCCCTGAGACCTTGACCACAGTCAAGAAGTCTCTAACCTCCCTTTTGAGGGGAACTACGATTACTCTGATTCCACTCCCGTAAGGATACGTAGGCACAAGATGCGATGTCTTGCCGAGTAAACTTAGAATTAACCCCTTAGGTCTCTTTTCTCACTTTTAATCTTTGTACATATACCTTAAGCAAATGAATAAAGCAAAATAGTAAACATTTGAACAAAAGGTTCCCGTAGAGTACTACGGAAGTTTAGGGTGCTAATACCTTCCCTAAATTTAACTAACCCCCGAACCCTAGATCTTTCCCCGCATTGTGTTTACGATGCAAAAATAGGTTTTCCCTTTTTGACCTTTTCCTTCGGATAAATCAAAGAGCGGTTGTGAATTGAATTGCGATTCAAACTCATTAATAGTTTGTGATCCTATTTCCACCGCAACAAGGAGGAAGTACAGGAATCTCTGTACTTCACCGGTGATTTGAAGGGGGAGTTATTGGCCAAGCTGCAGCATGCTTGGGCGCGTATTAACCGAAGGGGGAAGCCGTTGTTAGGGAAGAATGACTGTCAGGCTTACGCACCATACAGAGTTTGGATCCAGGATAGAGCAAGTCAGTTGCGGATGCCATTTCCAGAAGCACCAGTCCTTGTTCCCATTCCGGTAGCAGAGCCAACTACTGTTTCTAGGGAGGCCTACGAGCAAGTTGTGAAAGAAAAAGAAGCCTTGATGAAGATCAACGAAGGGTTAGAGCAAGAGCTAGCCCAGATACGCAGTGAGAAAAACAAGGTCGTGCATGCTTTCCAACAGCAGATTGAGCTAGTGAACAGATTGGGGGCCGAGTTGACTGAGGAAAGGAAGAAGCGCGAACGTCTGGGGCAAGAGTTCAGAAGCTCTCATGACATGCTTGAATCCAAAAAGAAAGCACTTGACGTCGCTCACCGAGAGATCTCTTCTTGCAATAAGACTTGGAATGCCACGCTCACCAACAATAAGAAGAGGGAAGATAAGTTGAAGCAGCAAATTTCCGACCTCGAAGAGCAGTTGAAGTCTAGCATCAAGAAGTGTGAAGAAGAAGTGATGACCAGGTATAGTCTCCAGAATGCACTGAACAAGGCCATCAAAGGCAGAGATGAAGCTGTGTCTCAGAAGCGTAAATTGGAGGATCGCTTCGGAGAAGGGGCATGGGAAGAAACTGCTGAAGACGTGCGACGTGTTCTTAAGAAAAGAAACCAACTTGTTGAAGGGCTGCTTACCCGACCAAGTCATCCGGAGACTAAGAAGTTGCTAGAAGAGTACCAGAATTATGGGAGTGTCTGATCATTTCATGTAGTAATTTGTATGCTTTATTTGCATAGTGCTGACCATCACCAGGATTGTTGGTTGAGGTCATGCTTTCTTATTGTACTCTCAGTGATATTGTATTCTTGGCTTATTGGTTTCTCCGCAATATATGAGGCTTTCTGTGATTCAACTCCGATCTTTGTATTGCTAGCACTGTCACTGCACCGGCACCTTCACACTAGAATCGGGGAGTGAATTTCCCTAATGCACAGACACACACATTGCATTGCATTCATATTCATATTGCATTACAGGTAATCTTTGGATGGTATCTTATTTCCTGCATTGCACCAGTTGTTTTCAGGATTGCAGATCAGCACCCGCACCGCTATTCCACTCGCACCAACTGTCGAAGAATCATGGATCAAATGCAGAACGAGATGCAAGATGTGCGCGAGAAGCTAGCTCTCTTTATGCAGACCATGGAAGCTATTGCAAAAGGCCAGGAGAATCTGCAAGCCATGGTGCAACCTCTGTTGGTCAGAAATGCTGGTCACGGTAATGAGGATCATCAGTCTGTGCGAGTCGACACTGTTCATGGAGATGGCTCTCCCACGCCAGTGGCTCCACCTGTAGTCAACATACCTGCTGCTAATGTCAACAACGCTACCGCTGCTGGGAACGGTAACGTCGGAGTTGGGAACGAGACTGCTGTCCACAACGTTGGGCTCGGTGATATCAACTTGGGTGATAATATGGGAGGCAACGGCTTCGGCAATGCTGGATTCGGGTTCAACGATCAGGGATTCGGCAATGCTGGAGCCGACCAATATAAAGACATGGAAGCAACTGGCAGAGGCATTTGTAGCTCACTATAAGTATAACAGCGACTTGGCGCCCAACCGGGTCCAATTGCAAGGGCTATCTCAGAAGAAGGATGAGAGCTTTAAAGAGTACGCGCAAAGATGGCGCGACATGGCTGCTAGGGTCCGTCCTCCCTTAGAAGACAAGGAAATGAATGACATGTTCGTCGGCACATTCACAGGCATGTTTCATGACAAGTTGTTTCATACCTCTCTGGCCAGTTTCTCAGATTTAATTCTGATGGGAGAAAAGATTGAACGTAACATTAAACAGGGAAAATTCCAAGTCGAGGAATCAACTGCATCTGGCAGTAATAGGAAGGCTTTTGGTGGGCGCCGTCAGGGCGAGGCAAGCGCAGTGTTTGGGGGCCGAGGCAGAGGTCGGAACCAATATCATCAGCCGCAGCAGGTGGCGAGTGTTACTATTCCATATCAATAACCACCATTTCAACAACAGCAATCGTTTCAGCAGCAGCCAATGCAGCAGCAGCAGCAGCCATTTCAACAACAGCAGCAGCAGCAGCCACAGCAGGGGGCACAGCAGGCTCAACGAAGATTCCAGGGTGGTAAACCAAGAAGAGTGTTTGAGAAGCCTCCCTCAACCTATGCATATTTGTTGCAGACATTGTTGGGTTTGAACCTGGTAGAGAATAGAACTCTGGCACCGATAACGGGAACTCCTCTGTATGGTTATGATGCAAGCAGGCACTGTGAGTTTCATTCTGGGGCTCCGGGCCACGATGTAGAGGGTTGCCATGCTTTTAGGCATGTTGTGCAGGATCTTTTGGATAATAAAGCTATCAATTTCGGAACGGCAGGTCCGAATATAGTGCAGAAGCCCATGCCTAATCATGGGGCAAACGCCATTCTGATTGAGGAAGGTTTGAATTTGATTACGAGAGTGGATGATTTAAAGACGCCGCTGAGCGAGATAAGAAGCAGATTGTTGCAAGGGGGTGTTTATCCAGGATGTGACGAGTATTGCTTAGAATGCTGGACCCTGGCTGGGGGGTGTGATGATTTGAAAAAAGGTATTCAGGCTTTAATTGATGACGGCACATTGCAGTTTGACCGAGCAGCAATGGAAGAGCCTGCAGGGGCAGTAGCAGATAATCAGAGTGACGTGGCCACTGTAACGATTCCTCGAAAGACAATCACTATAACAGCACCGGCTCAGCGACCGCCGATCACTATAACTAAAGCCGGACCAATCCCGTACGAGAGCACGAAAGCAGTTCCATGGTCATATGGTTTGGAAGTGTATTGTGACGGAATAAGGATTGATGTTAATAAGCAGCCAGTCGAGACTGTGGACAACGTTGTTGGTTCAGGAGGTATGACAAGGAGTGGTAGGATCTTCATATCGCCTGAGGTGGAGGCCGAAAGACTGGAAAAAGGAAAAGGAAGGATGGTTGAGAATGTCCCCGTGCAAGCAAGCGAAAAAGCATCGGCATCGAAAGACGTAGAAGAGTTCATGCGCTTGATTCGAAAAAGTGATTATAAGATTGTGGAGCATCTGCAACAGACGCCGTCCAAAATATATATCCTGTCATTGCTATTGTGTTCTGAAGCTCACAGAAATGCATTATTGAAAGTCCTGGACACTTCCTTCGTACCCCAAGACGTCTCCGTGAATCAGCTGGAAGGAGTGTTGGCACATGTGAATGCATGCCACAGCTTGGGCTTTACCGACTTCGATTTGACCCCCAAGGGGAGAGATCATAATATGGCGCTGCACATATCTGTTGAGTGTAGAGGATCAGTAATGTCGCACGTATTGGTCGACACCGGATCATCCTTAAACGTGTTGCCCAAGAAAGCGATGATGAAGCTAGATGTCAGAGGAATCTTGTGCACGCCCAGTGACTTGGTAGTTAGAGCCTTTGATGGCACGCGAAGAACAGTCTTTGGATCGATAACATTGCCTCTACAGGTGGGGCCGGAAGTGTTTGCGACAGAATTCTATATCATGAATATACAGCCTGCATATAGTTACCTGCTCGGAAGACCCTGGATTCATGGGGCTGGGGCAGTCACATCTACCCTGCATCAGAAGTTAAAATATATGGTCGGGGACAGCGTAGTCACCGTATGCGGAGAAGAGGACATCCTAGTCAGCCATCTGTCGTCATTTAAATATGTGGAGGTCGATGGGGAGATTCACGAAACACCCTGCCAGGCATTTGAGGGGTTGCGTATCAAGGACAAAGGTCCCGGGCCGAGCAAAGTGTCGGAGATAGCCGTCTCGTCGTATAAAGAAGCCCAAGCTCTGGTAGAGGCAGGAGAAGCAAAGGGCTGGGGCAAAGTGCTGGACATTCCTGTGAAGATGGACCGGTTTGGACTGGGGTACCAACCGTCGTCATCAACACCTGTTGTGGGAGCACCCCGTTTCAGAGGGCCAATAACCATCTCTGCCAGTGGAGTATGTCATGAAACCATCAATGCTGCTTCAGAGTCTGATGAAGGAGATAGCGACTGTGATATGGATGCCTGGATTCAGCCAAGCACGCCAGGACAGGGACTGTGCAACTGGTCCATTCAGGAGCTTGTTCCTGTGACTCTTAAACAGTAATGCTTTGTTTTATTAATTGTTGAATGATCTGATGTCTTGCCCGGGGCATCAGGATTTGCTTAGGGCTGTGCTGTTATGAACATTGCGTGTTAATCATTAAATAAATGGCGTTTTTTTCATGTGCAAATATTTCGATCTCTGTCTTTCTTGTTTTGTATTTTTCAATAAAATGGCAACGTGGTTATTCGCTTTATACGCATTTTGAAGCATTTAACCATTCCTTTTGCAGGATAACATTTTCAGATGACATCCTTGAACCACCTATGACTCGTCCCGACTTCGAGCACCCGGTATTTCAGGCCGAAGAAGAGGTTGTCGAAGATAGTGACGTCCCTGAAGAATTGTCTTGGTTGGTGAAACAAGAAGAGCGTGTCATTCTGCCTCACGAAGAGGTCATCGAAATTATCAATTTGGGGTCGAAAGGGGTTGAGAAGAATATTCGTATCGGAGCCGCGCTGCAGAGCGATATCAAGCGAAGACTGGTTGAAATGCTCCGAGAGTATAGTGATGTATTTGCTTGGTCGTATGAAGATATGCCAGGGCTCGATACAGATATGGTTGTGCAACGTCTGCCATTGAAAGAAGAATGCCCGCCGGTCAAACAAAAGCTTCACAGAACTAGACCAGACATGGCAGTAAAGATCAAAGAGGAAGTCCAAAAACAGTGGGATGCTGGTTTCCTGGCTGTGACAAAATATCCCTCATGGGTTGCTAACATAGTACCTGTGCCAAAGAAAGATGGCAAGGTTCGAATGTGTGTGGATTATAGGGATTTGAACAAGGCGAGCCCAAAGGACGATTTTCCACTTCCTCATATCGACGTGCTAGTTGATAATACTGCTCAATACTCCGTATTCTCCTTCATGGATGGCTTTTCAGGCTATAATCAGATTAAAATGGCGCCAGAGGATATGGAGAAGACTACTTTCATAACGCCTTGGGGAACATTTTGTTATAAAGTGATGCCCTTTGGTTTGAAAAATGTTGGGGCAACATATCAGCGTGCGATGACGACTCTTTTCCATGATATGATGCATAAAGAGATCGAAGTTTATGTTGACGATATGATTGCCAAATCCCAGACGGAGGAAGAGCATCTGGTGAATCTGCTGAAGTTATTTAAAAGGCTTAGGAAGTTCAGGCTGAGACTGAACCCTAACAAGTGCACCTTCGGGGTGAGATCGGGTAAACTGCTGGGGTTTATCGTAAGCGAAAGAGGAATAGAGGTCGATCCTGCTAAAATAAAAGCGATTCAAGAAATGCCGACGCCTAAAACAGAAAAAGAGGTGCGCGGGTTTTTAGGGAGGTTGAACTATATCGCTCGGTTCATCTCTCACCTAACGGCCACGTGTGAACCATTGTTCAAGCTGTTGAAGAAAGATCAAGCTGTAGCGTGGAACGAAAATTGTCAAAAGGCGTTCGATAAGATAAAGCAGTATTTGCAGGAGCCTCCTATTTTGATACCCCCAGTGGCAGGGAGACCCTTGATTATGTATTTGACAGTTCTTGAGGGAAGCATGGGTTGTGTTCTCGATCAACACGACGAGACAGGGAGAAAAGAGCATGCGATTTATTACTTGAGTAAGAAATTTACAGATTGTGAATCTCGATACTCAATGCTTGAGAAAACTTGTTGCGCGCTAGCCTGGGCCGCCAAGCGTTTGAGGCAATACATGCTGAATCATACAACCATGCTCATCTCAAAGATGGATCCTATCAAATATGTATTCGAAAAGCAGGCGTTGTCAGGGAGAATTGCCCGTTGGCAGATGGTCTTGACTGAATATGACATTCAATATGTCTCGCAAAAGGCTATAAAGGGGAGTGTGTTGTCTGAGTATCTGGCAGAGCAGCCTATTGAAGATTATCAATCGATGAGGTTTGATTTTCCTGACGAGGATATCATGTACCTAAAGATGAAAGATTATGAAGAACCATTGCCGGACGAAGGACCAGAATTGGGTTCCAAGTGGAAGATGATATTTGACGGAGCTGTGAACGCTTACGGTAGCGGAATAGGGGCGATCATCACTACGCCACACGGGTCGCACATCCCATTTACCGCCCGATTGACCTTTGCAGTTACCAATAATGAGGCCGAATACGAGGCTTGTATAATGGGGCTTGAAGAAGCCATTGATTTGCGAATCAAACATCTGGACGTATACGGAGACTCAGCTCTGGTGGTGAATCAGATCAAAGGAGAATGGGAGACATGTCAGCCCAATTTGATACATTATATGAATTATGCAAGGAGATTGTTGCCTTTCTTCGACAAAGTTGAATTGCATCATGTGCCGCGAGCAGAGAATCAGATGGCTGACGCCCTGGCCACTTTGTCTTCCATGTACAAAGTCAACTTCTGGAACGAGGCTCCCCGAATCATTATCTCTCGGCTTGACAGACCAGCCTTCGTATTTGCTATTGATGAAGCATCCGATGATAAACCATGGTATTTTGATATCCTTAATTTCCTGAAGAACAAAGAATATCCGGCTGGGGCATCCAGTCAAGATCAGAAGACTCTCAGGAGATTAGCGGGTAATTTCTATTTGAATCCGGATGGTGTCTTATACAGAAGAAACCACGACTTGGTGCTGTTATGTTGCGTAGATGAAAGAGAGGCAAAGTTGCTCATGGAGGAAATACATGAAGGTACCTTTGGTACGCATGCTGGTGGGTATGCTATGACGAGAAAACTGCTGCGGGCAGGTTATTTTTGGCTGACTATGGAAACTGACTGTTTCAAGTTCGCGAGGAAATGCCACAAGTGCCAAATCTATGCTGATAAGATCCATGTGCCTCCGAGTCCTCTGAATATGATGTCATCGCCATGGCCATTCTCGATGTGGGGAATCGACATGATTGGAAAGATCGAGCCGACGACTTCTAATGGGCACCGGTTCATTCTAGTAGCAATCGATTATTTCACTAAGTGGGTAGAAGCGGCGTCTTACGCAAATGTAACTAAGCAAGTGGTGGCTAGATTCATTAAGAAAGATATCATTTGCCGATATGGGATCCCCGAGCGGATAATCACGGACAACGGTTCAAACCTGAATAACAAAATGATGAAGGAGCTCTGTCAGAATTTCAAGATCGAACATCACAACTCCTCCCCTTACCGACCCAAGATGAATGGCGCTGTCGAGGCGGCCAATAAGAATATCAAGAAGATCGTTCAGAAGATGGTGGTGACCTATAAGGATTGGCACGAGATGCTACCTTTTTCTTTGCACGGTTATCGTACGAAGGTACGCACATCAACCGGGGCAACCCCGTTCTCGTTAGTATACGGAATGGAAGCGGTATTACCATTGGAAGTTGAGATCCCTTCTCTGAGGGTATTGCGAGACGTTCAGCTAGACGAGGCAGAATGGGTGAAAGACAGGTTGAACCAACTGAGTTTGATGGATGAGAAGAGGCTAGCTTCTCTAGCATACGGTCGTTTGTACCAGAGCCGAATGAAGAAAGCGTATGATAAGAAGATACATCCGCGAAGCTTTCAGACGGGCGACCTTGTGCTGAAAAGGATTCTCCCGCCGCAGGCAGATCACAGGGGCAAGTGGACCCCCAACTACGAAGGGCCATACGTTGTCAGGAAAGTCTTTTCAGGAGGAGCTTTATTGTTGTCCACCATGGACGGTGAAGACTTCACGTCCCCTGTGAATTCGGACGCAGTTAAAAAATACTTTGCTTAAAACTGACCCGCTGGACAGGAAAAAAAAAAAAGAGTCCAGGCAAAAATGGGGCATCCTGGCGAACCAAAAACAGAATGAAAGGTTCGGGCAAAAGTTAGGGATAAAATTGAAAAAATGTACACCCGCGAAGTTGAAAACCTACACTGGGCGGCTTCGGCAAAAAGGGGTATCCCGGTGAGCTGAAAACCCGTAAAGGGCGGTTCACGCAAAAGTTAGGGATTTGAAAAGCAAATGACTGCGGTCCGAATTTGATATTACAGTGAGCATCAGGGCGGGAGAATATACCTGAGGGGTCGATTATCAGATACAATCTCTTCGGAAGCGTGGATACCGGGAAAGCATTAGAGTCGGGCGAGTCATGGGAGGATCAGTTCGCGGTGTTCGTCTGCATCCCGTTGCCGATATGTGTACAAATTTAGTTTGTCAAAATATTTATGCTTCTTGTGCATACTTGTATATCTGCTTTGCGTAGCTTCCTCTTTTCAGGAGTTACATCCCGTGTACAAAAACTCTGCCCATTCAGGGGCCCAATCAATAAAATACGTTATTCAGTACTTGATGCTGGTTCTTTACTGTTTTGTGCATGATAAAGCGCCTAAATTTACTGAAACTAGCAAGTGTATAACATCACTGACCCTTGCCAACAATTGCTAAAGCTTCGAATTAACTGAAAATGACATCACTAACCTGAATAGATTGGGTTGCATAGGCTTGTCTTGTCTTGTTTGTGTTGTTGCAGGTTTCATAGCCGTACGAGGAAGATGATCAAAAGACTGCGGTAACGAAAGACTCGACTCCCACGCAGGTCATGCATGTTCTCCCTGAAGAAGGATCGAACTCCCCAGCTAGTCGTAGCTTATCCGAAGGACATGCTCCAGCAAAGTCATTCATTCTCAGCAGAGTTTGGCGATTCCAAGATTATAAGGCTGTATTCAGACAGTGTATCTCAAGCCGAGTTGGTTTAGTCGCAGAAGATTAATATTTGTGAGCTGTGTTCAGGCAGTTTTACTTTTCCCCGCAGGGTCAGTTACTCTCCCCCAGCGGAGCCAGTTGATTTTCCCCAAGAGAATCATCCCTTCCCCAGCGGAGTTTTCTTTCCAACCAGTATTTTCATTCCTCCCAGTGGAACTCGAAGATTAAGACTCTCCCCGAGAGAGTTGGTTGCGTCCTGGCATCTATTTTGCCAGAATACCGTGTAACATCCGGTCACTCTCCAGCAGAAGTATAATCATACCAAGCGCATCCGCTACTCCCCAGCAGAGTTGTATCCCCAAGCAGGGTGTTACTTCAAGGAGATGTTTGGTTCAAGTTCCCAATTTCCCAGCTGAGCCGACTTCACTCTTCTAGCATTTATTTTGCTGGAATAATTCTCTAGCATCCGGCTATCCCCAGCGGAGTTGGCATTATCTTCAGCATTTATTTTGCTGAAGCAGTTCCTGTATCTCAGCAGTTCGAGTCGGCATTTGCATTGGCATACCGTATCATGCTTGCATCCACCAAATGAAAAAAAGCGTAGCATTTCCATGTCGAATGGAGCATTGCATCATTGTCAAACGCATGCATTTTGAAACATAAACCAGGTTGGCTAACCTGTTGTTTCAAGTATTGCTTCTCTTGCAGGTAGAGAGAGCTCTTGCTCAAATGAAGTATCGAACATTCAAGATCTCGACGTGAGACATTCAATGAAGTGTCAGCATTGGCATTATTCCCCACAGAGTTGTCATGATGAAGTTCTCTCTGAGTTATTTATGAATTTCTCTTGTTTTCCCCGCCAGAGTTAGTAGACAAAATCTCTCCTCATTCCCAAGCAGAGTTATTCGTCATCAACAGGTTCATGAGTCAGAATTTCAGAGGCTGCCGCCGGTTATCAGAACAGGCATCCAGTAGTTTGGCTTCCAAATATCCCCAGTAGAGTCCGCCTCAAAGTCGCTGTCACGTCAGTGCTAAGAAGTTTGTGGTTTGGGATCGATGGAGCACTAAGTCCTGACGTGGACAATTTATTCCGATGTCGACGAGATTTCTTCGTGGTAGAGAAGTGGGTGTCCTAACGTGGACAGATTTATTTCCCCGGATTGATAGGAGACGCTAGTTCTAACGTGGACAGGTTCGATTTTTCAATTGTTGGAAGGTGGAGTCCTAACGTGGACATTTCTTTCAGTTTGACAGTATGTGTTGGTCCTAACGTGGATAGATTTGATTTCTTGGTATTGATCGAAGGTGGAGTCCTGACGTGGACCAAGTTAGTTACTCTTCGTGTTGGTGTCCTGACGTGGACAAGTTTGCAGTTCTTTGTGACGACAAGATACGAGAGTCCTGACGCGGACAAATTTATCCTTCTTCGCGTTGTTGGCGAAGGGTGTATCCTGACGTAGACAAGTGTTATTTCCCCAGCAAGTCGAAGACGCGCAAGTCCTGACGTGGACAGGTTCTATTACTTCAACAAGTTGAGATGTGAGTCCTGACGTGGACAAGTCTCACTTCCCCAGTGGGTCGAAGGTGCGTGAGTCCTGACGTGGACAAGGTTTTATTTCCTCAGCGAGTCAAGAGGTGGGTCCTGACGTGGACAAATCAAGACGAAAAGCGTTTCCTTACGTGGAAAGAGGTGATTCCTTACGTGGAGAGATTGAGTCCTTACGTGGACATATCAGATTTATTCCTTACGTGGAAAGATAGCATTCCTGACGTGGAAAGATTTCTTCCTTATGTGGAAAAGATGAGTTTGTTCCTTACGTGGAAAGAGTGAGTCCTCACGTGGACATATCAAGTTGGAGTCCTGACGTGGACAAACCAGAAAGATTGCATTCCTTACGTGGAAAGATTGGAGTCCTGACGTGGACAAACTAAGACAAGATTGTGTTTCCTTACGTGGAAAGGAAAGAAGTTCGTTTCCTTACGTGGAAAGATTGGAGTCCTTACGTGGACAGATGGACAATGTTATTCCTAACGTGGACGATTTATTTCTGACGAGAGGCAGACGAGCCATCCCCAGCAGCTGTCGAAGTTTTTCAAGTTGACGACACAGACGTCCTAACGTGGACAAAGTTTTATCCTTACAATGATGGGAGCTTTTCGGGCTGACGAAATAATCCCCAAGCATTGGTGTAGTTCATGTCTGCGGTTGGCAAATTTCTGGGTTCTTAGTATTCAACCGTCTCGTACCGCGGATGTCTGAAGGCTCCGGGCTCTTCACCCAATCGGGTCCAAGTCGTTTGAATAGGGGCAGCTGTTGCACCCTAAAATTTGCTCAACCTTATTCACTTGTTTTATGTTTCAATATCATTAGCATTTGCATATAGAGTCATGTACATAGTCTACTCATAGGCATAGTATAAGCATAGCAAGTCATCCAACAGGGGACCAGGCATTATTCTCATCTCTATGAGCCTATCAAGAGGTTATTATCTGAATTCAAGCTCCTTCAAGTCATCAGAAAGAACTTGAAAGCTAAAGAAGTCAGTGGATCAAGCAAGCCATCTATCTCCTATCTGAGGGTATCTGAGGATCATCAAAGAAATTGTGAGTTGTGGGCTGAGCATGGAGAGCATCTAGACATCATGGGAGACTTAGAAAGTCATTTGGAGAAGGATACATGTCATTAATATGATCACAAGAGTTGCAGTTGGAGACAGTCAACTAGGGTTTCATCTGGGGTCAACTCTAGGTCAATTGACTGATTGAAGGACATTAAGGGCCATTGGAAAGATGTGGGGGTCATCATTTGACATGAAGAATAAGGATATGGTGTTGTGATAAGAAGAAATCAAGAGAAATCAAGGAGAAGAGGAGTTTCTAAATTAGGGTTTCTGTGTAAAATCCCCTAATTTAGGTCAAATTTCCAAGCAAGATAAGTCAAAATGCAAGCTTCAAATGGATCCTTGGTCAACATGAAACTTGTAGAGGATCTAAATACCTTTAATTTTAGTGGTGGAAGACACTAAGGAGATTTATAGAACTCAAGTTATGGTCCTTGCAAGTTACAGGTCATCTGAGGTATCTGAAATTTTGTCTGTGAAAGTGACTTGTCTTCCAAGCAATTTTTACCCCTCAAGGAAATTTCAAATGAATTTATGGTCAACATAAGAGTTGTTCCTCATTGACTTAGCTTTCTATAATGGTATGGTATGCCTTCATATGATTTGTGGAACTCTACTTATGGTCTTGGAAAGCAAAGGGTATTTTGGTCATCTGAGAATTACAGGTCATTTCAAGCCTATGCCCAAAACTCATACAAGGAAGCTTCAAATGGAAAACTTTACAACATCAAACTTGCTCCAAATGACATTTTAAGTCTAGAAAAGTGACCATGAAATATTGGAAAGATTCATAGCACAAGGTTTCAAAATTGTTGGATTTAATGAATAAAAAAGGACTTAAAATGAGATTTTTCATATTTTGGCCAAATGGAACAAAATTATAGGTCATTTTGAATGGAAAAATCATTTTGAGAACATTGGCTAAAGTGGAATTTTGAGGTTAGTTCAAATTTTGAGAGTTATTCAAGGTTGCTTACAAAAGAAGAAACATAATCCAAAATGTAAGGAAAGAGTGCAAGGGAAGTTTCTCCAAGTTTCTAGGAGGTTCTAATGTCATGTATATATTGGTATGAAGAGGTTCATGCAAGGGTTGGTGATCACATTTGCTCATAAACACAAGTTTCACATACTTTCTTCATATTGCAAAATCAATTCAAACACTCAAACTTTCACCAATTTGCACCATTCTTGATCTGGTATTCATCATCACCATCCAAGGATCATAATTCACACAATCATTTGGTAGATTGAAGGAGGATTCGAGCTGTGCAAGTTCACCATTCAAGAGGCAAGAATTTTGGAATTGAGAGATTCAAAGCTTTGGAGTATCATTGGTTGCATACAGAACTCATCATCAAGTTCTTGGATCATTTTCCACTCAATTCAAGCCTTGGATCAAGAGGATTTGGTACCTGTTTTCATCAATTGCACCAGGTATGTTTCTCATTCGAATTGGCTGTTTAGGTTAGGATTATTAGGTTTTGATAGCATAGAAAGGTTAAGGTAGGATAGATGACTGAGTTTGGTAAGTTTGGTGAGCTTTCATGGAGTTTGATCATGGAGTGCAAGATCTGTTTTGATGAATAACTCTTGGAATATTGCATGAAAATATTAGGTTATTAGCTTGTGATGATCAGCATAATGTGTAGAGTATGTTAGGGCAAGAGTTAGGGAGAATTGGAGAGGTTGATATCAGTTGAAAATGGTGGAACCTAACTGTTATGCTTATCGGGTTTGGAGTTTGGCTGAGTTCTAGAAGGAATGATTGGCATGGCTGTGTAGAGAGATTGTTCCAGAGCAATTTTGCTTTTGGAGGTGTTTGATTTCGTGGAGAGATGAGGGAGAACAGAGAGCTCGAAAATCATGCATGGAAGGAGAGTTTCAGAAACCCTAGGGTTTCTAAGGTTGAAGACGATGCCCTGTCCACACGATCTTCATTTTGACCTTGACTTTGTCCATCATCTAACGGCCACGATTTGATTGGAAAACGGAGGGAGAATTCAAACGATGAAACGCATCGTTTCATTTATTCATCAGACTGGGCTCAAATTTTCGCTGCTTTTCACACCCCCGTTCTCAAGCCCAATACCAAATGAACGTAAAAAACTGCTATTCGCACCGTTTTTCCTTTTTTAATTTTTGTTTATTTTCTGATGCTTTTTGGGCCTCGCGCGTATGTGATATTAACACCCCCCCTGTCTGGCCCAGTTCTTCCTTTTAACTGATTTTAATTTCTCGCTGCACCCTCCATCTCATTAATTCATTTTATTTTCTTTTAAGAAAACATTAAATCTTCAAAAAATCATAACAAATCATAAAATGCATATTTTTCATTGGTTGTTTTTGCATTCTTTTCTTAATTTTGTCAAGAAAATTATCATACAGAAAAATTAATAATTCATTTCATTTTTATATTTTAGGCATATTTTTATTTTAATAGGTGTAAATAATTGTTTTGTTTAATGCATGATTTTGTCAATTTTAGTTTGATTAGTTGCTTTACTATTTTGTATCCATTCTTTTTAGGTTGATTAATATACATTGTTAGCTTGTGTATACAATTTAGTTCCCATTTTTAGGACTTAATTTTAGGTGATTAGTTTAGGTGTGAATAACATGAACAAAATTAGGGTTTAAGTGATGACTTAGAAGAATTGAATCATTTCCCTTAGGATTTAGAGATTGAAAGTTTGGGGTATGGGACTATAGAGGCTATGGGTAGTTATTAGACCCCTTAGGAATTATTAGGATTCCCCTACTGCTATTATTACTGTCTATATTTGCTTGACTGGTGTGGCGTGCCCTCTCTGGGGATTATTGCTTGTTTGTATGGGTATTGGGATTGCTTGGGAATTGGTAGAGCTGAAGACTTGTGATGATGAAGCCATTGGAGGTCCAGAGATTGAAGTCCAACTTCCAGAGTTGATGAGGAGATTCCTGTGCTGGCAGCTGTTGAGGAGTCTAGGGTTTAGGAGCTAGGCAGAGCTCTAGATTAGAAAGCTTGTTTCTCAAACATGGAATGCCTTGTCTGCATCCATCCTTTCTCTATGATTCAAAGTCTCTTTCAAATATCCACCTCCTTCCTTTGGAAGGATCAGTGAATGTATTTGAAAGATAGAACTTTTGAGGGAAAATTGTCTATATAATGTTAACAGTTAATGAACCACCCTTGGTAGGTAATTGACTGTCTAACATTCATTCACTTCATCTTGTTGACTGATATTCCTCTTGGAGATTGAGACTTGAAGAAAAGCCATTGATGATGGGAGACTGATAATCAAAGCCCTTGCTTGAAGGCTATGGAGATGGAGATTGATGCTGGCTGGAGCTTGTAGCTGTTTGGAGATGACTTGAAGACAGATGTTGATGCAGAGCTGCTGTGGCTGTTTATTTTTGCTGTATTTCATTTCTGATGTATTGATTGGTTTTCCTGACTGTATTGTTTGTTGTTTAACCTGTTGGGTCGGAAGTGAATTCTGTTCACTTTTGCCTATTGTTTTCTAGGTTCGAGGTTGAGTGGGACTCCCTTGCCTCGCTTGTATTGTTGCATCCATGCATTTTACTGCTTTACTGTATGTATTTGCTATTGTTTCTGTTTCCGTCTATTCCCTTAGGATCTCTGTTTCTCTCTGTGCAAGAGAGGAGCATGATAGACACTAGGTCTTAACCCATGCATGATAACATTAGGTTAGTTTGATTCCCTTCGCAACCGTAGGTTAGAGTTCTGTCTCTTCTTTCTCAAAACAAACAGAAAAACACAATAAGATTTCAAACACAATAAAAGACACTTCTTCCGTAAAAGAATGTGAACTCATCAAAACGTCATTTTTGTCCGCTTGGACCAGTAATCAGAAAAACCCTTTTTTCAGAAGGAATAAAAACAATCAAGACAGACTTGTGTCGTACGTGGCCCGAACTACGTTTGCTCTGATCTTTCATGCCGTATGAAAGTACGTAGGCATAGGATGCGATATCCTAGCGAGCAACCTTCCCCTCCTTTCCAGTAGGTAGGCGAACTACGTTGACTCTGATTTCTCGTTCCAGACGGGAATACGTAGGCATAAAGTGCGATACTTTGCCGAGTCATTTTATTTTCTTTTTAACCCTGACCTGTAGAGTAGATAGAATAACAATCCATACCCGAGAACAAGCGTGGATCCCGTCGAGTACGACGGACGTGAGGGGTGCTAATACCTTCCCCTTGCGTAACCGACTCCCGAATCCAGGTTTTGGTTGCGATGACCATTCCTTTCCCGTCTTTGCGTCAGGTTTACTCTGAGCGTTTCCTTTCCCTCCGTTGGGATAAATAACGCACGGTGGCGACTCTTCTGTTCAGCCGACGCCGATTTTCGCAGTAGCGACAACCTCTTTCTCATAACTTTTGGATATAACTCTCTGGAAATCCTGACTTTTGGTTAGTAGTCGTTGTTATCGTCCTGATTGATCACTGTGTCGGTTATTCCAACTTTTGGTTGGTACCCGCTAGTTTTAAGTCCACCTTCGGCTGACAATCATTTTATCCTACTTACATCCCCGCAGGTTGCAAATTTTTGGATTCTTTTTGGTATTCAATCACCTTTTACCTTGAATGTTTGAAAGTGGTTGCTTTTCATCCCTTCAGGTCCGAGTTGTTTGAATAGGGGCAGCTGTAGCACCCCAAAATTTGCCCATCTTTTTTCCCTTTTTGTTATCTTGGCTTATGTTTCATAGCATCTTGCATTAACACCTATACATAGCATTGATCTTAGACAGGGGATCAAGGTATCTTATCCAGCAATCGAGGGCTCAAGATTAACTTTGTGGCAATCTCATGTCATAAGGTTCCCATTATCAAGACATGTTAATAAACCAAATGGATTAAGAACACAAGCATTGTCTCTCCTCCTCCTATCTCATGGATAGCTGGCTAGGGTTTTAGTTCAGGAAAGGTTTATGGTTAGTTATTTGGGGCTAGACATGATTTTCAAGCTCAACACACACCTTAAGGATTCCCTACGTGGATTATGTGCCATCACAAGCCATCATAAGAGCCTTAGTCAGTGGGTTTGGTCTTAGGATTTCATCTGGTCAACAAAAGTCAATTGTGGTTCAAAGGGGTCTAAATCTTGGGTCTGAAGGTCAACTAAGGGCATGATAGTTGTTACCAAGTGATTTCGTATGTTTAGAACCAAAAAAATCAAATAGGACCATAAGATCAAGAAGTTGCTAAATTAGGGTTTTAGAGGATTTTAAGTGTAAAGTCCCCTCTTTTGGTATCTAACTTCAATGACAAGTTTCATCATGATGCAAGTCCTATCTCATTTTCCATCAAACATGAGACTTGTTCCTTATCATTCAAGCTTTATTTTGAGTACAATAAATCCTTCATTGGATTTATGCATCCCAAGTTATGATGTTCACAAGTTGGTTTTACAAAGTGGAAAGGATTTGGAGGCATCCAAAGGTAACTTACTTCTAAGGCAATTTTCACATGCATGCAAGTTTTTCCTCAACTTTCCTCAAACATAAGAGTTGTTCCTCATTGTCTAAGCTTTCCAAAAAGTGCAAGAATTCATCATTTCCATGTGTAGAACTCAAGTTATGATCCTCTCAAGCCAAGGTCATTTTGGATGACCTAGTTTTAGATCATTCACTTCAAGGTCAAAATCCATGAGCTTCAAGACCTCAAATCAAGATTTATGCAACAAGAAAGTTATGTCTTATGATCTTAAACTCATCATGATCTCAAATTCCATGACCTTTGATGATTTACAAGTCAAGTGAAAGCATGATGACCATGAAAACATGAATATTTGACCTAACTTGACTTTCTTGCATTTTAAGCCACCAATTTGAATTGTCTTGATTATTTTTGTACATTTCAACATCACCATATGACCACACCAAATCTTACCCAAAATGAGCAAACATTCCTTCACATTTTCAAGCATTTTAAACCTTTTACACCATGTATGGAAAATCACTAAATCATAACACATGGTCATTCTCACCCATGACAACCATTATATTTCATTTCTTCACCCTCCCTTATGCTGGTTGATGACCCAAAAGAAGTGGAAAAGGGGGTTGAAATCGTGTGTACCTCATTTGTGAGAATTTTGGAAAGTTTGTGAAAGAAACTTATTTACACATCATGGGCCTGCAAAAACATCCCAAGACCATCATATATAAGGAGTAAACAAACCCTAACATAGAGAGAGGATCATTTTGGCTGCAGAGCAAGCTCAAAACACTAAAAATTGTCAAGCTTTTCTCTCTCTTCAAATTGCCAATTTCTGTGAAGATTTCTTTTGTTTCTTGGTTGATTCATACTCAGTGGAGCATAAGGAGTTAGTTAGAAGCTTTACATTGAAGCTCAAGCATCATTTGAAGGACCAACGGAGTTGCTCTGTTAAGTAACTTTTCTCAATCTGAATCTTTCATTTTAGGCATAGAAATAGGTTCATGTTGGTTTCATCTGAAGCCCTACCTTGTGTAGGAAATGCTTGGTGTGCTCGTTTATGCAAGTTTCAGTTTGTATATCAAATTTTCGTGTTGAGTTTTCACCATGTTAGATAAGGCTTTTTGAAAAACTAATGCCATATTCGTGTTCTCCATGAAATTCCCTTCAAAAACATGTCTTGGGTTTTCGTTTTTATTGAAGTTTTTAGAGGTTACCGGAGAAGAAGACCAGAGTTAGGGCTCCAGTGTCTGAGGTGTTTTGCTGAGGTGGGCGATGATGAGGCATTGACTGGCTTGTGTGGGGCGTTGAAAAGTGAGGTGTCATCTCACCTCCTTTAATGATACACAGCGTTTCATTTAATTTGATGGTTTGGTTTGATTTTGAATTGGGCTTATCCCCTTTGCTCTTCACATCACCCCTATTTTGGGCCCAACACGCATGTAACTAGAATCCAGTTCATTTTGTTTTTGCTGATGCACTCTCCCTTGTTCTTTCTTCCTTTTTATTTTTATTTTTGTTCTATTTTCATTTTGATTTTTGTTTTAATACTTCTAACCATTTTAAAAATACATAAAAATATGTTTCTGATTTTTCAACATGTTGAGATATTTTTCATAATTTTTATTTTACTTTTCATTTAATTTTATTATTTTTAATTGATTTATTTTTAGAAGTGTTTTCCATGTTTGCCCTTTTGATTTTGGTTTGATGTTTGTTACCTCTTGATGAGCTCCTTGAACCAAGTTTTCTATCACATTAGGCACATACATATAGGTTATTTGAGCATTAGTTTGATGTCTTTATGATCCTTTCTTGATTGTTTTTCATTTGACTTTGTTTGACCCTTGACATGTGTTCGATAAATTGTATTTTTTACTTTGTTTGATACATTTGATGATGTTTTCATACAACCCATTGTTGCACCCTAAAATTTTCCCAACCTTATTTACTTGGTTTATGTTTCAATATCATTAGCATTTACATATAGAGGCAGGTACATAGTCTACTTATCTGCATAGCATAAGCATAGCAAGTCATTCAACAGGGGACCAATCATTATTCTCATCTCCAGAGGCCTATCAAGAGGTTATCATTCAAATTCAATCTCATTCAAGTCATCAGAAAGAATGGGGAAGCTATCAGGTCAATGGATCAAGCAGTTCATCTGTCTCCTATCTGAGGGTACCTGGGGATCATCAAAGAAAGTATGAGCTGTGAATTGAAGGCATAAGGAGTATCTAGACACCTTGAGACTTAGAAAGTCATTTGGAGAAGGAGACAGGTCATTGGTGTAGTCACAAGAGTTGTGAATGAAGACAGTCAACTAGGGTTTCATCTGGGTCAACCCTGGGTCAACCCTAGGTCAAAGGATTGTTTGAAAGGCATTGAGGGCCATTGAGGAGATGTGGGGTTCATCATTTGACATGTAAAGAAGGATATGTTGTTATGCCAAGAATAAATCAGGAGAAATCAAGGAGAAGAGGAGCTTCTAAATTAGGGTTTCTATGTAAAATCCCCTAGTTTAGGTCAAATTTCTAAGCAAGATAAGTCAAAATGAAAGCTTCAAATGGATCCTTGGCCAACATGAAACTTGTAGAGGATCTCAATACCTTTAATTTGAGTGGTGGAAGACACTAAGGAGATTTATAGAACTCAAGTTATGGTCCTTGCAAGTTACAGGTCATCTGAGGTATCTGAAATTTTGTCTGTGAAAGTGACTTGACTTCCAAGCTATTTTTACCCCTCAAGGAGATTTCAAATGAATTTTTGGTCAACATGAGAGTTGTTCCTCATTGTCTTAGCTTTCTAGAATGGTATAGTATGCCTTCATATGATATGTGGAACTCTACTTATGGTCTTGGTAAGCAAAGGGTATTTTGGTCATCTGAGAATTACAGGTCATTTTAACCTATGCCCAAAACTCATACAAGGAAGCTTCAAATGGAAAACTTTACAAGATAAAACTTGTTCCAAATGACATTTTGAGTCTATAAAAGTGACCATGAGAGATTGGAAAGATTCATAGCACAAGGTTTCAAAATTGTTGGATTTAATGAATAAAAATGACCTTAAAAATAAGATTTTTCATATCTTGGCCAAATGAAGCAAAATTATAGTTCATTTTGAATGTAAAGATCATTTTAAAGACATTGGCTAAAGTAGAATTTTGAGCTTAGTTCACATTTTGGGAGTTATCCATGGTTACTTGTAATGGAAGATACATAAACCAAATCCAAGGGGAATTGTGCAAGGGAAGCTTCTCCAAGCTTCTAGGAGTTTCTAATATCATGTATATATTGGTATGAGATGGTTCATGCCATGGTTGGTGATTACATTTTCTCAAAACCTCAAGTTTCATTCACTTTCTCCATTTTGCAAAAGTATCTCAAACTCTCTCAAATCTCCCTCAATTTCCACACTTCTTGATCTGAGCTTCATCAGCATCATCCATAGATTACAATTCTCATAAGAATTTGGCTGAATCAATCAAGGATAGTGCCATACAAATTTCATCATTCAAGGTGCAAGAAATTGGAATCACATGATACAAGAAGTTTGAGCCAAGATCTTTGCATACAGAATTCATCACCAAGGTCATTGATCAAGTTCCAGTCACTGCAAGCATCAAATTCAAGGGTTTCCATATCTGTTTCCACCATTTTTGCACCAGGTTAGTTTCCTTCGAATTGGCTGAATTAGCTAGGATCATGGATAGTTATTAGGTTAGAATGGTTAAGCATAAGTAGAGGATTGATTTTGGTAAGTCTGGACAAGTTTCATGGAGTTTGATCATGGTGCACAAATTCTGTTGAGGTTCATAACATGTGGAACATAGCACGATAATCCTCTTTTTATAGCTTAGAATGACCAGTATGAGATGTAGGTTATGCTAGGGTAAAGATTGGCAAGGTTTGGTGTGGATGATGACAGGTGTTCATGGTGGATTCTCTCTGTTACCTCTATCGGGTTTGCTTCTTGAGTGAGTTTCAGAAAGAGATAATGGTATGGTTGTGTAGAGGGAAGAAAATGGCTCGTTTTTGTTTTTTGTAGCTTGTGATTTCATGGTGAATGGAGAGAGCACGAAGAGATGGAAGGTGCATGCATGGGGTTTGGTTTTCTGAAACCCTAGATGATCCATTGGGGACGATGATCAACAGCCGTGAGATCTCTTGTTTGACTCTGACTTGGAATCTAATCCAACGGCCGTGGTTTGAAGTTGATAACGGAGGGAACTTCAAATGGTGCAACGCACCGTTTCATTAAAACCTCTCCAATGGGCTCAGATTTTATTACTTTTCGTACCCTCCCAATAAGGCCCAAACCTAAACTGAACTGGAAATGTTGATATTTGCACCGCTCTCACTTTTTTTTATTTTTGTGGTTTCTGATTGCTTCATGGGCCTAATGATTCTTGATATTCACACCTCCCAGCTTGTGGCCCACCTGAGATTATAACTGAGCGCTACTGCTATTCTCACCCCTCCCAATTAAATTCTTTATTTTGTCATTTTTATTTCCTTTAATATTTTTTGCATCTTTAAAAAATCATAATAAATCATAAATCATAAAAACCTCATTTTTCAATAATTCTTTTTGCATAATTTTCTTCAAAGAGTCTAGAAAATTATAAAAAATAAAAATTGCATTTTATTTTTCATTTGATATTTTTCCCATATTTTCCAAATAAATGCATATTTTAAGTGTTTCATTTCATACATGAATTTGTTAATTTTGGTTCTAATAGTTGCTTTAATATTTTTCACCCATTCTTTTTAGGTTGATTAATAGACATTGTTAGCTTGTACATGAAATTTAGTTCATATTTTTAGGAATTAATTTGAGGTGATTAGTTTAGGTGAGAGCAACATGAACAAAATTAGGGTTTTAAATCAACTTAGGTGAGATAGTTTAATTCTTTTAGGAAATTTCCATTTGATTTTTGGGGTATGGATTATAGGGGTTATGGGTATAGGATAGATCCCCTTAGGAATCACTAGGATTCCCCTACTGCTACTAATATTACTGCTATATTTGATTGATTGGTGTGGTGTGCCCTCTGGGGATTATTGATTTGTCTGTGTGGGTATTGGGATTGTCTGGGGATTGGGGAAGCTGAAGACTGATGATGATGAAGCCATTGGAGATTCAGAGACTGAGGACCAACCTCCAGAGATGAAGAAGAGATTCTTGCTAGCAGCTGCTGAGGAGATTAGGGTTTAGGAGCTAGGCAGAGCTCTAGATTAGAAAGCTTGTTTCTCAAACATGGAATGCCTTGTCTGCATCCATTCTTTCTCTATGATTCAAAGTCTCTTTCAAATATCCACCTCCTTCCTTTGGAAGGATCAGTGAATGTATTTGAAAGATAGAACTTTTGAGAGGAAATTGTCTGTTTAATGTTAACAGTTGATGAACCACCCTTGGTAGGTAATTAACTGTCTAACATTCATTCACCTCATTTGGTTGACTGATGTTCCTCCTGGAGATTGAGACTTGAAGAAAAGCCATTGCAGATGGAAAACTGATGATCAAGACCTTGCTGGAAGGTTGAGAGTGATGCCTGCTGAAGCTTGTTGCTGTCTGGAGAAGACTTGGAGATAGGTGCTGATGCAGAGCTGCTGTGGCTGTTTATCATTGATGTATTTCATTTCTGATGTATTGATTGGTTTTCCTGACTGTATTGTTTGCCGTTTACCCTATTGGGTTGAAAGTGAAGCCTGTTCACTTTTGCCTATTGTTTTCTAGGTTCGAGGTTGAGTGGGACTCCCTTGCCTCGCTTGTATTGTTGCATCCATGCATTTTACTGTTTTACTGTATATCTGCTATTGTTTCTGATCCCGTCTATTCCCTTAGGATCTCTGTTTCTCTCTACGCAAGAGAGGAGCATGATAGATACTAGGTCTTAACCCATGCATGATAACATTAGGTTAGTCTGATTCCCTTCGCAACCGTAGGTTAGAGTCCTGTCTCTTTCTTTCTCAAAACAAACAGAAAAATACCATAAGGATTTCAAACACAATAAAAGACACTTCTTTCGTAAAAGAATATGAACTCATCAAGATGTCATTTTTGTCCGCTTGGACTGTTAATCAAAAAAACCTTTTTTCAGAAGGAATAAAATCAACCAAGACTGACTTGTGTCGTACGTGGCCCGAACTACGTTTGCTCTGATCTTTCATGCTGTATGAAAGTATGTAGGCATAGGATGCGATATCCTAGCGAGCAACCTTCCCCTCCTTTCCCGTAGATAGGCGAACTACGTTGACTCTGATTTCTCGTTCCAAACGGGAATACGTAGGCATAAAGTGCGATACTTTGCCGAGTCATTTTATTTTCATTTTCTTTTCTTCTTTTAACCCCAGACCTGTAGAGTAGATAGAATAAAAATTCATACCCGAGAACAAGCGTGGATCCCGTCGAGTACGACGGACGTGAGGGGTGCTAATACCTTCCCCTCGCGTAACCGACTCCCGAATCCAGGTTTTGGTTGCGACGACCATACCTTTCCCGTGTTGTGCGAGGTTTACTCTGAGCGTTTCCTTTCCCTTCCGTGGGATAAATAACGCGCGGTGGCGACACTTCTGTTCAGCCGGCGCCGATTTTCGCAGTAGCGACACCCATGTTGTGGTCCTTTGCACATTGATCCTTGATGGACTTAACTTGAGTTTGGGCATTTATTTGGATTTTATTTGGTCATGTTTCTATTTTTGGATGTTGCACCAAGTTTTTCTTGTTTTGACCATGCTTTTGTGTATTTCTTGACCTAGTCTTTCGAGATTGCTTCTTGTATGATTCTATGGATGTTTGATGAGTCTTGTGAGCTCTGGATGACATGTGTAAGGTTTTGATTTCCATGATTATGGGTTCATTGCATGATCACTTCATCTCATATGCTTTACATGATCATGTGTTCCTTTTGTGGATGACTTGTGGGATGTTTTGCTTGATTTTTGTGCTTCAATTTGAGCTTGATTCTTCTTGATTTTGTTTGTTGACTTGAATTTGAACATGATGAATATCATATGAAGTTGTTTTTAATCTTGATGAGTTGATACTTAATCATTTGTGCTCCTGTGGAATGCCTTATTTCTTTGAGAATGACTTTGGTGTATGAACTTGTTCTTGATGTATGCTTTGAATTCAACTTTGATGTCTCTTTGGTGTGTTTATAAGTGAGTATGTGACTTGGTAATCATGTTGATGATTCTACTGCCCCATTTTGTTTCTCATCTCATTTGACTACATTTCATTTTGTTTTGTGATTGATATTGCTTCTTTTAAGATGTTAAGTCATTTGAATGTGTGTGAGCACTTTGTTTTGCCATGATGTTTTGATTTCCAATCTTTTGACTTGGTTTGGCATGTGGTTGTTTATTTAATGTCTTAACATGATATTGGGTTTCATCTTGCATGATTGAGATGTGAGTTTGATTGGATCCTTTTGCTTTGAGCTACTATGTTTGTTCCCCTTGTTTGCATCTTCTTTCATTCTTATTTCTTCTCTTTATCCTCTTGTGACTTGTTCAAGTCTTGCTTTTTTTTTCATTTGTGATTGATTAATATGGTGTTTACTTGTGCTTGTTCACATAATCCCTTAGGATTCCTAGTCCCTCTTAATTTTTTATTAAGATGGGAGTATGAGAGACATCAAGCTTTCAATCCTTTGCATGATAACAATTAGGATAGTTCCCTTTTGATCTCAACTCTAGGTCCATCATATGTATGATAACATTAGGTAGACTTCCTTTTCATCCTAACTTTAGGACCAATTTGCATGATAACATTAGGGTTTTCATTTTCCCTTTAGTGTTTTCTTTTTTTGTGTCTTCTCTTCTCATCCCATACAATCTTAAGATACTTAATAAAGAATGATGAACATTGTGCACCACGAGCCATAAGTATATGGGAAATGATGAGTGGGGGCTTTCTCCTCACTTGTCTAGAGTTTTTAGTGTATGACCTTTTGGGCGATATGCGATGCATTCGCTCCTATGTCATAGTCTTTAGTGCAACGTGTCGCTACCGCAAAAATAAGGTGCCGGCAAAACAGAAGAGTCGCCACCTTTCGTTATTTATCCCACAGAAAGGGAAAGGAAACGATCGGAAAAACCTGAAGAAAAGGTATAAGACAAGGTCATCGCAACCAGGTCTGGGTTCGGGAGTCAGTTACACAAGGGGAAGGTATTAGCACCCCTCACGTCCATCGTACTCGATGGCATCCACGCTTGTTGTGTTTATCTGACGGGTTAGTTTAACTATCTACCTATCAAGGTTGGTCTGAAAAGAAAAGAAATGACTCAGAAAAGCATCGTGCTTCGTGCCTACGTATTCTCGTCAGAGAACGAGAAATCAGAGTCAACGTAGTTCGGCTAACTACGGATAACGGATGGGGGAAGGTGGCTCGCCAATACGTTAGTATTATGCCTACGTACTCTCAACAGATATGAGAGATCAGAGCTTACGTAGTTCGGGATACTACGGATTACGGGCTTAGATTCATCTATTTTTTCCGAGTAGGGTTAACAAACAATTCCAGCAGTTTGGTGTATGCAGCTTGCTCGTCAGAGGCTCGTGCGTTACTGTTTACGGTAGAACTGAGAGTTAACGACACTCTTTTTCTGAAGATTTTTCCTTAAGTTATGGGCTCACGGGGCAAAAAGGGTTTGAAGTTTGTTTTCTGTCTTTTACGGAAGAAGTGTTTTTTATGGATGTTTGCAACTAATATCGCACTAGAGACTATGACCTAGGAGTGAATGCGTCGCATGTCACCCAAAGGGTACCATACTAAACATCCTTATTATTGGAAGGAAACCCTCCAACAACCATTTCCTAAGTAGCTTAAGGCTCGTAACGTACGATATCAATTAACCTTTATTACTGTATTTTGATTTGTTTGAACATGAGAAGAGAGAGGACACAACTAAGGGGAAATTATCAAGTCCTAACAGTTGTCATGCCATGGATTCATCCTATGGTTAAGGTTTGAAATAGGGAACTCCTAGATGTTATCATGCAAAGGCTTCAGCCTAAAGTCTAATCATCACTTCCTTAAACAAGGAAGTGAGAATCCTAGGGGATCATGTGAAGTGGGAAACAGACAACAGACAAAGCATCATCTAAACATCAGTAAAACAGATAAACAGAAAAGGAAACAGTAAAGATGCAAATGGAATGCAGCAATACAAGCAGAGGGAGACTCACTCAACCTCTTAGCAATCAAGCAAAAAGAAAACAATCAAATCAGACAAGCAAAGGGAGCTCAGCTCAACCTTTATATGCAAATACATCAATTAGAAAGGAAAAAGCAACACACAAGCAAAGGGAGGATCACCTCAACCTTTAAGGCAAGCAAGCAGAGGGAGACCTACTTAACCTCTTAATGCATTCATGCATCTATACTTAGACTATCCTAAACATGAGCTATCCTAATGCAACACACCACTCAATCATGAATGAAGGAGAGGAATTATGACAAATAAGGAATTCATTCCACAAGTAATCACACAAGGCATCTATCCTAAAGAAGGGAATTGATGATGGGATGCATGGTGTATACCAAAGGTATCCACCATGATGTTCAACCAATCATAGATAATCAAGAAATGAGGTGATACATGGTGTATACCAAAGGTATCCACCGTGATGTTCAACCATTCATGGGAGATTAGAAATGAAGGAAAGCATGGTGTATGCCAAAGGCATCCACCATGGCACTCAACCATTCATGGGAGATTGAAATTAAGGGAAGCATGGTGTATGCCAAAGGCATCCACCATGACACTCTACCATTCATGGGAGATTGAAATGAAGGGAAGCATGGTGTATGCCAAAGGCATCCACCATGACACTCTACCATTCATTGGGAGAATCATCTTCCTAGGAGGCTTCAGGAGGAACCCTAAGGAATAGTTAAGGATCACCTAAACTAAAAGGGATTAAAGGCTCTATCAAGGCCTAATCTAGGTTCTTAGTAGGTCTCAACCTAAGCTTGATCCTATCAAGGAGCAATTAAAAGCTTAAAGTTAGATAAAGGTTCACCTTTAAGTCTAAACTAAGAGAAAAGCTAGATTAGGATCACCTATACATCATTAACTTGCAAAATGGGGGAATAATAGAAAATCAATTCTAAAAAATCCTAAGAAAAATCCTAGATGATCCTAAATGTGTTAAGAATCTATGGTAGAAAAACCAGGGGCAAAACCTAAATCAAAAGGTCCTAAACAAATTTTACATCTCAATGTATGATAAAAGGAAATCATAAGGGGGAGTCCTAAAAACCTATCTCAAAACCATACTTAGAATCATCTAAAAAATGTAAGAAAAATCATACAATATCCTACAATGTGTCAACGTTCACCATGTAAAAAATCAGAGATTAGATCCAAGCATTGATATGGAAACAAAAATCTAGAAACTAACATGGCATTATTTCTATTCATGGAAAAACACATAAAAGAAAAATACAAAATTAATTAAAAAAGAATTAAAACAAAAATAAAAAATCATGACAAAATTCTAGACATGTCAAACTATCTATAATATTTTTCTCAAGATTTATTGACAACAATTACTATTTTTTCTGAATTAAAATGAAACAGCTATCAATATTAAAAATAAAGAAAACGAAATTAAAAAACTAACTAAACAAGGGGTGCAGTCAGTATATTTCTACGTGTAATGCATATTGGGCCACTCATGAGGGAGTGTGAGTAACAAGGCCCAGTTCATAATTTAAGTGACTCCAATAATCAAGTGTGGCAAGTCAAATGAGGACCACGGCGAGTCTTAATCACAACCGTACGCGAGAAAGTCATCTGATCGGACGGACGACCATCATCTTCTCCACATGAACCGCCGCCGGTGCCGGAAAATTTTCCGATCGTCTTCCCCAAGAAGTCCGGCCGCCGCGGCTTGTATCCCAACAACATCGTTTCGCGATTTCTTCACCGTTTTGCACGTTTCTTTAACCAAATTCGTGTGATTTTTTGCGTAGAATCCAAATATCAAATTTTTTTTCACTTTCCTCCATTAAAACTCAGAAATCAATATCATCCAAGAATCACTCAAGAATTTCAACTTTCACAAAACTTAAAATTGAAGCCACTAATCTCTTCCTCTCACTTCCTACATCAACAATCTATGTTTCTTTTCCATTTTCATTCAATAATTAGAGAGATATTCGAACTACAACCTAAGGTGCTCTGTCAAGAATTGTCATGAAAATTAACTGTTCTAATCATAAAACGTTCTACACTCTCTAAGGATCACAATCATGTGAAAATAGCATAGCAATTCATCAAGAACAGAGCTTATGGATGAAAGTTAAGAACCTGGTTTTGAGCTTCAATGGAGGCTTGAATTGTTGATGAAGCTTCAAGTAAATCATCCAGAATCCATCAATAAACCTCACTGAAGCTTTTTCCAATGGTGATTTGGACTGAAAATGGCTCTATCTTCAAAATCAATTTTCCAAGTTTCTCCACTTTTTCTCAATTCAATTTTCTGTTATCTTCCACCAAATTCTGTTATGGCAGTTAGGAATCATCCAAAATGCTTTATGCAATGGATCTAGAATGATTACAAGCCCATTGGAAGCCTAGGACAGCCCAACTCAAAATCCAAAATTCCAAGTTTGAAGCTTTGTGAAACTCATCAAAACAGAGCTATCAAGCTTGTTTATTGATTCATTCTGGTTTCTTATGATGTAAGGGAGATGTATGGATAGGATTGGGACCTTGGAAATGAATGGATGGTGGATTTCCATTATGTTGCTTTTTGGTGAAGAAATCTTGGATTTGGCATAGCTAATGACTTCAAACTTGGTTTCTGATTTTTCCAATGTTCTTAAAATATCCATTGGACTCAAAATAAGCACAAATATGGCCTAATTTGGTTCCAAAATGAATTGGTTTGAATTAGCCCTTTTCAAGCTTCCTTTAATGATTCATTCATGAATTTTTCTTCAAGCATTTCTCAATCTAATCCATATCAATAGATTCTTGGGTCATGGTCGGACAAATAACATCATTTTGAACAACTTTCAACTTGGACAAAATTTCATCTGAGGTGTGTAAGTTGGTGGAATTGACCCATAGATCAAAATGGCCTATAATTCCAAATTCCCAAAATACCCTTGTCTTGCAAAGCTCATATCTTGAGTTCTACAAATCCAATCATGAACTTCTAGTACTCTTTGAAAATCTAAGAAGATAAGGAACAACATTCATGTTGGACAAAAGTTCATGAGAATCATCCTTCTAGGTCAAAAATGTCATGCAAGTTGGTTGACTTTCAAGCTCCAAATTCACATCCATCTGATGACCTGTAACTTATCTGGCTCATAACTAGAGTTCTATAAACCCTATCAAGGACTTCTAGTACTCAAATTAAAGCTATGATCATGCTCTACAACAATCATGTTGGGGTCAAGGTGAGATGAAAATCACATCTTGAGTTAGGTGGTCTTGAAGTTAGGCACTAAACTAGGGGATTTTACACTGTCAAGCATAGCAACCCTAGCCTAGGAACTCCTCACACTCTTGATTCATGATGAGTTGATCTTGGGATCATCACTTGAACATCTTAATACATCAATCCATGATCACATGAATTTGAAATTAGGTCTCAACCTTCTTCAAATCATCTGTTGACCCAGGGTTGACCAGATGAAACCCTAGTTGTACCAATCTTGGTTGTAGCTTCATATTCTTTGCATATTGACCTGTCTAGGATTAAAAATGACTCTCAATACTTATCATGAGCTTTCTAAAGGCTTCAAGTCCAACTCCATGGATTTCAACATCATCAGATGACCTTCCCACAACCTTCAAGTTAGGAGATATACACACTTGGCTTCAACCACTCTCTCTGAGGAACTTTAACTTCATTGATGAGGATATCAACCCTTGAATACTTGAACAAACCCTCTTATCTAGCTTCATAGTCTTGTGTAGCCCTTGGTTGGTAGTCATACCTCTTGATCTCCTGCATACATGTCAATGCAATGCAAATGATAATGCAATGAAACACAAGCTAGGTAAAGAAAAGGTTGGGCAAATTTTGGGGTGCAACACAACGTGAATCTCAAACAAATTCAATTCACTTCTCTAAAACTCTTAAACCAAATTCAAATATTTTTATCCTTCAGGATTGTTCTTCAAACTCCATTTTTCAGAAAACAGTACGTTACTTTTTTTGTTCTGTCGCAAACAGGCATCATCCCTAACTGCTGAAAAGGGAACTTAACGTCACTCATAAAAAATACTTAACCAACCAGTGGTCTAGTTTATCCGAACTACGTTTGCTCTGATTTCTCATACTAGATGAGGATACGTAGGCACAAGACGGCGATATCTTGGCGAGCAACCTTCCCCATCATCCATAGTTTCCCGAACTACGTTGACTCTGACTTTCCCATTGCACGAGGGAATACGTAGGCATAGGGCGGCGATGTCCTATCGAGTCTCATTTTTCTTTTTCCCTCCCCAAGTGATGTAGCTCGTTAGTTCTCATCCTAAAGAGTTGCCTTTTTTGTTCCTTAGTCCAAAGGAAAGTCTCTCCATTGACTTAATGTCATAGATAGCTCTTTTTTATCCTTCCTTTGACCTTGTTAGAGTCATTAGGTTCCTCAACTTAGCCTTAAGTTAGAACCTATATCCCTTTGGCTTTGTTAAGTCAAGACCTTAGCACACCTTGTTAGGAGTCCTATAACTTAGAGTTTAGGTCTAGAGTTTGTTAAACTCTACATGTTTATCATTGTTATGTGTACTCACCTCCCCCTTTTGACTTTTGTTAAAGTCATCCCCTGGTTTAGTATTCCAACTTAGAGTCAGAGAGTTTGTTAGCTCTATGTAAGTATCATTGTCATGAATAGTTATTCCCCTTGGAAACTTGACCATAGTCAAGAGTTCCTTCACCCTATTTAGGTGAACTACAATTGCTCTGATTCCATCCTTGTTAGGATACGTAGGCACGAGATGCAACGCCTTGGAGATCATACTTTGTATATACCCATAGGTCTTTATCTTGGCAGATAACCATTAGTAGGCAAACATTAGCTATAACACAAATACCAAACAAGAGGTTCATGTATAGTAATATAGATATTTAGGATGCTAACACCTTCACTAGATATAAACAACCCCCGAAACCCACAATCTCTTAGCTTCGTTGTTACGTAGCGCACTTAGGGTTTTCTTCGATCTTTACCTTTTCTTTTGGATAAATCAAAGCTCGATGGTGAATTTCATATGATTTGTGATTCAAGTTAATCAATAGCTTGATATCTGATTCTCACTGCAACAGTTATGTATTATTAAGAACAAGTTGTTGAAAAAGACTTCACAAGAGGTCTTGCTTAAATGGATTAGTGAGAGCGAAACCTACTTGACAATTTCTGAAACTCATAGAGGATCGTGTGGCGCTCACCAAGCAGGCCACAAAATGAAATGGTTGTTGTGTCAAAAGAGGGTATACTGGCCTACCATGTTGAAATATTAGATCGAGTTTGCTCGTGGATGTCAAGAATGCCTGAAACATGGAGGAATACAACATTTTCTCGCTAGTGAACTACAATCGATCATCAGGTCATGGCCATTAGGAGATGGGCGTTAGACCTAATAGGTGAGATAAAGTCAGCATCCTCTAAAAGCTATAGATATGTTCTCATGGACATTGATTACTTTACAAAATGGGTCAAGGCGATACCTCTAATTAGTGTAAACTAAGATGCGATGATTGACTTCATACAAAGTAATATCATGTACAGATATAGGACTCCCGAAACCATAAAAACTGATCAGGGTTCAGTCTTCATTGACAAAAAGGTAATGGAGTTTGCTTTAGAAATGGGGATCAAATTCCTAACGTCGACCCCTTATTATGCACAAGCTAATGGCTAAGTATAGGCTGAAAACAAATTTAGTATAAGCTTGATAAAAAATACATAGGAGAAAGCCAAGAAGTTGACATAAAACTTTGAATCTAGCATTTTGGGCTTGTAGAACTTCGCCTAAAGAGACCACCAACGCGACACCTTTTTTACTTACGTTTGGCAACAACGCAATTTTTCATTAGAAATATGCTTATAATCGGTAAGGATTGAAAGTCAAAACAAAATCCCATCTAACCATTTTTGGAATATGATGATGGATGAGTTGGTCAACCTAAACGAGGAAAGGCTACTCGCTTTAGATGTCTTGATGAGGTAAAAGAAGAGAATAATTGAAAATTACAACAAGAAGGTTAAAACCTAGGTCTTCTCTATCGGAGACTACGTATGGAAGATTATTCTTCTTCTCGACTAGAAGGGTAGAGTTTTGGAAAAATGGTCACCCAATTGCGAAAGACCTTTCAAGGTTAACCAAGTTTTTCTAGTAATGCGTACAAAATTGAAAAGTTAAACTTTGATAATCGAGTGTTGCGAATAAATTGAGAAATACTTAAAAAAGTATAGACCTATGCTTTAGGAAATTAATATCACAAAAGGAAAGTAATACATAAAATCTCATTGATTTGGCCAAAACAGAATGTTACAAAAGGCTAAAAAGCTTGGGAATACTATTACAAAAGAAAAATAATGGAAGTATAGAGCCCTGATGTTTGCTTCATGCCATTAAAATGAGCTTGCACATGGGTGAGCCACTGATCATTCCGGAGGTCTTTTGTTTTCAAGAACTTTAACTCCCTCTCCAAAGATTGTGTGATTGTAGCCCGTTCTATGCCCAAGTTGATCTCTGCATTCATCGACGACTCAAGACGGTCAAGATCATAGGTTTTTATCTAAGCCTTTTTTTTTTCTACTCTCTCTTGACAAGAGATTGGAAATAGTTAATCCGCTGAGTCCAAGTCTGAATGTTCTTATCAAGGGAAGTAAGAGTGTTTGGTCATTGATTCTCGCCTTCTAGTAGGCCAACCTTTGCTCAGATTGAGAAACCATATTCTGTTGTTGAGACAAGACACTATGCCTCTCCTCGACAAGGGCGGCATATGACTTCTTGATATTAACAACTGAAACTGCTTGATCGAGAAGAATCTTTATGTCTATTGCAAAGGAAGAAATCATAGTTGGAGTCTCCGGCCGAACAAGTTGAAACACCAATTTTCGTGTTCAATAAGAATGGGAAGATTATTCTCTACAACTCCTAAGAGGTCTAATCCAGCTATCTTCCACTTGAACTGCCCAAACAGCTCGTTAAGCCCAGGCGCCAAGGAAACCTCAAAAGGGCAAGAAAATTGTCATCAAATGGGGTGATGAGATGTTCACATAGCGCTATTTATACTTCAGGTTATTTCCTCTATAGGCCAGGATAGCTGGAAGATGTTGGCGGAATAGAAGCAAACAGTTGCCTACCAATTCCTCCAAGATCTCGGGTCATAAACTAGGATCAAGTGTTGGAAAGGTACGATCTAGCTCATCCTCAGAAGTGAGAAATATTGGTGGGTTGGAAGGAATTTACATAACAAAAGAACAACAAGGAATGAGAACCAAAATATATAAGAAACAAGTAAAGTGTCAAATTACCTCTCTAGTGTTCGGATTCAGACTGGAAGAGGTAGAACCAAGATCGAGAGTAGGGTAGTTCCTGCTTCTTCTTTTCCTCAACAATAGGGTACCTTCAGCCTCTATCCCATCATTCAAGTCAAAGATAAGCACATGCTCAATCCTGAACCTCACCCCAACATTCTCCTCCAGAAGGCCATGGTTCTTAGGTGGCATAACCTCAGAGGCTGCTAAACATTGCCCAACTTCAAGACGAGCAGAATGCGTTTCCTTATGGATCCTGGATTTATGAGGTAAAGTGTGAGGCGAACCAGAGACTTCATCATCATCGATAATCTCAAATTCCCCCTGATCATATAGGCCTACATTAGAAAATAATAGATTTTAAAAAGTTGACTAATGCTTGAGAAAAACACACTTGTAAACCATATACATGTGTCTCGGTGAAAAGCAAAGATGTCCAAAATGCGTTCCACCATAAGCATTGGCTCCGTCGACTCGTAGTAAGACCGCCACCAATCCTCAAATTCTTTCGTGCAGTAGAAGGAAAGTGAAAACTTAAAAGAGAGAAAATAGAATGGTTTATCCTTGGAAATGTTGAGGCATTTGGCTAAGCTTTCCTCAAAAGCGTCATTTGTGGAGATGAACATGCAAATTTCTGAAGGAATGAGAGACTTAGGAAGGAACTAACTGAGGCAAAATTACCTGGCTACCAGGTTATGATGGTATGAGGTTAGTTTTATACCGCTCACTCTAATGGCGAGCCTCGTCCATAGAGGAACAGGCCAAAAGCACTCCATCAGGATGCCATATATGTATTTTTCCCTTCCGGCATTAGGACTTGGAAAAGGTTCGCGAAACCAGACCGGACCACATTGTCGAGTAGTAAATAGTGCTATAGTGGAGACATACTTCTCAAGTGTTTCTTACAACACAACCTCTCCATCCTTAGGGGTGATGCTAGCAAGCCAGGGCACCTTCAGCACCCGCGTTCATGCTAAGGAAAGGGTCAAAACACAAGGCAATCATGAAAATGACATTGAGTCACAACTGCAACAACCAAATAGGGCCTCCTATTAGTAGAGCGTTGAAGTAAGGTTGCTCGAGGATCTGCCTAAACGATATCCCCAACAACTCGTAAATTCCACACAAGATCAATTTTCTAAGGCACATGTTGCGTTGTTTGCAGAGTTGAGTGACCAAAGCTACAAGCATTCTCATAATTTGATCCGCGTGAGGGACGAAGACATAGCAGTTTAACCAGAAACTTAGGAACGTTATATGCTCGTGAGTGTCAACGTCTTTAGTTAAACAACGGTGATCCTTAATAAAGCATCAAAATGCCTGTCAGATAAATCAAAGCGGGAGTGGTCGAGGTAGGTCGGGACAGTTTGTAAACCTCCATAGTTGGTTAAAGAGCAGCGATGTCAGCAAGGTCAAAGAGAGTAGGAGTCAACATCCAACAAGGGAGGCGGAGAATGTTGGTGGTCGACTCCTAAAAGCATGTCGCGGCGAGTAGCTGTCGCACTCTAATTTTGAACCTAAGATCCCACCTCTTCTCACATCGTCCTGCATAAGCCAAACATTTGTGTCTTGTTTTGTTTGTTTCATCCCTGACAAATTTAGATTTACTTTTTGAGGGACCTCAAGAGTTAGTCAATCAGTTTTGAGTGTACCATCAACCCGGTACACTAGATTCAAATTTCTCAGAAAATAGAGTTCCCACCCTATTAATGCTAAGTGGGAGCATGCGAAGGTTATTCAGTCCTTTCTCTATAGAAAGTTGCACTACAAGGATTCCCCGAGACAGAATTCTCGTACCAAGTTCATTCTTTAACTATGAGAATGTCAAAGGTCAAACAAGGCTTTACCTCTAAGGCTAGATCTTGATTCAGGTTCTTTTGTTTCCTAAGGGAAAGAAGGTGGATCTTCTTGTGGATAGTTTGTGATTAATGTGCCTAGAAGTGTTATGATTAATTTTGTCCAAGCCACGTATTTAAAAGTTCTTGGGTAAAACGTAAAGAATGATTTGAATCTCACCATAAGAATTTGACATTCAAGAGTTTAAGCTACAAAGAGATTTCAAGTGGCCCACATCAGGTTTTAACCTTAAGATTCAGTATTGTAAGTTAAGCTCATATTAGCCCTGAAGATTCAATATTACTTCTAGTAAACAATGTCTATTACTATCCAAGACCCAAAGGTTCATCCAATTCTACTGCGAAAGATTAAAGTATGATGAAAGGATTCGAAAAATACCAATAGTTTACATAAGGGTTCACAAAATTTAGAGGTATTCATTACGAAAATGCTATAATATGCAAACCCACATCAAGGATCCAAACAAAAAGGCCAAAAGGTGCTTTTCATGATCATTTCCATTCATAACAGTCCAAAGCCTATCCACAAATTCAAAGATCAATTCATTTAAGAGTTCAAGTCCAAGGTAGAATTTGTCAAGTTCAAAAAATATATATTCGGGATCCATTTGCTACAAGACAAGCCCAAAGTGATTACATGCCAATGTGAAAGATTGGATGCAAACTTCAAAAGGAACAACTCTAAAATTACAAACTCAAAGACCCTCAACTCAAGTTTCCAAGGTTCATTACAAACCAAGATATAAAAAAAAATTCAAAGATACAAGATCCTTTTCTCAAACGATAAAGTTGTTACAATTTGTCGATAAACACATTTTTATTAAATAAGCTCAAACAAAAGTGAACCAAAATCACAATGAGAGGAGAAGTTCAAAGCACCACCCGAGGCCTTGGTAAAGAAATCTACCAGTATCAATTGCTTCACCATTTGAACCATCACAGGATGCCATGTAAGTTCTCATGCTATCATCAAAATCTCTCACGTCGAGAATAAATCCATGTCCTAGCTGTACTACGCCTTGAGCAGTGTCCTCCAAACCATAAAAGCCGCCACCTCACAAGCCGTATGAGTCACTAGTTCCCACAACCTCATGCTACATTATAGTGGTCATACTGCGAAGAGCATCAAGAGATTTCCTAGGAACTGCAAGCAAACATCATAACTGTTGTAATCGGCCAATAAAGTCCTTATCACCAAATGTTGAAAATTCTGAGAAGTATCGGCAGAAGACTTCGAAGAATCCAAAACGAAAATAAGAAACAAATTAATGGAATGAATCACATACCCTGATTGGTCGAGGAGGGTGACGGTATTAATATTTCGACCTTTGAAAATGCCATATCCTAAGTTGCAACCCGTTGAATCAAGCGAGATAGAGATTGGAAATGCATAACAAAAGCCATCAGAAAGTTGAACAAGGCAAAATAGCAAAGTTAAACCACATAAATAAGGAAATGGACCAGAAATATTTACAGTACCGAACGTCAAGAAAACAACCGGGCTATAAAAAACAACTGGGCTGAGACGTAAGACCTGCAAATGTCAAGAAAACCTACGTCACTTACGCAGAGGCAAGAAAAGGGGGCATATTCATTGAAGCTATTACTATGTTCAAAGCAGGACAATTCGAAAAAGGAAAATAGCAAAACGGGATCAGACAGAATAGCAAACCTCTTCAAGAGTTTCTAAACATAATCAAACAATCAATAATATTAAAGGCACACATTGAATTAATTAAGAAACATAATCCCAACAGGTTTAGGCCAAAACATAACGGTGATATTTTCGTTAATTTGAGCATTTTATATTCTTTCCAAAAACAACGCCAACATGTTCCATTGAAAATGGAAACAAAATCATCAATATGCGCTCAAAAGACAAAGAGACGGGGATCATAAGACATTGCCAAGAACATACCCCAAAATAAACATCATGAGTAATCAAAGCATTCAAAGAGAGTTAAGTTTGATTTGAAAAGTAGAGCAAGGTCCAAACAAACCAAGATTCTTGCCAAAAGCAGGTTTTAACACAATATCGACATCCATCTTTCAAAATCTATGCTTGGTGCCTACAAAAGAACAACACAACAAAGCAGAGAGGAGAGACATCACATACACAAAAAGTGACTTTAATATACGAAGTTCCAGGGCACGCTCATAACGGTAGCATCACGTAAGCACCCAGAAGAGGAAAAGAGAAGGAGTTTTGTACCTGAATAAAAGCCTTCAAACTTCTCTCGTTTTCACCACCTTATTCGAAGGTAAGTATCAACCTCCTCGATTTCCTTTTGAATATGTGGTAATAGTATGTATTTGCTTCACGAATAAAACCCCCTAAGCATATAGCTCATTCTATTTCTATTTAGAGGTTTAGTTTTTGAATTAGGGTTTATGTTTTTTTTTTTCCGATCAAGGTAACCCGATTCCTGGTGTTTTTGAAGTTTGTTGGATGAATTGTTGAGGGTTTTCAAGCGGAAAAGATGAGGCAGGTGTTGTAGTGAGAATCGTGATACCAAGCTATTGATTAACTTGAATCTTAATTCATTAAATTCATAATCGGACTTTAATTTATCCAAAGGAAAAGTTTAAAGAAAGAAAAACCTTTTGCGCGACGTAACAACAACGCTAAGAGATCTAAGGTTCGGGGGTTTGTTATGCCTAGGGCAGGTATTTCACATCCTAAACATATGTAGTACTCTACAAGAACCTCTTGTTAGTATTTATGTTATGCTAAAGTTGCTTGCTAAGGGAAATGTGCTAAGGTAAAGACTTAAAGTATATACAAAGTATGTACAAAGTTGGCTCGCCAAGACATCGCATCTCGTGCCTATGTATCCTGACGGGAATGGAATCAGAGCAATCGTAGTTCCCCTAACTAAGGGTGAGGAACTCTTGACTGTGGTCAAGGTTCCAAAGGGAAAAGAGTAAATGTCTGCGGTGAGACAGCTACATAGAGTGCGGCGACTCTAAACCTAAGTTAGCAAGAAAGGAAATGTCCACGGCGGGACGACTACCTGAAGTACAACGACTCCAATCCTAAGTTACAAATGTTGACAGGAAGTTAGTTGGTAGTGAGCTCAAAACATGAAAGCAAAACTGTCGCAAGATAAAATCGGACAACAAGAGAATTATTCGTTAATTTAAATATTAATATTTAATCAGATTAATTAATAAATTAATTAATCAATACTAAATAAAAATATTTAAATTAATTAATAATTAATACATTATATTTTCTAACATTTTTTTAAATATTAATTTAAAATAAGAGTAAACAACTAAAATCTTTTTGTTGTTTTTTTCCTGGTAGTTTTCTAGACTATGCAAAATAATAATGAAACTTAAACAATTTAAAACAAGAAAATTAAAAAACAAACTTTAGTTTTTCTATGTAATTTAGACAAGTATCTTTCTAAACAAAACACAATGATACACACAACACAACACATTAAATGAGAAGGTGCAATCACAAGCTGAATTAGGGAAATCCATTTTATTGTACTCAAAAATTTTAAAACTGATTTTGATCTGGTTAAGGATTTGAGTAGGGATTTAGGCCTCATAAACTGAGATTTCGCACAACTACTCATTTTCACCCATTGACCTCACACTATAGAAATTAAAAACAATGATTTTTAAACAATACGTAATACTGATTATAAAACTACATATTATGACTAATAAAACTATTTACATCTAATATTTTATAACTAATAAAAACTATTTATGACTAATAAAAAAAAAGAGAGAAAAAAAACGTAACTAAACTTATAATGAAAAATATATATGTTATGAATAACGTAACTAAAAATTATTTACAACTAATATATTATAATTAATAAAAAAATTACTTATAATAAAAAGATTATATATATATATATATATATATATATATATATATATATATATATATATATATATATATATATATATATATATATATATATATATATATATATATATATATATATATATATATATATATATATATATATATATATATATATATATATATATATATGAAACTTAGTGCAGTAACTAAACTTGAGTTTTAAATTTCACTAAAACAAGATGTGTGTCCTTTTTTGTCCAAAACATGAACATGAGAAATGCAACAACTTTAGTACGAAACAATCATGGATAGAGACGCAACAATACTACGAGAAATACTACGAGAAAAGTTCAAAACAGCCTGAAAAGAATGCAAAATACATTGAAAGACAAAGTTACCGAAACGAAATTGTTATCGTTGTTGTTATCGGAAACTGATTAAGCTTGTTGGAAACGTGTTGAGAGTGATGCTGGAAGTTGTTGGAGCTGCTCGGAGATACCGTGCGCAGTCCATCAGTTGAAGGTTGTAAGTTGATGTTGTTGTGTAGTGGAAGATGGAGAGATTTTCTACTTTATGGCTTGTTGTGGTTTTTAAGGGTGAAGAGGAAGTGAGTGTGAGTTATTGAAGCCATGGAAGGTGAAGACCAAAGAGGATTATGGAAGTGATTTGTAGCAGCAGCAAAAATATGAAACAGAAATATTCATGGTTTGGACATTTGTTTCCTTCCATATATTCATGTGAGAAGGTTGAGTTTTGTTAAAAAGAAGATGGGTGGGCCACGCGCATACTGTATATGTGTGTAATGGATAAGTGTGTATGTACTTTCTCTTTTGTGGCCTTTTATTCTATATGCAAATAGTATATTATCATAGGAGGAAAAAATAAAAATAAAACAATGTGTCTTGTATATAACGGGGAACCGCGTGTGTATCAAAAATGTAGAGTTAAACAAGTTATGTGTAGTACAATCAGAGCATGCATGTTGCTATTTCACAAATAAGGAGTAAAAATTAAAAACCTAATTTTAAACTTAATTTACAAGTTTAAACTTAATTTACAAGTTTTGTTAAAAATAGTTAAAGACAAAAACTTAAACATTAAAAATAATAAAATAAGTTTAAAATAAAATAAATCAAATTAATAAATTGAAAATATAAAAATCTGATTAAATAAATAAATAAATAAATAATTAATTAAAGTTAAAATAAAAATTGGTTAAAAATGAGAAATTGGACCGATATCGAAGTGCTCGAAACATTAAAATGAATACACCAAAATGATCAGTGCAAAATATACGATTCGAAAAAATACAGCGGTTGGTCAAATTTTGAAATAAATTTTACCCGGTTAAATGGCTTAAACTGATCAAAAGTGCGACTGAAAAGCAGTCAAAAAAATTTAAATGAGCACGCCAGGTTAAACTATGCGAAACGTAGATTAATATCACTGATGTTTGCAGGCTCGATTTTAAAATTTTTTGTCCACTAATTTTACGCACAATTGACTTTTAGTTTGACCGACTCGGCTGTAATTCCAACAAATTTATTTTGACTGATAAATTGGGTATTATGCAAGATGCGAAATGATTGAACTAAAATCATATGTAAAATATCAAAGAATCTGAGGGTAAAATTTGGGGTATGACAGCAGGATCAACTTTAATCACCACCGACGCTGGATTATGACGCGGCCAGAAGTTAGGGTTTCGTCACAGGCTGACGGCAACAAAGGAGGAGGGAGCGACAATGAAGGTTTGGGAAAGAGAGAGACAATCCTTTGATTTAGTGTTACCCTTTCACATTCAACATTAGAACACGGGTGGGCTTCATTGGGCCCTAGCCCATTGTTCATTTTCTTTGCTATTGTCTTTTTTTTGGGAAACCCCTTGTGTGTTTTTTCATTTGTTTTAGCATTTTAATACTAATAGATAATTGAAGGAAAATCTTTTATTATCTTTATCTCTTCATTTTAAAGTTAACTAAGTTTGTTGTTTTATGTTTTGTTAAATAAAATTTTGACACATTTCACTTCGTGCGATAATAAAAGTTTATATATTAAATGCGAGTCTTATTTTTCCTAGTATCTCTTCAAATATTAAATAATTTTTTATTTTTTTTCATTAAACTCGTTCGTATACTTATCTTTACCATGGCTTAGTGAATGATCAGGATAACTATCCAAACAAGCTGATAATGATCTCTACAAACTGATCATTTAATATTTAGGATGGCCTTATAACTAAATAGAAGAGTTTTTCTGGATTCACGTCAACCATTTTCTATATTTTCGTGCGCTTGGGCATTCTTAACTTTTAACCGTACTTGACTGGATATGTCTTATAATATCTCGCTTTATAAGTTATCAATATTGCATGCTTCATATGTTGAATATTCAATCATAACTTATAGCTTTAATGCTTGATGCTACTATTTGTATCTCTTGATAATATTTTACGCGACACGTCCAAAGGAAGAATCTGTATATAACTCCTTCACAAGTCATATACACTGCATTTCATCTGCATCATTTTCCCTGCTTGATCCCTAAGTTTTCAGGTTGGTCAGCCTAGGTATTCCTTATATCCTTAAGATAGATGCCTTTAAGGTTTCAACTTAGACAACTTACAATTCAATCCTCTATTCTCCTCACAAGAGAATTAGACGTGATTCATCTGTGTAGTCGAGATAACTCTTCTACCCTCATAACAAAAATAAAAAAGATGTAGCATCTTTTCCGCTTGAGAGAGGTATGTGGCATACTCGTCGATTATACATCCGAGTTGGAGCCCATCTCTCAATGCGACGCAAAGACCGTCTTCTATACGTTTGTGGTGGTTAAGTCGAGTTTTCTCCCTAAGATGATGAATCGTCTCTTCTCCTAGAATCAATCAACAAACCTTTATCCCTCTGGAAGTTTGACCTACAGTTAATGGTTCCTCAATCCCTTTAGGGGAACTACGGATACTCTGATTCCACTCCCATCAAGATAAGTAGGCACAAGATGCGATTTCTTGGCGAGTATACTTAGAAATAAACCTCTAGGTCTTTCACCCTTAGCAAACAACAATAACACAATTCAAACAAGAGGTTCCTATAGAGTACTACAGATACTTAGGATGCTAACACCTTCCTTAAGTTTAACCAACCCCTGAACCTTAGACTCTCTAGCTTTGCATTTGCATTGCATACTTTGGGGTAATTCGATCTTTTTCCTTTCCCTTGGAGAAATTAAAGATCGGTGGTGAATCAATGAATTAAGATTCAAGTTAATCAATAGCTTGGTATCCAATTCTCACTGCGACAGTAGCATAGCCATGTTATATTTGAGATGGACCCTTGAGAGTTGAATGAGATCGAAGATGCCCATATACATCCACATAGCCTTTTTCTGCTTTTCCACTGAAATTCTGGCTATGCAGATCACATGAGTTCCAAGAACATTGATCTCTGCTCAACAAGGATGAGGACAGACCATGGCCAATTTAAATTTATTTAAATTGTTCCAATGTCATGACCAATGTCACGACCTCTGTTGTGACATCTGCAGTCTGTCATACTATTTATCTAACCATTTAAAGTACATAATTGTAAATGCAGAAAGATAAATAACACAGTAATTGTTCACCCAGTTCGGTATCAACAACACCTACATTTGGGGGCTACCAAACCAGGGAGGAAATTCACTATTAGTAGAATCAATTCAAAGTCAAACCTCCAGTTTGCACTTCTCACTTAATCTCTACCCAATGACACTTCAGCCTAGAGACACTCTAGTACCTTAGTATACCCATTCACTCCCCCTCAATCACACAACAGTGATATCAAACAATTACAGAATTTTATATGAAGAGACACTTCATACACACCTTGATCTTGCTTCACATCTTTGAGTGAGATACAACCTAGAATCCACCTAACCAAAACAATCATCCACCAGACAACTGCTTGGATTACAAGTATTCTTAAACAGACTTTACACGTGAAGACTAGCCTTCTTCACTTACAAATATGTCTACCTCAATGTATCAAAAGATACAAAGGGTGAGTTACACACAAGGGACTCTCAACCCTAGACCTCTATTTTACACTCTGGTTTTTCTTGATGTGAGTGCTTGCTTTTCCCTTGCTTATGCGCCTCCTTTTATAGCATTGCAGACTAGGCTTGGGCTGTGCAGAAGTAACAAATATTAGTTTTAACAAAATAAAACTAATTTCCACAATTCAAGGTGCTGTCCAATTAGGTCATGGCATGGTCAACATTGCCTTGAATCTCTCCTGAGATAACTCAGGGGTCATAACAAGTCTCCTGAAATCTAGCCTGAGATAACAGAAAACCAACATGCCTGTACGACTGATGTCATACGATCAATGTCCTGACATTCAGTATGACATTCACTCTTCTGCAGATTTTTCTTTACACTAGACCTGGCTTCACCCAGTCTTCTGCAGAATAACATTAGAAACAAGTATATTCAAGTTTCCTAAAAGGTCTCCAAGATCCTTTTATGAATACCAATACAATCTGTTCTTGTTCCTAATCCATCTCCTTGACATATTTACTGATGAGGTATTTTCCACATGGTCTCATCTGTTGCACCCCAAATTTTGACCCCTTAGATCCTCGTCATCATTGTAGGATCATATTCATTTGACTAACTAACCTTAACCCATTTCAAGTTTATCTTTGTCAAGATGCAGATAAATCAGGGTTCCGTACCGTCAAAATCGAGGCTTCGGTGGTTTGATCAATCAATGTGTTGGATTGATTCAACTATAAACAAGATTAAGGATACTACATTGGGTCAAGTATGAATCCAATTTGAGGTTGTCACCCAGGATTTGAGAGCAGTGCAGTTCGGGATACCCGATTAGGGTTTTCGATCAGGAAAAATCAACTGTAGTTTGACTTTTAATTTAAAAGGAATTTCAATGGTGGGATATTGGTCCATTAAGTTCTTATGGCTTAGTAAAGTCTATCCAAAGAGTTTCAAGGCCTCAGAATATCCGGAACATGAACAGACGGTCCGATAGTCATCGATCGATCGAACGGTTGACCGAAAAGTCAACTCTTCAACAATAAGGAATTTGACTTCAAGATGTGAATCAAAAATGTTCCTTATGTCATATTACACCTTCCCACAAAATTTCATGACCATTGGATCAAGGGTTAGGAAGTAATTGCAAAAGTCGGGAATTAGGGTTTTGAAAGGGGCAAGACCATAACTCCTCAACCACACATCCAAATGAAGTGGTTCAAAGCTCATTGGAAAGCTCTTGACAAGTCCTAAAAAAGTCCCAAAGTGGTCCATGATCAAAAAATGCATAGATTTGGAGTTTTGACAAAATTCATTTCAAGAAGGGAAATAACTTAGAAAATTTCTAAGTTATTTGGCTTTGAAGTATGATTTTTTCAGCAACTTGGAGTGATTTTTCAACCTAGTTCCATCTAGAATTTGAAAATCTCAAAAATATGAAAGTTATAGAGCTACTTGAGGGCTTTCTAAATTGTGGTAGAACTATTCAATAGCATTTGTGAGCAGAAATTTATGGATCATGGAAGATAGGATTGTCACACTTGAAGTCACCACTTCAACATTTTTCAAAGTTCAAAATTCATCAACTTGGGATATCCTCAACCATTGGATCTTGTTACATTATGATAATATGAAGCTTAGATGATGCAAAAACCAGAAGAAATGAAGAATTGGTAGGCTTGTGCAACTTGGAGCAAGTGGCCATTAAAACAATCATTAAAAGCCATGAAAGAGAAACTTTTTCAAAGAGATTGGGCAGCTGCAGTCCCCTACTCTCCTAGCCTCACTTCAGTCATCTCATCTCTCCCATCTCACTTTATTTTTGCTCAGCATTTGTCCATGGAGATGATATGTAGAGCTGCCACAAAGATCTTGGCAAGATTCATTCAAAATTTCAAAATCTCCCTCCAAAAATGTGGAAAAGCCAAGGGTGCCCTCACCTCATTTTCTCTATAATAGAGACCTTCCTCTATGCTACAAACCACACCAGAGCACTCTTAAGAACCAAGAGAAATCACAGCTCTCAACTCTCATTCATTTTTTCAAAAACTTCATTCTTCAAAAACTTCCAAGTTTTCACTAAAAACTGCCTCAAGCAAAATTCTGCCCAAACTCATTTCCACCCCCTCCAAGCCACTCAAAACCATTTACACAATCTATAAACATTGTGTAGAAGGTGTTCATACACTCAAACCACCCAAAAACATCATTCTCCCAAAAGTCAACCTTCATACCTTTATATGTTGACTTTTATGCACTTTGGAAGCCAAGTCTTTACTTAGGGCATTTCCTACCACTTCAACACTCCCAACACCGCATATATATCATATCTCAACTATCCAAAGTCTTAAAAACCAGCTGGAAAGTTCATAACTCAAACTGTCTTGAAAGATAGTTTATTGCTTCAAGAGGAAGAAAGCTCCAAATCTTTGCCAAAGAAGAAAATCTCTGAGTTTCTTAGCTTTTTAGCTTGTTCAAGAAAGTCTACAAGAGGTATGTAATGCTTAACATCTTTCTTATTCATACATTGTCATGCTTTACAATTTTGAAGTGCTTGTTGTGAAATATAGTCATGTTGTCCTATATTGGTTCTTTGTCAAGAGCTTGAGTTTTATGGTTGTGATTTTGCTTTTGTTAAAGTATGTTGCTCATGTATGATGTGTTGGTGATATGTTACCAATGTTAAACTTTGATGTTGTGTACAACTTATTTTGAAGATTTTATCCAAGATTAGCCTTAAGGATCCAAACATGATAATGTTGGTGTGCCTACCCTAGATCTGTCAACCTTTGTTCATTGGTGATGTTTTGGATAACTTGTTAGTTGTTTCATGAGGTTCCCCTACCCCCTAGGTCATGTATGAATCTAGTTTAACTTTTGTTTATAGTTGTGATATTTGCCTTATTTTGCTATACTATGGTCATAAGTCTTAGTGTTAGACTGCTTGTGCTTGCCATGTTTCACCTCAAAGTGTTTAAAATGTTGGTTTGTTATGTTTTGGTTATGTTTATATCACTTGAGACTTGTTGATATTGTGAAGAATATGAGATTTGTTCATTGAGGCGTACTGTGAGATTTTGTTTATTTTGCTGTCAAAGGTTTGAATCAGCATCTCAGTTCTGGTTTGAAGTAGTTTGTGCTTGATTTTAAGTTGTAGAATCATTTGTTAGCATGATTAAAGGATGTATGTTGTACTTGTATAATCAAACTGGCCCTACTTGTTCAAAACTGCTTTTCATTCTCCACTTGCATTTTCAAAACTTCATGATACCAATCACTTGCCATTTTCTGTTTCAACTGATGTTTGCTTGATCCATGTGCCTAGAATCATTATTTTACTTGTTTCAAACTTGTATGTAATGCCTAATTATCCCAACTGCCATAAACTTGCTTGCTGCCTGAATGAGTTGGTTTTTTTTTGCATTTCATGAGCATCAATATGCCATATTCTGTTTGATGTTGATTTGAATTGATTTTGAGGCATGAGCTTATCCCTTTGCATATTTGTGGTATGTGTGTATCATTGTCATGACATGATTCTCTTTGTTTTGAAAAATGCCCTGCTGTACCAAGTTCATCTCAAGACAGCTTTTTCTTCATAACCATCAACCTGCCAAATTCTTTTCTGTTGGAAATATGCTTGAAATTCAAATATGATCTCTTTCATTTCCATGTTTATAATGTGTGTACATTGGTTGTTTGACCTATTTCCACTTGCTTCCTCATTTCACTTTCAAAATGCACTTTCATAGCCAAATTATGCCATCACCATACCAATTCTTTTCTGTTTGTAATGTGCTTGTTTTCTGAGTTGAAACTCATTTATTTCTATGTTTACAAGGTGTATGTGCTATTCTTATAACATGAGACCACCTACTTTTTGCTAGACCAGTTTGTAACCACACTGCTGCCAAAACTGTTTTGTAACCACAGCTGCACACACTTCATTTTTCTGTTTGATTTGTTTTAGGTTAGTTCATGAGCATATGACCTCTAGACAGTATGTTTTGTATGTGTACATGAATCAAACATCTTTGTGAATGATATGCTTTTTTTGCTTGACAGCCTGCCTTCCATATGTGTTACAATTGCAACTTGATAGCCAATTTGTGTTATGTGCATTTCATGATCAATCTTAGGTGTTTGAATCATTCAATGATGCATTTGAGACTTGTGTATGGTATCTATTTGATCTCAACCTGTTCCAATCATGTTTTGTTTTCAATTATGCAACTTTATGTGTTAATGAGCAGCTGATATGTGACTTTCATTTCTGTTGGGTTTGAGGCAAGTCTTGAAGTGTGGAAACACTCAAGATGATGTTTATAGTTTGTGTGATAGGTTTGTCCAACCTGATTGAGTTTGTTTCATGACTTGGCTTCCAATTGCATTTCTTTTCATTTCACTTGGCAACACATGACAGTTGTGTTTTTTGTTTGACCTTGGCATTGTGATTGTGATCTTTTTGTTTCTCATTGCATTTTGGTTGAGATTCCATGATTGTATTGGTTCTGTTGTGATCAAAGTGTTGTTTCCTCCATGTTTGGTATGTTGTTTAAAATCTAGGCAGCATGGCCCTTTGATTGTGGCCTGCTGTTTGGCTGCTATTGTTGTCCAACCCTTGATCCTCCCATTTCCATTTGATTTAGCCACATTTATGTATGATATAACTGTTTGGCTATGTTAATTTGAACAACTTGGTTCTTAATTTGAGGTCCTTTGTTCTTGAAGCACAATTTCACTTTTTTTCACAAAGATTCATTCATCCAATATGCTGTCATATGTTGCCATGCTACTTCCTTCTGCCTGAGCATTTATGTTTGGTTTGTTAACTTTAAAAGCATCATGACATGTTCAGAATTGGTAGGCCATATATATGATTTGAACCTTTCCATCTGTTTTGATAGCTTGCCTTCATTTTCATGTTATCATTGCAATTCATGTGCCACTTTCAATTATATTGATCTATGCTTGAGCCCTAAGTGTACAATACATCTGTTATCATATTCATGACTTGTGTGCAATGCCTTTTGGATGTATGTGTGTTCAGAACTGGTGTGTTTTTTCAAATTGCATCTCAAAATACCAATATGCATCTTCAATCGTGTTTTTTGTCAAAGGCATCATTTCACAATTTTTTTAATACCATCTTAATCCTCATCAAAAAACAATCATGTTTGACTAAAATTTCTTGAAAAAAGATTGAGTTTTGATCAAGTTTGGATCCTTCACGTATTTGGCTTTGTTGGCTTGCTTTTTTGCCCAGAAATTCCATCACAGATAGGGTTACCTATTTATGGGGGTGGCTAAATACACGGATGTATAGCCACCCCAGTGGTAGACAACTTGCGCGCTTTATAACCTTTGACATGCCTGGCCTGAGTTCGATCCTTGGTGATCAACTCTTTTGGTTTTATTTTTCATATTGTCGTGTTTAATCATTTTATTCTCTCCTTCCATTCCCTTACCAGCGCACGCCTAGTGCCTTAGTGGATGAGTGTTGTGTTTGTAAACCAAAGGGCATGGGTTCAACTCCCACCCTTGCCCTTTCTCTTTTTATTTACATGATTTTATTTGTTATTTGCATGAAACTTCAAAAATTTATAACTTGTTCATTCTTCATTATTTTTAACCCGTTCTTTTTGCAAATTGCTCATTGTAATGTCTATTTTTATTTAATGGAATAATATTTCAATTGCTTGTTTTTACAATGCATTTTTGTCTACTTGTTAGTTAGTTCTATCTTAGGTCGTTGCCTCACGTCTTGATTGAATTCCTTTCATACTATACTTGACTTATCTTGTGAGATTCATTGACACTTGATTTCTTTGTGTTTGTCAACATGTTGAGACTTCATTTCTTGTTAGTGGTTACCATGAATTTTATGTTTTCTTCCTAAGTCTTGAGTTTAACTGTTGTGATTAATCTTTGCGTATTTGATTGTCATCAATGCCTAAATGTTGTTACATTTGAATTTATAACATGATCATTTTAAGTTGTGACATATTTGTATGATTGTTGTTTTAATATTTGTTAATATGTCTCTTGGGTTGTTACTTCCATCTTTGTTAAGATATTTGATTCTTGGTTGTAACCATTTGTCTCAATTGAATCCTTGCTTATTGTAATATGTATGCTTGCTTGGTTGTAACCATATCCTTTATTCATCATGCTTAATTGTTTATCGCTTTGTTAAGTATTTCTTCCCCAAGTGATGGAACTCTTTAGTTCTCATCCAAGTTGCCTCTCCCTCTCCTTCCAAAGGAAAAGTCTCTCCATTGACCCTTGTGTCATGGATAGTTCATTACCCTCCCTTGACTTTGTGAAGTCATCTTGAACCATAGTATAAGCCATTAGACTTTGCTCTAAGTCTAAAAAACCCACCTTTGCTAGGAGTGTTTCTTCAACTAGAACCTTAGGATAGAGTTTGTAAACTCTATGTAAGAATCATAGTAATGATTACTTACTCCCCTTTTGAGTGTTACAACATAGATTTAGAGAGTTTTCTTAAACTCTATACAAACATTGTTATGTTTGTTCCCCCTTTAACTTTGATCATAATCAAGTGTTCTTCAACCCTAGTGAGGTGAACTATGATTGCTCTGATTCTATCCTAGTTAGGGTACGTAGGCAGAGGACGCAATGTCTTTGCGAGCAAACTTAGAAACTATCTTTAGGTTTTAACCTACACCCTTTACCCAACCCCAAACCTTAGCAAATATTCAACAAACTTAGCATGCAAACAAACAAAAGGTTCCTGTAGAGTACTACAGATGTTTAGGATGTGAAATACCTACCTTATGCATAACCAACCCCCGATCCCCGAATCTCTTAGCGTTGTTGTTACATCGCGAAAAGGGTTTTTCTTTATTTAGACCTTTCCTTTGGATAAATTAAAGTCCGGTTGTGAATTTAAGAATTAAGATTCAAGTTAATCAATAGCTTGACATCCGATTCTCACCGCAACATCATTAATCCAAACCAATTTTGTCAAGAGATATACACCAGTAGCTCCTTCTGTTGTCATGCAACGATCCTGCTTAAGACACATGACAGCTCACCTCACTCACTACCTGTGAGGAGCTTCATCATAACTTAACTTGTTGTGGCTGCACACCTCACACTGCCTGTGAGGAACTAGGCTACTACTAACCCATAGCAGTGCCTGCTGTGCCAGACAGCTATGTCATTACTTTGGTAATGACATCCATGACAGCAGTTCTTTCTTCAGCCTCTGCTAGCTCCTGCTTGCTCTTGCTGCACTCGACCTTGATGTCAGCCTCTGCTAGCTCCTGTTGCACATAGCTCCTGCTGCACCAGATGTAATGACATGACAGCAGTTTTGTCATTAGTAGCTCCTGCTGCACCAGATGTAAACACATGACAGCAGTTATGTCATCAGCTCCTGTTGCACCACTACTCCTGCAGTTTCTTACACATGACAGTAGTTCTATCATGACAGCAGATGGATGTCACGACATTCAGCATGACATTCACATTAAAACATTCTACAACAGTTCTTTCACTGGCTCCTGCTTGCTTCTTTAGCGATGTCATAACTATGGTAATGACATCCTGCTTAACATTAGTGCAGAGTCCTGTTTTACCACAATTTAGACAATCATAGAACCATGGACAATTCTATATCATAGAACCATGGAACTATCATCCATCCTCTTTAATCAGCTTATATAGGATGAGTTAGATGCCTCAAGTGGAGCAGGCAAGTATACATGGTTTTCAAAAAATGACAATCAAAAGGCTGATTACTAAAAACCACGAGCACCCACTCGCGGTAGCTTGCGAAAATCTTTTCCAAGGAGCTTGAGTTCTTGATAGACCCAAGGGGAAGACCCATAAAGGCAAATGTGTTACCTGAGATGGAATAAGGAATCAATCCATCTAAGTACCACAAACTTCGAATGTCTTTCGTTAGAGGAGGCTTAGGGACGTAAGTTCGATTGCCAACCACAACTAGTTCGTCAATCTAAGAGGCAAAATAAGGGTGATACAAGCCAGAGGGATTGGACACCATTTATCGTGTGATGCAAAAGAAGAAAATTAAGTGAAAATGGAAGAAGGAAAATTGGAGGTAGCGTTCACCCTGTGTGTTTGTTGGAATCGTCGTGAAAAATAAGAAGTAATGAAGGAGAAGGGTTTAAATAGGAAGGAGACGAAAAGTCTCTCCAAGCAACGTGAACATATGACAGGTTCATAGCCGATGAGCATCCTCGAAGCTAGGAAACTTATAATTAATAAAATAAAACAAAATCTCGAGTCCCAGTTTAGTGGTTAGTTAATGACCTTGGAATTTGGGGTAATGATGTACTAACATTTGCATGTTTTAAAAACGTAACGTTTGGTAAGAAAGGTAGTCATAATGATTGACAACAATCATGATTGAGGTGACATGGCACAAAATATGGACAATGTTAAAGTAGTTACAAACAATTCCATTTTCTCCCCTCAAATATGGGTCGACAATAACATTTTTTTTGGGGCATCTGTTACACTTCGATTTTCATTTGCTAGAAAGTCGACAAACAGTTTCAATGAAAAGACTTTTACTATGAGCGTTATTGAAGTATCTTTAAAGAAACATTAATAGGAGAAGTGTCTACAGACCAACGACGAAGGGTCGACCAAGTCGTCGATGCAACGAGGCATGGTTTGGAAGACTCTCAGTGATAAACCCCTAAGACCCAGCTCATTGGGAAATGTGTCCAAAATATCAAAAAGGGTAGTTGAAAGAAACATGTTCAGAATCTCGAGAAGGACAATCTATAGAAGCCCTCATCCCATAAAAAAAGGGCTGTCGGCTGAAGACTGTGTATAAAAGACTTAATAAATTTACAAGTCTTGGGGCCTTAATAGACATTGTCGACGACATATTAAAGAATTCATCGTCGAAGGTTCGTGAATAACTGGAAATAGTTACCACTCTATATGGGTTACAAGCAGATAACATCTTGGAAGACATGTAAGCACACTAGTGGGAACTTCAAAGATTGAACGTAGAGCAAACACAGTAGCCCCTCAGTGGCTATAACCATCGTCGACGGTTACTTTATAAATAAAATAAATATTAAACTCATACATAGGATCAGGGGTCGCAAAATTTCATATATACTCTTTATACCACTAGAGTACCCATGTCCACCCTTTTTTCTTAGTCTTTTTGCTTCCTTAAATGGAACATTGTACTTTCTCTTTTGCTTTGTTTAACGTTATTTAGTGCATTTTACCTTTTCATTTATCACAACTTGACTTTAGTTAAAGTCTTTTGCTACAGTACATTCAATTTATACGCACGTGCGTTCACACAAATTATTTGCACAAATTGCTTTGGCGATTTTTTGAGTTAATCTCATAGAATTTCAAACTCGTGATTGTTTACCAAAAATACCGGTAAACATGATAACAACACTTCCAAGGAACATAATCTTTAGATTCATGAAAGAATCCAACCCTCTGGATCAAACACCTCCATTGAGACACTCAAACCAAGAAGGACTTTAGTGTCGAGAAAGAAGCCCAATAAGAAGAAGAAAAAGGTTCCAAAGTAAATAGTCTACTTTGATCTGATGTAGAGGATGAGCCGGATGTGGATTGGGAAAAATCTTTTATGGCTCGAGGTTGAAGTGATGATTTAAACAAGATAATGTAGAAAAAAATCTTGTAATGTCATTCCAACTTAATGATAGTTTACTCAATTTTCATTTATGCAAAGATACTCCTTTTTATTTTCTCTTGATTCCTTTGAAGGATCCGTTGATAAAGAAGTGTCATAATTTTTTCAACCAATTAAGCCCAAATTAACGAAAACTATGGAAATAAATACTATTTTTAATTTTACCAGAAAGCATATGAATTCCCAATTAATATAGATCAATGTACGAGCAAACACAACATAATCTAACGAATATAGCACTAAAAATAGACAAAGAATCATTCAGATAAGTGACACATAAGTGAGCAGAAGATATTCAAATAAGAACATGTATGACTTATATGCTATCATAGACAACTACATCCAATTTTGATCCTTCATTCATAACCCAACACTATTCTGTAATGAAATACATGTTCAGTTTTTTTTAATCAAATCTTTCAATAGTAAGAGGCTAGATAAATATATCAGCTTATTGATGATGAGAATCAGTGGATTATATATCTATTACAGTCTTTTGAACATGATTTCTGATGAAATAAAGTTTGATTTCAAAGTGCTTGGTTCTGGAATGTTAAACAAGATTTTATGTTGAGCAGATAATAGCAGTATTATCATAAAATATAGATATATTGCTCCCAAAAATTTGATGATCTACCAACTAATATTACAAAATATCAGGTCTTTAGAAGTTGTCAAGTAGAGTGAGGAACCAGTCATACCTTTATACAACTTATGACATACTTTGGAGCTTCTTTCTTCCTTGTTCGTATTGCATGTTGGATGTATATGAGTGTTCATGACTTTGCAATATTTTGGCTTGAACTTCTTCAAAAGCTCTTTAATATATTTAGACTGATGAACATGCACTCCATTTGCTTTGGTTGATCTGAATTCCAAGGAAGAACTTCAATTCCCCCATCGTGCTTATTTCAAATTTAGCCTGAATAATCTTGGAAAATTCTTTGCAAATAGATGCATTAGTATAACAAAAAATTATGCCATCAACATAAACTTGGACAATCAAGATTTCATTATTTAGAGTCTTCATAAACAGTGTTGTGTTAACTTGACCTTTCTGAAAGCCATTTTCTAGCAAGAAATTACTTAGTCTCTCATACCAAGCTCATGGAGCTCGTTTGAGTCATAAAGTGATTTATTAAGTTTAAACACAAATTTTGGGTGGACTAGGTCCTCAAACCCAAGAGATTATTTGACATACACTTCTTCAAAAATGACATCATTTAAGAAGACACACTTGACATCCATTTGATATAAAAAAACATCATGATTAATAGCATAAGAGAAAAGAAGTTTGTTTGCCTCTAACCTTGCAACTGGTGCAAAGGTTTTAGAGAAATTTATACCTTCTTGCTGACTGTAGCCTTAAGCTGCCATTCTAGCATTGTTTCTCACCACTTCTTCTTGCTCATTTAGCTTGTTTCTAAGATGTTCTTTTGATGAGGTCTATGAACCATATCCCACACATAATTCCTTTGAAACTGGTTTAGTTCTTCTTGTATTGATAAAATACACCCATCATATGTTAAGGCTTCATCAACAAAGGTTGGTTCAAACAAGAAGATAAGTCCCAACATATAGTGTTTCACTTCTGAATGTAGGTCTTATTTTCAGAGGATTATCTGTGTTGCCAATAATTAACTCTTCCGAATGAGAATAATTATACTTGAAGAACCTTTTGGATTGAGCAACTTCTTGAAAGTCACTAGGAGCTTCTTCATAACAGGTTCCTTTAGATGTGTTTCAGAAGTTCGGTTTAGTTCTATATCACAATCTTTTAAACATCCAGCTTTTGAACCATTAGCTACATCACATAAAGAATCCATTCAACCTTAAACAAAATTCTTTATCAGAATAATCAACTCAAGTGAAAAGTTCAAGAGAGGTTCAGCTGAAGAAGTGAATAAGGTTGTGTAGAATCAGAAGAATGAGAAGAAGGGTGTAATTTCTGCAGGAGCATTCAGAGATAGAATAACTACAAAGACCATTATAGATGGATGAAATTCAAATATAAGTCAAGCATCTAAAGCACCAACTTTTGATAGATCAACTTCATTCCTCCCAATACCAGTAATATCTTATTGTTGGTTTCTTCAAGATTCCACATCTTCTTCCTTCCTTTGACTTTTGCTTTGAAATATTATCTTAAATGGATCTAAGCATAAGGTTGTGGACCTTTCAAAACCTTGAAATTTGAGGTCTTAGGTTCTATCTCCTTCAAAACCTTTAACTTTGAGGTCTCATATTTTTTTTTCTTTTAGAACCTTAGACTTATGAATCATTGGTTCTAATTTCTTCAGAACTTTTGACCTTGAGGTCTCAGGTTCTGATTTATTTAAAACCTTTGACTATACAATTATAGGTTCTGATTGGTTTGAAACTTTTGATTTACTAGCCAGCACAAAATGAGAGTACAACTCTTTTATAGCATGGCTTGAAGAAGAAAGGTTTGATGGTTTAATCAAGGTATTAGTCATTGGGTCAAAAGGCTTTTAATGATAACCGAGACCTCCTCCTTTGATCTTACATACACCATAAATCATGGATGCAAGTTTAGTTATGTTAAAGCAAGATATGACAAACTCTTGAAGAGCCAATTCATACTCATTAAGAGGTTTATCAAACATATCTTTTATTAAAGCAATTTGATCTCTTTCAAGTCTTTCAATCTTGTTTTTTAGAAATTTTATTCATCTTTTATGAAATCATATTGCTTTCTTATAATTTTTATATGCCTGGATTTTTGCTGACATTTATCCATAAGATCTTAACATAAAATAACTAAATTAGATTTAGAAATTTTAGAGAATATCTCTTCTGCATCTTCTGAATCTGTGTCAGAACCAGCTTCTGATTCTGAGTCTGAGAATGTTGAAGCCACCATAGCAGGATTGACTTCTTCTTCATTCTTGTCAGCTTTTTCTTCATCATCAAGTTCATCCCATGTTGCCATGAGACTTTTCTTGAACTTACTTTTGAAGTTGTTCTTTTGGAAGCTTCCCTTTTTAGTGTTGTACATTGAAGCTCTAGACTATCAACTATGAAGTAATTAGGCTTTTGTCACTTGAAATAACCTTTTTGATCATTCTTGTTAACTCTAGAGCTTGTTCTTCAGAGGCTAGATTCATTGTAGAGAACCTCCTATTCTTGTTAGCCTGAAGTTGAAACCTCTTGATGATAAATGCCATTTCCTCATCATCATTCTCACCATCATAATTTTCTTCATCAGAAGCTTCTTCTGATTTCTAGACTGTTGAGGATATGACAACTTTATCACCATATTTTCTACTACCGACTTCAAGGCCAATGATTTAAATTTCTTTAAAGGCTTATCTTAATTCAGCTACATCTCATGACTTTGTAAATTACTAATAAGACTTTCAAGACTTAATGTGTTTAAGTCTTTAGCCTTCTGAATAGCTGTCACCTAAGGTCTGTATCTGACAATGTAATACTCCAATTTCGTTCGAGCATTTTAAAAAATTTCATGCATTCGAATTTACTTTACTTTGCATTATCTGCATAGGATAACATTCCTTTCATTTCATAATGCATCAAAAATCGACCAAGATAAATTTTCGGATATACAGACAAACCAGTTGAATCATTTTTCAAATATACGTAAAATTAGCAAGCAAAAAAAAAATTAAAGATCGGGCTTGCAGACAATAATATTATTAATCTACGGTTTGCGTAATTTAATCTGGCATGCTCGTCTTATTTTTGACTCCTTTTTAGTCGCATTTTAATCAGCTTGAGCCTTTCTACCGGGCGTTTTTTACTTCAAAAATTGATCAAAACTTGTATGTTTTACAAAAATTTATTTCGCACTGATCATTTTAGTGCACTCATTTTATTTTTCTGGACAATTTTGCGCTAGATTTTTATTCATTTTAAGTCATTTTATTTTTATTCTTTTGGTCAAATTATTTAGAAAAATTAAATAGATTTATCCATATTTCAATTTTGATTTTATAATGTTTATTTAAAAAGATGTGAATTTTATTTGATTTAATTGATTTAAAATGATTTAAATCTTTTGAAAGCATCTAGAAGGGGCATTCTAGGTATTTTAAAATTGATTAACAATTTGTGTTTTTTTTGTTTTGATCAAAGCCATCAGATTCAATTGATTAATGGTTTATATTTGTTATCCATATGTATTTGTATCCATCAATCAGAGAAATCAAAAAAAATATATAAAAAATAATAATAATAATAATAATAATATTAATAGTTAAGAAAACCATAAAAATAAAGGGAATACTAACTAGTGCCCGAGCACTGACTAAGGATCTTTAATTACAATATGGACTCACTAAAAATGAGAAAGTATTAAAAGATTTATTGAAGACAACAAAAAATTGAAATTTCTAAAAAGCAGTAAACAAATTGTTCTGGACTAGGCCCCGGGCTGAATTATGCTGGCCCAGCCCAATAATGTTCCACCAGGCCCTGCCCGGTCCGAGCTACCGTGTCGAGCACAAGATCCCCGACTTGTTAGAATGATCTCCCCGCGGGGGAGAACTGTCCTCAACCACGCCGGGCAAGTGAATCGCCCGAGCGACCAAGCACCGCCCTCCGCGGAGAGGTATTCCCATGCCATCAAGCCAGACCCCCGGGGAATCTCCCGGGCTCACCTCCGCGGAGAGGACGACGTGCCATACGCACGTTCTCCACGTGCTCCCATCCGCGGGGACACGTCACCTAACCAACTGCCCACCTTCGAAAGAGCAGGTCAAACCCACCTTCCGGAGATCACGGGACAGTTGGACTAGGGCGAAGACCACTGTTGCGGTGGAAATAGGATCACAAACTATTAATGAGTTTGAATCGCAATTCAATTCACAACCGCTCTTTGATTTATCCGAAGGAAAAGGTCAAAAGAGGGAAAACCTATTTTGCATCGTAAACACAATGCGGGGAAAGATCTAGGGTTCGGGGGTTGGTTAAGATTAGGGAAGGTATTAGCACCCTAAACTTCCGTAGTACTCTACGGGAACCTTTTGTTCAAATGTTTACTATTTGCTTTATTTATTTGCTTAAGATATATGTACAAAGGTTAAAAGTGAGAAAAGAGACCTAAGGGGTTAATTCTAAGTTTACTCGGCAAGACGTCGCATCTTGTGCCTACGTATCCTTACGGGAGTGGAATCAGAGTAATCGTAGTTCCCCTCAAAAGGGAGGTTAGAGACTTCTTGACTGTGGTCAAGGTCTCAAGGGGAATAAACGCATCTTAAGGACACGCTTACGTGGAGTGTAGAAACTCCAAATCTCTACGTTGAATTGTTAAGTTGTAATTAGGGTTAAATTAGGGATTCCACGGCGGGAAACCCTAAAATGAGCGCGGCGGCTCTTTGACCTAATGCTAGGGGTAAACTTGTAATTTTGCCTGCGGCGAGGCATTTGTGAAAAGTAGGGTTTGTAAGGTTGTAAGGGTTGAAGGTGAGGACTATTGACACGGCGGTCAAATGCTAGACCTAATTCCTTCGGAGTGTGTAATGTGACAGAATAATAGCAATACATCAGCAGAAATTTAAACCATACATCAGCAGAAATTTAAATGTGAAAAGTAAACGCGATTATTAGGTTCGTGAGGTTACAATTGAGAAACAGATACAAATATAAAGGAAACTTAAATGAAAACTCAACACAATAGTAATAAACATGAACTGCAAAAAATGAACACCCGTTAGTAGGCAGAGTTAGGCAGCAATGAGTTACGAGAAGATGTAAATTGAGATTTTACTATTGTTTTATTTAAAAAATTTAATGATTTAATGTTAGCTTACAAAAAAATTTAATTTAAAAATAATTTACTCTTTTTAAAAAGGTTTTATTTTTATAAAAAAGGTTTTTCTTATTTTATTAAAAAAAAAGTTTCTATTTATCCTTAATATTTATATTTTTTAAAAAAGATTTGTTTTTTTTATTATAAAATTAAAATGTTATATTTTAAAAATGATTTTATAAAATTAAAATGTTAAAAATGATTTTTAAAAAGAAAATATAAAACAAATTTTTTAAAAGACAAAAAATCAATAAAATAAGTAAAAAAGGGGGGGGGGGGGGGGGGGGGTGGGCCGGTCACCACATCCGGACCTAACCCAAATGTTAGTCATACGAAACAAAATTTTTAGGGTTTCCCCCAGAGAGCAGTCGCGACGCCGTTTCACTTTTCCTTCATCATCTCTCTCTCGTCTTTCTTCTTCCTCGCGCCGTGATCATCTCTTTTCCTGAAACAAAATATGAACGATAAGAGTATGTGAGATAACGCACGGTGATTTACATTCGTTTTAGCCGATGATGTTGAAGCTGAGGTTGCGGAGTTGATTGCCCGCCGTTTGTAGTGAACGGCGAAGGCGATCTCCTCGTCGGTGCTTCGTTCGTGGTTCTGTGATGTTCGTACGGCGATGAACGGCGACGATGATGAGGCTTCGTCTCTGAGTCTCGGCCGTTGGGGTTTCGTTTGTTAGGGCTTTCGCGATCTCGCTAGGGTTTCTGCGATCCTCTCTCTCTCACGGCTACCTCTCCTCTCTTCATCAGGTTGTACCTTCCTTTTTATAACTAACTTCTGGGCCTTTAATCCGTGTGGATTTGTGCTATTTTTTCACTTTCATGCGATTTGATTTTACCGGGATTTGATTTTGTTTGATTTTGATTTGATTTGATTACGATTAGATGCTATTTGACACTGATTGAACTCTGTTTCCCTTTTTAGGGTTTGATTGGTCTTTTCTGATCTCCAGCTGATACGATTCTTCTGATTTGATTCGGAGCTTTCTATCTTCAGAACTGATTTGTTTGATTGATTCAGATTGAGTTCAAATGGGGATAGGATTTGGACCTGACTCGAAACTTTCCATTTCCAGATTCGATTTTGTTTTGATCATTTTCTGATGTAGATTGTGTTGCCTTTGAATTCACTTGATCTGTTCGATATCTGATGCGTTTTTCGATTTGTTTTTGATTTTCTGGTGCAGTTAGCTTTTCCTCTTCTTCTTTCAGAGAGGGTTGATGCTACGGCTTCGGTCGAATCAAAATTGTCGGGAAAGGTCTACGGCAATGATGACATCGTTCTGAGCCTTCGAGGGATGTTTCTTCGACGATGTCGCGGTTGCTTCTGATGATCTTCGCTTGTGGTTTATCACTTATTCCATTTGAGTTGTTTTAACTGCTGATGATATTTGATTCTTGTGTTTCAGAGCTGATACTCTGGGCAATTGTGTCCAACTATGGATTCAAATGTCGCTTAATGTTGCCTCGATACACTTACGCGATAGTGAGTTTGGGCGATGATGATTTGAGCCATGATGTTGATTAACCGAGCCATGTGTTTGTAATGTGCTTGCACATTTGGTCTATCTTGCTTTGCTGTTTGCATTCTGATCTTCGTGATAGCCTCGCTACTAAACCAAATTTGATGCTGTTGTGCTTCTTTGGATCCTGCTGAGTACTTTTCTGTCACGACAGATTTGTAGGATGTTTTCTTATGGCCCTTTGCGCATGAACTTGCATTATTTGATGGTTTGTGTTTTCTGTCCTGTGCAGCTTGATGCCATAGTTTGGTTTCTCTTGTTCTGTTTTGAACTTGATTTTCATTCTGTTTGGACCATTGGCCTTCATTATGTCTTGAACATTGGCCTTCATTCTGTTTGGTAACAGATTTGTTTCTTCGGTGGCTTTTCATACTTGTATTGGCGCGAGCCCCTTCCTAGTTTTGTTTATGCAGCTTGTTTATGCTTTGAGTTCTGTTGTACTGATGATGCTCGTGGCTTTTTCAGGTGTGGAAGTTTCGGAACCAAAGTGACTCAGACCTGCCGGCATCCGGGTCTGAGTTCAATCTTGCCTATGTTGCCTTATTCTCGTATCAGTTCAGAAATCCAATCGCGGCAAAACGAATCAGTCCCGCTTCTCTTATTACTTCTATCTCTCGGATGTCCCGTAACGATAAGAACAGGTGTTACCTGATCTGACGCCCACGGCGCGGATCGGTAACGGGGGGTAGGACGCAGCTTCGGTTGTGCCACTCCCGGCACTCAATGATGACACTGTTCTGAGAGTGTCAAAAACAACTTCTAACATCTTTTTATACTGTTTGTTTTGTTGTGACGTGCAGGTGAATTTAGAGATTCTGCGGCGAAGCTTAAAGACAGCATGAAGACACTTAGGAACTTCTAGGATTTAGGATAGATACTTAGATGAAACCTCTTGTAAACCAAATTCAAATTTGTAAACTATAAATATTTATGAAATGAAATTCAACAAATATTCATATTTACTTTCTCACTTGTAAATTCAAAAGTATCCATTAATTCAGAATCATTTAAATTCCTTCTTGAGTTGTAACTTATAAGTACTTATGAACACAAAGTTCAAAAATATTTAAAACTTACTTCTCCTTTGCCTTTTATAAATGATATCTCGCCATATGATTATATCCAAACAAATTCAAATTAAAACCTCGTTGATCACATCTCTTCTCAAAATAAACTTAACAGTATCCACTTCCTTTTCAACCCAACTTCATCTTATTAAGAAGAAACAAAACTATTTAGAAATGTTTCCAAAATCAAACAAAGCACGGCCTCGAGTCCAATCATGTTTCTGACAAAACATACCGGCACCTTGACCCAAGTGGCAAATAAATGCCTCAGAACTTAATAACAGCCCGTTTTCAGGGAATTAGCAGAATTTGCGTAAAATGACCAAAATACCCCTGGAACCAAATCTGCAAAACAAACACCTTCATAACTGGTTAGCGGTTAGCAAATGTACATATGAGATGCTATGCGAAATGACTGATTAAATATAAGGGTAAAATTTGGGGTATTATAGTTGCCCCTATTTAAATAGCTACACCGGACGATTTGAGTGACAGAGACTCGAGAAATCATGGTGGAGAGATTTAAATATAGATAACCGAAAATTTTGCCCTTATATGCGACGGTATGCAATGCTATGGACAAAGCGAGGACCGCTTAATGCAGATGATATGAATATGATGTGATGCGTATGCTGGAATGATGAATGCGAAAATGATGACGAATACTACGACACAGGGACAGACGCTACGAGAAGAACACACTGGGGAAAACAACGTGCTGAGACACAGTACAAACACTGGGGAATCCTAAAATGATAGTCAACTGGTGCGAACACGACCAATTGTCATCTTGGGAACGAGATTCTCAAATGGAGATGACACCTGTGAGACGGCCTCCACTGGGGAATCTAAAAGATAAAACTGGATCACGTACGATTGCAAGATCGATTACAGAACGCTGGAGCATTGAGCAAAGAATAACATCCAAGCTTCTGTAAACTATCTCTCGTGACACGATCAAACGGACTTTTCGGAACTCCGTAACAAATATACAGGGTAAAGACCGACTGTATGCCAAAATAAATGGACTTTGATGGGAAATGCCCTGATAAGCTTCTCGCGGGAGAATTGTCACTTATCGTTGGAAGGGACTTATGTGCCAAAATGGATAAACACTCAAATAAAGAGGCTGCTGCTTGTCTGATAAATAAATCTTCTCGTATTTAAGGTCGGCGCCTGGAATACGATTCTGATTCTTCTTTTACTGAAGGATAAATAAACTTCCCCATGCTTCAAGATCGTGCTCTCTTGAACATGAAAAAGGTAAACTGAACTTCCTCATACTTCAGAATCGTGCTCTCCTGAATATGATTCGGCTTTTTCGGGTAAATGAAATTCTTCATACTTCAGAATCGTGCTCTCCTGAATATAAAAATGGCTAATTGAACTTCCTCATAACTCAGAATCGTGCTCTCCTGAATATGATTCGGCTCTTGAAATTTCTTCATACTTCAGAATCGTGCTCTCCTGAATATGAAAATGATGAACTGAACTTCCTCACAACTCAGAATCGTGCTCTCCTGAATATGATTCGGCTCCTGAAATTTCTTCATACTTCAGAATCGTGCTCTCCTGAATATGAAAATGGTAAACTGAACTTCCTCATAACTCAGAATCGTGCTCTCCTGAATATGATTCCGCTCCTTCTTTTACTAAAGGATAAATGAACTTCTTCATGCTTCAGAATCGTGCTCTCCTGAATATGATTCGGCTCAAAACCTTCCCGTACTTCAAGATTGTGCTCTCCTGAATACGATTTGGTTCAAAACCCCCCATACTTCCAGACGACAGGTAAATGGAAGCCCAACTGCTCCATGGAGATGGCCATTTGCTGCGAGTCATAACGAAGATAGGATCGGCTTCTTAGGTGAGAAATGTTGTATATCGATGCTGTAAGATGTAAAGTGTTGTGAAGTGTTGTAACATGTAGGATTGTAAAGTATTGTATTGATAGCTTTTCCAGGCGTGAACTGGCGTATATCTGTAAATGATTGTAGTTGAAGATAGTGCAAAATAAATGCACGTCCGGGTACAGTGATAAACCTCTCAAGCGAGATACTCGCGTATTTGTCATGGTATGGTGAAAACCTTTAGATGGTGCAAAATAAATGCACGTCCGGTTGGGCTCCACGACCGACAAGACTGAGATTCATTCTAGGATCGAGCTAGAAAGAGAAATTGGTAATCAAGACTCCATCGAGGGAATGAACTCGAAGAGTAGATATCTTATCCTGGCGAGGAAAGATAGCTGAAGTAACCGTCATCCACGAGGATCGAGCTCTGTGGGGAAACTGGGAACAAGTAATTATTTTATGCTTAGGGCTGACAATCTATTTGGAGAGAATGGACCAACCCAGTTACTCGGCGGTAACAACCAATGATGGTGAAACATAATGAACCTGTGCATGCTAACGCGTATGTTAATGAATATGTTAATATGAATGTATGTTAATGTCTATGTATGTTAATGTTTATGAAATGTTAATGTTTATGAAATGAATATGTAATGAGTATGTAATGAATATGTAATGAAATAGGCATGTGATGCTTATGCCCTTGCGTACGTTGACGAAACAGACTAGAGACGGGACGAGAGATGAAATAAACATCTCGACGGAGATACCCTGCGTTCTCTGCAACCAATATGTCAATCATGGGTAAGAAAGATCAATGGTAGAACCAAATTTGGTTTTAAAGTTCTGAATTCTCTGGGGAGAAGGTAATCTGCTTGGGGGTACAGTATCACGTCTTCACATGGGGAGAAGAAAACCTGAGGGACACTTCCGAGTTACCCAAGAAAAAGTTGTCAGCTTATAGTCTCGCTGGGGACTGTGTCATAGCAATGATTTGAAAGTGTTTTTGCAATAATGATATTTTCGGGGAGTGAAGAGATCCTTCCGAAATTTCCACTAGTCAAAGTAATTTATTACATTTCAAATTTGTTGTTTTTGAAGAACAGTTTTGAAAAAATCTACAATGCACCTTTCATTTTCAAATTTTAAGAATAAACGCATTTTGCATAACAATAGAAAACAAAGAGCAATGCACCAAGGAATGTAAATAACAAAATGGTATCTTATATTAAAGGGTGGCAGCTCGCTGAAGGCATAGCTCCACAGATGACTATGTTTTGAAATTGGCAACATGGGAAAAGGTTACATTGAATCCAATGACACCTACTGACACTAATGACTAAGACTAATCCAGAATCCTGCTTTGGGCAAGGATGAAAGAACTGAAACATGGCTCTCATGCGGAAAGTGTGTTCGAGATGATCAGTGTCCTCTGATGCAATGAAATGCCTTTGTCCCTAACTTTTGCCTGGACCGCCCTCTCGGGTTTTCAATCCACCGGGACGCTCCTTTTTGCCTAAGCCGCCCTTTCGGGTTTTCAACTTAGCGAGCTTTTTATTATTATTTCTTTTTTTCAACCCTTACTTTTGCCTAAGTCGCCTTTTGCAGGTTTTCGACTTAGCGGGTTTTTAGGCATAATATTTTCGGACTGCATCAGAATTCACGGGATGTGCTAGCTCTTCACCATCCATTGTCGTAAGTATCAGAGACCCTCCGGAGAAAACGGTCTTTACGACGAATGGTCCTTCATAATTGGGAATCCACTTTCCACGCATATCTTTGTGCACTGGCAAGATCTTTTTGAGTACGAGCTCTCCTTGACGGAACTCACGGATACGAATCTTCTTATCAAACGCTCTTTTCATCCGTTTCTGATATAATTGCCCATGGCACATGGCTGTCAAGCGCTTCTCGTCAATGAGATTCAACTGATCCAGTCTGTCTTGAACCCACTCAGCTTCCTCAAGCTCAGCCTCCATCAACACTCTTAAAGAAGGTATCTCTACTTCGATGGGGAGCACGACGTCCATTCCATACACCAATGAGAAAGGTGTTGCCCCTGTCGAAGTTCTCACTGAGGTTCTGTATTCATGCAAAGCAAACGGTAACATCTCATGCCAATCTTTGTAAGTCACAACCATCTTTTGCAGGATCTTCTTGATATTCTTATTCGCAGCTTCAACGGCCCCATTCATCTTAGGACGGTATGGAGAAGAATTGTGATGAGTGATCTTGAAACTGTCACACAGCTCTTTCATAGTCTTGTTATTCAGATTGGTGCCATTGTCAGTTATTATCCGGCTTGGGATTCCATAACGGCAGATGATTTCTTTCCTGATGAAGCGGGCAACCACTTGCTTGGTCACGTTGGTGTAGGAGGCAGCCTCTACCCACTTGGTGAAATAATCAATAGCAACGAGGATAAAACGATGACCATTAGAAGCCTTCGGCTCGATTGCCCCAATCATGTCAATGCCCCACATAGAGAACGGCCATGGTGACGACAAAACATTCAACGGTAATGGAGGTACATGCATTTTATCAGCATAAATTTGGCACTTATGGCATTTTCTAGCGTATTGGATGCAGTCAGCTTCCATGGTTAACCAATAATACCCAGCCCTTAACATCTTCTTGGACATAGCATAACCATTGGCATGAGTTCCGAAGGTCCCCTCATGAATTTCCTGCAGTAACATGTCCGCTTCCCGTTTATCAACACATCTGAGCAGGACCAGGTCGTGATTTCTCTTGTATAACACACCATTACTGATAAAGAATTTTGACGCCAGTCTTCTCAATGTTTTCTTGTCCAGACCAGTAGCACCATCGGGATACTCTTGCTTGACGAGATAGTTTTTGATATCATGAAATCAAGGCTTTTCATCCACCTCAACTTCTTCGACCAACTGACAATAAGCGGGCTCAACTTTGCGCTCAATATGGATAAGAGGTGCTTCATTAACGAATTTAACTTTCCACATGGATGCTAACATGGCTAAAGCATCAGCAACGTGATTCTCGGATCTAGGAACATGCTCGAACTCTATCTCGTCGAAATACTTGATCAGCTCAACAATGTAGTCCTTATAAGGGATTAACTTCTCATTCTTCGTTTCCCATTTGCCTTGTACCTGGTAAATAACCAAGGCTGAGTCACCACTTACTTTAAGAAGTTTGATTCGGAGGTGAATTGCTGCTTCGAGGCCAAGAATACATGCTTCATATTCTGCGACGTTATTAGTACACTCAAAGTCCAACCTTGCTGTAAATGGAGTGAATCCACCCTTCGGGTTCATCAAAACGGCGCCTATACCATGCCCATTGAAATTCGAGGAACCGTCAAACATCATCCTCCACCAAAGACCTGGTTCTGGACCTTCGCTCGGATCTGGCTCTTCACAATCTCTTTTAATCAACAAAATATCCTCATCGGGAAAATCAAACTTAAGAGGTTCATAATCTTCAACTGGCTGATCTGCAAGATAATCCGATAAAATACTACCCTTAATCGCCTTCTGGGGTACATACTGGATGTCATATTCGGATAACAACATGTGCCAACGGGCTAGCCTCCCGGTTTGAGCAGGTTTTTCAAAAATATACTTGATCGGATCCATTTTAGAGATCAATAATGTGGTATGACAGACCATATATTGCCGAAGGCGCCTAGCGGCCCATGCCAATGCACAACAAGTTTTCTCCAATGGTGAGTATCTGTTTTCACAATCGGTAAACTTTTTGCTCAGGTAATAAATCGCATGTTCCTTTTTTCCAGTCTCATCATGTTGTCCCAGCACACAACCCATAGACTTTTCGAGAACGGTAAGGTACATAAACAACGGTCTTCCAGGCACGGGAGGAATAAGAATAGGGGGATCTTGCAAATAACCCTTAATCTTCTCAAACGCTTTCTGACAATCGGGGTTCCACTCAACTGTCTGCCCCTTGCAAAGTAACTTGAATATCGGCTCACAAGTAGCGGTCATATTGGAGATAAACCTGGAAATATAATTCAAACGTCCCAGAAAACCTCTAACTTGCGTCTCGGTTTGCGGAGCTGGCATATCTTGAATGGCTCGGACTTTGTCAGGATCCACCTCAATCCCTCGCTGGCTAACAATGAAACCAAGTAGTTTTCCAGATCTGACACCGAAGGTACACTTAGCAGGATTCAACTTCAACTGATATTTCCTGAGTCGTTCGAACAGCTTTACCAAATGGTCTAGATGCTCCTCTTCACTCTGAGATTTGGCTATCATATCATCCACATACACCTCGATCTCTTTGTGCATCATATCATGAAAAAGAGTGGTCATAGCGCGTTGGTAAGTTGCCCCTGCGTTCTTCAAACCAAAGGGCATGACTTTGTAGCAGAAGGTTCCCCAAGGAGTAATGAAAGTAGTCTTCTCTCGATCGTCGGGATCCATCTTGATCTGATTATAGCCAGAGAAACCATCCATAAATGAAAACAACGCAAAACTGGCTGTATTGTCTACCAGTGTATCAATATGTGGCAGGGGGAAGTCGTCTTTCGGACTTGCTTTGTTCAGATCCCTGTAGTCCACACACATCCTAACTTTACCGTCCTTCTTAGGCACTGGCACAATGTTGGCAACCCAATCCGGATATTTTGCGACTGCCAAGAAACCTGCATCCAACTGCTTTTTAACCTCATCTCGAATTTTCAAAGCCATGTCGGGTCTCGTTCTTCGAAGCTTTTGTTTGATAGGTGGACAATCCGGCTTAAGTGGCAACTTGTGAACAACAATATCCGTGTCTAAGCCCGGCATATCTTGATACGACCACGCAAACACATCAATATATTCTTTTAACAACTCAATCAACCTCGGTTTGACCTCTGTCCCAAGCATTGCACCAATCTTGACCTCTTTCTTGCTCTCATCTGTACCGAGATTAATTAAGTCCACCTGCTCTTTATACGGTTGAAGCTCTGTGTACTCGTACTCAATTAATCTTGTCAGTTCCGCGGGTACTTCAAAATCTTCTTCACCCTCGTCCTCAGCTTGATTGATGGGTGCATCCCAGTCAGGAGTGTCAGTAAAGTCATTGGATCCAACAAGGTTTACGATGTCTCTGCATGATGGAAGGCTTACTTAATTAAAATGCTCGAAGATATGCAAGATAAAGAATGAAATGCTGTTTTTTTTTGTTTTATTTTTTGGAAGAAAGGTTGCCAATTTCATTTTTAAAGGTGAAAACGAAAAACGCAAATGAACCAAATTGGAATTGAACAAAATGCTTTTATTAATATCCTTTTAGGAATGAAAGGTGGCCCAATAAAAACGACCTTATAGCCTTGGGCAGAGCTACGGATTTTTATTTGAAAATGTAAATGAAACTTTAAAAATTACTTTGACAAGGGAAAAATAACAGGGATCTCTACGGCCTCCCAGTTGTTCAAAACTGCATCACCCTTAAACACCAGGTTGCTCAGCTCTTCATTTTTCTCACAGTCACTGATGGCATTGACTTGGAAACCTCCGCTGACAAATACCTCTTGGATAACCTTCGGACGCCCTTCGACAGTTGTGGCAGCTCCATTCTGAGTTGGTTTGTAACCCAACCCAGCGCGATCAGTCTTGGTCTTGACATCAATTACCTCTCCCCAACCTTCAGGAATGCCCCTGTCAATTGTTGATTTGGTACTCTTCAGAGATGCAAAAGATGGATTACCCTGACCCCCCGTCTCTTCGACTTCTAGCAGAACAGCATTGGTGATCTCAAGTGCTTGAAAGGAGATTTCTAAAGCATTCTCATCGGCCTCGATGTAACGGAAAGAAGACAGGTTACTGACCATCAGATCCTCCTCACCGTGTATAATAACCAACTTTCCATCGATTACGAACTTCATCTTTTGATGTAACGTTGAGGTTACTGCCCTAGCGGCATGAATCCACGGCCTTCCAAGTAAACAACTGTAATTGGGATTAATGTCCATGACTTGAAACGTGATATTAAAAACTTGCGGACCAATCAGGATAGGAAGCTCAACCTCCCCCATTACCGACCGGCGAGAACCATCGAAAGCCTTGACGACCAAAGGAGTAGGTTTCAACATAGTCTCTTTGAAAACCAACTTATCAAGAACCCTCTTGGGTAGAACATTCAGAGAAGACCCGGTGTCCACTAGCACTCTCGCTAAATTGTCCTCCTGACATTTCACCGATATATGTAAAGCACGATTGTGATTCGGGCCCTCCTTCGGTAACTCTTCATTGCTGAAACTAAGGGTGTTACAGGCGGTCAAATTGGCAATCACACTATCAAACCGACTGGTGCTGATATCTTGATCCACATGTGCTTGAGTCAAAACCTTCTGCAAGGCCATCCTATGAGCGGGTGAACTCATCAACAGAGACAAAATCGAAATCTTGGAAGGAGTCTGATGAAGTTGATCGATAACTTTATAGTCACTTTTCTTGATGATCCTCAAAAACTCAGCATCTTCATCATTCGTAACAGCTCCCTTACCTTTGTCTTTGACGGCCACTGGGATATTAGTGGTCTCCTTAGGTGGAACCTCATTAGAACAGGGAGTATACACACGACCACTGCGAGTCATCCTGCTTGCCTCTGCGATATTGGTCACAGTGTCCTTAACCTCCTCATTTGGAATAACTTTCCCAGACTCCTTATCGATCATCGTCACGTCGTATTTCCAAGGCACAGCTTTAGGATCACTGAAAGGAAACGGACTGGGTTTTCGAATAACTATCGGCCTATGCTGATTCACCTCAGGGATAGACGACTTCGGTATATCGAACACGAGATTGGCAGAACCTGCCCCTGACAGATTAAACACTGGTACCTTTCCCTTTGATCCAGGCTGATGGAAGACTGGCTCAACCACAGCGACCTCATCTTTCTTGGATTGGCTTGTCACTTGTAAAACACCCTCATTAATCAACCTCTGAACATCATTCTGAACCAACACACAACCCTTAATACTGGCTTCACAACTTATGCATGCAACGTGGGAAGTATCTACCAGACCAGCTTCAAACAGTTTTGAATGGAACATCTTGAGAGGAGTCTTAATCTGTTCAACGTCAAGGGCATAACCTTCCTCTGAATCGGCACTAATGGCATTGACACTCTCATGGTTAGGAAAAGGGTTCTTCTTAACATTCGGTTGAGGATCTTCAAATGACAAAATCTTCTTTTCCAATAAATCCCTGACAATATTTTTGAGAGCATAACAATTCTCCAGATCATGACCGGGCGCACCCTCATGAAATAAACAATGAGCGGCGGCGTTGTAATTGGCGGGTAGAGGATTAGGAGGCGGACCCAAAGCCCGAGTAGTGATCAGACCTTGCTTGACCAAAGAGGGGTACAACTCGGTGAAAGTCATCGGAATCGGCGGACAAGGCTTATACGTTCTTCTATTCGGAACATTCTGGCGAGGAGCCGGACTCTTTGGCTGTTGAGGAGCAGGAGCGTTGGGCGCCTGTAGGTAGTTGATAGGAGGCGGATAAACAGGAGGTTGTTGCATAGGTTGATACATAGGAACCTGTTGATTGAAAGAAGGTGTAATAGCTGCCACATAGGGTTGTTGAGCATATTGGACAGGGTACCCTTGAGGTTGAGCATAACCTTGCGGATATCGATAAAAGTGTTCTCTTGGTCTACCAGAGGATATAGCATTAGTCTCGCCCTCTTTTTTCTTCTGGGAGCTATACGGAGGTTTCTTCGGCTGATCCTTAGAAGCACCCTGATTACTCGTCATTTTACCACTTTTCATACCCAATTCAATCTTGACACCCACAGCAACAATGTCAGAGAAATTCGAAGTCACACTACCCACCATTCTCTCGTAAAATTCTGGACGCACCGTGTCGACAAACCAATCAGCTAACTCTTTCTCGGTCAAATGAGGTTCTACCTGCGAAGCAATCTCTCTCCACCTTTGAGCATACTCTTTAAATGACTCAGAATTCTTTTGTGACATACTCAACAACTGTCTTCTGTCAGGAGCCAGATCCATATTGTACTTGTAGTGTTTGATGAAAGCGTCAGATAAATCCTGGAAACTCTTAACGCGAGACTGGTCCAAGGTTAAATACCACTTGGAGGAAGCACCCTTCAAACTATCTTGGAAGCAGTGAATCATCAGTTTGTCATTCTCAACATGGGCATCCATTTTGCGATAATACATGATCAGATGACTCTTAGGACAAGTGGCACCTTCATAACGATCGAAGTTCGGAGTCTTGAACTTCGGGGGAATGACCAAAACCGAGACCAAACAAACATCCCTTGCAGCAGTCCCGAAAATTTGATCGCCCTCTACTTTTTTTAATCTCTGGACGATGGTGTTTACTTCTTCACGAAGCTTATCATGTTTCTCATAACCCTCAACATTCTCATCAAGATTATTAAAAACCGTCTCATTGAAATACGGTTGCGCACGGGTGTGTACAACAGGTGGTGCAAAGATAGGAGCCCCCCTAGAAACTTCAGAAAATAAAGGCACGGCTTGCTGAACAGGCTGATTAATTGGAACAGTGGCTTGAGGAGGCGCAAAACCGGGAGCAAGACCATAAGGTGGGTCCCTTGCTACGGTCACACTTGGTGGAGGGTCCACAGTAACGCCGGTAATCTCGGAAACAACAGTGGGCTGGGTATCCATCTTAGCATTCATGACATGTAACAATTCCATCATACGTCCCATACCCCCTCGAAGGTCTTCAAGTTCATTGCTAAGGCGGTCAATCTCTTTTGCCTGATCCTCCATTCTTTTCCGAGTTTGAGCTCTGGTGTTGTATTGGTGCCGAGAACTCAGGGTAACGAAACTGGAAGGCGAGAGAACCGAACATGAGAAAACGGAAGACACATGCAATGCAAGAGAATAAATGATGCTATGATGCAAATGAAGATTTCATGGAATTCAAACATTTACGAATGTCGTGGGGTACCAAGGAAATCTTTTTTCTTGTTTTTTCATTTTTTTTTATGGTATCCCGCGATATCCATAAATGATGTTTGAACTCCATGAAATACAATGCAATGAGATGCTTTATGGATGCAATGCATGAAAACACACAAAGTCCTAGGTTAAAGGAACGTGAGCGGAGTCAAGGTCTACCCATCCCAAAAGGAGTGTACTATAGGTTAGTTGTACCTGCCGAACAAGGTTCTACAAAGTGCCCAAAGTCATCAGCCCATCTTTCGGATATTATCAACCTTCCGACTGACTCGGGGATGAATAATATTCTCAAGAGAACCTCTTTTGAGTGTAGTATCGCGTAGCAGCCGTTGTAGGATTACTCTCACATAGCTCCCGCACTACGTCCTAAATAAGGCCAAGGTGGTGTTAAGGTACTACGGTTCCCAATATCACAGACTCCAATCGACCATGGAAAAAGTTTTCGCGATTACTCGTTCAACCGAACCATTTTCGAAAAGGTCTCAACTGAGCGGTGATTCTCGAATCAGCTTGGTCGGGATTCACTCCCTATAAGCCTCATCGAATATATCCCCATCCTATAATAGTGTCACTAGTCCGGGCGTAGGACTTTATCTCACAACACGAGGAACAGTCCCAAAATCAAAGCACAAATATATACATGCAAATGAATAATAACACAAATAGTAATAAATATGAACAAGTTAGGGATAACCCTCAAAAGTTTAGGAGGTCCCCAGTGAAGTCGCCATTTTCTGTTGCGGTGGAAATAGGATCACAAACTATTAATGAGTTTGAATCGCAATTCAATTCACAACCGCTCTTTGATTTATCCGAAGGAAAAGGTCAAAAGAGGGAAAACCTATTTTGCATCGTAAACACAATGCGGGGAAAGATCTAGGGTTCGGGGGTTGGTTAAGATTAGGGAAGGTATTAGCACCCTAAACTTCCGTAGTACTCTACGGGAACCTTTTGTTCAAATGTTTACTATTTGCTTTATTTATTTGCTTAAGATATATGTACAAAGGTTAAAAGTGAGAAAAGAGACCTAAGGGGTTAATTCTAAGTTTACTCGGCAAGACGTCGCATCTTGTGCCTACGTATCCTTACGGGAGTGGAATCAGAGTAATCGTAGTTCCCCTCAAAAGGGAGGTTAGAGACTTCTTGACTGTGGTCAAGGTCTCAAGGGGAATAAACGCATCTTAAGGACACGCTTACGTGGAGTGTAGAAACTCCAAATCTCTACGTTGAATTGTTAAGTTGTAATTAGGGTTAAATTAGGGATTCCACAGCAGGAAACCCTAAAATGAGCGCGGCGGCTCTTTGACCTAATGCTAGGGGTAAACTTGTAATTTTGCCTGCGGCGAGGCATTTGTGAAAAGTAGGGTTTGTAAGGTTGTAAGGGTTGAAGGTGAGGACTATTGACACGGCGGTCAAATGCTAGACCTAATTCCTTCGGAGTGTGTAATGTGACAGAATAATAGCAATACATCAGCAGAAATTTAAACCATACATCAGCAGAAATTTAAATGCGAAAAGTAAACGCGATTATTAGGTTCGCGAGGTTACAATTGAGAAACAGATACAAATATAAAGGAAACTTAAATGAAAACTCAACACAATAGTAATAAACATGAACTGCAAAAGATGAACACCCGTTAGTAGGCAGAGTTAGGCAGCAATGAGTTACGAGAAGATGTAAATTGAGATTTTACTATTGTTTTATTTAAAAAATTTAATGATTTAATGTTAGCTTACAAAAAAATTTAATTTAAAAATAATTTACTCTTTTTAAAAAGGTTTTATTTTTATAAAAAAGGTTTTTCTTATTTTATTAAAAAAAAAGTTTCTATTTATCCTTAATATTTATATTTTTTAAAAAAGATTTGTTTTTTTTATTATAAAATTAAAATGTTATATTTTAAAAATGATTTTATAAAATTAAAATGTTAAAAATGATTTTTAAAAAGAAAATATAAAACAAATTTTTTAAAAGACAAAAAATCAATAAAATAAGTAAAAAAGGGGGGGGGGGGCGGTCACCACATCCGGACCCAACCCAAATGTTAGTCATACGAAACAAAATTTTTAGGGTTTCCCCCAGAGAGCAGTCGCGACGCCGTTTCACTTTTCCTTCATCATCTCTCTCTCGTCTTTCTTCTTCCTCGCGCCGTGATCATCTCTTTTCCTGAAACAAAATATGAACGATAAGAGTATGTGAGATAACGCACGGTGATTTAAATTCGTTTTAGCCGATGATGTTGAAGCTGAGGCTGCGGAGTTGATTGCCCGCCGTTTGTAGTGAACGGCGAAGGCGATCTCCTCGTCGGTGCTTCGTTCGTGGTTCTGTGATGTTCGTACGGCGATGAACGGCGACGATGATGAGGCTTCGTCTCTGAGTCTCGGTCGTTGGGGTTTCGTTTGTTAGGGCTTTCGCGATCTCGCTAGGGTTTCTGCGATCCTCTCTCTCTCACGGCTACCTCTCCTCTCTTCATCAGGTTGTACCTTCCTTTTTATAACTAACTTCTGGGCCTTTAATCCGTGTGGATTTGTGCTATTTTTTCACTTTCATGCGATTTGATTTTACCGGGATTTGATTTTGTTTGATTTTGATTTGATTTGATTACGATTAGATGCTATTTGACATTGATTGAACTCTGTTTCCCTTTTTAGGGTTTGATTGGTCTTTTCTGATCTCCAGCTGATACGATTCTTCTGATTTGATTCGGAGCTTTCTATCTTCAGAACTGATTTGTTTGATTGATTCAGATTGAGTTCAAATGGGGATAGGATTTGGACCTGACTCGAAACTTTCCATTTCCAGATTCGATTTTGTTTTGATCATTTTCTGATGTAGATTGTGTTGCCTTTGAATTCACTTGATCTGTTCGATATCTGATGCGTTTTTCGATTTGTTTTTTATTTTCTGGTGCAGTTAGCTTTTCCTCTTCTTCTTTCAGAGAGGGTTGATGCTACGGCTTCGGTCGAATCAAAATTGCCGGGAAAGGTCTACGGCAATGATGACACCGTTCTGAGCCTTCGAGGTATGTTTCTTCGACGATGTCGCGGTTGCTTCTGATGATCTTCGCTTGTGGTTTATCACTTATTCCATTTGAGTTGTTTTAACTGCTGATGATATTTGATTCTTGTGTTTCAGAGCTGATACTCTGGGCAATTGTGTCCAACTATGGATTCAAATGTCGCTTAATGTTGCCTCGATACACTTACGCGATAGTGAGTTTGGGCGATGATGATTTGAGCCATGATGTTGATTAACCGAGCCATATGTTTGTAATGTGATTGCACATTTGGTCTATCTTGCTTTGCTGTTTGCATTCTGATCTTCGTGATAGCCTCGCTGCTAAACCAAATTTGATGCTGTTGTGCTTCTTTGGATCCTGCTGAGTACTTTTCTGTCACGACAGATTTGTAGGATGTTTTCTTATGGCCCTTTGCGCATGAACTTGCATTATTTGATGGTTTGTGTTTTCTGTCCTGTGCAGCTTGATGCCATAGTTTGGTTTCTCTTGTTCTGTTTTGAACTTGATTTTCATTCTGTTTGGACCATTGGCCTTCATTCTGTCTTGAACATTGGCCTTCATTCTGTTTGGTAACAGATTTGTTTCTTCGGTGGCTTTTCATACTTGTATTGGCGCGAGCCCCTTCCTAGTTTTGTTTATGCAGCTTGTTTATGCTTTGAGTTCTGTTGTACTGATGATGCTCGTGGCTTTTTCAGGTGTGGAAGTTTCGGAACCAAAGTGACTCAGACCTGCCGGCATCCGGGTCTGAGTTCAATCTTGCCTATGTTGCCTTATTCTCGTATCAGTTCAGAAATCCAATCGCGGCAAAACGAATCAGTCCCGCTTCTCTTATTACTTCTATCTCTCGGATGTCCCGTAACGATAAGAACAGGTGTTACCTGATCTGACGCCCACGGCGCGGATCGGTAACGGGGGGTAGGACGCAGCTTCGGTTGTGCCACTCCCGGCACTCAATGATGACACTGTTCTGAGAGTGTCAAAAACAACTTCTAACATCTTTTTATACTGTTTGTTTTGTTGTGACGTGCAGGTGAATTTAGAGATTCTGCGGCGAAGCTTAAAGACAGCATGAAGACACTTAGGAACTTCTAGGATTTAGGATAGATACTTAGATGAAACCTCTTGTAAACCAAATTCAAATTTGTAAACTATAAATATTTATGAAATGAAATTCAACAAATATTCATATTTACTTTCTCACTTGTAAATTCAAAAGTATCCATTAATTCAGAATCATTTAAATTCCTTCTTGAGTTGTAACTTATAAGTACTTATGAACACAAAGTTCAAAAATATTTAAAACTTACTTCTCCTTTGCCTTTTATAAATGATATCTCGCCATATGATTATATCCAAACAAATTCAAATTAAAACCTCGTTGATCACATCTCTTCTCAAAATAAACTTAACAGTATCCACTTCCTTTTCAACCCAACTTCATCTTATTAAGAAGAAACAAAACTATTTAGAAATGTTTCCAAAATCAAACAAAGCACGGCCTCGAGTCCAATCATGTTTCTGACAAAACATACCGGCACCTTGACCCAAGTGGCAAATAAATGCCTCAGAACTTAATAACAGCCCGTTTTCAGGGAATTAGCAGAATTTGCGTAAAATGACCAAAATACCCCTGGAACCAAATCTGCAAAACAAACACCTTCATAACTGGTTAGCGGTTAGCAAATGTACATATGAGATGCTATGCGAAATGACTGATTAAATATAAGGGTAAAATTTGGGGTATTACAACCACGTTCTGGTCTTCACTACGCCACGTAAGCCCTAGCAGCCACCTAGGTTGGGCCTGGCAATCCAGCCCAACACAAGTGACCGTTGGCCCAGCGCTGGGGTCTCTCTATAAATACCCTCTTCCACAAGAGGGTCAGGTAATTCACTTCTTACCCATTTTCTGTACTTTGCTCTCTCTCTGCCCAACTCCTTACTTTGGCATCGGAGTGTTTTGCAGGTACACCCCCTTCTCCTCCTCATCACCGGTGAACAGGTAGCAGTCCAACAGCGTGTGGCCAGCCCGTGATCCCCTTCTGATCAGGACAGATCAGTGGCGCCGTCTGTGGGAACAGAAACTTCCTCGTTACTCCGAGCAGAAAACCAAAGTTTCACCAGCATTCCACGATCATGGCTAGCCCACACCACGACGATACCATGCACGACTTCGTGCTCAACACCGCCGCCAACGGAAGCAAGCAGATGGAGATGTCACGCCCGGCAGAGACCGACGAGAGAGATGGCCAGACTGCTTCCCTGTCATCCGCTGAACTGCTGCGCCAGGCCGACCACTGACCCCCGAGCCCAGTGGCGTTCCTATCCCAGCGGGAGCGGACCCAACGGTGGCCGCCCTCTTTGCGGCCATCAACCAGACGAACCAGCTGTTGTTTCAGCAGAACGCACGAATTGGAGCGCTGGAGCGGGAAGGCCCCCCCGAGGTCCCCTCCGCGGGAAGACCAGAATGGGGGCTCGAGGAGTCCCTCACCTCAACCCAGAAATCGCCGACCTCGGCTGAGAGAGGTCCCGAACAGAAGTGGTGCGAGAGTGCACCAGATCCCCAGCGAGACAAGTTCGCGGGAGACGGCTAAACACTTCGGCGATCCCGGCGTGAAACCCGTGCGTCGAACCCCCGGTCAGGAGGCCGAGGATCCGAAACCAGGTGCCTATCCTAAACGGATCATCCCCTCCCTAGTCACCCGCCCTCAGCGACGAAGACGACTACCGGACTCCGTTGTCCCGGGAAATCATGGTCGCCCCCATTCCCCACGGGATGGAGAAGCCCCCGACGTTATCGACGTACGACGGCACATCCGACCCAGATGATCACTTGGAAGACATCGAGGCCATGCTCAATTACCGAAACATCCGAGGAGCTATCAAGTGCAGGTTATTCCCGACGACCCTTAGGAAAGGCGCCATGACGTGGTACAAAAGTCTGGAGCCCGAATCGGTCACGTCGTGGAGAGTCCTGAAGGACCTGTTCTCAAAACACTTCACAGCGTCCCGATGCCATCCGGAGAAGGAGGCCGTCCTCGAGGCGATAATCCAAGCCCCCGACGAACCCCTCCGAAAGTACATCGAAAGATTCACCCGGGAAGCGGTGCAGGTAACGACGTCAGACGAGATGAAGCGCTACCTAATGGAGCAGGGTCTCCGCCACGACTCCAAGTTCTATGAGGCCGTAGGCATACACCGGCCAGCCTCCCTATAGGATTTCCTCGACAGAGCAGCGCATTATATCCGATTCGAGGAAACACAGACAGCCAACTCCACACGAGACACCCGGGACAGGAAGGCCCCCCGCGGGCACCGAGATGACGGAGCCTCGAGCCATCGGCGGGGAGGTGACCATCGTCGGGAGGATCTCCCTCGCGAACAAAGCGGCCCTGCCGACCGATTCACGGAATACACGGCCTTCGTCGCTTCCCGCGAGCGCATACTGGCCGAATGCACCAAAACCGAATTTGTCCAGGGAGGTGTCTGTTTCCCCCGGCCGACGCCCCCCAAACCCGACATGGACAAATTGAAATACTGCCGATTCCACAGGAGCCACGAGCACGTGACTGAAGACTGCATCCATCTCAAGGACGCGATTGAAATCCTGATTAAAGACGGCCACCTAAAGAGATACATGTTGCACCCCCAAATTTGCCCAACATTTCTTTACCTAGCTTATGTTTCATTGCATTCACATTAGCATTATCATTTGCATTTTATTGACATGTATGCCGGAGATCAATAGGTATAATTACCAATCAAGAGCTACACAAGACTTTGAAGCTAGCTAAGAAGCTTATTCAAGTGTTCAAGGGTTGATATCCTTGTCAGAGAAGTCAAAAGATCCTCAGAGAGAGTGGTTGAAACCAAGAGTATGTGCCTCCTAACTTGAGAGTTGTGGGAGCTCCTTAGATGATTCTGAAGCCAGGAATGTGGACTTGAAGCCTTGAGAGAGCTTATGAGATGTCTTGAAAGCCATCATGAGGCCTAGATAGGTCATTGTGCAAGATTAAGAAGACTCGACCATGATTGATGCAATTAGGGTTTGACTGGGTCAACCCTAAGTCAACTGATGATTGGGAGAAGGTTGAGACCTAATCCAAGAGCCATGTGATCATGGATTGATGCATTGAAATGTTATAAGGATGATCCCAAGGTTAACTCATCATGATTGAAGAGTTTGAGAAGTTTCAAGCTAGGGTTTCTAAGGCTTGACAGTGTAAAATCCCCTAGTTTGACCCCTATCTTCAAGGAAGTTTAGCTCAAGATGTGATTGTCATGTCATCTTGCCCCCAACATGAATGTTGTAGAGCTTGATCTTAGCTTTAATTTGAGTGCTAGAAGTCCTTGATAGGATTTGTAGAACTCAAGTTATGACTTTGACAAGTTACAGGTCATCTGAGGTATGTGAATCTGGAGCTTGAAAGTTGTCCAACTTGCATGAAACGTTTGCCTTAGAAGGATGATTCCTATGAACTTTTGGTCAACATGAATGTTGTTCCTTATCCTCTTAGATTTCTAGAGAGTACTAGAAGTCCTTGATAGGATTTGTAGAACTCAAGTTATGGCTTTGACAAGTCAAGGGCATTTTGGTCATTTGGAGATTACAGGTCATTTCAACCATAAGGCCATAACTCCTATTTCCAAGCTTCAAATGGGAAAATGTTCAACATCAAACTTGTTCAAAATGATGTTTTAAGGCTAGTAAAGAGGTCATGAGATGATGGAAATGCTTGTAGCTCAAAGTTGCAAAAATGACCTAAAATAAGGGTATAAGTTAAATGAATCAAAGATGGAAATTGATACTTTTAATCTACACATCCAAACCAAGCCATGTAATAGGTCATTTTGACTCTAAAAAACATTTTAAGAACATTGGTTTAGCCACATTTTTGATTTGAGGTCTAATTTGTGGACTTGCTTTGAAAAGTAGTTACTTACATATTAAGTAACATTTGCAAAACACATGAGAGATCAATACACAAGCTTCCAAGGCATTGTAACACATCTAATATCTCACTTGGAGAGATTTTGGGATCATAACAAGCTGCTGCAACAAGTGAAACCAGAATTGGGGTGAGTATGGGATGAGATGGTATTTTGGATGATATGAGAAATTCAACATCTCCTTGGATGATTCCAGAAGATTCTAGAGAGGTCCAACATCATCTATATATTGATTAGAAGGGGTTCAAGTTCAAGGTTGTTGTGAATTGAGGGAGAGAAGAGAGTTTGCAACTTCACATTGTTCATTGCAAATTGAAATCAGTTTCTGCATTCTACACCATTTTTTATCTTTCTTTTGATCTCAACAACTTCTATTGAGGATACTGAATGATTCCAGATCAATTCCATAGCCAAAGCCTTGAAGGATCGTGTTCTTGCATTTGAGTTTCAGCACCTGCAAGTCACCATCGGATTTGGAGTTCCAAGCATTTGCAATCAATTCTCTTGCATACAGAAGCAAGAACTTGGTGCATTGAATGATTCTAGAGCAGTAGGAGGGTTGAATTGAAGAATTGCTACATCTGTTACTCAAGAATTCACAGGTTGGTAACTTTCATCCCTCACCTTAATTTAAGAAGAATTACCTCAATTTGTTAGGTTAGATTGATAGTATGTGGTTAGGAGACCGTTTCTGGAAACTTAGAGAGGATTTCGTGATGATCAATGAGATGACACAATTTCTGTTTGGATCAAGAACATGTTGGATATTGAGAGATAATGTGAGTATTATAGCAAGAAGTGATCAGGGTAATGTGGTGAACATTTTAGACCAAACAATTTGAAGAATAGTGATAGTTGAGGTTTGAGCATAATTCTGATTCTTGATCGTGTTTTTGGTTAGAGGTTGATTCAATGAATTCTGAGGCTAGGGTTAGATTCAGTGTTCAATTTAGAGTGATTTAGTGTTTTAGATCTTGAATTTTGATGGAGATTTGGTGAGATGCGAATGTGATGAAGATGAGCATGAGAGCTCTGTTTCAATGGCGTTTCTCCCTCCATTTTTGGTTCAAATGAAGAAGATGATTAGAATACCGTTGGATTGGCATGAAGACTTTGACTGAGCAAGGTATTCCACGGCCAGGATTGATTTGGATTCATGAGAGAGTCTGAGTAAGTGAAACGATGCGTTTCACTTACTAGGTCGTTTTGGGCTTAAGTTCAAATTCTTATCCCCACCCCTCTGATGGCCGAATTGTCATAATGAACTGATCTTCGTTACTGTTGCACCCCAAAATTTGACCAACATTTATTTACCCATCAAGAGTTATATGAGACTCTGAAGCTAGCCAAGAAAGTTATTTCAATGTTCAAAGGTTGATACCTTTATCAGAGAACTCAAGAGATCCTCAGAGGAATTGGTTGAAACCAAGGTTGTGTGTCTCATAGCTTGAGAGTTGTGGGTGCCCCTCAGATGATTCTGAGACTATGAGGATGGACTTGAAGCTTTGAGAAATTTTATGAGATGTCTTGAAAGCCATCATGAAGCCTAGAGAGGTCATTGTGCAAGAATTCAGAAGATTCAACCATGAGTGGTAGAATTAGGGTTTGACTGGGTCAACCCTAGGTCAACTGATGATTTGGAGAGGGTTGAGACCTAATCCGAGAGCCATGTGATCATGGAATGATGTATTGAGATACTATAAGGATGATTCCTAGACCAACTCATCATGATTGAGGAGTTTGAGAAGTTTTAAGCTAGGGTTTCTAAGGATTAACAGTGTAAAATCCCCTAGTTTGATCCCTATCTTCAAGGCAGTTTAGCTCAAGATGTGATTGTCATCTCATCTTTCCTATAACATGAATGTTGTAGATCTTGTTCTTAGCTTTAATTTGAGTGGTAGAAGTCCTTGATAGGATTTGTGGAGCTCAAGTTATGGTTTTGACAAATTACAGGTCATCTGAGGTATGTGAATCTGGGTCCTTGAAAGTCACCCAACTTGCAGACAACGTTTGCCCTAGTAGGATGATTCCTATGAACTCTTGGTCAACATGAATGTTTAAGATCATCTTCTTAGATTTCTATAGAGTACTATAAGTCCTTGATAGGATTTGTAGAACTCGACTTATGGCTTTGACAAGCCAAGGGCATTTTGGTCATTTAGAAGTTATAGGTCATTTCAAGCATAAGGCCATATCTCCTACTTCCAAGCTTCAAATGGAAAAATATTCAACATCAAACTTGCTTAGAATGATGTTTTAAGGCTAGTAGGGAGGTCATGAGATGTTGAAAAGGCTCATATCAAAAAGTGATAAAAATGGCCTAAAAATGAGGCATAAGTTAATTCAAGTGAATTTGAAAAATGGAAATCCCAAGTTATAAGTCCAAACCATATCATGTAATAGGTCATTTTGACTCCAAATGAAATTCTAAGAATAATGGTTCAGCCACAATTTTGATTTGAGGCTTGCATCATAGGGCTGCTTTGGAATTTGATTACTTGCATCTTAAGGTACCAAACCAAAACAAGGAAAAACTCAATAAACAAGGAAGATATGCGTTGTAACTAACCCTAAATCTCATGTAAGGAGAATTTCAAATCAGAAACCAAGGTTGCAAGGCATTTGGCATGAGATACCATGTAAGGAGAATGAGAATTCAAAAATACCATGACATGAAAACTTCATTTTCTCATTAGAGGATTCTAGATGGTTCTAGAGGTTTCTAAACCATTCTATATAACAAGTGCAACTTGCTCAAATGCAAGTTTGGTGTTAATTGGTGTAGAGAAGAGAGAGAGAGAGAGATCAAAATTCCTCCATTGTAAGTCACATTCAATCTCTTGATTCTTCTTCATTTCCCTCCAATTTTTCTCCACAAACCTTCTCCATAGATCTTTCTGAGCATATGCATACTGGTTTGAAGCTCCATCCATGAAGATTTGAAGGTTGCCATTGGAAATTGCAAGAAAGCAAATCACATTCGAATTCGAGGATACAAGCTTGCTACATTCAATCTTTTGCATACAGTAGAGTTTTCATCATCCAAGGAGTGTTCTTGAAGAGTTTCAAGCCTTGAAAGCAAGGATTTCATCACCTACCATATCAAGAAATCAGGTTTGCAAAATCCCTTTCACCTCATAATCTAGGCATGGTTAGGGTAAATTATTAGTTTAGAATTGTTAGAGACAATTAAATGATCAGTTATGATGAGTTTATGAGTGATTGGTGAAGTTTCATTCATGGATACCAATTCTTGATGGAGTAAGAACTAGTGGTATAATGAGTTACAATACAAGATTGATAGCTGATTTTGATTAGTGTAATGCAAGGATCATGTTGATGTAAAGAAAGTTGAGTTTGGTTGAAGTCGAGTATGGATCATATTTTGAGATTGGTTTGGATTCACCTTCGGGTTTGGTAGTAGAGACCGTTTCAATGTATTCCAAGACCATAGGTGTGATCTGGGTGAAATTCTAAGCAAGATTGTGTTTTACACTTTGGAATTTGATGAAGATTTGAGGCCATACGAGTGAGAGGAAGTTGGTGCATGGAAGCTGCGTTTTCATGGGATTTCTGAAAACCCTAGGTCCAAGGTTGAAGATGACCCACGCCCGTCAGATCACACGCTTGACCATTGACTTATTCATAATCCAAGGGCTCACATTTAATCTCGCGTTGGAGGGAAATTCAGAAACCCTATGAAATCTTGCGTTTCATTAAAAGGGTGGTTCTGGGCCTGAGTGAACTTTGCTACCCCCACCCCTCTTCGTGGCCCTATTGCGTTTTGAACTACAATTCATGGCTATTTGCACCGCTGGATTTTCCTTTTTCTTTTATGTTTTTCAATTAATTTCTGATTTAAATGATGGGCCCTAGCGCTTTGTTATTCAGACCCCCCTATCTGGGCCCATCAATAAAATGAACTGCATACTATTTCTTCCTGCACCCCATGCTTCATGTTTTGATTTTATTTTTCACCATTTTATTTCATATTTTAGAAAATTCATATTAAATAGAAAAATCAATATTTTTTAATGGGAGTTTTTTCTCCCTTTTCATATTTTTGTCTAGAAAAATATAAAATAAAAATATTTTTTATATCATGCATTTATATTTTTCATTTTAATTGCTTTTTAATGCTTTTATGTTGATCATATGATTTTGTAGATTTTAGTTTAGGTATCTCCCTTTAGATTTTTAGGTCAATCTTTTTAGGGTAGTTAGATATATGTTTTAGGTTCCCCCTGGATTAATTCCATATTTTTGTGATGATTTTTAGGATAGTTTTGATTAGATAATTCTAGGTTGTGTAGAATTAGGTTAAACTTCAACATAGGTCCATAATAACTTTAGATTTTTGAGTTTTTAGGACAATTTAGACTATGGGGCATATATGGGTATTAAGGCTAGGTATGTAGGATCCCTTAGAAATTATATTAGGATTTAATATAGTAGTATGCTATTTTTAGTTGATTTTTGTATTGGTTGATTGTTTGTGTTGCCTTTAGGGCATGTTTGCTTTAGTTGCTTTGCTTTGTGAGCTTGGAGAGCTTGGTATCTTATTGTGGAGCATTGAGGAGCATAGTAGAAGACTTGAAGATGCATTGAGGAGCTTGAGAGCTTGATCTTTTTTCTTTTGTATTTGTTTTAGGGTTAGGGATTAGGAAGAGTTTAGATGTAGATAACTTCTTTCTAAAACATGGATGGTATCATTCACCTCCATTCCTCCCTATGATTCAAAGTCCTTCCATGGTATACACCTCTCTACTTTGGAGGGATAATTGATGTACCTAGGAAGTATAACTTTTGAGGGGACCATTCCTTTGATGTTGAACCCTTATAGGTCACCTTTGGTGGTCAATAAGCAGTTCAATATCCCCCAGCTTATCCAGTAAGTGATTTTCTCTGGATTTGATTGTCTTGAGAGATGTTGAGCCTGAGTTTGAAGATGAAGACTTCATTGAAGAGTATTGAAGAGGATGAATCCTTGAGCATTGTCATTCCAGTTGAAGCTTGAAGAGCAACAAGAGCAAGTTGATACTTGAAGATCCCTGAAGATTAGGTGAAGCCTGAAGGTGGAGCTGATCAAGAAGCTGAAGCTTAAAAGGAGAAGATAAGTTGAAACTTATGTTGTAGGGTTGAAACCTGGAAAAGCAATTGATATTTGTCAAGAGTATTTGAAGTCTGAAGACTGAGTTGCTACTGGAAGAGCTGAAGCTTGGAGTTGAGAGAGGAGTTGATCTGCTTTCTTTTCTTTTCTGTATTGCTGTGTTTTGCTTAACTTGTTTGATGCATTAGAATAAGTCCATTTGTAGAATAAGTAGAATCTAGGAGCATGATTGCACTAGAGGTTGAGTTGCTCCCTCTGCTTGTATTGTTACTGTGTGGCTTTGCTTGCGGGTATTCGGTAGAGCCCAGCTCCCTTGCCCATGTGGTTTGTTTGCCTGATGGCATTTCATTTCATTTTATCTGTATGATTGCAGTTTACTGTTTATTGCTTGATAGCATGTTGTTTATTTTTCAGTATGATTACTGTTATCCATTCTGGCTTGAGGTTGAGATGAGCTTGTGGAGGCTGAAGCCCCACACATATTTCCTCCCTCACTTGCATTGCATGCATTTTACTGTTAAGCTGATGCTTTGTCTGTTTTGGTGTATCATTGATATGATCCCTTAGGACTCTCATTTCCTTTGATAAGGATTTAATGATAGAACTTTAGGTTGAAACCTATGCATGACAACTTCTAGGAGTTCCCTGTTCAAACCTCAACCATAGGATGAATCCATGGCATGATAACAGTAGGACTTGATAGTCTCCCTCCTAGTTGGGCATGTTCTCTTCTCATCTCAAAACAGTTTAAGATACAGTAATCATGAATGATTTCTTTCGTACGTTACGAGCCTTAAGCTATCTGAGAAAGGATTGTGGGAGAGTTGCTTTTCCACAGTCTGGATGTTTAGTATGGTACCCTTTGGGTGACATGCGACACATTCACTCTCAGGTCATAGTCTCTAGTGCGGTTGAAATCGCAGACACAATAAAAAACACTTCTTTCGTAAAAGACAGGAAATAAACCGTAGTTTCCCGAACTACGTGAGCTCTGATCTCTCATGCCTGTTGAGAGTACGTAGGCACAAGATGGCGATGTCTTGGCGAGCTACCTTCCCCCATAACCCTTCGTAGGCCGAACTACGTTGACTCTGATTTCTCATTCTCTGATGAGAATACGTAGGCATAAAGCGCGACGCTTTGCCGAGTCATTTTTCTTTCTTTTTTCAGCCAGCCTTGATAGGTAGATAGAATAAAACCAACCCGTCCAAGTAAACACAACAAGCGAGGATCCCGTCGAGTACGACGGACGTGAGGGGTGCTAATACCTTCCCCTTGCGTAACCGACTCCCGAATCCAGACGACGGTTGCGATGACCTTGTCTTACCCTTATTCGTTAGGTTTTTCCGATCGTTTCCTTTCCCGCTCTGAGGGATAAATAACGAAAGGTGGCGACTATTCTGTTGTGCCGGCACCTTATTTTCGCGCAAGCGACAGCTGGCGACTCTGCTGGGGACTACGTGGTTCCCTGTGAGAGTCAATCCTAACGCTTGTATGTTTACTTGTTGGGTTGCGTTTATTTATCGCATTTTACTTCTCGCACTTTATTTCCCGCATTTTATTTTCAGTATAATATGATTATTTGTGCTGTTGTGGGATGGGAGTTCTGATGAGTGAGAAGCCAGACCCAGGCTTGAGTGCACCATAGACTTAGAGTGGAAATTAGTGGGCGCGTGCTTGCTTTGCAGGCACTAGTGTCTCATGAAATCCACGCTCAGACGAGGTTCATCCGGTTGGCTTCACTTTCAACCCTTTGGGTTGAGACGGTTGCTGGTTTGGTGGATTGTCGACTCTGGGGACCGATCATTTGTGATTCAACTAAGTGAGGCCGCTTCATGAGCTGGTGATGCCACACCTTCTGGGTATCGTATCACCCCTCTTGAAAGTCTGTGACGCTGATGAACGCATAGGATGCCGTACCTTGAGTCAGTTTAGGTCCATACCTGTGAGTGGGATTGGGTTTATTGCAGGAAACTTTGACCTCCAGACTACCTGGTTTTCTTGACAGTGAATCAGTTTTGTTGGTACCAGGGTTTCTCAGTTGCAGATTTGTCTGTTCTTGATAGGGCAGAGTTTGATCAGAGGATCTTATCATCAGGTGTATGTCTGTTCTTGATAGAGCAGGTTTTGATCAGAGGATCTTATCAGCAGATGTTGTTTGTTCTTGATAGAGCAGATTTTGAGTGGGGTCTGAAGATCTCATTAGCAGATGTTGTTTGTTCTTGATAGAGCAGATTTTGAGTGGGGTCTGAAGATCTCATCAGCAGCTGTATGTTTGTTCTTGATAGAGCAGATTTTGAGTGGGGTCTGAAGATCTCATCAGCAGATGTTGTTTGTTCTTGATAGAGCAGATTTTGAGTGGAGTCTGAAGATCTCATCAGCAGCTGTATGTTTGTTCTTGATAGAGCATATTTTTGATTTGGGGTCTGAAGACCTCATCAGCAGATATTTCTTGATCATACATCAGAGGTCCTTATTATCAGACATTTGTTCTCAACAGAGCAGAATTGTGATCCTATGTATATGGTCCTATCAGATGGTTGTTCTTGGCAGATCAGATCTGTGGTCCTACACCGGGGTGTTCTTCTCATCAGTGGTCGTGGTTTTGTTGATACAGAATCTCCACAACAGCAGTTACCCGGATATATTATTGCATGACTGCATTTTGCATTAGTTTGCATGTTCATTTGCATTTCATTAACGTGTGTCTGTGTTGCAGGTACCGTTTCCCCGATCCAGGATTTCTTGCCTCCTATTGTATTGTTATGGGCTCTCTGAGGAAAACAGTGGCTTACAAGTTTCCTACCCCTGATGTGGTTAAGTTGACTGGTTTGATAGCTCTAGCAGGTGACTCTGTGAAGGATGAGTTCAGAAAATCTTATGGCAGGTTGCTCAGTTTGGTTTGCAAGCCTTCTGCGTTCGAGTTAAACGGGTTGCACGCTCTGCTGTAGTTCTACGACCCTCCGCTGAGATGTTTCACTTTTCAGGATTTTGTTCTCGCGCTGACGCTGGAAGAGTATGCTGATTTGCTAGGTGTGCCTATCAAAAGGCAGATGCCTTTTGTCCACATGGATGCTGAGCCTGATCTGGATGGTTTAGCTCCTTCACTTTATTTGGACGCCTCAGAGTTAGTATTGACTAGTTGGAACAAGGTTCCTGGATTCTCCCTGCAGTTTCTGGTGGTTAAGGCTCAGCAGTGTGCCAAGGACAGATGTTGGGACGCGTTCAATGCCATCCTCGCTCTATGCATATATGGCATTATCCTGTTCCCCAACATGCCTGATTTTGTAGACTTTGATGCGTTTCACATCTTTGCTTCAGGGAATCCAGTCCCTACTCTGATAGGAGATGTCTATCACTCAGTTCACTACAAGAATGAGAACAGGAGAGGGAAGAATGTCTCATGTTGTGTACTCTTGCTGTACAAATGGCTTGATAGCCATCTGCCCAAGAGGGGTCCTTTTGTCTTGTCTGCAGCCACAGCTGACTGGCCTGAGCGTCTGATGAGTTTATCTACAGAAGATATTGATTGGTTCGACAGAGACAGATTGGGTACTGAGGTGATCTTCAATTGCAGCGGGTTTCCTAATGTGCCTCTAATAGGTAGGAAGGGTTGTATAAACTACAATCCTTCGTTGCTGGTTCGACAATTCGCGTATGCTTTGAGGAGTCCGCCGAAGGATGAAGAGGCACAGGAATCTTTGTACCTCACGGGTACTTTAGAAGGGGATTTGTTGTCCAAGCTTAAGCGTGCCTGGAATGGTATCAATAAGAGAGGAAAGCTTTTGCTGGGAAAAAGCAACAATCAAGCCTACCCTCCATACTTGACTTGGATCAGAGCCAGGGCCAATTCTATAGGGATGCCGTTTCCTCATGCCAAGCCAGAAAGCTCTCTAGCGATCGAAGAGCCTACTACTGTGCCCATTCATCAGCATAACCAGGTATTAGCTGAGCGGGATGAATTGAAGCGGGCGAACGCAGAACTGGAGAAGGAGTTAGCTCAGCTTCGAAGCGAAAGGAACGAGGCCGTTCATGCTTTCAAAAGGCAGACAGAGTTGGTGAACCAGCTGGGTACAGACCTGACTAAACAGATAGCCGAGCGTGAACGCATGGGTCGAGACTTCAAGGCTGTCAACGACGTACTGGCTACGAAGAAGCAGCACTTGGATGAGGCATATCGGAGGATATCCAAGTTCAACCAGCACTGGAAGGCTTCCCTGGCCACCAGGAAAGAGCGGGAGGATAAGCTGATGCTGCAAATCTCCAAGCTAGAAGCCGAGGTGAAGGACAGTGAACAGAGGTTTGATGAAGAAACCACCCGCAGATACGCCGCTGAAGGCCAGCTCAACAAAGCTCTCGCTAACCTGAAGGAGCGCCAGCTGATGTTTGAGTCCAAAAAGCGGAAATTAGAAGATTGCTTCGGCGAAGGAGCATGGGAAAGTTCAGTTCAGGGACTTCAGTATAGCATTGTGCAGAGGGAACTACTCGTCGAGGGGTTGCTCACTTTGCCAGATCATCCAGAGACAAAGGAGTTATTAGCAGAGTATCGCGCCCGTGGCCGTACTTGACTAGTTGATGCTATGTACTGCCTTGATAGGCTTTCCTTTATATATGAGATTGATGTTTCCATGATTGGGCTCGGACTTCTTATTATTATTATTATCAGCACTGGCACTAAGGCACTAGGATCGGGGGAAATCTCTCAGACACACGCATGCATTTGCATGAAGCATTTGCATGGCGTACATTTTGTTGTTTTTCCTAACCTTTAGTGTTTACAGGTTTTTTCAGGTTTACAGGTCCCATACTGTTTCCGGTGACTCCAGGATTGATCAGAGGCTAATTCACCATTATTCAACTCGAGCTAATCAGACCAGGATCATGGATCAAGTGCAGACAGATGTCCAGGAGCTCCGTGAAAGGATGGATCGCTTTATGGAACTTATGCAGGTGGTCGCCAATGGTCAAGACCAGCTCCGGACTTTGGTTCAGCCTTTGATCTCCAGGGTTGATAGTAACGGCATACTTCATGGCGGGGCTGTGCCTACTCCTCCACCTGTGGATACTCCGCAGAATGGTGTTCCTGTTGCCGGGGGCAACAGTAGTGCTAATGGCAATGTGATGGCGAATATCGGACTCAATACGACGGGCGTCGGTAATGGGAGTCTGGGAGCTAATGTCAATATCGGGCCGGTCAACGGCAATGCTGGCGTCGGGAATCTGTTGGTGCCTCAACCATGGCTTGAGGATCATCAGGATGATGTCTTCTCTCAAAGAGGTGCGGAAGCGGAGCTGAATGCTGAAGCGCGGCTCAGATTCAAAGCACTTGAAGATAAAATGAGAGATATTGAGAATCAGAATACTTTGGGCGTTGATATGTCCAAGCTGGGATTAATCGCTGATTTCAAGGTACCTCCTAAGTTCAGGGTGCCTGACTTTGAGAAATATAAGGGCACCACTTGCCCTCATGTCCACCTGCGATCGTACTATAGAAATATGTCTGCCTATTCCGAAGATGAGAAGTTACTGATGCACTTCTTCCAAGATAGTCTTTCTGGGCGATCCCTCGAGTGGTACATGGGCCTGGAGCCCACTAGCGTGCGCACATGGAAGGACCTCGCTGAAGCGTTTGTCCACCATTATCAGTACAATAGCGACTTGGCCCCGAACCGAGTCCAACTCCAGAACCTTTCGCAGCGAAATAATGAAGGATTTAAGGAGTACGCCCAGCGGTGGCTTGAGTTGGCTGCTCGGGTTCAACCGTCGATGGTTGAGCGCGAGCTCGTGCAGATGTTTGTTGCTACCCTCCCGGGAATCTACTATGAAAAGTTAGTCAGCGGTATGTCTGGGACGTTCTCAGCTCTCATTACCATGGGCGAGCATGTCGAGAATGGTATCAAGATCGGGAAAATCCAAGGTGAGTCCTCCTCAGCTGGAGGAGGTAGAAAGAAACCTTATTCTGGTAAACGACGAGAAGGAGATGCAAGCGCTGTGACCCGCGCTCGAAGGAAGGGCAAGGGCCTTCAGCAGCAGATAGCCAGTATAAATATCCCAGCAGCTCCGCAGCAGCAGCAACCGAATCAACAGGGATATAAAAAGTACCAGAATCGGGCACCTTTGATAAATCGTCACTTCGAGGCACCGCCCATGTCGTACGCGCAACTCTTGCAGACTTTGCTTCAGCTTCAGTTGGTTCAGAAGAGGATGATGGCTCCCTTGACAGGGGCACCTCCACCCGGGTACGATGCAAATGCCACTTGCGACTTCCATACAGGGGCACCAGGCCATACGATCGAGAACTGCAAAGCCTTTAAGCACAAGGTGCAGGACCTGGTAGATGCCAAGATTATTAACTTCTCCGACAATGTGCCCAATGTCACAAAAAACCCTATGCCGAACCATAGGGGAGGCGGAGTCAACGCCATTATCGAAGAAGAGAGTGCATATCTGTTGACTGATGTCAAAGATCTAAAGACGCCGCTTAGTTTCGTCAAAGCTAAGTTGTTGAAGAAAGGGTTCTTCCCACGATGCGGAGAACTATGTATGGACTGTGCTACACATTCTGATGGATGTGAGCAGTTGGTAGAAGGAATCCAAAGTCTGATGACTGAGGGGATTTTGCAGTTCATCCGGAGGGCTGAGAGTGTATCAGGAGAGGTAGTGTTGAAGCAGGCCGATGAAGTCGCCACCATCACCATTCCTCGCCAACCAATAACTATTTCTGCGCCCAGACCGCCTACAATCACTATTACCAAAGCTGGGCCGATACCATTCGAGAGCACTAACGTCGTTCTATGGAATTATGGAGCTGAAGTCTATTGCAACGGTCAGAGGTTAGAGCTGGAGCCGTATGGGTCGACTGTGGAGAATCTCACAGGAATCAGTGGTATTACCCATAGCGGAAGAGTGTTTGCACCGCCAGAGGTTGTGGCAGATAAAGTGGTCAGAGCTGATGCGGCTGATAAGGGTAAAAGCAAAGCCGTCGAAGAGGTCCCGTGTGGGGCAGAGAAGGATTTGCTTGTCAAAGATGCCGAGGAGTTTATGCGGTTAATCAAAAAGAGTGACTACAAGATTGTAGACCATCTCCATCAGACGCCTTCAAAGATTTCTATTCTCAACTTGTTGCTATGTTCTGAAGCGCACCGCAACGCGTTACTAAAGGTATTGAACGCTGCCTACGTACCGCAAGAGATATCCGTGAATCAGTTAGAAGAGGTGGTAGCCCATGTTAACGCTGGTAACGGGCTAGGTTTCACAGATTTAGAGCTGACGCCTAAAGGGAGAGATCACAACAGCGCCTTGCACATCTCGATAGAGTGCAGAGGCACAATCATGTCGCACGTCCTGGTGGACACGGGTTCGTCGCTTAATGTGCTTCCGAAGAAGGCATTAATGAAGTTGGACACTCGTGGATTACTTTGCACACCCAGTGATCTGGTGGTGAAAGCATTTGACGGAACTAAGCGCCACGTTTTCGGAGAGTTGACCCTGCCGATCCAAGTCGGTCCGGAAACGTTCGACACGGTCTTTTATATCATGGACATCATGCCTTCCTACAGTTGCCTCTTGGGCCGGTCGTGGATCCATGCTGCTGGTTCCGTGACCTCCACGTTGCACCAAAAGCTCAAATATGCTGTCGGGGGAAGCATAGTAACCGTGTGCGGTGAGGAGGACATAATGGTGAGCCATTTGTCATCCTTTAAGTATGTTGAAATGGATGGCGAAATCAATGAAACTCTCTGCCAGGCATTCGAGACCGTCAAAGTGAAAGAGGTAGCTCCTGTCGTCACAGAGAAGCCAGAGATGAATCTCTCCTCATTCAAAGAAGCTCGGGTCGTCGTCGAAGCTGGTTCCACCCCAGGCTGGGGGCATATTTTGGAGATACCAAACAAGCAGGATAAGTTTGGATTGGGGTATTCTCCTGAAGCTGAAGCTTCTTCTTCTTCGTCTAGCAGTGCGTCACGGGGTAAGGGGCCGATCCTATTTACCAGTGGCGGAGTGATTTTCGAAAGCATCAACGCGGCGTCTGAAGACAGCGGGGATAGCGATTGTGATCTCGACTCTTGGATTCAGCCAAGCAAGCCAGGCGAGCGCCTCAACAATTGGACCATCAAGGATATCATCCAGCTGACAAGTGAAGAGTAATGATTTACTTTTTACAATCATTGTACAACCCTATGTCCTACCCGGGGCATAGCGGTTTTATTGTCAGGGCCTTGTTGGATTATCATGCATTTTGTTAATAAATCAAAGGCGTTTTCTTCGTACTCAAATATTGTGTTCTCTGTTATTCCTGTTTTATATTTGTTTTGAAAAACAGTAAAATGGCAACGGGGTTTGTGCTAACCTGCATATTCTTGTTTTAAACTTAACCCTTGTTATTGCAGGATCCACATAACAGATGACATCGACTCTGGACCTTCTACGGCTCACTTCGACTTCGATTGCCCGATCTATCAAGCCGAGAAAGAGATTGATGAAGACGAAGACCTTCCTGAAGAGTTGGCCCACTTGCTGAAACAAGAGGAAAAGGTTATTCTGCCTCATGAGGAGGATATTGAGATCGTAAATCTGGGTTCTGAAGAGCTCGTCAGAAATGTCAGAGTAGGGGCTGCATTGCAGAGTGATGTCAAGCAGAGATTGGTCGAGATGCTTCGAGAGTATAGTGACGTCTTTGCTTGGTCATACAAAGATATGCCCGGACTTGACACGAATATCGTGGTCCACCACTTGCCGCTGCAAGAAGATTGCCCTCCAGTTAAGCAGAAGCTTAGGAGGACGAGACCAGATATGGCCGTTAAGATCAAAGAAGAAGTGCAGAAACAGCTCGATGCTGGCTTCTTAGCGGTCACCACTTACCCTCCGTGGGTCGCCAACATAGTGCATGTACCGAAGAAGGACGGTAAGGTACGCATGTGCGTCGATTATCGGGATTTGAATAGGGCGAGCCCTAAAGATGACTTCCCGTTGCCTCATATCGATGTGTTGGTCGACAACACAGCCCAGTTCTCCGTGTTTTCGTTCATGGATGGCTTCTCCGGTTACAATCAGATCAAGATGGCACCGGAGGACATGGAGAAAACGACGTTTATCACCCCTAGGGAACATTTTGCTACAAGGTAATGCCCTTCGGTCTGAAGAACGCAGGGGCCACTTACCAACGAGCAATGGTAACTTTGTTTCATGATATGATTCATCATGAGATCGAGGTCTATGTTGATGACATGATTGCGAAGTCCCAAACAGAGGAAGAGCATCTAGTCAACTTATTAAAGCTTTTTGAGAGGCTTAGGGAGTTCAAGTTGAGGCTGAATCCTAACAAATGCACTTTCGGAGTGCGGTCCGGAAAGTTACTGGGGTTTATCGTTAGTGAACGAGGCATCGAGGTTGATCCTGCGAAAATAAAAGCCATTCAAGAAATGCCAGCACCGAAAACAGAAAAAGAAGTTCGTGGTTTCTTGGGTAAAATAAACTACATTGCAAGGTTTATCTCTCAGCTCACGGCCACTTGTGAACCAATGTTCAAGCTTTTAAAAAAAGATCAGGCGATAACTTGGAATGAAGATTGCCAGAAGGCATTCGACAAGATAAAGCAGTATCTCCAAGAACCTCCAATCTTGATACCCCCAGTGGCTGGACAGCCATTAATCATGTGCTTGACAGTTCTGGAGAATAGTATGGGGTGTGTTCTCGGTCAGCATGACGAGACAGGCAGAAAAGAGCATGCCATTTACTACTTGAGTAAAAAGTTCACCGAGTGTGAATCTCGATACTCGATGCTGGAGAAGACGTGTTGTGCACTAGCTTGGGCTGCCAAACGTCTACGACAGTACATGCTCAATCACACCACTATGCTAATTTCGAAGATGGATCCGATCAAGTACGTCTTCGAGAAGCAGGCTCTTTCGGGAAGGATTGCCAGATGGCAAATGGTGTTAACAGAATATGATATTCAGTACGTGTCCCAGAAGGCCATCAAGGGAAGCGTATTGTCTGATTACCTTGCCGAACAGCCGATCGAGGACTACCAGCCGATGAAGTTCGAATTCCCTGACGAGGATATTATGTTTCTCAAAGCAAAGGATTGCGATGAGCTGTTGCCCGACGAGGGGCCAGACAGGAAATCCCAGTGGAAGTTGATATTCGATGGAGCGGTTAATTCCTATGGAAGTGGCATCGGGGCCATCATCATGACTCCCCATGGATCCCACATCCCGTTTACTGCGAGACTGACGTTTCCAGTCACCAATAATGAGGCGGAGTACGAAGCATGCATCATGGGTCTAGAAGAGGCAATTGATTTGAGAATCAAGAATCTAGACGTATATGGTGACTCAGCGCTTGTGATCAACCAAATCAAAGGGGAGTGGGAGACTCGTCAATCGAATTTGGTGCCGTACATGAATTACGCCAGAAGGCTGCTTCCGTTCTTCGATCGAGTGGAACTCCATCCTGTGCCCAGAGCTGAAAATCAGATGGCTGATGCCTTAGCCACGTTGGCTTCAATGTATAAAGTCAATTTTTGGAATGAGGCTCCAAGAATTGTCATTTCCCGTCTTGATAGACCGGCATTTGTCTTTGCAATCGAGGATGCTGCCGACGACAAGCCATGGTTCCATGACATCCAGACCTTCCTTATGACTAAGGAATATCCTGCGGGTGCGTCAACCCAAGATAAGAAGACTCTGCGGAGGCTGTTTGGCAACTTTTATCTCAATCCTGATGGAGTGTTGTATAAGAGAAACCATGATCTCGTGCTACTCATATGCGTAGATGAGAAAGAGGCGAGTATGCTCATGGAAGAAGTCCATGAAGGCACATTTGGTATGCACGCCGGCGGGCATGCTATGACGAGGAAGATCCTGAGAGCAGGATATTACTGGCTGACGATGGAGTCGGATTGCTTCAGATTCGCCAAGAGATGTCATAAATGCCAGATTTATGCTGATAAAGTTCATGTGCCGCCGTGCCCGTTGAATGTCATGTCCTCCCCGTGGCCGTTCTCCATGTGGGGCATCGACATGATAGGAAAGATCGAGCCCACTGCATCCAACGGTCATCGTTTCATTCTGGTAGCTATCGACTACTTCACCAAGTGGGTGGAGGCGGCCTCGTACGCTAACGTGACCAAGCAGGTGGTGGCTAAATTCATAAAGAGGGACATCATCTGTCGTTACGGAATTCCCGAGCGGATCATTACTGATAATGGTTCGAATCTGAATAACAAGATGATGAAGGAGCTGTGCCAGAGCTTCAAGATCGAACACCACAACTCATCTACTTACCGTCCAAAGATGAATGGCGCCGTCGAAGCCGCCAACAAGAACATAAAGAAGATTGTTCAGAAGATGGTTGTGACATACAAAGATTGGCACGAGATGCTGCCATTTACGCTGCACGGTTATCGTACGACGGTACGTACGTCGACCGGGGCAACTCCTTTCTCCTTAGTGTACGGTATGGAAGCAGTCCTACCATTAGAAGTGGAGATCCCTTCTTTGCGAGTTTTGGTTGATGTGAAACTCGACGAGGCAGAATGGATTACGAATCGTCTGAACCAACTCATCCTGATGGACGAGAAGAGGTTAGCATCGATTACATTTGGTTGTCTGTACCAAAGCCGAATGAAGAAAGCTTATGATAAGAAGGTGCGTCCTAGAAGCTTTCAGACGGGTGATCTCGTCCTGAAGAAGATTCTTCCGCCACGCTCCGATCACCGGGGCAAGTGGACTCCGAATTACGAAGGGCCGTATGTTGTCAGCAAGGTCTTCTCGGGAGGAGCTTTGTTGTTATCCACGATGGATGGTGAAGATTTTACATCCCCGGTGAACGCGGACGCAGTTAAAAAATACTTTGCTTGAAAGCGACCCGCTGGACAAAAAAGGAGAGTCCATGCAAAAAAGGGGCATCCCGGCGAACCAAAAACAGAATAAAAGGTTCGGGCAAAAATTAGGGATATATTGAAAAAATTTACACCCGCGAAGTCGAAAACCTACACTGGGCGGCTTCGGAAAAAAAGGGTATCCCGGTGAATTGAAAACCCGCAAAGGGCGGTTCATGCAAAAGTTAGGGATTTGAATAAGTAAATGACTGCGTTCCGCGTGTGGACTTTCGTTGTTTGGTGGTTTGGAGGACCTGAGGGTCGTTTATCTGAATCAATCTCTTCCGAAGCTGAAGCGTCGGAGAAGTATCGAAGTCGAGTGGGTCTTAGAGGGATCAACTCATGGTGTTCGTCTACGCCTCGTTGCCGACATTTGTATATACTGATGTATATTTATGTTTTATTTTTGCGCGGCTTCCTCATTCCAGGAGCTTGCCTCTGTTGTAAAACATTTTTACCCATTCAGGGGTTCATTATCAATAAAATGCACACTATTCAGCAATTTTGTTTGCCTGTTTAGCATTTATCTGTTTTGTTTGCGAAAAAGAACGCCGATGTTTTTGATAAAATGCGCATACATAAACTTACTGGCCTAGGCCACTAATTGTTGAAACAATTAAATACTTGGATATTGTCACGAGATAATAACCTTGATAGGTCCCTTTGAGAAGGGTATCTTATCTGTTTGTTTGTGGTGTTACAGGTGTAGCATACTCCAGACGGTGCGCCGTGCGCATCCCCGAAGCAGGATGATTCCTCTTTCTCCAGCAGAGTTCAGTAGCCTCTCCCTGCAGAGTATGAACGCAAGATAATGAACATTGATATGTCTCCCCAGGCAGAGATGATTCTCTTCCCCAAGCAGATGCGTCCTAAAGGAACGTCACCTCCTCAGTTGAGTCAAGCGCCGAAGCATGAGTTCATCCCCCCGCACCGGGTCACAAGTGCAGGTTTCGTAGGAAATTGTTCGTACGCCAAAGTATGCAGCAACTGATGGTGCCAGACTGAAGTCTCCAGCGGAATTGAGTTTCCCCACCAGAGTCGTACTCTATCCCGAAGTCGGATGATGCCCTCTTCCCCAGTAGAGTGTTGGAACAGCTGATGCTGTATTCCCCTGCAGAGTTGTACTCTCCCCCGAAGTCGGATGATTCCTTCTTCCCCAGCGGAATTGAAATTCCTCATCAGAGTCGTACTCTCTCCAGCGAAGCAGTTGGGACCATGAGTGGTTTTCCCTAGCAGAGCGTTGAACAGCTGACGCTGTATTTCCCCCAGAGTCGTACTCTCTCCAGCGAAGCAGAATGATTTCTCCTTCCCCAGCCGAGTTTGCAGATCACCAAGAGAGCCGAGTCCTTGGAAGTTGATCAGACCATGATTGGTTTTCCCCAGTGGAGTGTTGAGCAGCTGAAGTTGTTTCCCCACAGAGGTCTTATCCCCAGAAGAGTAGCCGAGACGGCCCCGCAGCTCACTCCCGTGATTGACATTGCTTTCCCTCAGCAGGTCCAGGTTCTCGTAGAGCTTCGTTCCCCTGCAGCAATCAACTGAAGTTGTTTCCCCCGCAGCAATCAACTGAAGTTGCGTCCCCTGCGGAGTCCAATTGATATTGGCGTGGCCATGTTCTCCTCAGCAGGATGATTCCTCTATCTAAGTAGTTCTTTCTCCTTGACAGGAGGGTTCCCCTTCAGCATTTATTTTGCTGACGAGTCCGCATCATTGTGCATGATTGCATAGCATGTATCATAAATGCATAGCATTTCCACCGTGTGGAGCATGGCGCCGAAGCATATACATCATAAACATGATCTAGGTTGTTACCGTTCTTGTTTTGCAGGAGGTTCCGCCGAAGGATCAGTTGCTCAGGATGATTCCTGACGTTCTCCCCAACGAAGTCGCCTGCTCAAGATGATTCTTGAGATTCCCAGCGAAGTCTTCAGTTCAAGATGATTCTTGAATTCCTCAGCAGGGCCGTTTGCTTAAGATGATTCTTAAGCTCCCCAGTAGCGTCCCCAGTGAAGGTTGCCCAGGATGATTCCTGAAACCCCAAGAGAGCCGAATCCTTGGAAGCTGCTCAAGCCATGATTGGTTTGTCCCCGGCAAGAGTTGCCCAGGATGATTCCTGGAATCCCCAACAGAGTGTTTGCTCAGAGTGGTTATCATTTCAAGATGATTCTTGAAGGTCCCCGACGGAGTTATTTGTCCAAGATGATTCTTGAAGTCCTCAGCAGAGTTGATTCCTCCAGAATGATTTCTGGACCCCCGGAGCAGAGTTGCTTGATAGCTCTCCAGATTCCCCAGCGGCGAAGCGTCCTCCCCAGCAGGTTTTCTAACGGCGAAGTCGGAACCTCCCTTGAAGACTCCATGATTGAAGTCTAACCGTGTTAATGAAGCAGTTATCTCAGCTAATGCGGAATGCCTGATGGCATGATCAACCTGATGGTTGAAGTCCGGCTGATGCCCGACAATCGCTTTGAGTGCCTGGTGGCATGATCAACCTGATGGTTGAAGTCTGGCTGATGCCCGACAGCGTTCTCTGGATGCCTGATGGCATGATCGACTATGTATTACCGGTTACCGTGTGACCCATTCCCCAATGAAGTTTCTTCATCCTGACGGCGAGGTCAGATTGTGTTTGTTTCCAGCGGCGATGTTGGATGTTTGTTTTGACGGCGAGATCAGACTATCTTTAGTTCTCCAGCGGCGATGTTGGATGGTTATTTTTGACGGCGAGGTCAGATTATTTTGGATTCTCCAGCGGCGATGTTGGATGGTTTGTTTCTGGCGGCGATGTCAGGTAGATTTGATTTTCCAGCGGCGATGTTGGATGTTTGGTTCTGGCGGCGATGTCAGGTATGTTGGATGGTTTGTTTCTGGCGGCGATGTCAGGTAGATTTGATTTTCAAGCGGCGATGTTGGATGTTTGTTTCTGGAGGCGATGTCAGTTGATCTAGTTTTCCAGCGGCGATGTTGGATGTTTGTTTCTGACGGCGATGTCAGATTATCCTTTAGTTCTCCAGCGACGATGTTGGGTGCTTTTGTCAGACTCTTTAGCTTTCCAGCGGCGATGTTGGATATTTTGGTTGTTCGATGGCAAGGTCAGATTATGCTTGTCCCCAACGGCGATGTTGGATAGTTGTTTCCGACGACGAAGTCAGATTATTTTTAGTCCTCCAGCGGCGATGTTGGGTGTTTTAGTGGTCTGACGGTGATGTCAGGTGATTTAGTTCCCCAGCGGCGATGTTGCATAGTTGTTTCCGACGGCGAAGTCAGATTATTTTTAGTCCTCCAGCGGCGATGTTGGGTGTTTTAGTGGTCTGACGGCGATGTCAGGTGATTTAGTTCTCCAGCGGTGATGTTGGATGTTTGTTTGACGGTGATGTCATATCCTCCAGTTTTCCAGCGGCGATGTTGGGTGTTTTGGTTGTCTGATGACGATGACAATAGAATTTAATGTGGATAACTGACGGCGATGTCAGATCAGTATTTCTCCAGCTAGTTGCCGTGCAGCTACTATTCCAGTTTTTGGGAGATTTATCCCCCTCAACGTACCGGGTGCTCGTGCAGTTGGCAAATTTCCGGGTTTATCAGTATTCAACAGTCTCGCACCTTGATTGGCTGAGAGTCATTCGCTCCTCACCCAGTCAGGTTCAAGCCGTTTGAATAGGGGCAGCTGTTGCACCCCAAAATTTGACCAACATTTATTTACCCATCAAGAGTTATATGAGACTCTAAAGCTAGCCAAGAAAGTTATTTCAATGTTCAAAGGTTGATACCTTTATCAGAGAACTCAAGAGATCCTCAGAGGAATTGGTTGAAACCAAGGTTGTGTGTCTCATAGCTTGAGAGTTGTGGGTGCCCCTCAGATGATTCTGAGACTATGAGGATGGACTTGAAGCTTTGAGATAGTTTATGATATGTCTTGAAAGCCATCATGAAGCCTAGAGAGGTCATTGTGCAAGAATTCAAAAGATTCAACCATGAGTGGTAGAATTAGGGTTTGACTGGGTCAACCCTAGGTCAACTGATGATTTGGAGAGGGTTGAGACCTAATCCAAGAGCCATGTGATCATGGAATGATGTATTGAGATACTATAAGGATGATTCCTAGACCAACTCATCATGATTGAGGAGTTTGAGAAGTTTTAAGCTAGGGTTTCTAAGGATTAATAGTGTAAAATCCCCTAGTTTGATCCCTATCTTCAAGGCAGTTTAGCTCAAGATGTGATTGTCATATCATCTTCCCCACAACATGAATGTTGTAGAGCTTGTTATTAGCTTTAATTTTAGTGGTAGAAGTCCTTGATAGGATTTGTGGAGCTCAAGTTATGGTTTTGACAAATTACAGGTCATCTGAGGTATGTGAATCTGGGTCCTTGAAAGTCACCCAACTTGCAGACAACTTTTGCCCTAGTAGGATGATTCCTATGAACTCTTGGTAAACATGAATGTTGAAGAGCATCTTTGTAGCTTTCTAGAGAGTACTAGAAGTCCTTTATAGGATTTGTAGAACTCAACTTATGGCTTTGACAAGCCAAGGGCATTTTGGTCATTTGGAAGTTATAGGTCATTTCAAGCATAAGGCCATATCTCCTACTTCCAAGCTTCAAATGGAAAAATCTTCAACATCAAACTTTCTTATAATGATGTTTTAAGGCTAGTAGGGAGGTCATGAGATGTTGAAAAGGCTCATATCAAAAAGTGATAAAAATGGCCTAAAAATGAGGCATAAGTTAATTCAAGTGAATTTGAAAAATGGAAAGCCCAAGTTATAAGTCCAAACCATATCATGTAATAGGTCATTTTGACTCCAAATGACATTCTAAGAATAATGGTTCAGCCACAATTTTGATTTGAGGCTTGCATCATAGGGCTGCTTTGGAATTTGATTACTTGCATACCAAACCAAAACAAGGAAAAACTCAATAAACAAGGAAGATATGCATTGTAACTAACCCTAAATCTCATGTAAGGAGAATTTCAAATCAGAAACCAAGGTTGCAAGGCATTTGGCATGAGATACCATGTAAGGAGAATGAGAATTCAAAAATACCATGACATGAAAACTTCATTTTCTCATTAGAGGATCCTAGATGGTTCTAGAGGTTTCTAAACCATTCTATATAACAAGTGCAACTTGCTCAAATGCAAGTTTGGTGTTAATTGGTGTAGAGAAGAGAGAGAGATCAAAATTCCTCCATTGCAAGTCACATTCAATCTCTTGATTCTTCTTCATTTCCCTCCAATTTTTCTCCACAAACCTTCTCCATAGATCTTTTTGAGCATATGCATACTGGTTTGAAGCTCCATCCATGAATATTTGAAGGTTGCCATTGGAAATTGCAAGAAAGCAAATAACATTCGAATTCAAGGATACAAGCTTGCTACATTCAATCTTTTGCATACAGTAGAGTTTTCATCATCCAAGGAGTGTTCTTGAAGAGTTTCAAGCCTTGAAAGCAAGGATTTCATCACCTACCATATCAAGAAGCCAGGTTTGCAAAATCCCTTTCACCTCATAATCTAGGCATGGTTAGGGTAAATTATTAGTTTAGAATTGTTAGAGACAATTAGGTGATCAGTTCTGATGAGTTTAGGAGTGATTGGTGAAGTTTCATTCATGGATACCAATTCTTGATGGAGTAAGAACTAGTGGTATAATGAGTTACAATGCAAGATTGATAGCTGATTTTGATTAGTGTAATGCAAGGATCATGTTGATGTAAAGAAAGTTGAGTTTGGTTGAAGTCGAGTATGGATCATATTTTGAGATTGGTTTGGATTCACCTTCGGGTTTGGTAGTAGAGACCGTTTCAATGTATTCCAAGACCATAGGTGTGATCAGGGTGAAATTATAAGCAAGATTGTGTTTTACACTTTGGAATTTGATGAAGATTTGAGGCCATACGAGTGAGAGGAAGTTGGTGCATGGAAGCTGCGTTTTCATGGGATTTCTGAAAACCCTAGGTCCAAGGTTGAAGATGACCCACGCCCGTCAGATCACACGCTTGACCATTGACTTGTTCATAATCCAAGGGCTCACATTTAATCTCGCGTTGGAGGGAAATTCAGAAACCCTATGAAACCTTGTGTTTAATTAAAAGGGTGGTTCTAGGCCTGAGTGAACTTTGCTACCCCCACCCCTCTTCTTGGCCCAATTGCGTTTTGAACTACAATTCATGGCTATTTGCACCGCTGGCTTTTCCTTTTTCTTTTATGTTTTTCAATTAATTTCTGATTTAAATGATGGGCCCTAGCGCTTTGTTATTCAAACCCCCCTATCTGGGCCCATCAATAAAATGAACTGCATACTATTTCTTCCTGCACCCCATGCTTCATGTTTTGATTTTATTTTTCACCATTTTATTTCATATTTTAGAAAATTCATATTAAATAGAAAAATCAATATTTTTTAATGGGAGTTTTTTCTCCCTTTTCATATTTTTGTCTAGAAAAATATAAAATAAAAATATTTTTCATATCATGCATTTTAGTATTTTTTGTATATTTTTCATTTTAATTGCTTTTTAATGCTTTTATGTTGATCATATGATTTTGTAGATTTTAGTTTAGGTAGCTCCCTTTAGATTTTTAGGTCAATCTTTTTAGGGTAGTTAGATATGTGTTTTAGGTTCCCCCTGGATTAATTCCATATTTTTGTGATGATTTTTAGGATAGTTTTGATTAGATAATTCTAGGTTGTGTAGAATTAGGTTAAACTTCAACATAGGTCCATAATAACTTTAGATTTTTGGGTTTTTAGGACAATTTAAACTATGGGGCATATATGGGTATTAAGGGTAGGTATGTAGGATCCCTTAGAAATTATATTAGGATTTAATATAGTAGTATGCTATTTTTAGTTGATTTTTGTATTGGTTGATTGTTTGTGTTGCCTTTAGGGCATGTTTGCTTTAGTTGCTTTGCTTTGTGAGCTTGGAGAGCTTGGTATCTTATTGTGGAGCATTGAGGAGCATAGTAGAAGACTTGAAGATGCATTGAGGAGCTGGAGAGCTTGATCTTTTTTTCTTTTGTATTTGTTTTAGGGTTAGGGATTAGGAAGAGTTTAGATGTAGATAACTTCTTTCTAAAACATGGATGGTATCATTCACCTCCATTCCTCCCTATGATTCAAAGTCCTTCCATGGTATACACCTCTCTCCTTTGGAGGGATAAGCGATGTACCTAGGAAGTAGAACTTTTGAGGGGACCATTCCTTTGATGTTGAACCCTTATAGGTCACCTTTGGTGGTCAATAAGCAGTTCAATATTCCCCAGCTTATCCAGTAACTGATTTTCTCTGGTTTTGACTGTCTTGAGAGATGTTGAGCCTGAGTTTGAAGATGAAGAATTCATTGAAGAGTATTGAAGAGGATGAATCCTTGAGCATTGCCATTCCAGCTGAAGCTTGAAGAGCAACAAGAGCAAGTTGATACTTGAAGATCCCTGAAGATTAGGTGAAGCCTGAAGGTGGAGCTGATCAAGAAGCTGAAGCTTAAAAGGAGAAGATAAGTTGAAACTTATGTTGTAGGGTTGAAACCTGGAAAAGCAATTGATATTTGTCAAGAGTATTTGAAGTCTGAAGACTGAGTTGCTGCTGGAAGAGCTGAAGCTTGGAGTTGAGAGAGGAGTTGATCTGCTTTCTTTTCTTTTCTGTATTGTTGTGTTTTACTTGACTTGTTTGATGCATTAGAATAAGTCCATATGTAGAATAAGTAGAATCTAGGAGCATGATTGCACTAGAGGTTGAGTTTCTCCCTCTGCTTGTATTGTTACTGTGTGGCTTTGCTTGCGGGTATTCGGTAGAGTCCAGCTCCCTTGCCCATGTGGTTTGTTTGCCTGATGGCATTTCATTTCATTTTATCTGTATGATTGCAGTTTACTGTTTATTGCTTGATAGCATGTTGTTTATTTTTCAGTATGATTACTGTTATCCATTCTGGCTTGAGGTTGAGATGAGCTTGTGGAGGCTGAAGCCCCACACACATTTCCTCCCTCACTTGCATTGCATGCATTTTACTGTTAAGCTGATGCTTTGTCTGTTTTGGTGTATCATTGATATGATCCCTTAGGACTCTCATTTCCTTTGATAAGGATTTGATGATAGAACTTTAGGTTGAAACCTATGCATGACAACTTCTAGGAGTTCCCTGTTCAAACCTCAACCATAGGATGAATCCATGGCATGATAACAGTAGGACTTGATAGTCTCCCTCCTAGTTGGGCCTGTTCTCTTCTCATCTCAAAACAGTTTAAGATACAGTAATCATGAATGATTTCTTTCGTACGTTACGAGCCTTAAGCTATCTGAGAAAGGATTGTGGGAGAGTTGCTTTTCCACAGTCTGGATGTTTAGTATGGTACCCTTTGGGTGACATGCGACGCATTCACTCTCAGGTCATAGTCTCTAGTGCGGTTGAAATCGCAGACACAATAAAAAACACTTCTTTCGTAAAAGACAGGAAATAAACCGTAGTTTCCCGAACTACGTGAGCTCTGATCTCTCATGCCTGTTGAGAGTACGTAGGCACAAGATGGCGATGTCTTGGCGAGCTACCTTCCCCCATAACCCTTCGTAGGCCGAACTACGTTGACTCTGATTTCTCATTCTCTGATGAGAATACGTAGGCATAAAGCGCGACGCTTTGCCGAGTCATTTTTCTTTCTTTTTTCAGTCAGCCTTGATAGATAGATAGAATAAAACCAACCCGTCCAAGTAAACACAACAAGCGAGGATCCCATCGAGTACGACGGACGTGAGGGGTGCTAATACCTTCCCCTTGCGTAACCGACTCCCGAATCCAGACGATGGTTGCGATGACCTTGTCTTACCCTTATTCGTTAGGTTTTTCCGATCGTTTCCTTTCCCGCTCTGAGGGATAAATAACGAAAGATGGCGACTCTTCTGTTGTGCCGGCACCTTATTTTCGCGCAAGCGACAGTTACTACCTGCACCGTGGTTTTGTTATTTTATTTTGATTTTCTTTAATTTTTTCATTTTATTCATGGTTCTTGATAAAATCATATAAAATTGAAAAATGATCTAATTAACCCCATTATTTTTGCATTAGATTCATGATTGAGTCTAGTATTTTTTAGATAAAAAATATTTTTATTTCATGCATTTTATGGTTTTATGGGAATTTTCATATTTTAATTGATATTAAAATAGTCATGCTTGATGTTTGATTTTGTGGAATTTTGTGTGATTAATTGGTGATGATTCCTGAGCTAATTTTTTGTGTGTGATTAGTTTAGACATGTATGCTCCCATAGCATTTGCTCACATTTTTGTGATGAAAGTAGGTGTGTTTTCTAGATTGAGCTTTAGGTGCTTCCTTTTAGGGTTTAGGTTTAGTACCTTGTAGTGTAGAGTTTATTTCTAGGTCTTATTTGATGATTTGATCTCTGGAATTAATATGGTAGAGTCATGATTGACCTAGGTTCCCATAGTTATTTTTGTAGGATTTTACAATTGGTTTTAGTATTTTAGTTAGGATTAACTTTAGTACTAGGTTTTAGGTGATTCTAACTTACTAACTCAAATAGATTAACTTCTTTAGTTCCCTTAGATTAGGGTTTTACTTTGTTTGCCTTTGGTTGAGATTGAAGACAAGTTGAAGACAAGGTGAGGATACTTGAATTTGCTTGAAGTTACTTGGAGCTTGGAGTTGCTTGTGCCTGAAGGTGTCTGATGAAGATTTAGGAGGTAGGAGACATAGGGAGAGCCTTAGAATTAGAATGACTTCTTTCACAAATATGGAAAGCATCTTGTGCTTCCATTCCTCCCAATGACTAAAAGTCCTTCTAAGATATTCACATCCCTCCTTTGGAGGGATGAGTGGCTTTATCTGGGAAGTAGAACTTTGAGGGAACCAGTCTCTCATAATGATGAACCCTTACAGGCTTCCTTTGGTTGTCAATAAGCTGTTTATCATTTCCACTCATTTTGTTAAATCAATTGTCTTCTGGTTTGAGTATCTTGAAAGATGTTGGACTTGAGTTTGAAGATGAGGACTTCATTGAAGAGTGTGGAAGAGGATGATTCCTTGAGCATTGCCATTGCAGCTGAAGCTTGAAGAGCAAGAAGAACAAGTTGATACTTGTGAAGAAGATCCAATTGAGATTGAGTGAAGAGCTGAGGCTTGAGGAATAAGGGATAAGGTGACACTTACATTGATGCATTGAGATCCTGAAGGAATCAAGTTGATACTTGCAGTTAGGAGTGAAGCCTGAGGGTGGAATTGACTGAGGAGCTGAAGCTTGAAGAAGAGAGAACAAGTTGACACTTATGTTTGATGGGTTGAAACCTTGGAGAAGCAAGTTGATGCTTGTCATGGAGGATGATAGCCTTAAAGGGTGATTGAAGTTTGAAGACTGGACTGCTGTTTGAGGAGAGCATTATTGTGGAAGCTGTTGATCTGTTTCTTTTCTTGCCTGTTTTCTTTTCTGTATTGATGTGCCTTGTTTGACTTGCTTGATGCATTAGAATAAGTCCATATCTAGACTGATGTAAGCTAGGAGCATGATTGCACTAGAGGTTGAGTTGCTCCCTCTGCTTGTATTTTACTGTATGGCTTTGCTTGCGGGTATTCGGTAGAGCCCAGCTCCCTTGCCCATGTGGTTTGTGTATGCTTGATAGCATGTTACTTCTTCTGTATGATTACAGTCACTTATATCTTGCTTGATAGCATGTCATTTTATTTCCTATATGATTGCAGTTATCCATGTCTGGCTTGAGGTTGAGATGAGCTTGTGGAGGCTGATACCCCACACACATTTCCTCCCTCACTTGCATTGCATGCATTTTACAGTCGTTTACTGTTTACTGTTTAAGCTGATGCTTTATCTGTTTCTGTTTATCATTGACATGATCCCTTAGGAATCTCACTTCCTTTGATAAGGAAGTGATGATTAGAACTTTAGATTGAAACCTATGCATGATAACTTCTAGGAGATCCCTGTTTCAAACCTCAACCATAGGATGAATCCTTGGCATGACAACATTAGAACTTGATAGTCTCCCCTTTAGTTGAGCCTGTTCTCTTCTCATCTCAAAACAGCTTAAAATACAGTAATCATGAATGATTTCTTTCGTACGTTACGAGCCTTAAGCTATCTGAGAAAGGATTGTTGGAGAGTTTCTTTTCAACAGTCTGGATGTTTAGTATGGCACCCTTTGGGTGACAGGCGACACATTCACTCTCAGGTCATAGTCTTTAGTGCGATTGAAATTGCAAACACAATAAAAACAGTTCTTTCGTAAAAGACAGAAAACAAACTTCAAACCTTTTTGCCCCGTGGGCCCATAAGTCAAAGGAAAGCTTTTCTGAAGAAGAGAGTGTTGTTAACCCCCAGTTCTACCGCAAACAGGCTTTGTCCCTAACTGCTGGAACTGTTTGTTAACCCTACTCGATAAAACAGATGAATCTGAATCCCCGTAAGCCGTGTTATCTCGAACTACGTAAGCTCTGATCTCTCATACCTGTTGAGAGTACGTAGGCACAATACTGACGTATTGGCGAGCCACCTTCCCTGTAACCCGTAGTTAGTCGAACTACATTGACTCTGATTTCTCATTCTCTGATGAGAATACGTAGGCATAAAGTGCGACGCTTTGCCGAGTCATTTCTTTTCTTTTTTAAGCCAACCTTGATAGGTAGATAGATAAAACAACTCGTCTAGTAAACACAACAAGCGTGGATCCCATCGAGTACGATGGACGTGAGGGGTGCTAATACCTTCCCCTTGCGTAACCGACTCCCGAACCCAGACAATGGTTGCGATGACCTTGTCTTATACCTTTTTGTCAGGTTTTTCCGATCGTTTCCTTTCCCGTTCTGAGGGATAAATAACGAAAGGTGGCGACTCTTCTGTTTTTCCGGCACCTTATTTTCGCGGAAGCGACAGCTGGCGACTCTGCTGGGGACTTGATAGTTTCCTGGGATCCAACGTCCCGAATGCGAGTCAGTTTGGGGATCCGATGTCCCCTGCGAGAGTCAATCCTAGCGCTTGTATGATTACTTGTTGGGTTGTGTTTATGTATCGCATTTTATTTCCCGCATTTTATTTTCAGTATGATATGATTATCTGTGCTGTTGTGGGAGGGGCATTCTGATGAGTGAGAAGCCAGACCCAGGCTTGAGTGAACTTAGCATTAGTTGTGGAAATTAGTGGACGCGTGCTTGCTTGGCAGGCACTGGTGTCTCATGAAATCCACGCTCAGACGAGGTTCTCCCGATTGACTTCTTTTTCAACCCTTTGGGTTGAGGGGGTTGTTGGTTTGGAGGATTGTCGACTCTGGGGACTGATCATTTGGGATTCAGCCGAGTGAGGCCACTTCATGAGCTAGTGATGCCACACCTTCTGGGTATCGTATCACCCCTCTTGAATGTTTGTGACGCTAATGACCGCATAGGATGCCAAACTTGTGTCAGTTTAGGTCCATACCTGTGAGCAGGGTTGGGTTTGTTGCAGGAAACCTTAGCCTTCAGACTACCTGGTTTTCTTGATAGTGAATCAGTTTTGTTGGTATCAGAGGTTCTCATCATCAAATATATGTTTGTTCTTGACAGAGCAGATTTTTGGTCCTATATCAGAGGACCTTATATTCAGAGATGTGTATTTGTTCTTGATAGAGCAGGTTTGTGATTGGATCTGAGGATCTCATCAGCAGGTGTATGTGTTCTTGACAGAGCAGGTTTATGGTCCTGTATCAGAGGTCCTTATTATCAGATGGTTGTTCTTGACAGAGCAGAGTCATGGTCCTGTATCATAGGTCCTTATTATCAGATGTTTGTTCTTGACAGAGCAGAGTTTTGGTCCTATGAGTGTGTGTTCTTGACAGAGCAGATTTGTGGTCCGATACCAGGGTTTTCTTCTTATCAGAGATAGTGGTTGTTCTTGATAGAGCAGGATTATGGTTTTGTTGATATAGAATCTCCACAGCACAGTTGTCTTGATCTCCTGCTGCATGATTGCATTTTACATTGCTTTGCATACTCATTTGCATTTCATTAACGTGTGTCTGTGTTGCAGGTACCGTTTCCCCCCGATTCAGGATTTCTGGCCTTCTGTTGTATTGTTATGCGTTCTCTAAGGAAGACCGTGGCTTACAAGCTCCCCACTCCTGATGTTGTTCAGCTGACTAGTTTGACTGCTTTAGCAGATGATTCTGTGAGAGATGAGTTCAGAAAATCTTACAGCAAATTGCTCAGTTTGGTTCGTAAACCTTCTGCGTTTGAGTTGAATGGGTTACACGCCTTGCTGCAATTCTACGATCCTCCGTTGAGATGTTTTACTTTCCAGGACTTTGTTCTCACACCCACACTAGAGGAATATGCTGATTTGTTAGGTGTGCCTATCAAGAGGCAGATGCCTTTTGTTCATATGGATGCTGAGCCTAATCTGGCTAGTCTAGCTCCGTCACTTCATCTGGATGCCTCCGAGTTGGTATTGTCTAGTTGGAACAAGGTTCCCGGTTTCTCCTTGCAGTTCTTGGTGGGAAAAGCTCAACAGTGCGCCAAAGACGGATGTTGGGTCGTGTTCAACGCCATTCTCGCTCTGTGCATATATGGCATCATTTTGTTCCCCAATATGCCGGACTTTGTGGACTTCGATGCCTTCCACATCTTTGCTTCAGGGAATCCAGTCCCTACCTTGATAGGAGATGTCTACCATTCTGTCCACTACAAAAACGAGAACAGAAGGGGCAAGAATGTCTCGTGCTGTGTGCCCCTGCTTTATAAATGGCTTGATAGTCATCTACCCAAGAGGGGTCCCTTTGCTTCGTCTGCAGCCACATCTGAGTGGTCCGAGTGTTTGATGAGGTTGTCAGCGGAGGATATCGACTGGTTTGACAGAGATAGGTTGGGTACCGAGATTATCTTCAGCTGCAGCGGGTTTTCGAACGTGCCTTTGATAGGCAGGAAGGGCTGCATAAACTATAATCCGTCTTTGCTGGTCTGACAGTTTGCTTACGCTTTGAGAACTCCGTCGAAGGATGAAGAGGTGCAGGAATCTCTGTACCTCACTGGTCTTCTAGAAGGGGATATGTTATCTAAGCTTCAGCGCGCTTGGAATGGTATCAGTAAGAGGGGAAAACCATTGTTGGGGAAAAGTAATAGTCAAGCCTACGCTCCGTATGTGACGTGGATCAGAGCCAAAGCAGATGCTATAGGGATGCCGTTTCTTCCTGCCAAGCCAGAAAGCCCTCCAATGATTGAAGAGCCTAATATTGTGCCCATTCAACAGCATAATCAGGTGTTAGCTGAGCGAGATGAATTGAAGAGGGCTAACGAAGAACTGGAGAAAGAATTGGCTCAGCTCCGAAGCGAGAGAAGCGAAACTGTTCATTCCTTCAAGAGGCTGACAGAGCTGGTGAACCAGCTGGGGACAGACTTGACTAAGTAGATAGCTGAGCGCGAGCGCATGGGTCGAGACTTCAAAGCTATCAACGATGTACTGGCCACGAAGAAGCAACACTTGGATGAAGCGTATCGGAGGATATCCAAGTTTAACCAGCACTGGAAGGCCTCCCTAGCCAACAGGAAAGAGCGGTAGGATAAGCTGATGCAACAGATCTCCAAGCTGAAAGCCCAGGTGAAGGCTAATGAGAAGAGGTTTGATGAAGAAACCGCTCGCAAATATGCTGCTGAAGGCCAGCTTAACAGGGCTCTTGCTAACCTGAAGGAGCGCAAACTGACGTTTGAGTCCAAGAAGCGGAAGTTAGAAGATTGTTTCGGCGAAGGAGCATGGGAAGATTCGGTCGAAGGTCTTCAATACACCATTATGCAAAGGGAGTTACTCGTCGAAGGGTTGCTCACTCGGCCTGATCATCCAGAAACGAAGGGGTTGTTAGAAGAGTTTCGCGCCCGTGGCCGTGCTTGACTATTTGTATTCCTTTTGTTTGATCATTGTTGTATGCTGACCATCACCAGGCTTGTTGGCTGAGGTCACACTATTGATTCATCTTGTACTCACTGATGTTGTGTACTACCTTGATGGGCTTTCTTCGTATATATGAGATGTTATTTCCATGACTGGACTCGGACTTCTTATTATCAGCACTAGCACTCAGGCACTAGGATCAGGGGAAATCTCCCTAACTCACAGACACACGTTTGCATTTGCATGAAGCATTTGCATGACGGGCACTTTGTCGTTTTTCCTAACCCTTTTGTGTTTTCAGGTTTGTTTCAGGTCGTTCCAGGATTGATCAGAGACCTATCCACCGCTATCCGACCAGAGCAAATCAAACCAGAATCATGGAGCAAGTGCAAACTGATGTTCAGGAACTCCGCGAAAGAATGGATCGCTTCATGGAGCTCATGCAAGCGGTCGCCAATGGCCAGGATCAGCTCAGAACCTTGGTTCAGCCTCTGATTTCAAGGGTTGATAACAATGGCATACTCCATGGTGGGACCGTGCCTACCCCTCCACCAGTTGAAACTCCTCAGAATGGCGTCCCCGTGACTGGGGGGAATGGCAGTGCCAACGGTAATATGATAGCTAACATGGGACTCAACGGCAATACGACGGGCGTCGGTAATGGGAATTTTGAAGCTAACGTCAACGTTGGGCTGGGCAACAGCACTGCGGGTGTTGGAAATCTGTTCGGGCCTCAGCCGTGGTTAGAAGATCGTCAAGGCGATGTGTTCTCTCAGAGAGGTGCTGAAGGGGAGCTGACTGCTGAAGCACGTCTAAGGTTCAAGGCACTCGAGGACAAGATGAGGAATATCGAGAACCAGAACACCCTGGGTGTTGATATGTCCAAGTTGGGACTGATTGCTGATTTCAAGGTGCCTCCCAAGTTCAAGGTACCTGACTTTGAAAAGTACAAGGGCACCACTTGCCCTCGCGTCCACCTGAGATCATATTACAGAAAAATGTCCGCTCATTCTGAGGACGAGAAGTTGCTGATGCACTTCTTTCAGGACAGTCTGTCCGGACCCTCCCTCGAATGGTACATGAGTCTGGAACCTACTAGTGTTCGCACGTGGAAGGACCTTGCTGAAGCATTTGTACACCACTACCAATATAATAGCGACTTGGCTCCGAACCGGGTCCAACTGCAGAATTTGTCGCAAAGGAACGACGAAGGGTTCAAGGAATACGCCCAGCGGTGGCGTGAATTGGCAGCCAGGGTTCAGCCGCCGATGGTTGAACGGGAGCTTGTGCAAATGTTCGTAGCCACCCTCCCAGGGGTTTATTATGAGAAATTGGTCAGCGGTATGTCCGGAACCTTCTCAGATCTCATTATCACGGGTGAGCACATTGAAAATGGGATCAAACTGGGGAAAATTCAAGGTGATTCATCCTCAGCTGGAGGAGGTGGAAAGAAACCTTATGGTGGCAAAAGACGGGAAGGAGAAACGAACGTTGTGTCCAACGCTCGAAGGAAGGGTAAAGGCCCTCACCAGCAGGTGGCCAACATAACTATCCCGGCAGTTCAACAGCCACAGCAGCAGCAGCAACAACAACAACCGAATCAACAAGGGTACAGAAAGTATCAGAACAGGGCACCTCTGTCGAGTCGTCACCTCGAGACACCGCCCATGTCGTACGCACAGCTGTTACAGACTTTGCTTCAGCTACAGTTGATCCAGAAGAGAACCTTGGCTCCCTTGACAAGGGCACCTCCGCCAGGTTATGACGCGAATGCAACTTGTGAGTTTCACTCAGGGGTACCAGGACACACAATAGAAAATTGCAAAGCCTTCAAGCATAAGGTGCAGGACATGGTGGACGCTAAGATCATCAACTTCTCTGATAATGTGCCAAACGTCACGAAGAACCCTATGCCGAATCATAGGGGAGGTGGAGTAAACAGCATTATTTAGGACGAGAGTTTGGATTTGTTGACTGACGTTAGAGATCTGAAGACGCCGCTTAGCTTCGTTAAAGCTAAGCTGATGAAAAGAGGTTTCTTTCCAGGTTATGGAGAGTTGTGTATGGGCTGTGCGACAAGTCCTGATGGATGTGAACAGCTGAGAGAGGGGATTCAGAGTCTGGTGACCGAAGGAATCCTGCAATTTAGCCGAAGGGCCGAAAGCGGATCGGGAGAGGTAATGCTGAAGCAAGATGATGAGGTTGCCACCATCACCATCCCTCGCCAGACGATAACTATTTCTGCACCCAGGCCACCCACGATTACCATCACCAAAGCTGGGCCAATACCGTTCGAAAGCACTAATGTTTTCCCATGGCATTATGGGGCAGAGGTCTACTGCAACGGACAGAAGTTAGAACTAGAACCGTTTGGGTCGTGTATGGAGAACCTAGCGGGCGTTAGCGGAATTACTCGCAGCGGAAGAGTATTCGCACCACCTGAGGTCGTGGCGGATAAAGCGGACAGAGATGATGCAACTGATAAAGGTAAAAGTAAAGTCGTTGAAGAGATCCCTCGTGGGGTAGACAAAGACTTACTTGTTAAAGACGCCGAGGAATTTATGAGGTTGATTAAAAAGAGTGACTACAAGATCGTGGATCATCTCCATCAGACACCCTCGAAAATTTCCATCCTGAATTTATTGTTGTGTTCTGAAGCACACCGCAACGCACTGCTGAAGGTGTTGAACGCCACATATGTACCGCAGGAAATATCGGTAAACCAGTTGGAAGAGGTCGTAGCCCATGTGAATGCTGGAAATGGGTTAGGGTTCACTGACCTAGAGCTGACGCCGAAGGGGAGGAACCACAATAGCGCCCAGCACGTCTCGATAGAGTGTAGAGGAACAATTATGTCTCATGTGTTGGTGGACACAGGGTCGTCGCTCAATGTTCTTCCGAAGAAGGCACTAATGAAGTTAGATACTCGTGGAGTGATTTGCACACCCAGTGATCTGGTTGTGAAAGCGTTCGATGGAACCAAACGCCATGTTTTCGGGGAGGTGACGTTGCCAATCCAAGTAGGTCCGGAAACATTCGATGCGGTCTTTTACATTATGGACATCATGCCCGCCTACAGCTGTCTCCTGGGCCCGCCATGGATCCACTCTGCTGGCGCCGTGACCTCCACGTTGCACCAGAAACTCAAGTATGCTGTCGGAGGTAGCATCGTGACCGTATGTGGCGAGGAAGACATAATGGTGAGCCATTTGCCGTCCTTCAAGTATGTTGAGATGGATGAGGAAATCCACGAAACCCTATGCCAAGCGTTCGAAGCTGTTAAAGTCAAGAACGTAGCTCCTGTAGTCACTGAGAAGCCAGAGATGACTCTCTCTTCCTTCAAGGAAGCCCGAGCCGTTGTCCAGGCCGGATCTACCCCAGGCTGGGGGAGAATTTTGGAGATACCTAACAAGCAAGACAAGTTTGGGCTGGGATACTCTCCTGCGGCTGAAGCCTCCTCTTCTAGCAGTGCGTCGCGAGGTAAAGGGCCGATCCAGTTTACCAGCGGCGGGGTGATATTTGAAAGCGTCAACGCAGTGTCTGAAGACAGCGGAGATAGCGACTGTGACCTAGACTCTTGGATCCAGCCAAGCAAGCCAGGCGAGAGCCTTAACAACTGGTCTGTCAAGAATATCATCCAGATGTCAAGCAAAGAGTAATGATTTACTTTTTCCAATCATTGTACAACCTTATGTCCTACCCGGGGCATAGTGGTTTTATTGTCAGGGCCTTGTTTGATTATGTACATGCATTTTACCAATAAATCAAAAGGCGTTTTTTCGTATTCAAATGTCGTGATCTCTGTTATTCCTGTTTTATATTTGTTTTGAAAAACAATAAAATGGCAATGAGGTTTGTGCTAACTTGCATATCCTTGTTTTAAGCTTAACCCTTGTTATTGCAGGATCCACATAGCAGATGACATCGACTCTGGACCTTCTACGACTCACTTTGACTTCGATTGCCCGATCTATCAAGCCGAAGAAGAGATTGATGAAGACGAAGACCTTCCCGAAGAGTTGGCCCGCTTGTTGAAACAAGAAGAGAAAGTTATTCTGCCTCACGAAGAGGAGATCGAGATTGTGAATTTGGGTTCTGAAGAACTAGTCAGGAACGTCAAGATAGGGGCTGCATTGTAGAGTGATGTCAAGCAGAGATTGGTCGAGATGCTAAGAGAGTATAGTGACGTCTTTGCTTGGTCATATGAAGATATGCCCGGACTTGATACTGACATCGTGGTCCACCACTTGCCGCTGCGAGAAGATTGTCCTCCCGTTAAGCAGAAGCTTAGGAGGACGAGACCAGATATGGCCGTTAAGATCAAAGACGAAGTGCAGAAGCAGCTTGATGCTGGCTTCTTAGCGGTCACTACCTACCCTCAGTGGGTCGCCAACATAGTGCCTGTACCGAAGAAAGACGGTAAGGTACGAATATGCGTCGATTATCGGGATTTGAATAGGGCGAGCCCTAAAGACGATTTCCCGTTGCCTCATATTGATGTGTTGGTCGACAATACAGCTCAGTTCTCCGTATTTTCGTTCACGGATGGCTTCTCCGATTACAATCAGATCAAGATGGCGCCGAAGGACATGGAGAAAACTACGTTTATCACGCCCTAGGGAACATTTTGCTACAAGGTAATGCCTTTCGGTCTGAAGAATGCAGGGGCCACTTACCAGCGAGCAATGGTCACTTTGTTTCATGATATGATTCATCATGAGATTGAGGTCTATGTTGATGACATGATTGCGAAGTCCCAAACGGAGGAAGGGCATCTGGTCAATTTGCTGAAGCTTTTTGAGAGGCTTAGGAAGTTCAGGTTGAGGCTGAATCCTAACAAGTGTACTTTCGGAGTACGGTCCGGAAAACTACTGGGGTTTATCGTGAGCAAAAAAGGCATCGAGGTTGATCCTGCGAAGATAAAAGCAATACAAGAGATGCCAGCGCCAAAAACAGAAAAAGAAGTTCGTGGTTTCCTGGGCAGAATAAACTACATTGCAAGGTTTATCTCTCAGCTCACGGCCACGTGTGAACCGATGTTCAAACTGTTAAAGAAAGATCAGGCGATTATCTGGAACGAGGATTTCCAGAAGGCATTCGACAAGATAAAGCAGTATCTAGAGGAACCTCCAATCTTGATACCCCCAGTGGCCGGACGGCCCTTAATCATGTACTTGACAGTTCTTGAGAATAGTATGGGGTGTGTTCTCGGTCAACACGACGAGACGGGCAGGAAGGAGCATGTCATTTACTACTTGAGTAAAAAGTTCACAGATTGTGAATCTCGTTACTCGATGCTGGAGAAAACGTGTTGTGCACTAGCATGGGCTGCCAAACGTTTACGACAGTACATGCTCAATCACACGACCATGCTAATTTCGAAGATGGATCCGATCAAGTACGTCTTCGAGAAACAAGCACTTTCGGGCAGGATTGCCAGATGGCAAATGGTGTTGACGGAATATGACATTCAGTATGTTTCCCAAAAGGCCATTAAGGGAAGCGTATTGTCTGAATACCTGGCCGAACAACCGATCGAGGATTATCAGCCTATGAAATTTGAATTCCCTGATGAGGATATCATGTTTCTCAAGGTGAAAGATTGTGATGAACCGTTGCGCGACGAGGGGCTAGATAGGAAATCCCAATGGAAATTGATATTTGACGGGGCGGTTAATTCTTACGGAAGTGGTATCGGGGCGATCATCACAACTCCCCATGGATCCCATATCCCGTTTACTGCGAGACTGACGTTTCCGGTCACCAATAATGAAGCGGAGTACGAAGCATGCATCATGGGTCTAGAAGAAGCAATTGATTTGAGAATCAAGAACCTAGACGTATATGGTGACTCGGCGCTTGTGATTAACCAGATTAAAGGGGAGTGGGAGACTCGTCAATCGAATTTTGTGTCGTACATGAATTATGCCAGAAGGCTGCTTCCGTTCTTTGATCGAGTGGAACTCCATCATGTGCCCAGGGCTGAAAATTAGATGGCTGATGCCTTAGCCACGTTGGCTTCGATGTATAAAGTTAATTTTTGGAATGAAGCTCCAAGAATTTTCCTTTCTCGTCTTGATAGACCTGCATTCGTTTTTGCAATCGAGGAAGCCTCCGATGGCAAGCCATGGTTCCATGATATCTAGACCTTCCTTATGACTAAGGAGTATCCTGCGGGAGCGTCAACCCAGGATAAGAAGACTCTGAGGAGGCTGTCTGGAAATTTTTATCTCAATCCTGATGGAGTTTTGTATAAAAGAAACCACTATCTCGTGCTACTCAGATGTGTAGATGAGAAAGAAGCGAGTATGCTCATGGAAGAAGTCCATGAAGGCACATTTGGTACGCACGCCCGCGGACACGCTATGACAAGAAAGATCCTGAGAGCAGGGTATTACTGGCTGACGATGGAGTCGGATTGCTTTAAATTCGCGAAGAGATGTCATAAATGCCAGATTTATGCTGATAAAGTTCATGTGCCGTCGTGCCCTTTGAATGTCATGTCCTCCCCGTGGCCGTTCTCCATGTGGGGCATCGACATGATAGGCAAGATCGATCCCACTACATCTACAGGTCATCGCTTCATCCTAGTAGCTATCGATTACTTCACCAAGTGGGTGGAGGCAGCCTCATATGCTAATGTGACCAAGCAGGTGGTGGCTAAATTCATAAAGAGGGACATCACCTGTCGTTACGGAATTCCCGAGCGGATCATTACTGATAATGGTTCGAATTTGAATAACAAGATGATGAAGGAGCTGTGCCAGAGTTTGAAGATTGAACACCACAACTCATCTCCTTACCGGCCGAAGATGAATGGCGCCGTTGAAGCGGTCAATAAGAATATTAAGATGATTGTTCAGAAGATGGTTGTGACCTACAAAGATTGGCATGAGATGTTGCCATTTGCACTGCACGGTTATCGCACCGCGGTACGTACATCAACCGGGGCAACTCCTTTCTCCTTAGTGTACGGTATGGAAGCTGTCCTACCGTTAGAAGTGGAGATCCCTTCTTTACTAGTTTTGGTTGACGTGAAACTCGATGAGGCAGAATGGATTAAGAACCGACTAAACCAACTCAGCCTGATGGACGAGAAGAGGTTAGCATCGATTGCATATGGTCGTCTGTACCAAAGCCGAATGAAGAAAGCTTATGATAAGAAGGTGCGTCCTAGAAGCTTTCAGACGGGTGATCTCGTCCTGAAGAAGATTCTTCCTCCACACTCCGATCACCGGGGCAAGTGGACTCCCAATTACGAAGGTCCGGACGGCGTCAGCAAGGTCTTCTCGGGAGGAGCTTTATTGTTATCCATGATGGATGGTGAAGATTTTGCATCCCCGGTGAACGCGGACGCAGTTGAAAAATACTTTGCTTAAAAACGACCCGCTGGAAAGAAAAGAATATCCATGCAAAAATGGGGCATCCCGGCGAACCATAAAAAAGGAAAAGGTTCGGGCAAAAATTAGGGATATAAAGGAAAAATGTACACCCGCAAAGTCGAAAACCCGGATGGGCGACTTTGGCAAAAAAGGGTATCCCGGTGAATCGAAAACCCGGAAGGGCGATTCAGGCAAAAGTTAGGGATTTGAAAAAGCAAATGACTGCGTTCTGCGTATGGACTTTCATTGTTTAGTGGTTTGGAAGACCTGAGGGCCGTTTATCTGAATCAATCTCTTCTGAAGCTGAAGCATCGGAGAAGTTTGAAGTCGAGTGGGTCATAGAGGGATCAACTCATGGTGTTCGTCTACGCCTCGTTGCCGACATGTGTATATACTGATGTATATTTATGTTTTTATATTTGCGCAGCTTCCTCATTCCAGGAGCTTGCCTCTGTTGTAAAACGTTTTTACCCATTCAGGGGTTCGTTATCAATAAAATGTATATTATTCAGCAATTCTGTTTGTCTGTTTAGCATTTATCTGTTTTGTTTGCGAAAAAGAATGCCGATGTTTTTGATAAAATGCGCATACATAAACTTACTGGCCTAGGCCACTGATTGTTGAAACAATGAATTACTCGAACATTCTCACACGATGATAACCTTGATAGGTCCCTTTGAGAAGGGTATCTTGTCTGTTTGTTTGTGTTGTTACAGGTGTAGCATATACCAGGCAGTGCGCCGCATGCGTCCCCAAGCAGGATGATTCCTTCTTCTCCAGCGAAGTCCAGCAGCCTCTCCCCGCAGAGTCTGAACATGAGATCGTCAAGCATTGATATGTCTCCCCGAGCAGAGAAGATTCTCTCCCCAATCAGATACATCTCGAAGGGTCGTCATCTCCCTAGCTGAGTCACATACTGAAGTGTGCAGCAATTGATAGGTCCAGACTAAAGTCTTCAGGAGAATTGAAATTCCCCACAGAGTCGTACTCTCCCCTGTAAGCAGGATGATTCCTTCTTCCCCAGCCGAGTTCGCAGTTCCCCAAGAGAGTCGAGTCCTTGGAAAGTAGTTCGGGCCATGATTGGTCGTCCCCAGTAGAGTGTTGAATAGCTGATGCTGCATTTCCACGCCAGAGTCGTTACCTCCAGGGAAGTAGTCACGAAGGCCGTGCAGTTTATTTCTGCAATTGACATCGCTTTCCTCAGCAGGTCTGGGTTCTCGTTGAGCTTCGTTCCCCTGCAGCGGTCGACTGAAGTTTACTTCCTCATGCGGAGTCCGATTGAGATTGGTGTGACTTCTTCTCCTCGGCAGAATGAGTCCTTCCTCCACCAGAGCGGTCCTTTCTCCTTGACAGGAAGATCCTCCCTTCAGCATTTATTTTGCTGATGGGGTCGCAGCACCTTGCATGATTGCATAGCATTGATCATAAACGCGTAACATTTCCACCGCGTGGAGCATTGCGCCATTGCCAAAGCATATGCATATGAAACATGAGCTAGGTCGTTACCGTTCTTGTTTTGCAGGCGTTCCTACACAGAATGGTTCGCTCAAGATGATTCTTGAATTCCCAAGCAAAGCCGTTTGCCCAAGATGATTCTTGAATTCTCCAGCGAAGTTGATTGTTTAAGATGATTCTTAAAATCCCCAGTGAAGTCGCCAGAGTTGGTTGCTCAAGTTGATGCTCAGGGTCCCCGGCAAAGTGTTTGCTCATGATGATGCTTGAAATCTCCAGCAGAGTTATTGGTTCAGGATGATTCTTGAAGTTCCCGATGGGTTTATTTATCCAAGATGATTCTTGAAGTCCTCAGCAGAGTTGATTCATCCAAAATGATTTCTGAAGCCCCGAAGCAGAGTTACTTGATAGTTCTCCAGAATACCCAGCGGAGATATGTCATCCCCAGCGGGTTTCCGAACAGCGAAGTTGAAACTTCCCTTGAAGACTTGATGATTGAAGTCCAACCGTATCGACAAAGCAGTTCTCCCAGCTGATGCAGAGTGCCCGATGGCAGAAGTTTGGATATCCCTAATTGGTTCATGATTGACTGAGAATTCTATTCCCGTCTTACTGATGATGTCCGGCTGATGCCCGAAAATTTCTTTGAATGCCCGATGGCATGATTAACTTGATTGTTGACCTGATGAGCCCCGAGGAATCTTGATGCCTGACAGCATGATCGACCATGTATTACCGGTTACCGTGTGACCAATTCCCCAGCTAGTTGTCGTGCAGCTATCATTTCAGTTTCCGAAGATTTGTCCCCATCAGAGTACCGTGTACTTGTGCAGTTGGCAAATTTCCGAGTTTGTTGGTATTCAACCGTCTTTTACCTTGATTGTTTGAGAGCCGTTCGCTTCTCACCCAGTCAGGTTCAATCCGTTTGAATAGGGGCAGCTGTTGCACCCCAAAATTTGCCCAACATTTCTTTACCTAGCTTATGTTTCCTTGCATTCACATTAGCATTATCATTTGCATTTCATTGACATGTATGCAGGAGATCAATAGGTATAATTACCAATCAAGAGCTACACAATACTTTGAAGCTAGCTAAGAAGCTTATTCAAGTGTTCAAGGGTTGATATCCTTGTCAGAGAAGTCAAAAGATCCTCAGAGAGAGTGGTTGAAACCAAGAGTATGTGCCTCCTAACTTGAGAGTTGTGGGAGCTCCTCAGATGATTCTGAAGCCAGGAATGTGGACTTGAAGCCTTGAGAGAGCTTATGAGATTTCTTGAAATCCATCATGTGGCCTATATAGGTCATTGTGCAAGATTAAGAAGACTCAGTCATGATTGATGCAATTAGGGTTTGACTGGGTCAACCCTAAGTCAACTAATGATTGGGAGAAGGTTGAGACCTAATCGCAGAGCCATGTGATCATGTATTGATGCATTGAAATGTTATAAGGATGACTCCAAGGTTAACTCATCATGATTGAAGAGTTTGAGAAGTTTCAAGCTAGGGTTTCTAAGGCTTGACAGTGTAAAATCCCCTAGTTTAACCCCTATCTTCAAGGCAGTTTAGCTCAAGATGTGATTGTCATCTCATCTTACCCCCAACATGAATGTTGTAGAGCTTGATCTTAGCTTTAATTTGAGTGCTAGAAGTCCTTGATAGGATTTGTAGAACTCAAGTTATGACTTTGACAAGTTACAGGTCATCTGAGGTATGTGAATCTGGAGCTTGAAAGTTGTCCAACTTGCATGAAACTTTTTCCTTAGAAGGATGATTCCTATGAACTTTTGGTCAACATGAATGTTGTTCCTTATCCTCTTAGATTTCTAGAGAGTACTATAAGTACTTGATAGGATTTGTAGAACTCAAGTTATGGCTTTGACAAGTCAAGGGCATTTTGGTCATTTGGAGATTACAGGTCATTTCAACCATAAGGCCATAACTCCTATTTCCAAGCTTCAAATGGGAAAATGTTCAACATCAAACTTGTTCAAAATGATGTTTTAAGTCTAGTAAAGAGGTCATGAGATGATGGAAATGCTTGTAGCTCAAAGTTGCAAAAATGACCTAAAATAAGGGTATAAGTTAAATGAATCAAAGATGGAAATTGATACTTTTAATCTACACATCCAAACCAAGCCATGTAATAGGTCATTTTGACTCTAAAAAACATTTTAAGAACATTGGTTTAGCCACATTTTTGATTTGAGGTCTAATTTGTGGACTTGCTTTGAAAAGTAGTTACTTACATATTAAGTAACATTTGCAAAACACATGAGAGATCAATACACAAGCTTCCAAGGCATTGTAAAAAATCTAATATCTCACTTGGAGAGATTTTGGGATCATAACAAGCTGCTGCAACAAGTGAAACCAGAATTGGGGTGAGTATGGCATGAGATGATATTTTGGATGATATGAGAAATTCAACATCTCCTTGGATGATTCCAGAAGATTCTAGAGAGGTCCAACATCATCTATATATTGATTAGAAGGGGTTCAAGTTCAAGGTTGGTGTGAATTGAGGGAGAGAAGAGAGTTTGCAACTTCACATTGTTCATTGCAAATTGAAATCAGTTTCTGCATTCTACACCATTTTTGATCTTTCTTTTGATCTCAACAACTTCTATTGAGGATACTGAATGATTCCAGATCAATTCCATAGCCAAAGCCTTGAAGGATCGTGTTCTTGCATTTGAGTTTCAGCACCTGCAAGTCACCATCGGATTTGGAGTTCCAAGCATTTGCAATCAATTCTCTTGCATACAGAAGCAAGAACTTGGTGCATTGAATGATTCCAGAGCAGTAGGAGGGTTGAATTGAAGAATTGCTACATCTGTTACTCAAAAATTCACAGGTTGGTAACTTTCATCCCTCACCTTAATTTAAGAAGAATTACCTCAATTTGTTAGGTTAGATTGATAGTATGTGGTTAGGAGATCGTTTCTGGAAACTTAGAGAGGATTTCGTGATGATCAATGAGATGACACAATTTCTGTTTGGATCAAGAACATGTTGGATATTGAGAGATAATGTGAGTATTATAGCAAGAAGTGATCAGGGTAATGTGGTGAACATTTTAGACCAAACAATTTGAAGAATAGTGATAGTTGAGGTTTGAGCATAATTCTGATTCTTGATCGTGTTTTAGGTTAGAGGTTGATTCAATGAATTCTGAGGCTAAGGTTAGATTCAGTGTTCAATTTAGAGTGATTTAGTGTTTTAGATCTTGAATTTTGATGGAGATTTGGTGAGATGCAAATGTGATGAAGATGAGCATGAGAGCTCTGTTTCAATGGCGTTTCTCCCTCCATTTTTGGTTCAAATGAAGAAGATGATTAGAATACTGTTGGATTGGCATGAAGACTTTGACTGAGCAAGGTATTCCACAGCCAGGATTGATTTGGATTCATGAGAGAGTCTGAGTAAGTGAAACGATGCGTTTCACTTACTAGGTCGTTTTGGGCTTAAGTTCAAATTGTTATCCCCATCCCCCTGATGGCCCAATTGTCATAATGAACTGATCTTCGTTACTACCTGCACCGTGGTTTTGTTATTTTATTTTGATTTTCTTTAATTTTTTCATTTTATTCATGATTCTTGATAAAATCATATAAAATTGAAAAATGATCCAATTAACACCATTCTTTTTGCATTAGATTCATGATTGAGTCTAGTATTTTTTAGATAAAAAATATTTTTATTTCATGCATTTTCTGGTTTTATGGGAATTTTCATATTTTAATTGATATTAAAATAGTCATGCTTGATGTTTGATTTTGTGGAATTTTGTGTGATTAATTGGTGATGATTCCTGAGCTAATTTTTTGTGTGTGATTAGTTTAGACATGTATGCTCCCATAGAAGTTTTCTCACATTTTTGTGATGAAAGTAGGTGTGTTTTCTAGATTGAGCTTTAGGTGCTTCCTTTTAGGGTTTAGGTTTAGTACCTTGTAGTGTAGAGTTTATTTCTAGGTCTTATTTGATGATTTGATCTCTGGAATTAATATGGTAGAGTCATGATTGACCTAGGTTCCCATAGTTATTTTTGTAGGATTTTACAATTGGTTTTAGTATTTTAGTTAGGATTAACTTTAGTACTAGGTTTTAGGTGATCCTAACTTACTAACTCAAATAGATTAACTTCTTTAGTTCCCTTAGATTAGGGTTTTGCTTTGTTTGCCTTTGGTTGAGATTGAAGACAAGTTGAAGACAAGGTGAGGATACTTGAAGTTGCTTGAAGTTGCTTGGAGCTTGGAGTTGCTTGTGCCTGAAGGTGTCTGATGAAGATTTAGGAGGTAGGAGACATAGGGAGAGCCTTATAATTAGAATGACTTCTTTCACAAATATGGAAAGCATCTTGTGTTTCCCTTCCTCCCAATGACTAAAAGTCCTTCTAAGATATTCACATCCCTCCTTTGGAGGGATGAGTGGCTTTATCTGGGAAGTAGAACTTTGAGGGAACGAGTCTCTCATAATGATGAACCCTTACAGGCTTCCTTTGGTTGTCAATAAGTTGTTTATCATTTCCACTCATTTTGTTAAATCAATTGTCTTCTGGTTTGAGTATATTGAAAGATGTTGGACTTGAGTTTGAAGATGAGGACTTCATTGAAGAGTGTGGAAGAGGATGATTCCTTGAGCATTGCCATTGCAGCTGAAGCTTGAAGAGCAAGAAGAACAAGTTGATACTTGTGAAGAAGATCCAATTGAGATTGAGTGAAGAGCTGAGGCTTGAGGAATAAGGGATAAGGTGACACTTACATTGATGCATTGAGAGCCTGAAGGAATCAAGTTGATACTTGCAGTTAGGAGTGAAGCCTAAGGGTGGAATTGACTGAGGAGATGAAGCTTGAAGAAGAGAGAACAAGTTGATACTTATGTTTGATGGGTTGAAACCTTGGAGAAGCAAGTTGATGCTTGTCATGGAGGATGATAGCCTTGAAGGGTGATTGAAGTCCGAAGACTGGACTGCAGTTTGAGGAGAGCATTATTGTGGAAGCTGTTGATTTGTTTCTTTTCTTGCCTGTTTTCTTTTCTGTATTGATGTGCCTTGTTTGACTTGCTTGATGCATTAGAATAAGTCCATATCTAGACTGATGTAAGCTAGGAGCATGATTGCACTAGAGGTTGAGTTGCTCCCTCTGCTTGTATTTTACTGTATGGCTTTGCTTGCGGGTATTCGGTAGAGCCCAGCTCCCTTGCCCATGTGGTTTGTGTGTGCTTGATAGCATGTTACTTCTTCTGTATGATTACAGTCACTTATATCTTGCTTGATAGCATGTCATTTTATTTCCTGTATGATTTCAGTTATCCATGTCTGGCTTGAGGTTGAGATGAGCTTGTGGAGGCTGATACCCCACACACATTTCCTCCCTCACTTGCATTGCATGCATTTTACAGTCGTTTACTGTTTACTGTTTAAGCTGATGCTTTATCTGTTTCTGTTTTTCATTGACATGATCCCTTAGGAATCTCACTTCCTTTGATAAGGAAGTGATGATTAGAACTTTAGATTGAAACCTATGCATGATAACTTCTAGGAGATCCCTGTTTCAAACCTCAACCATAGGATGAATCCTTGGCATGACAACATTAGGACTTGATAGTCTCCCCTTTAGTTGAGCCTGTTCTCTTCTCATCTCAAAACAGCTTAAAATACAGTAATCATGAATGATTTCTTTCGTACGTTACGAGCCTTAAGCTATCTGAGAAAGGATTGTTGGAGAGTTTCTTTTCAACAATCTGGATGTTTAGTATGGCACCCTTTGGGTGACAGGCGACACATTCACTCTCAGGTCATAGTCTTTAGTGCGATTGAAACTGCAAACACAATAAAAAACAGTTCTTTCGTAAAAGACAGAAAACAAACTTCAAACCTTTTTGCCCTGTGGGCCCATAAGTCAAAGGAAAACTTTTCTGAAGAAGAGAGTGTTGTTAACCCCCAGTTCTACCGCAAACAGGCTTTGTCCCTAACTGCTGGAACTGTTTGTTAACCCTACTCGATAAAACAGATGAATCTGAATCCCCGTAAGCCGTATTATCCCGAACTACGTAAGCTCTGATCTCTCATACCTGTTGAGAGTACGTAGGCACAATACTGACGTATTGGCGAGCCACCTTCCCCGTAACCCGTAGTTAGTCGAACTACGTTGACTCTGATTTCTCATTCTCTGATGAGAATACGTAGGCATAAAGTGCGACGCTTTGCCGAGTCATTTTCTTTTCTTTTTTAAGCCAACCTTGATAGGTAGATAGATAAACCAACTCGTCCAGTAAACACAACAAGCGTGGATCCCATCAAGTACGATGGACGTGAGGGGTGCTAATACCTTCCCCTTGCGTAACCGACTCCCGAACCCAGACAATGGTTGCGATGACCTTGTCTTATACCTTTTTGTCAGGTTTTTCCGATCGTTTCCTTTCCCGTTCTGAGGGATAAATAACGAAAGGTGGCGACTCTTCTGTTTTGCCGACACCTTATTTTCGCGGAAGCGACAATACACCCGGGGGGGGTGAGGCCCCGAGGCCAAGAAAATCGAAGAACTCCCCTCTTCGGACGACGACAGCAGACTCCAGATCGCGCTGTGTGTCAGCCGCCCCGAGGACTGGTTCGCAGATAGAGAGTTCCGCCTCCCTGATGACCCCGACCTACCCAGCGAGCCAGTCCGGCCAACCAGCCAGTGGGAATACTTCGCCAGAGCCATGGTCATCTTGGGTGGCGCCACAAGGAGCATGTCCATAGGATCAGTGAAAAGAAATTTCGACGAGCTTATCACGAGCAACTCCGGAAAAATGAGCATGCTTGAAAGATTCTGCGGTCGATCCAATCCGATCACATACTACCTCGAGGAACTCCCTGGGGGATCCCCCAACTCCAACATTCCCCTGCTCATACGGGCGCGGATGGCGAACTTCGACGTCAGGCGCATCCTCGTCGACGGAGGCAGCTCAGTGGACATCATGTACACACACCTGTTCACTACCCTCCAACTCGACGAATCCAACCTTTCCCCCTACGTAGGCTCCGACCTTCAGGGGTTCAACGGGACGATGACGAGACCTTGGTGGTGTCGCGGTGAAAATCGGATACCAAACTATTGATTAGTTTGAATCTTTAATTCATTTTGCAACCGAACTTTGATTTGTCCAAAGGAAGGGATAAAGATCGAAATTCCCACAATGCAATGCAAATGCAAGCTAGATTGTTTAGGTTCGGGGGTTGGTTAAACTTAGGGAAGGTACTAGCATCCTAAGTTTCTGTAGTACTCTACAGGAACCTCTTATTTTATGTTTGTTTACTGCTAAGTGTTATCTGCTTAAGGTTAAAGACCTAGGGGTTTATTTCTAAGTATACTCGATAAGATGTCGCATCTTATGCCTACATATCCTTACGGGAGTGGAATCAGAGTATGTTGTAGTTCACCCTAAAGGGTTAAAGGAGCTCTTTGACTGTGGTCAAAGTTCCTACGGGTTTAGGGTAGTTGATTGATTGGGTTTAGGAGAAGAGACGAGTCTTCATATTAAGGGAGAGATAACCACCACAAATGTAAGAGGGGTTGTAGGAAATGGTCTTTGCATCGTCTTAAGAAAAGGTCTTACATACTCGGATGGTCGCCAAGTATGCCTTTGTCGTTCTTAAGGCAAAGTCCCTACATGTTTGATTGTATTGTTGTGGGGGTGGAGATTATATCTCACTTAAGATGATTAACATCTATTCTCTAAATGTGTTTGTAAAGTTGTATTGTTTTGATTGTTTGTTTCTATGTTGTAAAGATTAAAGATAAGGTCCTTCCTATGGGGTAGGTCCTAAACTTAAGCGATCAACTTGAATGGGATCAATGATCGAAGGGATTATGATGCAAATGATGTGCAACTACACACAATGTTGAATTATGTGTAGGTTTTTCCTTTGGACGGATGCAATGGGATGCAACAGGATATAATGACTTGCAGTAAAGATAAAATTGCAGAAAGTAAATACGGAGATATAAACCATACACGAACGCATGAAAGCGCTAGGTGAGTGTGTGCATTGTGAATAAGATAAAAGCAGATAAAGGTAAATAATATATACGCATGAAAGCGCTAAGTGTAGGTGCATGTGGTGTGAAGTGGGTGTGCATGATTGATTTTTATATTTTACGATGTTGATTAGTTTTAGATCGATGGATTGATTTATAAGCAAATTGTTTTGAAGGGTAAGATTGATTTATAAGATAAAAGTTACAATGATTTAATTTGATTATAAAAAAAATATCTTATGGGTTTCATTTTTATTCTTAAGAGATTAATATATATTAAAAAATTTTATTATTAAAAAGTTTCAGATGGTAAATTAAGTTGATTTTAATTAGTTTTGACACAAGTGGTTCTTTTTAATCATTATGAAAGGTTATTATTATATAAAATTATTTTAGTTATTGATAAAATTAAATTATTTAGAAAAGGTTCTTTTAAAATTATAATAGAATAAAATATTTATTAAACAAATTGGTTATTAAAGAGAAATTTATTTATTTTAATAAAAGGTCATATTTTTACTTCATTATAAAAAGTTATTAAATTGATTAAATAAAAAAAAATGAAATGATAGTTTGTTTAAAATAAATTGAATAAAGAAATGAGAGTGGAATTTAAATAAAACAGGTTTTTGTTAGTTTGTTTTAGCTAAGAAGAGGTTGATTAAGGTGTTAATTATTAATTAATTAAATAGAAGGTTAAGTTAATTATATTAACTGGATTAATGAAGTTAATTAGGAGTTTTAACGGGTTAATCAGGTGATTAGGGGGGGTAAATAGGTTAATCAGGTGATTGTGTGCGTGTTGGATTGTGAGGATATACGGGTACGCAGGTATGGACCACCCGATCCGATCTGTTGGAGATCTGAGGGTGAGGTGTGGGAGAGTGCACCGTGTGTCTGTGTATATGCAGTATATGATCATTACAATAGACAAAAGCACAAAACGAAAATTGGAACCCTAACCCTTTCCCCCAAATCCCTCGATCGGCCGCGCCGTTCTTCTTCTACTCTCCTCGCTTCGTCTTCCCTTTCTCCGATTCTCCTTCCTTCTTGCTCTCAAGTTTCTCAAACAAACCTAGCAAAATCTCACAGAACAAACATCAAATACGAATTAAAAAGTTAATCGAAGAATCGTTACCCATGATATCGAAGGCTTCGCCGGTGATTCCGCGACGGCGTCTGAAAGAGGAAAGTGGCGGATAGAAGATGGTCTCGCGAAAATGGTGAAGGTCGGCTACGTCGACGGTAGCTTCGTGAAAGATGGGGTTTCGATAGTGACAGAAAGATAAAGAGATAAGTTCCGCTTTTTCTCTCGATTTGCCGTATTGGGGTTTTTCTTTGTGGATTTTGTGATTAATGTTTGTGTGTTAACTGTTATGAGTTCTTCTGTTTCGAATTGGTTTGTGAACTCTGTGTGTTTTTTTATTGGGATTTTTGTGTGTATGAGTTTTGTGTGTCGATCCCCCCCTTTTGTGTACAGATGATCTCTCTGCTTTATAGTACTCCTGGCTTGATTGTGGTTTTGGATTAATTGTAATGTTGAATGCTATTTGGACAGAAAAAATTCTTGTCTGACTTGCTATCTGGGTGATGAAGAACCTTCCGTTCTCGTCCCGACATGTTTACGGCTATTTTGGAAAGAATTTGAATTCTGTCTTGGGCGTGTTTTTGGAAAGTGTTTAATTATTTTGTCTGATTTGTTTGCCAGGTCAGGAGACCCATGAAAGATGTTGTATTTACAGTTGCGGTTTTGTTAGTCTATTTGATTATCACGCAAGCATCAACATTACTTCCACTTCCCAAGTCATTAAATATACCAGCACATATCGCCTCAACAACTATCTTCACTCCTTCATCCCTACTCAAGCTTCCTTTGTATTTAGACTCGAATACGGACATTGCAGCTAGTGAGCCAGATCCCATTGTAGCAAATGGAAGGGTGTCAGTTGACCCGTGTGGATAGATAGTGTGTAAATGTGGTCCAGTGATGCCAACCCCGCCAAGAACTAATGCAGCCGAGACATGACCTTGGTAATCGAGAAGGTGTCTCTTGAGGAGAGTTAGCGTAGTAACAAATCTTGATTCTCTACCAGTATGATGGCGATGTAGTTGCAACTGTGAGCTAACCAAGTCTTTTACTGCCTCTGTTCTGTGGATTTTCTAAATATCTTGGTTTGTTGCAGGTCAATGCTTATGGAAGGTTTGCGTACGGAGCTTCACCAGTTGACGTACCATTCACGAGGTTGAGACTTTCTCCTCGTCTTTCCTTGCTTTGGCCGTATGGCTTCATGATGTTCATATGCTATAGCTATTAACTTTCTGATACCTGAAACAAAATGGACTGCCAATCTGCAGGGGCTGATTGGAGGGATTTGCGTATGGTTATGAGATTGGAGCTGTAGGAGTCTGCACATGTGAAACTGGTTGCGACAGTCCTTGAGCCTGAGGTTGTGCTTGAGGCTGCGACCGGGGATGTTGATATTGGAACAACAGACTGTCGGTGAAGGTAATACTGCTGATACTGCTGTTGGTATTGCTCTGCTGTTGTGAAAAAGTCTTAAACCAATGTCATGTGCTTTGCAGGTTATTCAAGAGCTGAGGTTGCCGGTGTCATGCTTCGGAAGTTCGAGAAGTTGGAAAGGCGTACAGGATGATCATCAGAGTCATCGTTAGCATGGCCACTAGATGATAGTAGGTTGGTCTATGGAAGTGAATCAAAGGAGTTTGAATTGCATATTTTGTCAGAAACGACTGGTTTTCATTGACACCCTTTGGCAAAAATGCTCAGACAATGTCATATCAGCAATTGAAGAAATTTCCTCAACTGGCAGTGCATTCAAACTTGGAATACAGATCCTTCTTGCAGAACCTGAATGATTGGTCCATCCTTGGTGGCGCCAGAGTTAACTCTGTTGTCAATATTGTAACCTCGGTATGCTATTTCTTTGATGTTTACTCTTGCATCGAGTTTTCTCTCGCCGTCAACGGCTTTTTTTCAAAACAAATTAAGAGTCTCTGACATAGTTTTAATACCCTTGTAGCTCGCGTATACGACGGTCGTCGCTCCAACTGTCTTCGAAGTAAATAAAATTGTGCAACAGTTGTAGGAGTTCGCGGGGTTCTCGGTACCGGCTCCGAAGAGTTATAGAGGCTGCCACCGATCCAGCTTTCCTGTGTTGAATTTCTTCTTTGATGGTGCGTAGAATGATCGTCGTAGCTCTAGTATCAAGGTCTGATGTTGGCTCATCCAAAAGATGACAAAAAGGTTAGCAGCCAATTTCAACAGCAGTAGTGGGTCTCTTCCTCCGTTCTGCTGATAAACCCCTTATTCCCAGAAGTCCTTAATGGATGCAGCTCCCTCAACAAACACCTTCCGTGTTTCCTCTTTGACTTGCAAGTGTTTATTATTGGATTTGTTGATAACTTGTAGTCATCTATAATTGAATGGAAATTTGTATAAACGACAAATCCTTGGCTTATGTACCTATTCCTCTTCTTATTATCATTTCTTAGCTTGTAACACTTTCTCTTAAACGATGTTACATCATTAGTTTGCTTCATGTTCAATTTGTAAAAATGGCGTTTCGACAGCATATGAATCCATCCTTGCCTGTAGGTGGTGAATGATATCTTAAATATTTGCAATGGTGAATGATACTCCTGAAGCTTGAGGCTTGGTATCGTAAAAGAGCACGCCAGGGGCCTCATAGCGTACTTTCCATGGCGAAATGGAAATCGATCCTTGTAAGACAACACGTCTTAACCTTGCAATTTGGATCATAATTGGAAGCAACGAATTGATTTGACTTTGAGATACCCTCCATGTTTTAAATTTTGATACGCAGGCATGAGTCTCGAGCTTGAACTTGTATGATAATGGATTGAAACCAAGTTGCATTTTTGTGGAAGCACACGAGTTCGGAATTCCAACATAACTTATGGTTTATATAAGTCAATGAGTTAAACTGATATATTAATCAAACCTCATTCATGATTCTCATTAATACCTGCCATATTAAATTATCAACGAACCATAACTCTTTCTCATAAATGACGGCTCAACCCCTGGACGATGATGCAACTTGATATGCAAACTACGTCTTGAAAGACCTTGAAGACGAAGCTTATAACCTGCGACGCTACTCCCCATGAACCACAGCAAGACTTCCAACGTTTATGCCTTGAAGTACTAGATTTTAGGGATCTATATTTGACAATATTGCGCCTGCGCGAACTGGTTAGCCGTAATAAACATACATATAAAGGTAAAATAAAACAAACAAGAAAGAAAAAGGTAAAGACGAGATCTTATGGTCAAAAATTAGGGTGCAACAGATGCCCCTATTTAAGTTACTCCTGTTCGGAGATATGGAGATTGAAATCTTCGTCTCGACGAGATAGGAGGGACTTAAATACAAACATTGCGCGAATTTTTGGCCTTAAGATATCACCGAATGCATATGATATGTAATGACATGAAAATGCGAGACCGACGGGTTCTGTGAAGAAATGATGTCACAGGGGAGCAACCAGACACGACGCGCGAAAAAAAACAGGCTCAACAAAAGGAGACTCCCTGGGGACAGATTGACAATCACAAAGTGCTTGTAAATATGTTTGTGAAGAATTCGTGAGAAGACCACTTGAAGAACTTGCTGGACATGTTAAATATAATTATCGGCTGGAGAAGTTCATTGCCGAGACTCGTAAATGTACTTGAGAATACTTTTGCCAAAGTGTGTACTTGTAAACATCTGTAAGGAATCTACTGCCGAGATTCTATGTTGAAGTCTGTTGGAGAAATACTTCTGACGAAGTCTTCTGGAAATCTACTGCCGAGATTAACCAGGAACCACCTACTGCCGAGGTCTTCTGGGAATCTACTACCGAGATTAACCAGGAGCTGAAATAGGACTACCTGCTGCCGAGGTCTTCTGGGAATCTACTGCCAAGATTAACCAGGAACTGTGAGATGTTCGAATGATTGTTGTTGAAAAAAAAAAAAATTTCCCGTGCGTCATGATATGGGTGCCATGAGCTGGTCTCAGTCTCTGCCCAGAATGAAGAAAACTCGCGAGAGCGTCTTCACAAAGGGGTTGTAGATGTTGTAGATTGTAAGTTGTAACTGTTGAACTTCCCCTTGCGTCATGGTATGGGAACCATGAGCTGGTCTCAGTCTCTGATGTAGGACTTGTAGATGTAATTTGTAATGTAGTTGTAAATTGTAGATGTAGTTTGTAAAGCTTCACCAGGGATCTTCAAAGGAGTTGTAAACCGGTTGAGTTGTAATGTACGTCTTCTCAAATAAAGAGAGACTATTGTGATAAACTTCTTCGACTTCTTCAGGGAGATGTCACTTGACGAAAGTAAACTTGTGTAATGAACTCACTGGGAAATAAATTCCTGAAGAGTATCTCGTTGTAGTTGTAAGTATGTAAGCTTCTTGAGGTGAACGTTTCTCAAATAAAGAGAAAACATCTGCGAAGTCTTTGATAAACCACTCTGATGGATTTCCGGAGAGATGCCACGAGTTGATAATCTTGATAACCCATTGGGGATGTACAAACTGCCTTGAGGAGACTGTCATTTGTCGTTTTGAATCAAAACGAGTTGCTCAAATAAAGAGATTGCTCAAATAAAGAGGTTACTTGCAAACCAGATGTAGATTGTTGGAAGGACGTCTTGTAATATTGCTGGAGAGATATCCATCTTCAATAATTATCTTCATGAAGACCTTTTCTGGGGAGAACAGTGCAAAATAAATGCACACTTGATCCATGTTCAGGAGTTTGGAGATATCCACCAATGTGATTGTCAGGGACCGAAATTCAATTCAGGAAATAACTGAAAAGAGATTGTCACGTAAGACTCGACCATTGAGGTATGAACTCGAATGGGAATATACTAAAGCAACCGTCTTCCACGAGGATCGAACTTCGTGGGGAAAATAGAAATATTGCGTTTTTTCTGCCTATGGATGACAATTCTATTTGGAAGGAGAAGACACGCCCAACCACTTGTAGATAGACACGACCAAAGCGACAGAATAACAATACACACAAAGATGCACAAATGCAAATGTTATGTTATCTACTTATATGATATGTGTATGCTTATGCTGACAAAACAGACGAAAGCAACGAACGGAGATGGGATAAACATCTGACCAATCTTCAAAGATAGAAGTATCACTGGGGATATATGGAGAACCAGATATAGGATCTTAATCCTGTTTCAGAGCTTCACAAGCCTCTATTAGGGAATATAGATCAATCCATTCGGGGATATAACAACTTAATCTTGCCGGATAACATGGTTGTTGAATACGTCGTAAAAACTTCACGGGTATGAAATAAACATCCGCCTCGCTGGAGAAGATTAACACTGTAGAGATCTACTAGGGTGTACAGTAACAACCACTTCACTAGGGAGATGAAGTTCAAGAAGATCTATTGAGGAGTAAAATACGTCCACTTCACCGAGGAAGGTGAAGTTGGAGAAGATTCACTGAGGATTAAAATAGCATCTACTTCATTGGGGAAGTGAAGTTGAGCAAATCACTAGGTGTTCTTGCATCGAAAAGTTTCATCGAAGAATGGTCATGACCACCAAAAATGAAATTTACTGGGGAAAATAGAAATATTATAAGAACGAGGTAATTCTGGCTTGATGAATTGTGTAGTAGTCGCCATTTTGAACAAAACTTGTTATGCGGGAAAGATAATCTTCGCGTCTCAATTGCCCCAAGTCATATGGATATGAGAAGATGTTATTCCAAGAGGATTTTACAGAAAACAAGGCGTCCCACTGTTTTCAAACTCCTAGAGAGATTCGCTGAATCTCGACATAACGGACCCTGATTGGCGGTATTATGACGAGTCTTCAATCTTGCTCTAAAGGTGAAGTCAAACCTGAGCAGACCACTTGGAAACAAACTTGCCCCAGTTTAGCAGAGTCTTCGAATTCCGATAGGATACACTTGATGATGACGCTTGTATGTAATTTTCTATGATATCAGGCCGAATTAACACGCGTGAAATGTTATTCCTGAAACTTGTTAATGCAACATATGTGTCGGTCTTGAAGTTTTTTGAAAAAGAGATATCACGACCACTTGTGACAAAGTCACTAGTTAGGACATGAATTAATTTATAAGCCAATATAAATAGTTGGGCATAGCTCATAGGAGTCAGGAAACGTTATCTCATTGAGTATGCTTTCGAAGTAAACCTTACCTCAATTAGGAATTTGGAAGGTCATATCAGGGCTTAGTTTAAGTTTTGTAAAACAAAAGGAATAAGGGTCAAAAGCTTATTTGTGCCCACCCAAATTTTTTTGAAATTTTAAGTATTCAATCGAGCTGACTGAAAATTTCCCTGCCCCAGGTTTAAAAATGAAGTTGGAAAGGGTTTGGGAGAAATAAAGCAGATCCTCAATCAAGGTTTGAAGGAGTTAAAAATGGATTAACTTCTTTATGTCTTTGGTGTTTAGGAGGTTTGAAACAATGTCTTTCATCATTAGTAGGTTTTATTCGAAAGCATACATCAAGAGACCTTGCGTTTTACTTCGTCATCCTCCTTCCAATTCTTCATCAAAGTGAAAAAGATTGGGTAAAAGTTGGCATTATAAAATTATGAAAGATATTTTAAGAGTGAAACGAATGGATTTCTTCAAGACAAACACTTATTGCACTACTTTATTCAAAGTAACATGCCCTTACATGCCAATTATGCTTTTAATCAAAGAAATGAAACACATAAGTAAACGAAAGTGAATAGGTGATCAACATAAAAGTGTTCCATTCATGACTGGTCTTTCTCCTTTGAAGGTTAGCACTTCGTCATCAATCATTTCTTGAACTTTCTCTTGAAAAACTTTGCACTCTTCAATCGAATGCCCCAACACACCATCATGAAAATCACAGCTGGTGTTCGGGTTGAACCACGGTGGATGAGACTTCATGATTCTAGTCTTTCTGGGTGTCATCACTGAGTTTCTGGCAAAGTAAGACCATAGCTGGCGGTAAGTCATTGGGATAAGATCAAACCATCGAGTTTCTTCCTTCGGAACGCTTAGAGGTACCTCCTGATTCTGAAACCGTCTTCGAACTTGTCGATTCTGATGTTGATTTGGAGGAGTCAATCTTCGTTTATGAGGTAGTCGCTGCTCGCGCTGAGCAGGCGCTGCATATTGATGTTGAGGTACTGGATCTGGATCTGACGGGATTTGATGGGAGTCCTGAATTGCATCGACGTCAACACTTCCTTCCTCTTGGGAATCATCAACTGAAATCTCTTTGTCAGTTTGGTTATTCAAATTATCTTGAATTCTTCCACTTTTGAGCGCATTCTCGATGTTTACTCCGACTTCTATAATCTTGGGGAAATCCAATGGTACAACTCCTACCATTCTAACATAATAAGAGTTTGGCAGTGTTCTCAGAAACATCTTGTTTAAATCTTTCTCTGGAAGTGGTGGATGAACTTGGGATGCTAACTCTTTCCATCGTTGGGCATATTCCTTGAAAGATTCATCGTCATTCTTACTCATGTCCATCAATTGATCACTGTCTGGAGCCCCGTCCAAATTATAATTGTACTGCTTTATAAAAGCATCAGCTAAATCTTTAAAAGACTGAATACGACTCCTTTGTAGCTTCGTATACCACATCAAGGATGCCCCAGATAAGCTCTCTTGAAAGCAATGAATCATCAACTCGTCGTTATCGATATAAGCAGCTATCTTTCGACAGAACATCGTCAAATGATTCCTTGGACAACTAGTACCCTTGTACACCTCAAAGACAGGCATCTTAAACTTCGGAGGAATAATTACACCTGGAACCAGACATGAGTCACGAGCATTAAAATCATATGTTCAGCTCCTTTTGTCATCTTTAATTGCTCTTTGAAATCCCGAAGTTCTTTCTCCATTACATCCACCTTCATCTTAGTACGAACATTCTGAAGATTAGGTACATTTTGTAGGGGCTGAGAAGCTTGAACAACCAAGTTGTCTTGCACAGGATGAGGTTGAGTAGGAACATCCGCTTGTTGAACATTGTCGTCAGAAGGAAGATCGAATAACGGATTAGTCACAACCCTGAAACCAGTCGTGGAATCCATATCTTTATTCTCTTTACTATCCTTCAATAATACTTCGAGCTTGGTCGAATGGTCAAGATGTCAACTGGAAGACAAAGAGGGAAAACCGGATGAGGACACAGAAGAGAAGAGACACATGCACATGCCAATGCTAAATACAGAATGTTAATGCAAGAATGAGAGGTTTCATGGAACTCAAGTTCTTATAAACATTACAGAGTACCAAAGAAAACCATTTTAATATTTTTATGTATATATTTTTATTTTATCGGATTACAAATAAATATCCTCTTAAGAGTCCTAACATAATAGCTAAATAAAAGCTAAGAAAGCCCTAAGGAAGTCCTTCATCTTGTTTGTTGATTTGTTCCTCCACTTGGATCTCCTTGAAGGTAAGCTCGTCCATGATCAAAGTCTAAAGAGTAGTTTGATAGAGGAAAATAAATCCTCCATCCCTTCTTTTGCTCTTGTTGGAAAATGAGAAATGGATCCCTTGTTTACTTAGATCTTTGATGATGATGAGAGTCTTTTGAACTTCTAATGATCCTCCATGTTAAGGGAAGCCTTCTATTGATCTTCAATGATAAGGAAGTCTCTTGTATTTGTCCTTTGGAGTTTTTTGATTCTTCAATTGATGCCCCTAACTTCCTTAGGTCATCCAAGCTAGGACTCTTAAAAGAATATTTCAAAAATATTTTCTATTTGTAATCTATGTTGGTTTTGTAATGTTTATAAATAAACTAAGAATTCCATGAAACTTAATGATGCTATATGGATGCAACAAACACAAGTATTCACATAAGGACATAAAGGTAAACAAACAAAGGGGCGCCCTAGGTTTGCAACGAGCATGGAGCCAAAGGTATACCCATTCCCAAAGGTTGTGGACTAAAGGTTGTTGGTATCTGCCGAACAAGGTTCTAATGAAGTTCCCAAAGTCATTAGGCCATCTTTCGGATATTATCAACTTCCCAATTACTCGAGGATTAATAATATTCTCAAGAGAACTTCTTTTGAGTGTAGCTTCGCGTAGCACTATTTCGGAGGTACCCCCTCATAGCCTCGCGCTACATCCTAATAAAGGCCAAAGTTGGGTTAAGGTAACTACGGTCCTCAATATCATAGGCTCCAACATCGAATATAGTGCATGTTTTCACGATTAAAGACTCGTTCAACAATACAATTTTCGAGAGGGCCTCAATTGAGCGTGATTTTCAAGTCAGCTTGGTCGGGATTCCACCCCCTATAAGCCTCTTTGAACATATCACTATCCTATCTTAAGTTCACTCAAGTCCGGGTGTAGGACTTTGTCTCACCACTCAAGAGTATCAACCCAAGAATACAAACAAATAAGCAAGTAAACAAATAAGCAAATATAAGCAAATATAAAAAGCAATAAAGGAATAAAACAAGATAGGGAGACCCACTGAGAGGTCCCCAGTGAAGTCGCCATTTCTGTCGCGGTGAAAATCGGATACCAAACTATTGATTAGTTTGAATCTTTAATTCATTTTGCAACCGAACTTTGATTTGTCCAAAGAAAGGGATAAAGATCGAAATTCCCACAATGCAATGCAAATGCAAGCTAGATTGTTTAGGTTCGGGGGTTGGTTAAACTTAGGGAAGGTACTAGCATCCTAAGTTTCTGTAGTACTCTACAGGAACCTCTTATTTTATGTTTGTTTACTGCTAAGTGTTATCTGCTTAAGGTTAAAGACCTAGGGGTTTATTTCTAAGTATACTCGATAAGATGTCGCATCTTATGCCTACATATCCTTACGGGAGTGGAATCAGAGTATGTTGTAGTTCACCCTAAAGGGTTAGAGGAGCTCTTTGACTGTGGTCAAAGTTCCTACGGGTTTAGGGTAGTTGATTGATTAGGTTTAGGAGAAGAGACGAGTCTTCATATTAAGGGAGAGATAACCACCACAAATGTAAGAGGGGTTGTAGGAAATGGTCTTTGCATCGTCTTAAGAAAAGGTCTTACATACTCGGATGGTCGCCAAGTATGCCTTTGTCATTCTTAAGGCAAAGTCCCTACATGTTTGATTGTATTGTTGTGGGGGTGGAGATTATATCTCACTTAAGATGATTAACATCTATTCTCTAAATGTGTTTGTAAAGTTGTATTGTTTTGATTGTTTGTTTCTATGTTGTAAAGATTAAAGACAAGGTCCTTCCTATGGGGAAGGTCCTAAACTTAAGCGATCAACTTGAATGGGATCAAGGATCGAAGGGATTATCATGCAAATGATGTGCAACTACACACAATGTTGAATTATGTGTAGGTTTTTCCTTTGGACGGATGCAATGCGATGCAACAGGATATAATGACTTGCAGTAAAGATAAAATTGCAGAAAGTAAATACGGAGATATAAACCATACACGAACGCATGAAAGCGCTAGGTGAGTGTGTGCATTGTGAATAAGATAAAAGCAGATAAAGGTAAATAATATATACGCATGAAAGCGCTAAGTGTAGGTGCATGTGGTGTGAAGTGGGTGTGCATGATTGATTTTTATATTTTACGATGTTGATTAGTTTTAGATCGATGGATTGATTTATAAGCAAATTGTTTTGAAGGGTAAGATTGATTTATAAGATAAAAGTTACAATGATTTAATTTGATTATAAAAAAAATATCTTATGGGTTTCATTTTTATTCTTAAGAGATTAATATATATTAAAAAATTTTATTATTAAAAAGTTTCAGATGGTAAATTAAGTTGATTTTAATTAGTTTTGACACAAGTGGTTATTTTTAATCATTATGAAAGGTTATTATTATATAAAATTATTTTAGTTATTGATAAAATTAAATTATTTAGAAAAGGTTCTTTTAAAATTATAATAGAATAAAATATTTATTAAACAAATTGGTTATTAAAGAGAAATTTATTTATTTTAATAAAAGGTCATATTTTTACTTCATTGTAAAAAGTTATTAAATTGATTAAATAAAAAAAAATGAAATGATAGTTTGTTTAAAATAAATTGAATAAAGAAATGAGAGTGGAATTTAAATAAAACAGGTTTTTGTTAGTTTGTTTTAGCTAAGAAGAGGTTGATTAAGGTGTTAATTATTAATTAATTAAATAGAAGGTTAAGTTAATTATATTAACTGGATTAATGAAGTTAATTAGGAGTTTTAACGGGTTAATCAGGTGATTAGGGGGGGTAAATAGGTTAATCAGGTGATTGTGTGTGTGTTGGATTGTGAGGATATACGGGGGGTACGCAGGTATGGACCACCCGATCCGATCTGTTGGAGATCTGAGGGTGAGGTGTGGGAGAGTGCACCGTGTGTCTGTGTATATGCAGTATATGATCATTACAATAGACAAAAGCACAAAACGAAAATTGGAACCCTAACCCTTTCCCCCAAATCCCTCGATCGGCCGCGCCGTTCTTCTTCTACTCTCCTCGCTTCGTCTTCCCTTTCTCCGATTCTCCTTCCTTCTTGCTCTCAAGTTTCTCAAACAAACCTAGCAAAATCTCACAGAACAAACATCAAATACGAATTAAAAAGTTAATCGAAGAATCGTTACCCATGATATCGAAGGCTTCGCCGGTGATTCCGCGACGGCGTCTGAAAGAGGAAAGTGGCGGATAGAAGATGGTCTCGCGAAAATGGTGAAGGTCGGCTACGTCGACGGTAGCTTCGTGAAAGATGGGGTTTCGATAGTGACAGAAAGATAAAGAGATAAGTTCCGCTTTTTCTCTCGATTTGCCGTATTGGGGTTTTTCTTTGTGGATTTTGTGATTAATGTTTGTGTGTTAACTGTTATGAGTTCTTCTGTTTCGAATTGGTTTGTGAACTCTGTGTGTTTTTTTATTGGGATTTTTGTGTGTATGAGTTTTGTGTGTCGATCCCCCCCTTTTGTGTACAGATGATCTCTCTGCTTTATAGTACTCCTGGCTTGATTGTGGTTTTGGATTAATTGTAATGTTGAATGCTATTTGGACAGAAAAAATTCTTGTCTGACTTGCTATCTGGGTGATGAAGAACCTTCCGTTCTCGTCCCGACATGTTTACGGCTATTTTGGAAAGAATTTGAATTCTGTCTTGGGCGTGTTTTTGGAAAGTGTTTAATTATTTTGTCTGATTTGTTTGCCAGGTCAGGAGACCCATGAAAGATGTTGTATTTACAGTTGCGGTTTTGTTAGTCTATTTGATTATCACGCAAGCATCAACATTACTTCCACTTCCCAAGTCATTAAATATACCAGCACATATCGCCTCAACAACTATCTTCACTCCTTCATCCCTACTCAAGCTTCCTTTGTATTTAGACTCGAATACGGACATTGCAGCTAGTGAGCCAGATCCCATTGTAGCAAATGGAAGGGTGTCAGTTGACCCGTGTGGATAGATAGTGTGTAAATATGGTCCAGTGATGCCAACCCCGCCAAGAACTAATGCAGCCGAGACATGACCTTGGTAATCGAGAAGGTGTCTCTTGAGGAGAGTTAGCGTAGTAACAACTCTTGATTCTCTACCAGTATGATGGCGATGTAGTTGCAACTGTGAGCTAACCAAGTCTTTTACTGCCTCTGTTCTGTGGATTTTCTAAATATCTTGGTTTGTTGCAGGTCAATGCTTATGGAAGGTTTGCGTACGGAGCTTCACCAGTTGACGTACCATTCACGAGGTTGAGACTTTCTCCTCGTCTTTCCTTGCCTTGGCCGTATGGCTTCATGATGTTCATATGCTATAGCTATTAACTTTCTGATACCTGAAACAAAATGGACTGCCAATCTGCAGGGGCTGATTGGAGGGATTTGCGTATGGTTATGAGATTGGAGCTGTAGGAGTCTGCACATGTGAAACTGGTTGCGACAGTCCTTGAGCCTGAGGTTGTGCTTGAGGCTGCGACCGGGGATGTTGATATTGGAACAACAGACTGTCGGTGAAGGTAATACTGCTGATACTGCTGTTGGTATTGCTCTGCTGTTGTGAAAAAGTCTTAAACCAATGTCATGTGCTTTGCAGGTTATTCAAGAGCTGAGGTTGTCGGTGTCATGCTTCGGAAGTTCGAGAAGTTGGAAAGGCGTACAGGATTATCATCAGAGTCATCGTTAGCATGGCCAATAGATGATAGTAGGTTGGTCTATGGAAGTGAATCAAAGGAGTTTGAATTGCATATTTTGTCAGAAACGACTGGTTTTCATTGACACCCTTTGGCAAAAATGCTCAGACAATGTCATATCAGCAATTGAAGAAATTTCCTCAACTGGCAGTGCATTCAAACTTGGAATACAGATCCTTCTTGCAGAACCTGAATGATTGGTCCATCCTTGGTAGCGCCAGAGTTAACTCTGTTGTCAATATTGTAACCTCGGTATGCTATTTCTTTGATGTTTACTCTTGCATCGAGTTTTCTCTCGCCGTCAACGGCTTTTTTTCAAAACGAATTAAGAGTCTCTGACATAGTTTTAATACCCTTGTAGCTCGCGTATACGACGGTCGTCGCTCCAACTGTCTCCGAAGTAAATAAAATTGTGCAACAGTTGTAGGAGTTCACGGGGTTCTCGGTACCGGCTCCGAAGAGTTATAGAGGCTGCCACCGATCCAGCTTTCCTGTGTTGAATTTCTTCTTTGATGGTGCGTAGAATGATCGCCGTAGCTCTAGTATCAAGGTCTGATGTTGGCTCATCCAAAAGATGACAAAAGGGTTAGCAGCCAATTTCAACAGCAGTAGTGGGTCTCTTCCTCTGTTCTGCTGATAAACCCCTTATTCCCAGAAGTCCTTAATGGATGCAGCTCCCTTAACAAACACCTTCCGTGTTTCCTCTTTGACTTGCAAGTGTTCTTTATTGGATTTGTTGATAACTTGTAGTCATCTATAATTGAATGGAAATTTGTATAAACGACAAATCCTTGGCTTATGTACCTATTCCTCTTCTTATTATCATTTATTAGCTTGTAACACTTTCTCTTAAACGATGTTACATCATTAGTTTGCTTCATGTTCAATTTGTAAAAATGGCGTTTCGACAGCATATGAATCCATCCTTGCCTGTAGGTGGTGAATGATATCTTAAATATTTGCAATGGTGAATGATACTCCTGAAGCTTGAGGCTTGGTATCGTAAAAGAGCACGCCAGGGGCCTCATAGCGTACTTTCCATGGCGAAATGGAAATCGATCCTTGTAAGACAACACGTCTTAACCTTGCAATTTAGATCATAATTGGAAGCAACGAATTGATTTGACTTTGAGATACCCTCCATGTTTTAAATCTTGATACGCAGGCATGAGTCTCGAGCTTGAACTTGTATGATAATGGATTGAAACCAAGTTTCATTTTTGTGGAAGCACACGAGTTCGGAATTCCAACATAACTTATGGTTTATATAAGTCAATGAGTTAAACTGATATATTAATCAAACCTCATTCATGATTCTCATTAATACCTGCCATATTAAATTATCAGCGAACCATAACTCTTTCTCATAAATGACGGCTCAACCCCTGGACGATGATGCAACTTGATATGCGAACTACGTCTTGAAAGACCTTGAAGACGAAGCTTATAACCTGCGACGCTACTCCCCATGAACCACAACAAGACTTCCAACGTCTATGCCTTGAAGTACTAGATTTTAGGGATCTATATTTGACAATATTGCGCCTGCGCGAACTGGTTAGCCGTAATAAACATACATATAAAGGTAAAATAAAACAAACAAGAAAGAAAAAGGTAAAGACGAGATCTTATGGTCAAAAATTAGGGTGCAACAGGTGGTACTTGGAGCTGAAAGTCACTTTCGGAGAAGAGGAAACGACCAAGGAAATCAGCATCCGTTTCTTAGTCATCGAGTGCCCATCCCTCTACAACTGTATCCTGGGCAGAACAACGATAGCAGAACTCACCGCGGTACCTTCCATCGTCCACCTGAAGATGAAGTACTACACGAAACGGGGGTCGTGGTTAACCCTTAAAGGAGACATCGAAGTCGCCCGGAGGTACTTCGAGGCCGTGCTAAAAGGTTTGGACACCATCGCTCCAGCAACCAAGAAGGCGACCCCAATCGTAGCGCCGAAGAGCGAACCAAAGAAGCTGGTCGGATCCGTGGACCTCGACAGCCGCTTCACCGAGGAACACGATCACGAAACAAGGACCAACGAAGCCAATGAGCAACCCGCCCACCCGGCACGCCCCATCCTGGACGGGGAATTCGAGATCATCACCCTCGGAGAAGACAAGAGCAGAACCGTGAAGATCAGCGTCAGACTCCCAGACTTAGCGAAAAGATAGCTGCAAGCCTGCCTCCGCGAGAACGCCGACCTCTTCGCCTGGAGCGCCGCGGAAATGCCCGGACTCGACCCCGAGGTCGCTTGCCACCAGCTGTCCATCAGCCCGACCGCGAAGGCCGTGGTTCAATGTAGGCGTAGACAGTCCCCCGAAAAGTCGGCCGCAACCGAGAACGCTGTAAAAAACCTCCTAGAGGCAAATTTTATTTCGGAAGCCCGGTATTCAACCTGGCTGTCCAATGTTGTACTCGTTAAAAAGAATAATGGAAAATGGCGCATGTGTGTTGATTATACCGATCTCAACCGGGCCTGTCCTAAGGACGCCTACCCCCTCCCCAACATCGACAAACTCGTCGACAACTCTGCGGGCTTCAGGCTCTTATCCTTCATGGACGCATACTCGGGGTACAACCAGAGCACGATAAACAGAGCACGGCCTTCATGACGACGTCGGGCAACTATTACTACAACGTAATGCCCTTCGGCCTAAAGAACGCCGGCGCCACATACCAACGGATGATGAACAATGTCTTTCGGGGCGAAATCGGCGACATGCTCGAAGTATACATGGACGACATGATCATCAAATCCTGCTCAGAAGTCGACCACACGGCCCATCTCAGGAAGGTCTTCGATACCGCGAGGACATGTCGAATGCGCTTCAACCCGGAGAAATGAACCTTCGGTGTCCGTGCAGGAAATTTCCTCGGCTACTACCTGACCGAGCGTGGGATCGAGGCCAATCCGGACAAATGCCACGCTTTTTCGGAAATCACCACACCCACCACAAAGAAGTCCATCCAATCCCTCAACGGCGTGCTCGCCTCACTTTCCCGGTTCATCACCAAATCCGCCCAGCACGCCCTCCCCTTCTTCAAACTACTCAGGAAGGCGACCATGTTCAAATGGACAGAGGAATGCGAGCAAGCCCTCCGCCACCTCAAATGCGTCTTGTCCGAACCACCGGTGCTGACGCGTCCCGTGATGGGCGAAACCCTATACCTATATCTGGCTGTAGCTAACGAAGTCGTCAGCACCGTCCTCATCAAAGAAACTGAGGAGGGTCAAAAACCAATTTACTTCACGAGCAAAGCCCTCCACGGTCCCGAAGTCCGATACCAACTGATCGAGAAAGTCGCCCTAGCCCTCATCACCGCAGCGCGACGGCTCCGACATTACTTTCTCACACACACCATCGTGCTCCGCACCGATCAGCCCATCCGCCAGCTCCCTGGCCGACCCGATATGGCCAGATGCATGCTGAAATGGTCGTTAGAACTATCTGAGTTCGACATCGTCTACGAAGGCCGGAACGCCATCAAAGCTCAAGCCCTGGCCGACTTCGTCGCCGAGATGACCTCTTCACCCGACCCCACCACCGGGAGCCACATCTGGACCATTTTTGTGGACGGCTCCTCCAACTCCACGGGAAGCGGAGCCGATATCATCCTCGACAACGACGAGGGCACCCTCATCGAGGTCTCCCTCACGCTGGCCTTCCCGACGACTAACAACCAAGCCGAGTACGAAGCGTTCCTGGCCGAACTTCGCCTGACATCAGACCTCGGGGCCAGAGACATCCGAATCTACACAGATTCCCAACTAGTCGCTTCGCAAGTACGAGGAGAATATCAAGCGAAAAACGACAACCTCGCCGAGTACCTTACACTTATCACCGAAAAACTGCAAAGTTTCGACTCCGCAGAGATTCAGCACGTCCCGCGCGAGCAGAACACCCGCGCCGATATCCTCTCCAAGTTGGCGAGCACCAAAAAGCGAGGAGGCCACAAGTCGGTCATCCAAGAAGTCTTATCACAACCGAGCACCAAAGCGACCACCGCCCCGCTTGACATCAACGCCATCGGAGATACCGACTGCTGGATGACACCGCTACACACCTACCTCAGCACCGGCCACCTACCAGCCGACTCTAAAGAGGAAAGCACAACTAAGCGACGAGCCTGCTCGTACGTCCTCCTCGAAGGCAAACTATATCGCCGAGGCTTCGCGATCCCACTCCTCAAATGCCTCGATAACTCCCAGAGCGCAGCCGTCCTAGAGGAAATCCACGAGGGCATCAATGCGCAGCACCTCAGAGGACGATCCCTGGCGAGAAAGGCTCTACGAGCAGGCTACTACTGGACCTCGATGCAAACGAACGCGAAGGAACACGTCAAACGATGTGAAAAATGCCAAAGACACGGGGACATGCACCTCGCCCCACCAACCGAACTCAAATCCCTCTCCTCCCCGTGGCCATTCGCCTGGTGGGGGTTGGACATCCTCGGGCCCTTCACCCTGGGGTCCTATCAGAACAAGTACCTCATCATGGGCGTAGACTACTTCACCAAATGGATCGAAGCCGAAGCCCTGGCCAAAATCACGGCCCACAACATACTCCGATTCTATAAACGAAACATCCTCGCAAGATTCGGGGTCCCGCTCACCATCGTCACCGACAACGGCATACAGTTCACGGACAAAAATTTCCGCGACTTCGTCACCAAGCTCGGAACCAAACACCACTTCACCTCGGTCGAGCACCCTCAGACAAACGGCCAGGCAGAATCCGCGAACAGGGTCATCCTCAGGGGACTCAAACAACGACTCGGTGACGCAAAGCGAGCATGGGTCGAGGAGCTCCACAGCGTCCTCTGGGCATACCGCACTACTCCCCACTCAACCACGGGGGAAACCCCATTCCGCCTCACGTATGGAACAGAAGTCGTGATACTGGTCGAGATACGCGAGCCATCCAGACGATCTGAAGCGCCCCTCGACATCGACGACAACGACAACGCCTTACGTGAAGAGCTCGACCTCGTCGAGGAGATTCGCTCAGGAGCAGCCCTCCGGGAAGCCCGGCTGAAACATCAAGTAGCACTTCGCCACGACAACAAAGTCCTCAAACGCGACTTCCAAGTCGGCGACTTAGTTCTGCACAGAAACCAGAAAGACTCACATGAGGGAAAACTGGCTGCGAATTGGGAAGGCCTCTACCGTGTCCACGACAAGACGGAGCACGGGGCCTATTACCTCGAAAACCTGCACGGGGAACAACTAGCTCGACCATGGAACTCCGCGAAACTTAAGCAGTACTACAGTTAAACACTGCCCACGATGACCCATCGTCCCGACCACTGGGGGGGGGGGCGACATGCTACCACCGCACTTCCTCGCGTCTACTAATGACCAGAGAAAAGCAAGCCCTGCCTCTTGTGTGCGCGGGCAGAAGGCCTTGCTCGGCGGGGAACACCTCGACCGAGATTCCCACTGCCGTACCAAAACCGGTAAGACTCCCAGCTCGCGATGGGACGTCCACGCCGCGGGGAGGACTACCCCCGAACCGGTCAGGCAACAACGTCGTCCAAACCGGCCAGTTCCCTTCACCGCCGGTAACACGTTTTGTCGAGCTATTACCCCAGACAGACCCAATGGCATACTAACATGCATATCAAACATATATAACTCAAGCATACAAATACGGGCAGAAATAAAACGAGCATAAACAACATGCAAAAACGAGGCGCACACTTAGACAATTTTCAAAATATATTAATCAAAAGCGGGCACCAGCCCAGTAGTCAACATTACATAAACAAGGGCACGCAGGCCCGACAAAACACGAAATACAAAATATGGCACGTAGGCCGAAATACGCGAGCACGCAGGCCCGAGACCAATCTAATCTCCCTCCTCTCCATCAGCTCCAGCCTCCACGCCAGAGATGACGGTGCCAGCCTCCTCGGCGCTAGGGTCAACCACCCGACCATCAACTATCTCATGAAAGGGGCCGATCCCGTCCTCAACAAAGGAGACCCCGGAGTTCACCACCCTGAGCTGAGCAACGGCGTTGTTGAAGCCTGCGGCAAAACCATCCAGGCAGTCCCCTTCCAGCATGCATATCCTGGCGAGCAGATTAGCCCGGGTAACCAGCAGTCGGTCGTCGTCAGTCTCATCATCATCGGGAAAGATATTGCCCTCGAGCTCCGCCACCCGAGCTTTCGACGCCAGTAGCTCCTCCTCAACAACCTTCAGCTTCTCCTCAACTCCACTGCATCTTTTTTGCTCGAGATCAGCCTTCCCCCGAACCTTCTCCAACTCTCCGGTCAGCTGAGTCACTTTCCCTCGGCTTGCCTCCAAATCCTCGGCCGCCTTATTTAGACGAGACTGCGCGAACGCGAGATCCCCTTGCAGCTTCGACAGTTCCACAGTCGAGCAGCTCTCCTCGCTCAGAACCATCGCCGTACTAAAAGTCCGCATCAACGCGGCCAAATCCTCAGTCAGGACCTGCCTCCTCGTCACACGGTCAGCGCCCAGAATCGCCTTCACCTCCCCCGCCGGAATGCTGGGCGACCTAGCCCCATGGAAGTAGCCGGGATGCTGGTGACAAGGAGCGATGGGGTAACCCTCCTCGGAAGACTCCGTGGATAAATCGACCACGGGCGTATCCTCCTGGACTCTCGCTCGCTTCGGAACCCCTTGGGAAGTAGGCGACTGGATGCCGGTCGGGGACGCCGACGACCCCCTTCCATCTTGCTCTGCAGAAGACTTCCCGACCAACTGAGCCACCCGCGTCTTCGGAGGGGCAGCGGCCCTCGACATGTGCAGCTTCTTCACTCGCTCCTCGACAGAAGCCATGTTCCCTGCACGACAAAAGAAAACTAGTCAGTAAAAAGCTAAGGATATCAGTTCGAAAGGGAACGAGGCAGCCACCACCTAGGTAACGCAGAGCGTCCTCCTCCGAGGCACACTCGAGCAAAGCCTTTGTGTTGATCAGCCTCGCCGTCTCCCGAATGTTTCCGTGACTGTCGAGGATATACTGGCTGTCAGGGGTGACCAGCTTCGACGACGGTAAGTTTCGCACGAAAGAAACTATCTTCATGTAGCTGGCCATATCCTCCTCATCAAGCATCCCCGCCCGCACGATGTACCCACCTGTTCCCCGAGAATAATGGTCCAGGGACCACTCCACGTGCACCCGGGGCAGCATGACGGCCTCGTGACGACCATCCACTATCCTCTCCCCTTACGAATATAACAAGCGGACCCCTTCGTGCGTAATAGGGCTGACCACGAAAAAACGACTCTTGAAATCTCGGACGGAATCCATGTACGTCCTAAAAAGCCTGTCCGGCTGCTTGAATGACACCCAACCATGCCGACCTCCCACCGACTGCCGCTGCAGATGGAAAATATGAAAGAACAGCGGCAGCGTGACGCTGGCCTGGAGGTATTGGCACACAAGCTCGAAGGCCCGAATAAAAGCCAGGGCATTAGGGTGCAGTTGTGACGGGGCCAGCCTCAGCCAATTGAAGAGGCCCAAATGAAAGTCCAAAAAAGGCAACCTGAGCCTAGCCTCTTTGAAGTAAAACTCGTACATCGGAAAGCGCATCCGCCCGTATTTCGAGCAGATCCGATGACCTGGCCGGGGGCGATAGACTTGCCAGTTTTGAGGATCCCCCTCTTCCCGGTCTTCCACGGTGGCGTAGGCCCCTGTCGGATCAGAAGCAAAGCAGGAGGGCGTGGTGAGGGGCTCCTCGGCCACCCAGTCTGCGATCGGAACGACGCGCTCGTCAAAATAGGGAACGTCCGGCTCATTATCCTCGGCCATTGTGCCCAAGATGAGCGTAGTCATTAAAACACCTGAAAAGCAGAAGGTAACGGTGAATTCGATGACAGAGATCAAACTCACCCTTCCACCGCAAGTCAAGTGAAAGGGAGACGAGGACTTCCCGAGCATCGTTCCCGGTGGGTCTGCCCTAACCTACTACCTCCCCGGTTCCGTATGACCCGAACTGCAAACCCACCTCGGAGGCATCCTGTCGCTACTGCAAAAATCGGCGCCGGCTATGACAGAAGAGTCGCCACCGTGCGTTATTTATCCCAATGGAAGGAAAGGAAACGCTCAGAGTAAACCTAACGCAAAACGGGAAAGGAATGGTCATCGCAACCAAATTCCTGGATTCGGGAGTCGATTACGCAAGGGGAAGGTATTAGCACCCCTCACGTCCGCCGTACTCGACGGGATCCACGCTTATTTTCTAGTACGGATTGTTGTTCTATCTACTCTATAGGTCTGGGTTAAAAAGAAAAGAAAATGAATCGGCAAAGTATCGCACTTTATGCCTACGTATTCCCGTCTGGAACGAGAAATCAGAGTCAACGTAGTTCGCCTACCTACGGGAAAGGAGGGGAAGGTTGCTCGCTAGGATATGACATCCTATGCCTACGTACTTTCATACAGCATGAAAGATCAGAGCAAACGTAGTTCGGGCTACGGAAGACACAAGCTTGTCTGACTGGTTTTTTATTACCTTGTGAAAGGCTTTTTCTTGATTAAGAGTCCAAGCGGACAAAAATGACACTTTGATGTTTGTTTTGAATCTTTTACGAAAGAAGTGTTTTTTAGTTTGTGTGCAATCTCTGATGTACTAGAGACTATGATTTGAGAGTGACTACGTCGCATGTCACCCAAAGGGTGCCACACTAAGCAGCCAGACTACTGGAAAAAAGCTCTCCAGCAACCCTTTCTCAAATAACTTAAGGCTCGTAACGTACGACATCGATTAACCTTATTACTGTATTTTTGAGTTGTTTTAAGATGAGAAGAGAAAGAAGCTCTAAAAAACCTAGGGTTGAAAAGGGAATAAAAACTAACCTAATGTTGTCATGCATGGATAAGAATCCTAATGTCTGTCATAATTCCCTCCTGCACAGAGGAAATCAGAGATCCTAGGGGATAAACGGAAAAGAAAGCAAGCAAAATACAGTAAAATGCATGCAATGCAGCAATACAAGCGAGGCAATGGAGTCCCACTCAACCTCGAACCTGGGAAAACAACAGGAAAAGTGAATCAACATTCACTTCAAACCTAGGGGGCAAGCTACACAAGCCAACAAAAAATACAGAAAACAAAACCCAAAGCAGAGGAGGCAGCCCAAACAGCAACACCAAACTCCTACAGCAGACAGCAGCTCTGACAGCAACAGATGATTAAACATCAAAAAGTTGACAGCAACAACCTTCATCTTCATGAATAGCCTCAGCAAACAAACTTCAACAAGCCTCAAACTTCAACAAGCAACCAGCTTAAACCAGCAAACTTCAACCAGTAGACAGCTTCAACAAGCAGCAAAACCCTAGCTCCAACAAGCAGCCAGCTTCAGCAAGCAGCAAAACCCTAGCTCCAACAAGCAGTTAGCTTTAGCAAGCAGCAAAACCCTAGCTTCAACAAGCAACCAACTTCAGCAAGCAACAAAACCCTAGCTTCAACAAGTAACCAGCTTCAACAAGCCCACTCCTAGCTTCAACAAGCTCCTAAACTTTCTCTTTACCAGGCTCCAACAAGCACCTCCAATGGAGAACCATTCAATAAGATCAAGTTGAAATGTTAAGAAGCTCAATGACAACCAAGTGAAGTCACTGAGAACTTAACATTATGAGAGATTGGCATCCTCAAAGTTCTACTCTTAAAGCATGCCACTCATCCCTCCAAAGGATAGATGTGACTTCTTTAAGAGGATTTTATGTCATTGGATTGAATGGAGATGAACAATATACTCCATGTTTGAAGAAACAAGCAAAACTAATCTAATGCTCTTCCTGAAACCCTAGTTTTCCTAAACTCCTGACAAGCCTCCACAAGATGAGAAAATCTTCAACTCCAAGCTCCTTCAATCTCTCCAAAGCACCTTCAATTGGTCTCCAACTTCATCCAAGCTCAAAAGCAACACCACCCTAATCTAAGGGGAACTATTGAATCAAACTAGGCAAGTTAGTTCATCAGAAACACCTAGAAGTTAGTCTCAAAACTAATTCTACTTAAAATACCAAAAGGGATTTTAAAATCCTACAAAAATTACTAAGGGTTTCTAAACCTCTTAAGAATCACTCCATATAAAAATCAGGGGGTTAACCATTCATTTGGACCTAAAACTATGCCCTAAACCTAAGGGTATCATCCTAAAACCCTAATTCTACAACAACTAAAGTTCAATGTTCAAACTAGCAAAAATTTCTCTCACAAAAATATGAGAAAATTACTATGGGGACATGCATATCTAAGCTATCTATCCCAAAAAGAATAAACTCAAAATCATACACCAATCATCCACAATAAAATCAACAAAATCATGTATCAACCATATTGAAAATAAAACCAATTAAAATGCCAAAAATGCAATAAAAAAATAAAATGCATGAATTAATGAAATATTAATCCTATAAAATTCTAGACTCTTTAATGAATCAGGGAAAAAAAATCTAGATTAAAAAGACTAATTTTCCTAATTATGGTGAATTATTTCCTAAACTATATGAAAATATAAAAATAAAAGAAAAACAATGAAAAATAATAAAAGCGCGTGCCAGATAGCAATAAAATCCAGTTAAAATCCAAACCTGGGCCCAAGAGGGGGTGTTGGTAGCAAGCGAGTACTAAGCCCATCCAACTCAGAAAATAAATGGAAAATAGTATGGAAATTGGGAAACTTGTGTGTCAAATAGCAACTAATTCACGTTATAAATCCAACTTGGGCCTGAATGGAGGTATGAAAAGCAAGCAAGTCACTAAGCCCACCCAAAATCAATTAATGAAACGCAGAGTTTTGAGGGAAACTCAAAACTCTCTTCAGAATTCGTCATGCAATCGTGGCCATTGGATTTGGTTTGAGTCAAGGGTCAAAGCATCATCTGAGGGCCCTCAGTCATCTTCTCCAAAACATTCAAACTTGGGAGGGAAAGCTCAGACGGTGGCCTGAGCTTTGCGCCACCGTCTTCTCCGGCGTGGCACATCTAAAAATGCATCAATCAGGCCAACTGAATACCCTATCTCACTTGAAATTCCATCCTGAGTCCAAAAATGACCTCCATTTTCATTGATTCTAACCCTAAAGCCAAACCCGATCCAAGTTGCAGAGATTCATCCAATTCTTGATCACCACTAAACTTAAAATTAAAGCTCCTAAACTCATCTACACACATCAGGCTTCAATTCTATCTATTCAAACATGCTTGAAACCTCAAGAATCATGAGATATTCCTCTCAACAGAATTCTGATCACAACCTAAAGTATCTCTAATCATCCCAAATTTGTGCCTAAATCCAACCTAGCAACGTCTATAACTTAAACACATATCAAATGCTAATCAATTTCTCCTAATCTAAGCTAAAAAATGAAAGTTACAAACCTGGAAAAACTGGATGAACAGAAGGTGCAAATGCTCGATTCAAGCTCCAATCTTTTGCAGAATCACTCAAGAACCACTTCCCAAGCTTTTCCAATCACCAATTTGCCTTGAATCCCCTTCAATCTCCAAAACCGATTCTGAGATGCAGTTGAGAAAATTCAGTTGCTCTCTCTGATTCCTTGCTCAATCCTTGCCAAAAAACTATCTGAATCAGTTGCATACAATATATAGAGTGTGATGGAAACCTCTAGAACTTTCTGTAACAACCACAATGAGATTTTGAATTTCTCATATCCCTTGAAAATCTCATATGTGGAAATCATGCCTTGCTCTGTTCTACCTCTCACACTCACTTGAATTTCTCTCCTCCTGACATTTTGAATTGAAAGGGAATGATATCTTCCTTGTTTTTGATCCAAAGGTATGTAACTCAAATGTTGCTTCCATCTTAAGTAACAAAAGGGAACCATGTGAAATTGACCTCAAATCCAAAAAGTAATATTGCCATCCTTTCCAAAATATGTTTTCTGATCAATTTGGTATATAACATTGCTTGGTTTGGCCATAAATCAAGAATTCCACAATTTTGGCCTTTTAATCACTTTAATTTCTTCATTTCAAAGCCATTTCAAACCAACTTCTCCTATGAGCCAATTCAACGCCTCCTTGATGCATGGTCAAGGTTAAAACCCTATTTTGAGAAACTTTCTAGTTGAACAATTTTCCGTTTGAAGCTTGCAAGTTGGAGATTTTGGCCCATGCTTGAAAATGACCTATAATCACCAATACCCAAAATACCATTGGCTTGCAAAGATCATAACTTAAGTTCTATAAATCCCCTTGAGGACTTCTAGTACTCTATGGAAATATAAGATCAAGATCTACAACTCTCATTTTCACCAAGAATCCATTTGAAAGCTCCTTGAAAGGCAAAAGTTGCTTGGAAGTCAAGTGACTTTCACAGATAAATTTCAGTGTCCTCTGATGACCTGTAGTTTGCAAGAACCATAACTTGAGTTCTATAAATCCCCTTGAGGACTCCTAGTACTCAAATTAAAGGTATTGAGATTCTCTACAAGTTTCATTTTGGCCAAAGATCCATTTGAAACTTGTATTTTGACTTATGTGGCTTTGAAGTTAGGCACTAAACAGGGGATTTTACACTGAAACCCTAATTTAGCAACTCCCCACATTCTTGATCCTTCTTTGCTTAATCTTGGCACAACACCACACATGTATCAACATACTAATCCATGAATCCCATGACCTCAAAGTAGGCTTTGATGCTCTTCAATTACTCAATTGGCCTAGGGTTGACCCAGATGGAACCCTAGTTGACTGCACCTCAACTGTGGCTCTCATACTTGAATCAATTACTTGTCTCAGCTTTAATATGGCCCTCTAGGCATCCCATGAGATCTATACACACCTCAAATTCACATTCCATGTTTCACATCCCACTGATGATTCTCAATATTCCTCAAGATAGGAGCAAAACCCCACATGTGGGCACTCAAACTTCTCAAGACTTCAAATCACTTCTTGATGGCCTGGATGACTTCTCAATATTGGATAACACCTCTTGCTAGGCTCTTCTCTTGATAGACACCCTTGATCCCTTATTGGGGGCATGCTATGCCATGATATGCCAATGATTGAACTATGTACATGATGTAACTATGCAGATGAACTGCAATGAAACATAACTCAGGCAAGAAAAGGTTGAGCAAATTTTGGGGTGCAACAGCTGCCCCTATTCAAACGGCTTGGACCCAACTGGGTGAAGAGCGAACGACCTTCAAGAAATCGAGGTACGAGACGCTTGAATACCAAGGAACCCGGAAATTTGCCAACCGCAGAAATAAACTGCGTAACTGCTTGAGGAGCAACATCCCCTATCTGAATCCGGTTGTTACGGCAACAACTGATCCAACGTCTGATAATAACTCTGATTTCAACTTCAACCACCTATGTAACACCACAGGTACTGAACAAATTTTGCAAAAACAACTTCGTCCACAGCTGGACTAACCTCGTCAACACAAGAAGAGAAACAAATTCGTCAACACGAATAGAGATTCTATCATCACAGGAGTAACCTTGTCCACATCTGGACCCAAATTTCGTCAAATCACGAATAAACACAAATCTGTCCACGTTAGGACTCACATTTCGTCAACCCGAAGAAATCTCAACAACACGGGAATAGAACTTTGTCCATGTTAGGACTCTTGTTTCGCCAACACGAAGAAATCTCAACAGCACTTGTCCACGTTAGGACTCCACATGCCGTCAACACGGAGAGATCCCATCAGAAACTTGTCCACGTTAGGACTCCACATTCCGTCAACATGGGGAAATCTTATCATCATAGGAATAAAACTTTGTCCACGTTAGGGCACCACATTCCGTCAACATAGAGAAATCCCGGTGACTTCGCTGGGGATGAGTTGTCTGCATCTCGTCAACACGAGGGGATCCTATCAACATAGGAATCAATTGTCCACGTCAGGAATAAGTTGTCCACGTTAGGAATAAACTGTCCACGTTAGGAATAGATTGTCCACGTTAGGAATAAATTGTCCATGTCAGGAATCGCATCTCATCAACACGAGGGAAGGTAACTTGATTTGTCCACGTCAGGACTCACATCTCGTCAGCACGAGAAAGTCCTATCAACATAGGAGTAAATTGTCCACGTCAGGACACCGTTTCGTCAACCCGAAGAAAGATAAATTTGTCCACGTCAGGACTCGCGCATATGGTCAACACGAGGAACTATAAATTTGTCCACGTCAGGACGCACATTTCGCCAATACGAAGAAAGATATCTGCTGGGGATAAATGGTCCATGTCAGGACACCATTTTGTCAACACGAAGAGTAATCAATTTGTCCACGTCAGGACTCCCCATTCCATCAACACGGAGAACTCAAATCTGTCCACGTTAGGACTAGCACATCTCGTCAACACGAGGAAATAAATCTGTCCATGTTAGGACTAGCACTTCGCCAACACGAAGAAATCCCGTCAATACAGGAATAAATTGTCCACGTCAGGACTCATATCTCGTCAACACGAGGAACTCCTATCAACATAAGCAATAAAATTTCGGCGATTTCCGGGGAAATACTGCTGTCAATCAGTAGGAAAATACATCCGTTTATCCATACGGGAAGATACTCTGTACAGTTTCTCTGCTTATTTCTGCAGTAGCTAACTCCATTGGTCCCGACCCACAAACCTTTTAGTACTACCGTGACAGCGACTTTGAGGCGAACTCTACTAGGAATATTTGGAAACCAAACCGCCTGACGCCTGTTCCGATAACCGGCGGCAGCTTCTGAAATTTTGATTCATGAAACCCTTTGATGCTGACATAACAGCAAATTTGAAGAAAATAATCCGCTGGCCGGATAAGAGAAACTACAACAAGCAACTCTGGTGAGGAGAACAGGAGAAATTTAAACAAATAACTCTGCTCGGGGACAAAGAGAAACTTAACCAAGTAACTCTGTGGGGAAAATAGTAAGATGAACCGTATCATCACACGTCTCGCGGCGAGACCTCGAATACCTAGTAATAGATCTGAGCTAGAACTCCATACTCCTGCTGAGCAAAGCACACCTGAAAGCAAAAAGGTTAACCAACCTGATTTACGTTTCAAAATGCGTATGTTTGAAAATGGCGTAATGCTCCATGCAACATGGAAATGCTACGCGTTTGGGTGGATGCGATATATGCAAATGCAAATGCAGGATTAAGCTGCCGGGAAACTCTGGTAGTGTTTCCTCAACAACATGAATGTTGAGGATAAAGCCAACTCCGCTAGGGAGAACAAGTATCACAAAATATTCCGGCGAAATAAACGCCAGAAATACAACCAACTCTGCCGGGGAGAGATTAAACGTCAATTTCCACTGGGAGGAAAGAGCAAACACCCTGCTGGTGAACAAACTTAGCTGGGAAAGAAGCGACACTTCTGGGCATGGCACACTGTCTGGGCACAGTTTACACATTCAGAGTTACGGCTCTGTTGAGGATCAACATCTTGTCAACGGAATGACGACCTGTGGGGAGAAGGGAGACCGTCCTCCGGGTATAATCCTTCTGAACCAACAACTTGGTTAACTATTGCAGGAACCCCCCATGTTGGAGATTGCACGTGCACATCTTCGATTCGCTGAGGAGCGCAACCTCTGCAGGGACATTGATTTTGACTTGCTGGTGCTGATCCTATGGACAACTTCCATGAGGACACTCTCCTGGGGAAGATAATTCCCTCCTTCGGGAAGGGAACAAATGTCATTTCAACTCTCTGGGGATAAGCTGCGACTAGCTGAGGAATGACATCAACTGGAGTCTGGTCTTACGTCAAGCGACCTTGGCTGGGGAATACAATTCCTGAGCGTTTGCTCCAAAGGTAAGAACCCTGCAAAACATAAACGAGACAAAACAGGCCTATACAATAGAATCTATCCGGGTTAGCATCTGTGACATTACTTCAGTCAATTCGAAGTTTTAGCAATTATTGGCAAGGGCCAGCAAGATTATGTAAGTGCGAGTTTATCAAAAACATCGGCGTCTTTCACAAACAAAACAGTAAAGAACAAGCATCAAGTACTGAATAACATGTTTTATTGATAACGGGCCTCTGAATAGGCAAAGTTTTGTACACTGGATGTAACTCCTGAAAAGAGGAAGTTACGCACAACCACACATAAATATATGCACAGGAAGCATAAAGAAAATACAAAACAATATTTGTATACATGTCGGCAACGTGATGCAGATGAACACTATGAGTTGATCCTCTTATGACTCGCCTGAATCTGCGCTTTCCCGGTACTCGATCTTCGGAAGAGATTGTTTTTGGATAGACGGCCCCCAGGTACTCCCAAACCACTAAGCAATGCCGTATCAAATCCGGACCGCAATCATTTGCTTTTTCAATCCCTAACTTTTGCATGAACCACCCTTTGCGAGTTTTCAATTCACCGGGATACCCCTTTTTGCCGAAGTCGCCCTTTTCAGGTTTTCGACTTCACGGGTGTACATCTTTTCAATTTTATCCCTAACTTTTGCCCGAACCTTTTATTCATTTTTTATGGTTCACCGGGATGCCCCATTTTTTCCTGGACTCTCTTTTTACTGTCCAGCGGGTCACTTTCAAGCAAAATATTTTTTAACTGCGTCTGAATTCACAGGAGACGAAAAGTCCTCACCATCCATGGTGGATAGTAATAAGGCGAGAAGAATTTTCTGACGACATAGGGACCTTCGTAATTGGGAGTCCACTTGCCCCTGTGATCTAATTGTGGTGGGAGAATCTTTTTCAAAACAAGATCGCCCGTCTGAAAGCTTCGAGGGCACACCTTCTTGTCGTAAGCTTTCTTCATTCGGCTCTGATACAACCGACCGTATGCTAGAGAAGCCAGTCTCTTTTCATCCATTAAGCTTAGTTGATTTAGTCTATCTTTAATCCATTCTGCCTCGTCGAGTTGGACATCACGTAAAACCCTTAGGGAAGGAATCTCGACCTCCAACGGTAACACCGCCTCCATCCCGTATACCAACGAGAAAGGGGTTGCCCCGGTTGATGTGCATACCGTCGTACGATAACCATGCAAAGCGAAAGGTAATATCTCGTGCCAATCCTTATACGTCACAACCATCTTCTGAACAATCTTCTAAATGTTCTTATTGGCCGCTTCGACAGCGCCATTCATCTTGGGCCGGTAAGGCGAAGAGTTGTGATGCTCAATCTTAAAATTCTGACACAGCTCTTTCATCATTTTATTATTCAAATTTGAACCGTTGTCGGTGATAATCCGCTCAGGGATTCCATATCTGCAGATAATATCTCGTTTGATAAATCTGGCTACCACTTGTTTGGTCACATTGGCATATGATGCTGCTTCGACCCATTTGGTGAAGTAATCGATTGCCACCAAAATGAACCGGTGTCCGTTTGATGCCGTAGGCTCAATCTTGCCAATCATATCAATCCCCCACATAGAGAAAGGCCACGGTGATGACATCACATTCAGAGGACTTGGAGGCACATGGATTTTGTCCGCATAAATCTGGCATTTATGACACCTCTTTGAAAACTTGAAACAATCTGTTTCCATAGTTAGCCAATAATAACCTGCCCGCAACAGTTTTCTCGTCATAGCATGCCCACCAGCATGCGTACCAAATGTACCCTCATGTACTTCTTCCATGAGCAACTTCGCCTCTTTCTCATCTACACAGCGTAGCAACACTAAGTCGTGGTTTCTTTTGTACAGGACATCGTCCGGATTCAGATAGAAATTACCAGCCAATCTCCTGAGAGTCTTCTGATCTCGACTGGATGCCCCAGCCGGATACTCCTTGTTCTTCAGAAAATTCTGGATGTCAAAGTACCAGGGTTTACCATCGGGAGCCTCGTCAATGGCAAATATGAAGGCAGGCCTATCGAGTCGAGAGATAACAATCCGGGGAGCCTCATTCCAGAAGTTAACTTTATACATTGAAGACAATGTCGCCAGGGCGTCAGCCATTTGATTTTCTGCTCGTGGTACGTGATGCAATTCCACCTTGTCAAAGAAAGGCAACAATCTCCTTGCATAATTCATATAGGGTATCAAATTGGGCTGACGTGTCTCCCATTCTCCTTTAATATGATTCACCACTAGAGTTGAGTCTCCGTATACATCCAGGTTCTTGATTCGCAAATCAATGGCTTCTTCCAGACCCATGATGCAAGCCTCATATTCAGCCTCATTATTGGTAACAGGGAAGGTTAATCGGGCAGTAAATGGGATGTGCGACCCCTGAGGAGTAGTGATGATTGCCCCTATTCCGCTACCATAGGAATTTACAGCTCCGTCAAATATCAACTGCCATTTGGAACCCAACTCTGGTCCTTCGTCCGGCAACGGTTCTTCACAATCTTTCATCTTCAGGTACATGATATCCTCGTCAGGAAAATCAAACCTCATCGATTGGTAGTCCTCAACTGGCTGCTCAGCAAGGTACTCTGACAGGACGCTACCCTTAATAGCCTTTTGCGAGACATATTGGATGTCGTATTCTGTTAACACCATCTTCCATCGGGAAATTCTTCCGGAGAGTGCTTGCTTCTCAAACACATATTTGATTGGATCCATCTTTGAAATTAGCATGGTTGTATGATTCAGCATGTATTGTCTCAAACATTTGGCGGCCCAGGCTAGCGCGCAACACGTCTTCTCGAGCATTGGGTATCTGGACTCACAGTCGGTAAACTTCTTTCTCAAATAGTAGATCGCATGCTCTTTACGTCCGGTCTCGTCGTGTTGACCGAGAACACAACCCATACTTTCCTCAAGAACCGTCAAATACATAATCAAAGGTCTCCCGGCCACTGGGGGCATCAAAATAGGAGGTTCCTGCAAGTATTCTTTTATCTTGTCGAACGCCTTTTGACAATTTTCATTCCAGGTCAACACCTGATCCTTTTTCAACAACTTGAATAATGGCTCGCATGTCGCAGTTAGGTGAGATATGAACCGAGTGATGTAGTTCAACCTCCCTAAAAACCCACGCACTTCTTTTTCTGTTTTAGGCGTCGGCATTTCTTGTATAGCTTTTATCTTTGCAGGATCAACCTCTATTCCCTTTTCACTCACAATAAACCCCAGCAGTTTACCCGATCTCACCCCAAAGGTGCACTTGTTAGGGTTCAGCCTCAACCTGAACTTCCTAAGTCTTTTGAACAGTTTCAGCAGATTAACCAAATGCTCCTCCTCCGTCTGGGATTTGGCAATCATATCATCAACATAAACCTCGATCTCTTTGTGCATCATGTCATGAAAGAGAGTCGTCATAGCACGTTGATATGTTGCCCCAGCGTTCTTCAACCAGAAGGGCATCACTTTGTAGCAAAATGTTCCCCAGGGAGTAATGAAGGTAGTCTTCTCCATGTCTTCCGGTGCCATTTTAATCTGATTATAGCCTGAGAAGCCGTCTGTTGCACCCTAAAATTTGACCAACCGGTCCCCATATCTGGTTTATGCTTCAATACATTTTGCATTCGCATTCGCATACTGCATGCATTGCATTTTTCTCAGTCAGATGAATTTTATCGAGATTGCAGCCCCTGGCGTTTCAGGAAGTACAGGCCGGTTGGAATAAAAGTCTGTTGAGAATTGGTGTTCGTTCCCTGTGTTTTCAGGCCATCTCGGTGCCCGGGTTTCGCTATGGTTGCGCAATCGTGCTTTAATCGGTTTAATCGGCCTCCTGGCATTTTTAGGATTTTTCTGTCATTTTTCTGGATTTTTAATGCATTTAAATGGATTTTTCTGGATTTAATAGATTTTTAATATTTTTTAGAGTTTTAAATAAATTTTCTTTTCTTTTTTTAGAGATTTATTAGATTTTTAATTTTTTTAGATATTATTTCCTTTTAATAGATTTTTTTAAAAATAGATATAAATAGATGTTATTTTTTCTTTTAATAGATATTAGTTTGTTTTAGATTTTATTAGATTTAATTGTTTTTTCGAATTTAATAAGAATAGATTTTTAAAAAATAGGATTAAATGTTTTTTATATTTTTTATTTGTTTTTTTCAAATTTTAAATAGTTTTAGATGTTAAATGTTTTTCTGTTTTTAGACTAATTAGGAGTTGATCTTTTAATTTTCGTTTTATAGATTAATCAGGATTAATGGTAGATTTAATTAGGTTTTATTCTTTATTTTCGTTTTTAGGATTAATTGGGTCTTTTAATAGTTTAATTAGGTTTATGTTTAATTTTCGTTTTCAGAATTAATTGGGTTAATTTTCAGTATTAAATTTGGTTTTAGAGTTTAATCAGCATCTAGTATTATTGGGCCACAATTAGCCATTTATCCATTAATCAGGCCCAGTCAAAGTCCATGCCACATGTCCTATAAATGAGTGGCCACGCGTGCAGCTTGAGTATCCGCCACCTCATTCGTCCAATCCCCTCAGAATTCGCCACCTAGCACACTCCACCACACTCTCTGCACCCGCCAACACACTCCACACGTGGCTCCCTCTCCTCTCACTCCCCACACACGTGTAACCCTCTCCCTCACTCCCTCTCGCCACCTGTCCCCACCACATCCCTCGCCGGTCCCTTCACCGCCGGCCATGCAAAGCTCCCGCCGGCCACCATAACCAACCACTTCCGCCCCAACCAACCGTCTCCGGCCGCCCTAACCATCACCGGACCACCAAACTCATCGGAAACTCCAGAAATTTCCAGATTTCCTCATCCAATCTTCATCTGTGCTTCTTCAAAGCCTCACCGGATAAATCATCACAGCGTTTCTCTTGGACAAAGCTCGCCAGAATCACCATCGGAGAACTCATCAGATTTTTCCTCCCAACTCCGTACGAATCTCATCAATGTTCGTCCAGATTTTGCCAGATCCATAGATCTTCATCAATGTTCACGTGATTTTCCAGAATTCGTATCAATCCAAGAAGATCCTTCATATTCTCTTTGTCAAATTTCCAAATCTTCGTCCATAGATGTGCATCAATCCATCATCAGGATCTTCAATCAGTCATCAGATATTCACAAAATATCTTCGTGTTCATCATTCTTCAGAAGATCCTCCAGAAATCATTCATCGTTCATCAACATCATCTCCAGAATCTTCAACAACTTTGCCAGAAACTCATACGAAATCTTCAACAATCCTCAGATCCTTCTGATATTATCGTCAGCTCCTCAAAACAACTTCAAGAACGCCATCAAGCTTCCGTCAATTCCCAGGATCTTCGTCGAGCTTCGCAACCGCCGCCGTAGGGTTTCGCTTCAGATCTCATCCAATATACAGAATCCTCCACGGTTGAGCCATCTATCCAGGTTTCTGCTCAAATCTTTTACTGATTGTAGTTTCCTTTTTGTGTTGATAACTGAAATCTAGGATAGTTCAGGTGATTAGGGTATGAAACGAGTTTGATTTGGGGAAAAGTCATCTTGAGATGGGTAGTGGTTGGAGAAATCGTTTGAGGTGATGAGTTTTGTTTCAAGGTTTGGGAAATGGAGAGAGTTTCAGAGAGGACGGTTGGGCGGCGCTTAGGGTTGTGATGGAGGACAATGAACAGTAGTATTGGATTAATGAGTTAGAGGATGTTAGGGTTTTGATTTGTGCCAAGGCTGAAAGGGAATTGGGCTCGGGCATTAGGCCCAGTCCCCCAGATTGCTGATCATACGCCCCAAGTTTTCCATTAACACCCCTCTCCCCTTTGTGATGTGTTCTGGGCCTTAGGCCCTGTCGCTACTCACACCCCCCGTTGAGGGCCTAACATGGATACAAAGCGAGTTCTTCGCTGGCTGCACCCCCCGTTCGTTTTTTTTCTGATTTTTCTTTTGTGTTTTTCTGAATCAGACTGGGCCTAGTGCGTTCTGCTGAACGCACCCCCCTCCTGGGCCCAATGTTTTCCTGAAGTAAATAAATGTTGTTAGCACCCCCCTGCTTTATTACTTTAATTGAATTTTCTTTTTTCTTATTACTTGCATATAGTTTACCAAATAAATCATAAAAAAAATCCAAAAATGATCATTTTGACATGGGACTTTTTCCCTCATTTTAGTAATTGTCTCAAGAAATTTATAAGAAAATAAAAATATTATTTTAGGCATTTTTCCATTTATGGTGAATTTTCACATTTAATTGCTTTTTATTTTCATTTTGTTTGTACATATTATTTGGTGAATTTTGTTTAGTCATTTAAATTCATATTTTGATTCCATTCCTTTTGTCCTAGCTAGATTAGAGCATTAGGCCCCCCTGGATTTATTCCATATTTTTGTGGATTAACCTTGATTAGTTTTGATTAGAGAACATTAGGTTAGTATAATTAGGGTTCAAACTCAACATAGGTGCATTCTAACATTTTATTTTGGGGTTTTTAGCATGAATTAGGTTATGGGACATATAGGGTATGTAGGGTAGATGTAGAAATCCCCTTAGAATAAATCTTAGAATTTTAACTACTATATTACTATTTTTAGTATATTTTGCAAATGGAGTGTTTGTTTGGTGTTCCCACTTGGGGTTTATACTGGTTTGCTTGGGCTTTGGGCTTTTATTTGGGGTATGGGGCTTGGTTTGAGCTTGTGGAGTCTGAAGACATCAAAGGAGAAGATTGAAGATGATGATCAATGTTGAAGCTTGAAGATTGCTTGTGCTTGGAGTTGATTGAAGACATAGGAAATAATAGGAATAAGCAGAGCCTTAGAATAGACTGAAATATTTGTACAAACATGGATAGCTTCCTGCGCTTCCATTCCTCTCTATGACATAAAGTCCCTCTATGGTATTCACCTCCCTCCATTGGAGGGATAAATGGCCTTACCTTAGAGGTAGAACTTTGAGAGAACCACTCTTCTATAATGTTAAACTGTTTGTAGACTTCCTTTGGTTGTCAACGAACTGTTTGACATTCAATTTATCCTGTTAAATCAATTCTCTTCTGGAGAGCTTGCCTTGAAGAAAGAAGCCATTGGAGATAGAGATGAAGATCAAAGATTGACAAAGGTGAAGGTTATTCATGTCAAAGCTGTGCAACTGTTAAAGCTAGGGTTTACTGCTGTCTGGAGCTATCTACTGTCTGATGCTGTCAACTGGTTAAGATTCTGTGTTTGCTGTAGCTTGGTGATTTCTTGGAGATGGAAGCTTGTTGTAGCTTGGGTATCGTTGGAGTTTGATTTTGGAGTTCAACTGGAGCTGGTGTGCTGTCAGAGCTGGTTTTGGGGTTTATTTTTTCTTTGTTGTATTGTTTGTTTGTTTTCCCCTTAGGTTTGAAGTGAAGCTATTTCACTTTGCCTATTGTTTTCTAGGTTCGAGGTTGAGTGGGACTCCCTTGCCTCGCTTGTATTGCTGCATTCATGCATTTTACTGCTTTACTGTATATATGCTGTTTCTTTTCCGTCTATCCCCTAGGATCTCTGTTTCTCTCTGCGCAAGAGAGAAATATGACAGACATTAGGTTCTCATCCATGCATGACAACACTAGGATAATTTTGATTCCCATTTTAGCCATAGGTTTTAGAGTTCTTTCTCTTCTATCTCAAAACAATCAAAAAAATACAATAAGAGGTTAAACATCAATAACAAACAGTTCTTGCGTAAAAGACTGTAAACCCATCAAAAAAGTGTCATTTTTGTCCGCTTGGACCCGTAATCAGGAGAAAACCTTTTTCAGAAGGATAAAAAACAGTCAGACTAATCTGTGTCTTCCGTAGCCCGAACTACGTTTGCTCAGATCTTTCATGTTGTATGAAAGTACGTAGGCATAGGATGCGATATCCTAGCGAGCAACCTTCCCTCCTTTCCCGTAGGTAGGCGAACTACGTTGACTCTGATTTCTCGTTCCAGACGGTAATACGTAGGCATAAAGTGCGATACTTTGCCGAGTCATTTTATTTTCTTTTAACCCTAGACCCTGTAGAATAGATAGAATAACAATCCATACTAGAAAACAAGTGTGGATCCCGTCGAGTACGACGGACGTGAGGGGTGCTAATATCTTCCCCCTTGCGTAACCGACTCCCGAATCCAGGATTTGGTTGCGATGACCATTCCTTTCCCGTCTTTGCGGTAGGTTTACTTCGAGCGTTTCCTTTCCCTCCTTTGGGATAAATAACGCACAGTGGCGACTCTTCTGTTCAGTCGGCGCCAATTTTCGCGGTAGCGACACCGTCCATGAAGGAGAATACAGAGAACTGAGCAGTGTTGTCAACCAGCACATCAATGTGAGGAAGTGGAAAGTCGTCTTTCGGGCTCGCCCTATTCAAATCACGGTAGTCTACACACATTCGCACTTTACCGTCTTTTTTCGGCACTGGTACTATATTAGCGACCCATGACGGATAAGTTGTAATAGCTAGGAAACTAACATCCCACTGTTTTTGAACTTCCTCCTTGATTTTCACAGCCATGTCTGGTCTGGTTCTTCTGAGTTTCTGCTTAACAGGCGGACATTCTTCTCGCAACGGCAGACGGTGCACAACCATGTCTGTATCCAACCCAGGCATAACCTCGTACGACCAAGCAAATATATCACTATACTCTCGCAGTATCTCAATCAGCCTTTGCTTGATGTCGCTTTGCAGCGCAGCCCCTATACGGATATTTCTCACAACTTCTTCTGACCCCAAATTGATAATCTCAATTTCCTCCTGATGAGGCAGAATGATTCTCTCTTCCTGTTTCAACAAACGAGTCAGCTCCTCTGGCAGGTCACTATCCTCAACAATCTCTTCCTCTGCTTGGAATACCGGGTGCTCGAAGTCGAGACGAGTCATAGGCGGTTCGTAGAAGATGTCATCTGAAATATTAGTCCTGCAAAGGAAATGGTTAAACACTTCAACACGCCAACAAAGCAAATAACCGCTTTGCCATTTATTGTTAAAGTAAAAACAAAAAAAACAGGGATCACAATATTTCACTACAACAAAAATGACTTTAGGCAACGAAGGAATAGACAACGACTGTAAAACCGTCCCTATAGTATTTTTTATTTCTATTTTTTTTAAATTTAATGTTAATTATTCACTTATTACTAAATATTACTAAATGTAAGAGTGGGGATCGAACCCCTGTCCTTGAAGTGCTCTAACTCAAACTTGAAAATATAGTTGAAAAATTAATTTAAAAAAACTAGCAAAATCAGGACTTGAACCCGAGTCCCTTGCTTCATAGTATAACCTCACAACCACCAGAACACTAACGCCATTTGATTTTAATTTGAATTCTAAATTTATTAATTAATTAATATGTTCTAAAATTTGAAAATTTTCATCCGCCCCATATAGTTTCTCAAAGTTGGGAGTTGTTTAAACCCTAACTTTTCATCTCTCTGCAAGCGAATATTTTTACCCTCATTCATTCCGGCAACCGTCCTCCCTTCTCTCATCCATTGCTTATATCTCTCAAACGTAAGTTTCTCATTCTAATTTTCTAAATAATAATAATAATGTGCAATTTTCAATCTCTCATGTTCATATTTTTGCTCTAGGGTATTCACTCTCAATCTTAGTTCTGCATTTGACTTTCATTCTCAAACCCAACCTTTCAATTTCAGATTTCAATATTGTTCTCACTTTCAGGTATTTTACTTCTTATATATAATAGAATAGTAGACGTGATTCTGCCATGGTAATGAGGAAATAGCAGAACTTTGTTTTTTAATCTCAGTTTGTGTTTGTGGTTGTGGTTATGGTGATATATATTTTTATATAGAGAGAGAGAGAGAGAATGAGAGTCTTGTTTACTCTTTGTCTTTCAAAATAGCAAGTATGGATACAACTTTGGTTAGGATGAATTTGAAGTTGTTGCCACAACTCTCTATAGTGTCCACCAAGAATGAGGCCCAAGTCTTTGATATCAACATCATATATTTTCACTTAAACTTTGTAGCTAAGTTTTCTGCTATGTGTTAGTACTAAATGTTATCAAATAGCGGCTATAGAGACATTTGAACAAATTGTTATATCAAAACAAGGATATTTTCTTAGTAGGATTTGACTTACCCCGCACCCAGTATCTAATGCGGTTCTAACCATCCCATTATCCAATGGAATAACAGCTGCAAGTTGATTAATGTAAGCATCAGCACCCTGAGGAAATTGAGATCCCCCACCAGGAAACCTGAAAAAATTCCCTTCATACTGTATCCAATTCTGCACAGCCTTCTCAACTATGAGGCTCTTGTAAGGCGCGTTTGCGTACGGGACATAATCGCGACTCTTAGGCCAAGGAAACAGCATTGCGTACCCTCTAGGAGCAACTATGAGACAATGTAATTTCAACTTGGAGATGGTATAACTCTATGGGTAAGTTGACGCATGCTTGTACTTTTTTCAAGTGGTTTTCGTCGCCTCTGTCTTGTTTGTCTTACTTGTTGAAGTGTCTGTGTTGGGCTTCAAATGCTGCAAGTGTCGCAGGATAAAATCACCTGTCTGTCCTTACACCGATTCAAAACCAAAGTTAGAAGTTAAGAAATCACGCAGAAAGGCTTCAAAGAAGCAACATTCTGGACCTGATTCTGATTCTGAAGCATTTAATGATATGAGAGAGTCTGAACCTGCTACTCATGTGTTTCCTGTGGAGAATGATCCTTTACTTTTCTCTCTTGCAAATGTTGAGCTGATTACAGAACCTAATAATTTAGATTCAGATGTTGAGTGGAACACTCTCTCTATGCCAGGGCCTCAGAAATTACCCGTGAGAGTGCATGTTAAGCATGATGGGGGTGGCGATGGTTCTGTTTCAGGAATACCTTTTCATGACGAATTTTCAACATACAGTGAAGCAGGTAACCTGTCAAGTCCTGCAGATTCGATATTACCTTTAGATTACGACTCTGCTAATTTTGACAGCAATCTGCTGAGCAACTCTGAATTTGTAAATAATGATGACAACATGTTTAACGATAATACCATCTTCGATGTAAATGACCTGCTGCGCTCAGATGACAGCCAGATTGGTGAAGGTGATGTGCCTGGGGAATTATTGGGATACAACATGGACCAGAATAATGAAGGTGATGTGCCTGGGGAATTTTTGGGATACAACATAGAGAATTCTGGTACCCCTGTTCCTGAAGAATTTGGAGATGGCAATTTCTTTTGTTCTAAATGTTTACAAACTGAACTGGCCCTGAGTTTTTAGAAAATGTTATTTAATTTGAACTGTTATATCAAGTTAACTTGCTAACTGTAACCGTTAGAATGTTAGGTTAGAGTTAATATGTTAACTGTTAGTGATCTGACAGTTAGAGGGTTATTTGTTATGTTAGTTGAAATGTTAGAATTAGAGATGTTAGTTAACTGTTATGCTAATTGAATGTTAATAGCATTTGAAAAATAGTTATGGTTAGCTAACTGTTAGCATTTTGTTCACATTCATAAGTAATTGGTTGCTAGTTACTGTGATTGCTTAAGTTTGCTAGTTACCAGATTAAATTGAATGTTTGCTAGTTACTGTGATTGCTTAAGTTTGTACTAGAACTGTTTATATAGTGTTTGCCCAAGCATAAATTATAAGATTTCTGAATATTTCAAATGCATGATAATAGGCTGGCTTATTTTTTTAGATTATATTACTGTTTCAACTTTCAAGGATGGTGTACATCCTATACCTTTTGTTCATACTATCATTTTGTATTTTAAAATTTAATGTATTATGGCTTTTAACTATGAGTTAATGTAGGACATGAACATAGTCAATGAGGAGAGTAGATGATGATAGGAATGTAACGTTGAATGAGTTCTTTTTTATTAGATATAAACAACAAATATTTGTGAAAACGCATCAGAGGGGGCGTAATTCTGATTATAGAGAGAGGAAATGGCAAGCATGATTGCTGATTTTTCTTTTACGAAATGGAATGTTAATAAAATATGATTTTGTCTAATATTAATCAATAGTTATAATGAAAATTTCATTTGTATATGCAAAGTGGCCCATGCTATTAGAAGTATGATTATCAGTGTGCTTTACTGCATATATGCAAAGTGGTCCAAGTTGATCTTGAAATTTAACACACATTTTTCCACAATTGGAAATATATATATGACTCTGAATTTTTCTATATATCATCTCTATCTAATGCAGGATAGTTTACTATTCACGCTTAAATTTCCAACGTGCAGTTTTATAGTAGTTCAACTTATTATATCCTAATTAATTGGCTAGTTTTAAACCAGTAATTTGAACTGTTATATCAAGTTAACTTGCTAATTGTATGCTAACTGAATGCTAATTGAACTGTTATATCAAGTTAACTTGCTAACTATATTAGAGTGTTATTTGTTATGTTAGTTGAAATGTTAGAATTAGAGATGTTAGTTAATTGTTATGCTAATTGAATGTTAATAGCATTTGAAAAATAGTTATGGTTAGCTAACTGTTAGCATTTTGTTAGGATTGTTAGAGGTTAGTAAAATTGGTTCATTTAACTGTTAGGCTTAGACAACTAGGTGATTAGTTAATGGTTTGAACTTGTTAGAGAGTTTGAACTTGTTTGTTTTATGACTGAATAGTGATATTAAGTTGTTAGTTATATAATATGTTAATCCTGTGTTTGTTGATAGTTAAATTATTTTATGTGTCAATATTGTGTTAGTTTGTAAATAATAGTGTATCCTTATGTGTTTATACATTTTATTTATTTATAAATGTATTGATGCATGTTTAAAATATTGTAATTAAATTATACTAAAGGTATGGACAAAGCATGGACTAAACTCCCAAGACACTGGAAGAAGTATAGAAAAGGTGTTAAGTCTTTTTTAGATTTTGCCTATACCACAGGAAGACCTCAAGGACGTGAAATTTCTTGTCCTTGTGCTCATTGTGCAAATTGTAAATGGGAAAGAAGACACGTGGTCCGCGATCATTTAATAGCTGTAGGTTTTGTGAAAGGATATGATGTTTGGGTAAACCATGGAGAGGATATACCATCGCCTATGAAAATTAAGGAGGGCACAAAAGAGCAAGAGAACTCACTTGATGACATTGGTGGTTTATTGTATGACACATTTAGGAATGTGGTTGAAGCAGAGGAAAGTAGTGAAGCTCACAATGAGGATGCGAGAAAGTTCTACAAGTTGATTAATGAGGCAAAACAAGAGTTATACCCCGGATGTGAAAGCTTCTCTACTCTATCGTTCATAATTCCACTTTACTTGTTGAAGTGTCTGCATGGATGGAGCAATGCATCTTTCACTTCCCTTTTAGAATTATTGAAAGAAGCGATTCCAGAATTAAACATTCCTGAATCTTTTAACAAAACAAAGGCGATGATCAGTGATTTGGGTCTCGATTACAAAAAAATTCATGCATGTCCGAATGATTGCATGTTATATTGGAAAGAACACGAGAACAATAACTCTTGCAATATTTGTAAGGCTTCACGATGGAAGGAGTTTCCTCAAGTAGAGAGCGAGTCTTCTGAGCATGCGAAATATGATCATAAAATCCCTGCTAAGGTTTTGAGACATTTTCCATTGATTCCACGATTTCAAAGGTTATTTATGTGTTCAAAGACAGCAAAGGAAATGAGGTGGCATGAAGAAGAACGCTCAAAAGATGGAAAATTAAGGCATCCTGCGGATGGACAAGCATGGAGGGATTTTGATAGACTTCACCATGACTTTGCTTCTGAGCCTCGTAACATAAGACTTGGCTTATCAAGTGACGGCTTCAATCCATTCTGGACCATGAGCTTATCACACAGTACATGGCCTGTCATGATGGTAGTATACAACTACCCTCCTTGGTTGTCCATGAAATCTGAATATACAATGTTGTCATTGTTGATTCCTGGGCCACAATCACCGGGGAATGACATTGATGTGTACCTTCAGCCATTAATTGAGGAGTTAAAGGAGTTATAGGAATTAGGAGTAGACACATATGATGCCTCAAAAAATCAAACATTTAAACTTCGTGCAGCACTCCTATGGACAATTAGTGATTATCCTGGGTATGCTATGTTATCAGGTTGGAGCACCAAAGGAAGGTTTGCATGTGCGTGTTGCAATCATAACACAGAATCATCATATTTAAAAAATAGCCACAAGATGTGCTACATGGGTCATCGTGTCTTTTTACCAATGAGCCATGCTTGGAGGTTAAATAAAAGGTCCTTTAATGGAAAGAAAGAACTTAGGTCTGCCCCTTCTTTGTTAAAAGGGACAGATATTTTGGAAACCTTGAAAGATTTTCGGAATGAGTTTGGTAAAACAAAAAAGAAGAAAAAAGATGGTCCATGGAAGAAAAAATCAATATTTTTTGAGTTACCTTATTGGGCTGAAAATACATTACGTCATAATCTTGATGTGATGCACATTGAAAAAAATATATTTGATAATATTATTGGAACTCTTTTAGACATACCAGGGAAGACAAAAGATCACGTTAATGCTCGTTATGATTTGAAAGACATGGGAATAAGAAAGAAGCTTCATCCAAAAGAGATTGGTGGAGGTCGTGCAGAGATTGCAAAATCTTGTTTTTCAATGAGTGCACGTGAGAAGACTATTTTTTGTGGTGTTTTAAAGGCTGCCAAATTACCAGATGGGACTGCATCAAACATTTCAAAGTGTGTGCAAGTTAGTAATAAGAAAGTGTTTGGCTACAAGAGTCATGACGCATATTTCATGTTACATTACTTATTACAAGTAGCAGTAAGAGGCACCATGCCCAATGCAGTGGCTGAACCTCTAATTCACTTAGGGTCATTTTTCCGCTCTTTGTGTAAAAAAGTTATCCGAGAGCAAGATTTGAATTTCTTAGAAGCTGAGATTGCAGATATCCTCTGTCAACTGGAGATGATTTTTCCTCCAAGTTTTTTTGATATAATGGTTCACTTGCCTATTCATTTGGTAAATGAAGTTAGATTGGGCGGTCCAGTTCAATTTCGTTGGATGTATCCCACTGAAAGAAACTTATGCAAACTTAAAAGTTATGTTCGTAATAGAGCTCATCCTGAAGGATCTATTGCTGAGGCATATTTGGCTGAAGAAGCTTTGACTTTTTGCTCAAGATACTTGCATGACAATGTAGACACAAGGTTAAATAGAAAGAGTCGAAATTATGACAATAGTGACTTGTGTGATGTGGATTTAAGCGATTACTTTTCATGTATTGGTCGTTCCTTATGTGGGAAGAAAAATGGTAAACCATTTTTTCTAGATTCAACTACAAAATCCCAAGCCCACCGATACCTTTTGTTCAATTGTGATGAGGTTAACACATTCATCAGGTACCATAATATATTAAGTTCATTTATAAAACACACACACACACACACACACATTAGTGTTATTTTCTAATAGATGGTAAGTTATATTTGTAGGGAGCATGATGATATTGTCAATAGTCAAACTAAAGGACGGAGGTGGGTCAAGGCCAAAACCCAAAGTCACGATTTTAGTGAATGGTTTAAAACTTGAGCCTTGAAAGATGATGTATCAATTCAGAGGTCCATGTGATACAGCAAAGAGGTTTTCAGGCTACCTCATCAATGGATATAGATTCCATACTATGAAACGAGATGCAAGACGCAAAACTCAAAATTCAGGTGTAACTTTGGTTTCATTGACTCCAAGTTTTGCAAGCTCTAAGGATGAAAATCCTAGGATGAAAGCTGTAACTTATTATGGAGCAATTAGAGATATAATTGAGTTAGACTATTACTCTCAATTCAACTTTGTTTTGTTTGAATGTGATTGGTTCAAGGCAGAAGAAGACAAATATGGGCTTACTTGTGTATATTTCAACAAAAAATGTTACCAAAATGATCCTTTTGTTCTACCATCTCAAGTGCATCAATGTTTATATATCCAAGATCCACTTGATGAAAGTAGGCAGTATGTCATGAAAACAGATCCTAGAGATTTATATAGTATGGGTGACCTATCAGATTCAATGGTCCAAGAATCTTATCAAAGTGATCCTTTCGATGGTGAACTTAATTGGGTTAGAGAAGATATACCTGGAATAATTGTTGATAAGCCTCCATCTTTTATGGAAGAAGCAAGATATGAAGATGATTCTGATTTTGACAATACTTTGTTGGACTAGTAGAGCGATGGGGTCTAAGTCATTCATTTTATTTACTGTTTTGCATCAATGTAAAAATTTGGAAGTAAGTTTTTTCATAGATATGATTTCATATATATGATAAATTTAATGGTAAAATGCTTACTGTTTTGTATCAATGTGACTTCTCTTGTCCATTTTTGTCTATCTCTAAATGTTTTTTATGTTTAAATATTTTATAGGACAAATGAACAAGGAAGAAAACAAGAAAAATATGAAGTGTCATGTGAAAGGTCAGAGGGGTGCTTCCAGTTTTGAGCTACCACTAGTCAAATCAAGTTTTGAATTGGCAAGAAATTTCAGCATCAAACTGGAGGAAAGAAAGACCAAACATGGAAAAATATGTGCACCTATAACAGAACTTGAAACAGAAGTTGAAGCTCTTAGGAACAAAAAAAACCAGCCATTAACTACTCCACAATTCAAGTTATCTATGTTTGCAGCAACTTCCAACAAAGAGCCTGAGCCAAAGAAAAATGTTTCAGATAATGCAAGTAGGACTAAACTACCTAACACTCATGCTGAAAAAAGTATAGAGAGGGAAGTATCTTTAAAAACAAACAAAGGATTGAAGATTCAAGATCCAAAAGATCAATCTTTGATTTCTAAAAGGAATCAACCTTTAGTTTCTAAAATCCAAAATTCAAAAGGACAGTCTTTGTCTCAAGTTAGAAGATCTATGCCTATGCATATTCAGGTTCCAAATAGGCAATCCATGAAAAAGACGGTAATTGGAGATGAGTCAAGGGAAAAACATGAAATTAACAATAAGAATCAACAACAAAAAAAGAAAATGTTTGGAAATGACATTTCAAGGGCAAAAGATCAACAGAAGAAAATGGTAGTGGCTGAAGAGGAATCAATGGCAAGGCAACAAAGTGCTTGCAAGAAGACAAAAAGAAGTCCTTTGTGCCAATCAATGTTAATTGGTGACTTTCTTGAAAAAAATGGAAGAGGTGTTGAGAAGGAGATGGAAAATTTAATTGAAGATGAGGAAAACATTGTTCTAGAAGAACAAGAACAAGAAGAAAATGTGGAATGTGAGGGAGACGCAGAAAAAAATGGTGATGTTTCATTTTATTTAATTTATTTTATTACTCATATGTGTGTGTATTTGATAATTTATCTTAAATTATATTATTTGATGTCAAAACAGGGACAACTAAGAAAAGAACACGGGGACCAACGCGTTGTTTAAAAATATATGCAAGAGATGTAAAAGACCGTCAAGAAGTTACTCTAGATGACTTTGGAGAGCCAATTGGACCTGATGACCAAACTGTTTCTGACTTAGGCTATTTCCTCGAAACTATAGCAAGGAATGCAAATTTTTGTCCATTGATCTATACAAATTTTAAAGAGTTGCTTAAAGATGAAACAGATCCTAAGCGTCATAATTATCATATTTGGAAATATATTAATGTATGAGAAGTAAAATTTCATAATTTTTTAATGATCAATTATCTATAATTGATGACAAACATTGTTTTATTCTTGCAGACGAAGTTCAACATTCCTGAGAGAGGAAAAAAAGCAGTGTATGCTCGAATAAACGATGCTTGGAGACGCCACAAATACTCTATCAAGAAAGATCATTTTCTAAAGTACTCTAATATGAAGGATAGATTAAAACACCGTCCAAAGAGCATATCTGAAGTTCATTTCAAGAAATTGTTAGTATATTGGAAAGATACTCATATTCAAGTAAGTTATTTATCTCTGTTGTCATAACTTTAGTACATGCTCTTTTGTGTTGGATTTTGGTTTTCAAATCTGGACTTGGAGGCAGAGGTGTTGCTCTAGCAAATTCTATATCTCTGCTGTCATAACTCTGCTGTCATATTCTTGGTGGCTCTGAAATTTGAACATAGAAACAGTAAAGATTTTTACATTATTTTGTAAATTTATTTGGTTTAGCTTATGTATTTTGAAAGAGAGCCTTGCCACAACTATTCTAGTTAAAGTTTGATTATTTATGTTTTGTCAAAAGCACACTTGGTGGTAATTATGGAATACCTAAAGTAAACTATAACATAAGACAGTGAGAATATTATAGATACTTATTAAGAAATTGTGTTAGTTGTTAATCATGTGTGTGTTTGTGTGATGAGCTATATCTTATCATGAACTATTTGCTAAATCTTATTTATAGTGAACTATAAGTTGTTTGTCATTTTTGGCTAACAACCCAATTTTTATTTTATTTTTATTATAGGATATTAGCCAAAAGAATGCAGCTAATAGGAGCAAGCAAAAGTTTATGCATCGTGTAGGACCGACAAATTTTGCTAGAATTCGTGCAAAAATGGTATGGTATTTGTGCGTGATTCTCAATAGAATAATGTGTTTTTTCAATCTCTTATTAACTAATATTTTGTATTTTTAATATATGAATAATAATGTAGCGGGAAAACAAGGATGGACAAGAAGTCACTCATGCTGAGATGTTTATTGAAACTCGAAAAAGTCGCAAGGCAAAACAAGTGGATGAGGAAACCCAATTTGTGATTGTAAGTTAAATTAAATCCATTTTAATTGCACATGTAGTTTTTAATTTTGTTCAAAATTGATAGTTTGATATATTAGGATAAACTTCAAGAATCTATTGAAACTTCAACTGAAGCTGGAACATAAACATTTTAATCACTGCTTGGAAAAGAAAAACCCGGTAGAGTGAGATGTTATGGAAGAACTGTTACACCATCATTGTTGAAAAAAAATGAAGAAATTTCTTTAATAAAAATGCAATATGATGGTAAAATTTCTGACATGAATCAAAAGATGGGAGCAATGGAGGCACTTTTGAAAAGCATGTATATGCAACAAAATCCACATTTAAGTGAAGAGGAAGTAAACGATAAGATGAGAGAAGCCTTGCACAATGATAATATTCCAACACCGCGCTCATCGACATCAACCTATGCTCCTGCTCATCAAAAGGTACTACAATTGATATTAATTAAAATTGGCATTTATTTTACTAAGTGTTGAGTTGGTATTTCTTTAGTATACTAATTTATGTTGCTTATATCAAGTTCTCCCCTAGGATTAGTTAGTATTTTCTTACCAAATTTTGTAACTATGTCCATCATACTACCAATTTTTACAAATTCTGCTATGCTCAATGGTTGAAAAAAGTTGCATCTTCAATCAGTTCACTATGTGAAGTCTTTTAGGCTTTGGTAGCAAAAGTTGCATCTTCAATCAGAATCATTGAGCATCTAATTTAGTATATATGTGAGTGAGTGAATATAAACAAGTCTAGCCAAGGCAACTAAAGAAACCAACAAGAAAGTGAGTTAGAACAAATTATGTACCAGGTATTGTAAACTAGCATGACCTTCATGTTAACTTAATAAGCATAGTTGTAAATTCTCCAAGTTTCTGCAATGCCTACCATGCAGTCTATGCATACTTGTGAATATCTACTACTGTCGGTAATTTTAATTATGCTTTAAACATTAATCTTTTAAAACATATGAAAACTTCCGTAGAATAAAAGTTATATAATAAAAAAAATCATACAAATCAAATCAAAAGATTATATTTTATAAAGCAAATTATAAATATATAAAAACATATTTGTATTTAGATAAATATATTATTAAAAAATATCCATGCATAGTATGTATCATTAATATGTAGATTTGGGACATGGGTCTTGGTGGTAAGTACCAGCCTGATTTGTTGTCGTTATTAATTTGTGATTATATTTGCTTTTACAAACTACTACAAGTACATATATAGTACCACCTTCATCAATTAATATCAATATGAATTAGACAAAACTCTATATCGATGTGAAACACAAGAAACATATATATTTGAATTTGGGGCTGTGTTAATTAGAAACATATATATTTGACTTTTCAAACCAGTTGGGATAAAAACGTGTTTGCATGTATAATCAAAATCTTACTATTAGGTATGAATAATGTCATGATTAATCAGGATATAATTGAGTTAGCTAGGTAGCGTCTATGATAAGATAATATGTATATTAATAGATGCTCTAGGAATAATCTTTCTATACTTGTAATAGTCTTAGAATATTTAAAGAATGAAATGAAACATGTTTGTTTAGTTTAGTATTATGTGTTATGTGTTACTATGTGTTTATTATGTATATGTATGTGAGTATTGTCATTTTTCATGGTCAAAGTAAAAATGTTTAAATTTGACTATTCTTTACAGGTTATAAATGAAGATGATCCTCAAGATGAACAAGATGGCGTTCTCCAAGATGACGACGATCTTCAAGATGATGATGATCTTCATTATGATCTTGATGACGATCTCCAATATGATCAAGATGACGATCTTCAATATGATCAAGTTGACGGTTCTCAAAATGATGATTCTCATGATTCTCAGTATAATGAATATAATGAAGACCTTCACTGATTCAAATATAGACAATTATTTTTTGTTTTATGGAGTTACACAAACCACCTAATTAGTTTATTATATTTCAAAGAGTTTGGATTTATTTAGAAAATATTTGTTCTTACATTTCAAAGTGTTTATTACACTTCATCATATTAATACTTCATATTTATATGTTTTGATTAATTTATACATGTGTTTCTTCTCATTTAATTAATAATATTGACTTATACTATATTAGAATAAAATGAAGGTTTATGGTTGAAATGTATCACCATATAAATGAATAGGAAATTTTTTAATAATTATATCTGTAAGTTTAAAGTTAATTAATATTTATCAAATATTTTTCAATTTATAGGAAACGCTTTTTAAGGGTTGCTTATTAAAAACCGTGGATTTTTCCTAAGTTTTAGGCGCGGTTCTTTAAATGAAATTATAAGTTATCTACGGTTTTTATTTGTTGCTTTTTTATAACCGTTGTATATTCACGTTTTGGGGACGGTTATTTTATGTTGTTACTAGAAAACCACGGCCTAAAAGTACAACTAAAACCGTGGAATTTGATGATTTACGCGACGGTGTTTTTAATCCGTGGTTAAAAATTAAAAAACCGCGCTCTAAAGGAATAGGCAACAGCAGTTTATTCCACGTCTGATAAACCGCCCCCTAAAGGTTTAGGCTACGGTTTTTTCACTTTAGGTTGCGGTTTTGAGTTGTTGCCAAAAGTCATTTTTGTTGTAGTGTTTGTATATGAAAAATGCCTTTATTTCATGATTAAAACAGTGCAATACACATAATCAAGTAGCTCTAAGGTAAAATCACTATGCCCCGGGTAGGACATAGGATTATTCAACAATTGACAAAACAAATCGTTACTGTTTAAGAGTCACTGGGACAGTTTCCCGGATGGACCAGTTGCAGATACTTTGTCCTAGCACGCTTGGCTTGATCCACGCATCCATATCGCAGTCGCTATCTCTGTCTTCAGCATCGGAAACATCGTTGATTGTCTCAAAGCACACTCCGTTTAGCGTAATCGTGACCGGTCCTTTGAACCTGGGCGCTCCTGAAGATGACGCTGACGACGTCAGTCGATACCCTAGCCCAAACTTGTCATTCTTCACGGGAATCTCCAGAACCTGCCCCCAGCCTTTAGTCTCACCAGTCTGCACTAAGGCCTGAGCCTCTTTGTAGGATGACACTGCCACCTCCGATACTTTGCTGGAACCCTGAGCTTTGTCTTTAATCCGCAACCCTTCGAAGGCTTGACAAGGTGTCTCGTGTATTTCTCCGTCGACCTCAACATATCTGAACGATGACAGGTGACTGACCAAAATGTCCTCCTCCCCGCAAACGGTAACAACACTATCACCCACCATGTACTTCAACTTCTGATGCAATATGGACGTTACGGCCCCTGCAGCGTGGATCCATGGGCACCCAAGAAGGCAGCTATAAGCTGGATGGATATCCATGATGTAGAATTCAGTATCAAAAATTTCCGGCCCCACCTGAAGCGGTAATGTTATCGACCCAAACACTGATCTTTTCATCCCGTCAAACGCCCTCACAACCAAATCGCTGGGCGTGCAAATAATTCCCCGTATGTCCAATTTCATCATGGCTTTCTTTGGAAATACGTTCAACGACGATCCAGTATCCACCAATACGCGCGACATGACGGTGCCTCGACATTCCACCGATATATGCAAAGCCATGTTGTGCTCTCGACCCCTGGGTGTTAGATCAAAATCTGTGAAACCCAGGCTATGTCCAGCATTGACATGTGCCATTACCCCCTCTAACTGATTTACAGAAACTTCTTGAGGCACAAATGACGTATCTAGAATCTTTAACAAGGCGTTCCGGTGGGCCTCGGAACATAACAACAACGACAAGATAGAAATCTTCGATGGCGTCTGTTGCAGGTGTTCAACAATTTTGTAGTCGCTTTTGCGAATCAGTCTCATGAACTCCTCTACGTCCTTGAGCGATGTATCCTTTTCTTTTGACTGAGTAGGACCGCTTTCACTTACTTTGGCTTTGCCTTTGGCCAATCTCTCTGCTTCTACTTCAGGTAAGGTAAAGATCCTTCCGCTACGGGTCATGCCCCCCGTTCCAACGACATTATCAACAGCCCCAACTGGCTGGCTATTCATCACAATCTTTTCGCCGTTGCAATATGCTTCTAATCCGTATATCCACGGGACAACTTTCGTACTCTCGAAGGGAACAGACCCTGCTTTGGTAATCGTAATAGTTGGCCGCTGGGCGGCCGTCGTTATTGTTATAGTCTTCCTCATGATCGTCACCGTTGCAATATCATTCTGCTTATCACATACTGCCTCCATAGGCTTCTCAACCGCAGTTCGATCAAATTGCAAGGTCCCTTCGTCGATCATGGCCTGAATGCCCCGCTTCAAATCAGTACAACCCTCAGGCTGGGTCCAACACTCTAAATAGTATTCATCACAACCAGGGAATACTCCCCCTCTGAGCAACCTGCTTTTCACCTCACTCAATGGTGTCTTCAGTTCGTTAACATCCATCACCAAGTTCAAATTTTCTTCTGTCAAGATGGCATTTGCCCCATGATTAGGCATAGGCTGTTGTACAATATTGGGCCCCACCTGGCCAAAGTTGATGGCTTTACTGTCCAACAAGTCTTGAACTTTATGCTTGAAAGCATGACAAGATTCTACATAATGTCCGGGCGCCCCGGAATGGAATTCGCAATGCTTATTAGCGTCATACCCGTAAGGAAGTACCGGTCCTGTAGGCGGTTCCAATGTTCTTTTCTAGACCAAATTCAACCCCAGCAGTGTCTGAAGAAGCTCTGCATATGTCGACGGAGGCTTATCAAATACCCTCTTCGGCTTCGCATTCTGAAACTTTCTTTGGCCCTGATTCTGCCTTTGCTGCTGCGGCGGCTGTTGCTGCTACTGTTGTTGTTGAGGTTGGACTGGAATAGTAACACTGGCTATTTGTTGAGGTTGCATATACTGATTTATGCCTCTGCCCCGGCCTCTGCCACCAAATACAGCGCTTGTATCACCCTGTCGTCTTCTGCCGAACGCTTTTCTCGCACCCCCAGCTGGAGTAGATTCGCCCGCCTGAATCTTTCCAATTTTAATTCCATTTTCGATCCTCTCTCCCATAAGGATCATATTGGAGAAGCTACCCATCGAAACATTGAGTAACTTGTCATAGTACATTCCTGTAAATGTCCCCACAAACATGTCATTCATCTCCCTTTCAACCAAAGGAGGATGCACCCGAGCTGCCATATCGTGCCACCGCTGCGCGTACTCTTTGAAACTTTCACCACTTTTCTGCGACAGACTCTGCAACTGAACTCTGTTTGGCGCCAAATCACTGTTATATTTGTAATGCATAACGAAAGCATCAGCCAACTGCTTCCAGCTTCTAATCTGAGTGGGCTCCAGTCCCATGTACCATTCCAATGATGGTCCAGATAAGCTATCCTGAAAGAAATGCATGAGCATCCTTTCATCATTGGAATATGCAGACATCCTTCTATAATAAGAACGCACATGGACCTTTGGGCAGGTATCCCCTTTGTATTTGTCGAACGTTGGAGCCTTGAATTTTAATGGCACCCTCAGCCCTGGTACCAACCCCATAGTAGTCATATCTAACCCAGCGGAGTTCTGATCAACCACACCTTTCATCTGCTCTTCTAGCATTCTGATCCTCTGAACAGGGTCAATGGGGCCCTCAGGTCCCATACCTCTTCCCGAAAAAGCGTCATCCTGTTGATCCACATTCCAGTCATTGCCATGCCCGTCGTAACCCATGTTACGGCCAAATCCTTGCTGATTGAACACAGGACCCTGTCCTCGGTTGCCGAACCCTAGATTGACCCCAGCAGGTCCAAAACCATTGTTGAAAGGAAATGCTCCAACGTCGTTGTTATTCACATTACCAAATCACCATTACCGTGACCATACCCCTGATTGACGTCGTAACCGTCATTACCAAAGCCTTGATTGTTGAACCCGAAGTTCCCGTCCTGATTGACATTGCCATACCCGTTGTTTCCAAAGCCATCATTGTCACCGAATCCTTGATCGGCATCCCCAGTGTTGCCTTTGTTGTTAACAACATGTCCATCACCACCATTTCCAGTATTGCCATTACCAGCGCCAGCACCTGCACCAGTACCAGTGTTTCCGTTGACAGTCACAACAGGTGGAGTAACAGCTGCCGGTATCTCATCCTCCCGGCGAGGAGTTTCAACAGAAATGTGGTCAGTATTGCCATTTCGGTTTGCCCGCGTCAGCAGCGGCTGCACCAAGGTCTGAAGATTCTCCTGGCCTTTGGCCATGCTCTCCATAGTTTGCATGAACAGAGTCAGCTTCTCACGAATTTCCTGCATCTCGACATGAACTTGATCCATTATCTTATTGCAGTTGTTTCTGGTTGAATAGCGGTGGACTCCTTGGTCGTCAATCCTGAAAAACCTGATGAAATGCAGGAAATAAGATACAGATTCAACAAGTAACTAGCAATGCAAAATGAATATGCAGACGCAATATGTGTCTGTGCGTTAGGGAAATCAACCCCTGATTCTAGTGCCAAAGTGCCAGTGCAGTGACAGTGATAGTGATAAGAAGCTTGGATCCATTCACGGGAAAACATCTCATATATTGCTGCAAAGAGCCCAACAAGGCATAAATACAATATCACTGAGTGTAGAATAACAAGAAGGCATGACCTCAACCAACAATCCTGGCGATGGCCAGCACAATGCAAATAAAGCATATACAACAGTACATAAGGTAATCAAGTGCGACCATATGCCCGATACTCCTCTAACAATTTCTTAGTCTTGGGATGATCCGGCTAGGAAAGCAACCCTTCAACAAGCGAGTCTCTTTGCCTGATAACACGCTGGAGATCCCCAATGGATTCCTCCCAAGCACCCTCTCCAAAGCACTCCTCCAGCTTCCGCTTCTGGGATGCAGACTCTTTCTTGCGCTTGACGACTTTTTTCAACGAATTCTGAACGGCGTATCTCCGCATAACCTCTTCTTCAAACTTTTTCTGGCTGGCTTTCAACTGATCTCCCAGTTCAGAAATCTGAAGCTTCAGTTTATCTTCTCTTTCTTTGTTATTGGCCAGTGTAGCATTTCAAGTTTTGTTGAACATGGAGATCTCCCGGTGGGCTATATCAAGTGCTTTCTTCTTAGACTCCAGCATGTCATGAGAGCTCTTGAAATCTATCCCCAAGCGTTCACGCTTCTTCCGTTGTTCATTCAGTTCTGCACCTAACTGGTTCACCAGCTTTGTTTGCTGCTCGAAGGAATATACGGCTTCATTTCTTTCGCTTATGAGTTGAGCTAGCTCTTCTTCCAAATTCTCGTTGGCTTTCATCAAAGCTTCCTTCTCCTTCACAACCTGCTCATATCTCTCAATAGACACAATAGTTGGCTCCTCAACCACGAGGGGAGCAGGAGGTAATACTGCAGGAAACGGCATCAGCGCCTGCTTTGCCCTATCTTGGATCCAGACTTGATACGGAGCATAGGCTTGACAATCATTCTTACCCAACAACGGCTTACCCTTCTTGTTGATATTATTCCAAGCATGCTGAAGCTTGGAAAACAATTCTCCCTTCAAATCACCTGTGAAGTACAGAGATTCCTGCACTTCCTCCTCTTTTGGTGGGCTTCTCAAAGTATAACTGAATTTCCTGATCAACAATGACGGATTGTAGTTAATGCACCCTTTCCTCCCAATCAGAGGAACGTTAGGATATCCTGTGCAGTTGTAGATAATCTCAGATCCCAGTAAATCCCTATCAAACCAGACAACATCTTCTGAAGAAAGCCCCATCAGACGCTCAGACCATTCCATCGTAGCTGCAGACTCAGCAAACATACCCTTCTTGGGCAGGTGACTATCAAACCACATATACAACAAAGGCACACAACAAGAGACGTTCTTGCCCCTCCTATTCTCGTTCTTATAATGCAAAGAATGATAGAAGTCTCCAATCAGGGTAGGCACAGGATTGCCTGAAGCAAATATATGGAATGCATCCAAATCAACGAAGTCAGGCTGTTCGGGAACAGTACAATGCCATATATACACTAAGCAAGGATATCATTAAACACACTCCAACAACCACTCTTGGCATACTCTTGTGCTTTCCCGACCAAGAACTTGAGAGAAAAAACGGAAACTCCATTCCACGAGGTTAATAGCAACTCTGAGGAATCTAAATGCAAAGCAACAGCCAAATCCTCCAGCTTGGGCTCAACACCCATATGGATGAAGGGTACCTTGTTCTGAATGGTTAACTCCAAGATCTCAACATATTCTTCCATGGTCGGAGCCAGAATGAAGTCAAGGAAAGTAAAACACCTCAGTGGAGGATCAGCGTGTACAATCCGTTCAGCTCATACGTGGATGGTTTGCAGACCAGCCTAAGCAGTTTCCCATAACTCTTCCTGAAGCTTCTCTTCACATCATCATCAGCTAAAGACATCAACCCAAGCAAAGAAGTAACATCCGGAGTAGGCAACTTGTATGCCACAGTCTTCTTCAAAGTATCCATAATAGCAGCAGATAGAAATCCGGGCAACTAGAATCAGAGGGTATGAAATGCACCTGCAGCACAGACACACGTTAATGATATGCAGAATGAGTATGCAGCAATGCAATATGCAAACATGCAAACAGGGATCAAGTGATATATTACTGAAGAGATCCATCCACATCTGTCTCAACAGGCCCACAATACTGCTCAAACCTGGTCTCAACAAACCCATAACAATACTCTACTCTGGTCTCAACAGACCCAAAACACTGTCCTGATGAAGAACCCCAAGTAACCACATATATTGATCCAATATTAAGAAAACCGGGTAGTCTGGAGGTCAAGTTTCCTGCATGCCCCAATCCCTCTCACAGGTAGGTGTCCTATCAACTGACACAAGGTACGGCATCCTATGCGGTCGTCGGCGTCACAGACTTTCAAGACTGATGATACGATACCCAGAAGGTGTGGCATCATCATGTCCTGAAGAGGCCTCACTTAGCCAACTTCCAATTGACCGGTCCCCAGAGTCGACAATCCAACTAACCAACAACCCCCTCAACCCAAAGGGTTGAAAAAGAAGTCAACCAGAAGAACCTCGTCCGAGCGTGGATTTTGCGGGACACTAGTACATGCAAAGCATGCACACGCCCACTACTTTCCACAACTAATTCTAGGTGCACTCAAGCCCAGGTCCGGCTTATCTCTCAACAGATCACCCCCTCCCCACAACAACAATAACAATATAAAGCTGACAATAAAATGCGGAAAGTAAAGACAGAAATGTAAATCCATACAAAACCCACGATGGGAAAACAAGCGCTAGGACTGACTCACATAGGGAACCGTTGGAGTCCCCAGCAGAGTCGCCAGCTGTCGCTACTGCGAAAATCGGCGCCGGCTATGACAGAAGAGTCGCCACCGTGCGTTATTTATCCCAACGGAGGGAAAGGAAAGGCTCAGAGTAAACCTAACGCAAAACGAGAAAGGAATGGTCATCGCAACCAAATTCCTGGATTCGGGAGTCGATTACGCAAGGGGAAGGTATTAGCACCCGTCACGTCCTCTGTACTCGACGGGATCCACGCTTGTTTTCTAGTACGGATTGTTGTTCTATCTACTCTACAGGTCTGGGTTAAAAAGAAAAGAAAATGACTCGGCAAAGTATCGCACTTTATGCCTACGTATTCCCGTCTGGAACGAGAAATCAGAGTCAACGTAGTTCGCCTACCTATGGGAAAAGAGGGGAAGGTTTCTGCTAGGATACATCATCCTATGCCTACGTACTTTCATACAGCATGAAAGATCAGAGCAAACGTAGTTCGGGCTACGGAAGACACAAGCTTGTCTGACTGGTTTTTTATTACCTTGTGAAAGGGTTTTTCTTGATTAAGAGTCCAAGCGGACAAAAATGACACTTTGATGTTTGTTTTGAATCTTTTACGAAAGAAGTGTTTTTTAGTTTGTGTGCAATCTCTGACGTACTAGAGACTATGATTTGAGAGTGACTACGTCGCATGTCACCCAAAGGGTGCCACACTAAGCAGCCAGACTACTGGAAAGAAGCTCTCCAGCAACCCTTTCTCAAATAACTTAAGGCTCGTAACGTACGACATCGATTAACCTTATTACTGTATTTTTGAGTTGTTTTAAGATGAGAAGAGAAAGAAGCTCTAAAAAACCTAAGGTTGAAAAGGGAATAAAAACTAACCTAATGTTGTCATGCATGGATAAGAATCCTAATGTCTGTCATAATTCCCTCCTGCACAGAGGAAATCAGAGATCCTAGGGGATAAACGGAAAAGAAAGCAAGCAAAACACAGTAAAATGCATGCAATGCAGCAATACAAGCGAGGCAAGGGAGTCCCACTCAACCTCGAACCTGGGAAAACAACAGGCAAAGTGAATCAACATTCACTTCAAACCTAGGGGGAAAGCTACACAAGCCAACAAACAATACAGAAAACAAAACCCAAAGCAGAGGAGGCAGCCCAAACATCAACACCAAACTCCTACAGCAGACAGCAGCTCTGACAGCAACAGGTGATTAAACAGCAAAAAGTTGACAGCAACAACCTTCATCTTCATGAATAGCCTCAGCAAACAAACTTCAACAAGCCTCAAACTTCAACAAGCAACCAGCTTAAACCTGCAAACTTCAACCAGTAGACAGCTTCAACAAGCAGCAAAACCCTAGCTCCAACAAGCAGCCAGCTTCAGCAAGCAGCAAAACCCTAGCTCCAACAAGCAGCTAACTTCAGCAAGCAGCAAAACCCTAGCTTCAACAAGCAACCAGCTTCAGCAAGCAGCAAAACCCTAGCTTCAACAAGCAACCAGCTTCAACAAGCCCACTCCTAGCTTCAACGAGCTCCTAAACTTTCTCTTTACCAGGCTCCAACAAGCACCTCCAATGGAGAACCATTCAATAAGATCAAGTTGAAATGTTAAGAAGCTCAATGACAACCAAGGGAGGTCACTGAGAACTTAACATTATGAGAGACTGGCATCCTCAAAGTTCTACTCTTAAAGCATGCCACTCATCCCTCCAAAGGAGAGATGTGACTTCTTTAAGAGGACTTTATGTCATTGGATTGAATGGAGATGAACAATATACTCCATGTTTGAAGAAACAAGCAAAACTAATCTAATGCTCTTCCTGAAACCCTAGTTTTCCTAAACTCCTGACAAGCCTCCACAAGATGAGAAAATCTTCAACTCCAAGCTCCTTTAAGCTCTCCAAAGCACCTTCAATTGGTCTCCAACTTAATCCAAGCTCAAAAGCAACACCACCCTAATCTAAGGGAAACTATTGAATCAAACTAGGCAAGTTAGTTCATGAGAAACACCTAGAAGTTAGTCTTAAAACTAATTCTACTTAAAATACCAAAAGGGATTGTAAAATCCTACAAAAATTACTAAGGGTTCCTAAACCTCTTAAGAATCACTCCATACAAAAACCAGGGGGTTAACCATTCATTTGGACCTAAAACTATGCCCTAAACCTAAGGGTATTATCCTAAAACCCTAATTCTACAACACCTAAAGTTCAATGTTCAAACTAGCCTAAAATTCTCTCACAAAAATATGAGAAAATTACTATGGGGACATGCATATCTAAGCTATCTATCCCAAAAAGAATCAACTCAAAATCATACACCAATCATCCACAATAAAATTAACAAAATCATGTATCAACCATATTGAAAATAAAACCAATTAAAATGCCAAAAATGCAATAAAAAAATAAAATTCATGAATTAATGAAATATTAATCCTATAAAATTCTAGACTCTTTAAGGAATCAGGGGGAAAAATCTAAATTAAAAATACTAATTTTCCTAATTATGGTGAATTATTTCCTAAGCTATATGAAAATATAAAAATAAAAGAAAAACAATGAAAAATAATAAAAGCGCGTGCCAGATAGCAATAAAATCCAGTTAAAATCCAAACCAGGGCCCAAGAGGGGGTGTTGGTAGCCAGCGAGTACTAAGCCCATCCAACTCAGAAAATAAATGGAAAATAGTATGGAAATTGGGAAACTTGTGTGTCAAATAGCAACTAATTCACGTTATAAATCCAACTTGGGCCTGAATGGAGGTATGAAAAGCAAGCAAGTCACTAAACCCACCCAAAATCAATTAATGAAACGCAGAGTTTTGAGGGAAACTCAAAACTCTCTTAAGAATTCGTCCTGCAATCGTGGCCATTGGATTTGGTTTGAGTCAAGGGTCAAAGCATCATCTGAGGGCCCTCAGTCATCTTCTCCAAAACATTCAAACTTGGGAGGGAAAGCTCAGACGGTGGCCTGAGCTTTGCGCCACCGTCTTCTCCGGCGTGACACATCTAAAAATGCATCAATCAGGCCAACTGAATACCCTATCTCACTTGAAATTCCATCCTGAGTCCAAAAATGACCTCCATTTCCATTGATTCTAACCCTAAAGCCAAACCCGATCCAAGTTGCAGAGATTCATCCAATTCTTGATCACCACTAAACTTAAAATTAAAGCTCCTAAACTCATCTACACGCATCAGGCTCAATTCTATCTATTCAAACACGCTTGAAACCTCAAGAATCATGAGATATTCCTCTCAACAGAATTCTGATCACAACCTAAAGTATCTTTAATCATCCCAAATTTGTGCCTAAATCCAACCTAGCAACATCTATAACTTAACCACATATCAAATGCTAATCAATTTCCCCTAATCTAAGCTAAAAAATGAAAGTTACAAATCTGGAAAAACTGGATGAACAGAAGGTGCAAATGCTCGATTCAAGCTCCAATCTTTTGCAGAATCACTCAAGAACCACTTCCCAAGCTTTTCCAATCACCAATTTGCCTTGAATCCCCTTCAATCTCCAAAACCGATTCTGAGATGCAGTTGAGAAAATTCAGTTGCTCTCTCTGATTCCTTGCTCAATCCTTGCCAAAAAACTATCTGAATCAGTTGCATACAATATATAGAGTGTGATGGAAACCTCTAGAACTTTCTGTAACAACCAAAATGAGATTTTGAATTTCTCATATCCCTTGAAAATCTCATATGTGGAAATCATGCCTTGCTCTGTTCTACCTCTCACACTCACTTGAATTTCTCTCCTCCTGACATTTTGAATTGAAAGGGAATGATATCTTCCTTGTTTTTGATCCAAAGGTATGTAATTCAAATGTTGCTTCCATCTTAAGTAACAAAAGGGAACCATGTGAAATTGGCCTCAAATACAAAAAGTAATAATTCCATCCTTTCCAAAATATGTTTTCTGATCAATTTGGTATATAACATTGCTTGGTTTGGCCATAAATCAAGAATTCCACAATTTTGGCCTTTTAATCACTTTAATTTCTTCATTTCAAAGCCATTTCAAACCAACTTCTCCTATGAGCCAATTCAAAGCCTCCTTGATGCATAGTCAAGGTTAAAACCATATTTGAGCAACTTTCTAGTTGAACAATTTTCCGTTTGAAACTTGCAAGTTGGAGATTTTGGCCCATGCTTGAAAATGACCTATAATCACCAATACCCAAAATACCCTTGGCTTGAAAAGATCATAACTTGAGTTCTATAAATCCCCTTGAGAACTTATAGTACTCTATGGAAAGCTAAGATCAAGCTCTACAACTATCATGTTCACCAAGAATCCATTTGAAATCTCCTTGAAGGGAAAAAGTTGCTTGGAAGTCAAGTGACTTTCACAGATAAATTTCAGTGTCCTCTGATGACCTGCAATTTGCAAGAACCATAACTTGAGTTCTATAAATCCCTTTGAGGACTTATAGTACTCAAATTAAAGGTATTGAGATGCTATACAAGTTTCATGTTGTCCAAAGATCCATTTGAAACTTTTATTTTAACTTATGTGGCTTTGAAGTTAGGCACTAAACAAGGGATTTTACACTGAAACCCTAATTTAGCAACTCCCCACATTCTTGATCCTTCTTTGCTTAATCTTGGCACAAAACCACACATGTATCAACATACCAATCCATGAATCCCATGACCTCAAAGTAGGCTTTGATGCTCTTCAATTACTCAATTGGCCTAGGGTTGACCCAGATGGAACCCTAGTTGACTGCACCTCAACTGTGGCTCTCATACTTGAATCAATGACTTGTCTCAGCTTTAATATGGCCTTCTAGGCATCCCACGAGATCTATACACACCTCAAATTCACATTCCATGTTTCACATCCCACTGATGATTCTCAATATTCCTCAAGATAGGAGCAAAACCCCACATGTAGGCACTCAAACTTCTCAAGACTTCAAATCACTTCTTGATGGCCTGGGTGACTTCTCAATCTTGGATAACACCTCTTGCTAGGCTCTTCTCTTGATAGACACCCTTGATCCCTTATTGGGGGCATGCTATGCCATGATATGCCAATGATAACTATGTACATGATGTAACTATGCAGATGAAATGCAATGAAACATAACTCAGGCAAGAAAAGGTTGAGCAAATTTTGGGGTGCAACACATCCGTCGGAATAGACGTCGCTCCCCGGGACATTCATCTGAGTAAAAAAGCGCTCCCCAGGGTATTCATTGGAAAAAGCTACCCTCCCCGGGACATTCATCGGAAATGACTTCCGTCCCCGGGGCACTCATCGGATCTAGCACTTCTCCCCGGGACATTCATAATAAAAACCCTAACAAACCCTCGAGAACGGCGAATATTTCGCCGCTCCTCGGAGCATTCAACCGGCCCCGGCCACGCTCAAGAGACAAACAAAAAAGCAAGAGAAAAAGAAAGGGAAAACTTACTATGGTAAAATCGGCGACGGAGAACGCGGCGGCGGCAACGTCGGAGATATCAGACGGCGGCAGAACAACAGGCTGGAAATTTGAGAATCAGAGGGCGAAAAGTGAGAAATGAGCAGGGGCCCGCTCATTTATACCCCTGCACGGGACTCGAAGCGTCACTAACACTTGAGTACCCTAGGGTAGCCGCCCTAGCAGCCACCCAGAATAAGACACGTGGCAGAAGCAGACAGACACGTCTCTCCACCTCTCCCCGCCAATACCCGCCTTCGAGCCCGGCCGACCGACGACAATAAACGCGCATCTTCGCATGGGGGAGTCTTTTCCCGGACCGCCCCACTTCCCTGGAGCGACGTCATCAAGTCCTCACTCCCATCCTCGGAGCAACGACTTGGGGGGCTCCTGTTCTGGACTGGGCCCCGGGCTGAATTATGCTGGCCCAGCCCAATAATGTTCCACCAGGCCCTGCCCGATCCGAGCTACCGCATCAGGCACAAGATCCCCGACTTGTTAGAATGATCTCCCCGTGGGGGAGAACTGTCCCCAACCACGTCGGGCAAGTGAATCGCCCGAGCGACCAAGCACCGCCCTCCGCAGGCAGTATTCCCATGCCATCAAGCCAGACCCCCGGGGAATCTCCCGGGCTCCCCTTCGCGGAGAGGACAACGTGCCATACGCACGTTCTCCACGTGCTCCCCTCCGCGGGGACACGTCACCTAACCAACTGACCACCTCCGAAAGAGCAGGTCAAACCCACCTTTCGGAGATCACGGAACAGTTGGACTAGGGCGAAGACCACGTTCTGGTCTTCACTACGCCACGTAAGCCCTAACAACCACCTGGGTTGGGCCTGGCAATCCAGCCCAACACAAGTGACTGTTGGCCCAGCGCTGGGGTCTCTCTATAAATACCCTATTCCACAAGAGGGTCAGGTAATTCACTTCTTATCCATTTTCTGTACTTTGCTCTCACTCTGCCCAACTTCTTACTTTGGCATCAGAGTGTTTTGCAGGTACACCCCCCTTCTCCTCCTCATCACCGGTGAACAGGTAGCAGTCCAACAGCGTGTGGCCAGCCCGTGATCCCCTTCTGATCAGGACAGATCACAAATTATAATTAAATTTTCATTAACAAATAAAAATTTAGTCGTCAGACATTAACAAACGTTATTACTTTTCATTTTCATTGAATACTGTTTGCAACTTTTTAATTCAAAAAAATACTAATTTTCTTTCTATATTAAAGAATGATATAGTTGCTAAGTGTATTGTATGTATCTCTGATGAGTTTTAACTTTTTCAAGTATGTATTCTATTTTTAAATATGTTTTATTTGTTTATTTATTTTTGAAATATGATTTATAATTGTTTATTTATAATTTTTAATATTATATGTGTTTCTATTTGTTTATTTGATTTATTTATTTATTTTAGATTTCTTTTTTGTTTTATTTTTCAACACTTACAATAGTATTTTATAAACAATGAATGTTAATAGAAGACATTTTAATTTGAATGAATGTTCGAAAGAAGAGTTTTTTTAGAGAATGGTTATTTATAAACAATTGTTAACCATTTTGATAATATCATGGAGAAAGACATGTTAGAAGTTGAAAAAAATCAGAACTTTTGAAAATGAGAATCCTATACTTTAAAGTCAGAATATTGTGATAAATAATTTTTCAGAAGAAGTTGATAAAGATGAAACTTGTGATCAGACAAATATGATACCTTTTATTGGTCAAAATTTTCTTAGTGAAGAAGAAGTATTTGTTTTTTTTACAAGAGATATGCACATCATCATGGATTCCCAATTTGAAAATGTAGACTCGTAGAGAAAAAAGATGGAATTATCGGTCGGCGTGATATTTTTTGTCACCGTGAAGGTAGAATTTCCTCGAAAGACATAGATTCATCAAAAGAATAGAGAAAAAGAGAATCAGTGAAGTGTGAATGTAAAGCTCATTTACCAATTAAAATACAAAAGTATCAAGATGTATTTCCATGTGAGTGGCAAGTTACAACGTTTGTTGTTGAACATAATCATGGTTTACTAACCAAATCAGAGGTGCGTTTTTTACCATGTTATCGAACTATCTTAAAAAAGATTATGATCACATTTTCTTATTATAAGAAGGTGGACTTTCAGTTAGACAAATAATGCATATCTTAGAGTTATAGAAAAATATGATGCACGAATATCTTTCCTTTATTGAAAAAGACTCACAATCTTTTTTTAAAATCCAATAAAAAATTTAAAGGAAATTATGCTATGGATCTTCTAAAGTATTGTGAGAATGAAAAAAAGAATTGCTCAAAGTTTCAATATTCTTATACACTTGATGAAGAAAAAAAGGCTAGAACATATTTTTTGGTCATCTGCTTCCTGTTTTAATTGGTACAAAAAATATGGCGATGTTGTTGTATTTGATACTACATACAAGGTAAATTCTTATTAAATGTCATTTGAGGTTTTTGTTGGTATGAATAGCCATGGAAAAACTATATTATTTGGATGTACACTTTTACAGAATGAAACAATGTTTGTATTCCATTAGTTAATGAAAGTAACTATTGTTTTGTTTACTTGTTTATTTGATGGTTTGATCCCTTTTATTTAATTTGTTTATTCGTTCTTTTTTTATATACTTTTATAGATTTGATGAAAAAGCCACCGATGACTATATTAACTAACCAAGATCCGTGGATGAAAGAAGCAATCACAAAAGAAATGTCATCAACAAAACATAGTTTCTGTATAGAGCACATAACTTTCAAGTTTAATTCTTCGTTTAATGTTATACTTCGAGACAAATATGCAAAATGGTGTTATGATTTTTATGGATTATATAAGTTGGAAACATGTGAAGAATTTGAGCATCAATGGCCAAAAGTTGTTTCTAAGTATAACTTGCAGACAAATAAACATGTGAAAGGATTGTACGAGATTAGAAATTATTGGGCACTCGCTTATCTTCGTGAATATTTTTTTGGTGGAATGACAACCGCCGAAAGATCCAAGAGTATTAACACATTCATTAAGAGATTCATCAATTCTCACACAAGTTTAATTACCTTTGCAAAACATGTATGGCATATCTTCAACTATATTAGTACTTAATATTTCTAAACTTTTGTATTAAAGAATTTAAATTAATTTCAAGTTGATATAACAATTGATGATATTAGGCAAAAAGAAGAGTTTGATATAATGTTAGAAAAGTGAAAAAGGTCAAATATGAAGATGATGTCACCATAACAAGAACAAACTTATAGTGTTCTAACACATTTTTCTTTTCAGAAGTTTTAAGATGAGTGTGAAAGGTCCGTCCAATATTCAATTTATCATAAGAATGATAATGTGTCAGTGTTGTAATATTATAAAACGATAATAGTCGAAAATATGAAGTCTTTTAGGATGGTAAGATAACTACATGTCGCCACATTCTTAGTATTTTTTTTCATAAAGTTTGTCATGAAATTCCTTCTGACTACTTGCTGTCACGGTGGTAGCTTCAAGCATTACACAAAGATGATAATATAGTTAAGGATCAAATAAAGGATTGCAACAATGAAGTTGATTCACAACAAATTATTCATTGTCGTCTCATGAAGACACATTAAAGGTGAAAAAGAGTTATCTCATAATATAAATGCTTATGCATTATGGAGAGTTCAAGGATATAATGTTGTTACATATCCCCTAAAAGAAAAAAGAAAAAAAACAAGACAAGCAAGAAAAATAAAATTTATGCAAATGCAAATTTAAATCAAGTTCTACTTCAAAAATTTTGGTACACATTTATTTCTAAATTCATTAAATTTCTAATTTTATTAAAATTATGTATACTTGTTACTAATTATTTTTTTTTTTACTTATACTTATTTATTGTAACAGGAATATGCTCCTGATATATCATGGATTGGTAGAAATTGAAGTTAGTGATACAAATACTGAGATTAAATCATGTTTTATTTAAAAAATTTTTTTTAATTTTATCAAAATATTTGAATATTTGTATTTGATATTTAAATTAAATATGAATTTTTATTTGAGTTTTTTTAATTATTATTTTATTTTATTTTATTTTTGCAAATTTTATTGTTAGTTTATTATGAGTTTTCTTAATTTTTTTAAAGTTTATTTGAGCTCCAAAAACGAGTGTAAATTGTGTATAAATTTTATACTATGAGAGAGAAAATGAGTGGTAAACTTAATAATTACATGTATTTAATTATCATTTTTTCAATAAAATAAAACTGTGATTAAAAACCATTTAATACTTTTCATGGGCACCGGTCAGCAGTACCCTAAAAATAAAAGAATAAATCTCTCACAGGTGCCACGCGTCCATCTTCATCTCTCAAATACAGTAAAACATGGTTTTCCATGGGAGGATGATCCAAGCGCACCCCAGGACTCTCCCTGTGAGATTCTTTTCTCAGCATGTGACCTCTCAGCGCAGAAAAAGGGCATGAGCAAAAAAGCTTTTTCCGAACAATAAAAAAACCAAACAGAATCCTTAAACTCACACAATCTCTCCATCGGATTCCTTTCCTTCAACCTTAAACCACCCTTTTCCTATAATTCCACCATAACTCATCTTCTTCTTCTTCAACCTCAGACCAAGCCATAACCCAAACCTCAAACAACCATCACCCTTCGTCTTACTCCTTCCAACGAAACCAAACCCTTACATACTCCTCCACCACGGTTCTTCGCCAACCGCCACACCAACGACCTCGTTCTCCTTCACACACACCTAAGCCCTCACACCTAGCCATAACCCAAACCTCAAACAATCACCACCCTCTGGCCGGACATCACCGTACCACCGTGAGAACCAAACAAACCTCATTCTTGCAAAATGTTCAACAACACATACGATCCGGCTCACACTCTTAGATCGACGAACTCACGATCAACGCCCCAAGCACCATCGTAAACCAATTCTACACCACCACACGAAATTGGCGAAACAACCAAACAATTCCTCCGTGAGTCACCATTCCTTCAACCTCCAACCGTGGGTTCATTCAACCATCACTTCGCCAGATTCACTCTCTGAAGATTGTCAAAAATGCAAGCGTGAGGTATCCATTTCGTTTCGTAACTTTCAAATCTGCCATGTTTTGTTTTGATTGTTGTGTTTTCGGACGAAGAAGGTGAATTTCATTGCTATTGATTGAAGAAATCTTTGCGGTTTCATATTGTTTTCAATTTGGATTTGTGCTAGACCACATTGAATTTGGATTTTCATGAGAGGAAGATGAACCATGATTGTTATTGAATGGTGTATGTATTTGGCTATTCATGCGATTTTGGATTCATCAGTTGCATTATTAATTCTGTAAGGTACATAAGATTTTGTATCAGTGAATTGGTGTGGAAGCTTTAACTAAATGTATCCTAGTTGTTGTTTTTAGTCTATACTATATAAAAGGTAATATATATATATATATATATATATATATATATATATATATATATATATATATATATATATATATATATATATATATATATATATATATATATATATATATATATATATATATATATATATATATATATATATATATATATATATATATTAGTCAAAAAAATAAGCAGACATATATATGGATCGAACGCTGGAATTTCATGTGTTATTTGAACTTGGCTTTCTAAACGTATTCAATTTATTCCATGGCCCATTAGAGTTGCAAGGCTTCATTGCTGGTTCATCCACGGTCATGGGGACTTGTGTATAGTGGCATGACCCAATCCAATTTTGGGAAACCCCATCTTGATTTTTTGCTTTCAGACCTCACAATTTGTGTTTTTTTTTTTGTTAAACGTCTGTTGTTATTGATGAGCATCATGTTGTTTTGTGTTGTAATTAATTTTTCAATTCGGTTGCTTTGTACGTTGCTGGTTTGTTTTGTATTTTGAGTTTTAAAAATAAGATTTGATGCCTTCAGATTTGAATTTCCAAAATTACCTAAGGGTACTTTGAGTTTTCAAATGACATCGGTGGTGTGGAAAAAGAAATTCCAAAAAATTCAGCTACAATACTCTTTCTCCAATCTGTATCTAGTTTTCATTCAACAAACTCTCTTTCCTTTAAGCAACAACACCCATTTCACTGTCTTCAACCTATTCCACCGCCGTCAACCCCATTCTGGCGACACCGTCTAATCTCCTACACAGTTTTCTTTTTCTTCAGTCGAGGTACTCTTTTCTCTCTCCTACTCGCTTTAATCTAGTTTTTCAAAAAAACCAACCTTCACTCTCCATCTCATTTTAATTCATATGTTATAAATCTTCACCTTATAGGAACAAATAGAACTAGAAATGTTTTATATGTGCACTCACAAGCTTATTATGAAAATGCCTCAATGAAGTTCATACATGTTATTTTGTGTTTGATTAAAAGTGTTGTTGGAGCTTAGAAAAGAGAATTAATGGTTAGGTTTTATGAGAAGATGAAGAGAAGTGGGTGGGGATCATTTGTTGAACATGAAGAAAGAAATAGAGGAAAAATTACACTGAAATCCCTAAACACCATACAAAGTTGTTCATTGCAGCGATTATAAACCGTTGAATTCAAATTTTAAACTTTTTGACCTTACATTTAACAGCTCACAACATCATAGATGTGCCAATCACCGGTAAGAGTTACTCTCATTTGCTTCCCCATTTATTACGATTCTAACTGATTCTGACATGTACTTTTCAATCCTTATCACACACCACACACATGATTTATCTTTGAACTCAAGGTTGTTGTTCAATATTTGATACAAAAAAACAACATATTCAAACCTAGAAATTTTTTTCTGTGTCTTTACCAATAACCAATTGATTTACCATATTTCTTCCTAGTATCAACAACCGCTTTAGGCTCCATCTCTATATGCAAATCTCTATTCCATTTTTTTAACCCTCAGACATCTCATCATCCTCACTTAGAAAACTCTCTCGCACAGCCGGTTTAGTCCTCAATTTCACCTGCGCTGTAACACTTCAACTCCAGCTCTCTTCGCTCTAGTTGCTACACTGTCGTTGCATTACCCTCATCTGCAAGCGTCTCTGTTCCTCGTGTCATTGTCGTGTTTGTTCGCCCCTTAAGGAACAGTAAGTTCATTTCCATTACGATTAACTTCTTGGTGTTGTTGTTGTTGTTCTTCCCCATTGAACTTGTGAGCCAGTTTGTTGTTGTTCTCCACTGTGACTGATTTGTTGTTGTTGCTATTGGGTTTCTACGATTTGATTTGTTGCTGTCGTGTATCTGATAGGAATGATTTGGACCCCACAAGTGATGATGTGGATGTGTTAGTTAACAGAGATAATGTTGGGGCTAAATAGTGGAGGGTATATGTGAGAAAGAATAAGAAGGAGAAGTAATTGGATAATTGACCTAGTAAATTAGTACTCCCCAAATAAATAGGAGTTGACTCAGTCAGTTAGTTAGTATTCCCCAATTAAATAGGAGTTAGCTTAGGTAGTATTCCTCATATAAATAGGAGTGTATGGGCAGTAGCTAGGGATATTAATATTTTTTGTTTTTTCATATTAGGGTTGGGAAGCGAGAGAATTGTTTTCTCTGACGAAGGAGCAGTAGCTCTGGAATTACTTTTGTTTTCGTATTCATTAATAAAATAATTTTCTCCATCATATTCTACCTTATCTCTGTTCTATCAATTGGTCTGACCTGCCACTGTTGATACCCAGAGCTCTTAAGATGGTTGACTGAGTTTCTCCAGTGGAAGAACGGTTGGAAGGGGTTGTGGCTAGCATTGTTGCGTTATGAGAGTTCATTGGTGCTGAGATTCAACATGCATTGGCTCATCGTGAAGTGTCGCAGCCAAGTGGTGCGACAGTGACCTCACAGTTGGATGAGTCTTGTTTATCTGTGAAGAAAGTGGAGTTACTCGTATTTACCAGTGACGATCCTGTTGCATGGATCACTCGGGCAGAGACGTACTTTGAGGTACAACAAATTTCACAGGATATTCGTATTCAGATGACGAAATTGAGCACGGCAGGTCCTACTATCCATTGGTTTAACCTATGTCATGATTTAAAAGAGGAACTGTCATGGGAGAACCTCCGTGAGGCGATGATGGTTCGGTTTGGAGGTGGGCGTTTGGAGAATCCGTTTGAGGAATTGAAGGAACTAAAACAATCAGGATCAATACAGGAATACATTACTGAATTCGAACTGTATTATTCACAATGTGGTCGTTTTCCAGAGCAACAGTTTCTTGGTTATTTCATTGGTGGTTTAAGTCATGATATTCACTCTCGTGTGCGTAACTTCAAGCCTTGTAACCGTTACCTAGAAATGCAATTGGCTCGTGATGTTAAAAGTGAATTTGTGAGTGCGTATGATACCTTCGATTTGTTGTTTCCATGATCAGAAGTTGTTTTCGTCGAGCTTGAGAGTGACTTGTTCCGTGAAGGTTTTGAATATGTGCTTCACATTGATTTGCACCGTCGACTGCGTTTCTCGCGTCGTATTCCCTGTGGTGTTTGTCGATTTCTCATCGGAAGCCATGGCCAGTGATCGTGTTTAAGCTCTAGATACCATATTAGAAATAGAGAAGGTGGAATATATATATATATATATATATATATATATATATATATATATATATATATATATATATATAGGTAGGTAGGTAGGTAGGTATTGTGGTTATTGTTACGTTAAGAGATGGTCATAGATAGATAGATAAATATTATGGTTCCTATTAAGTTAGGAGATGGTCATAGATAGATAGATAAATATTATGGTTCCTATTAAGTTAGGAGATGGTCATAGATAGATAGATATTATGGTTCCTGTTAAGTTAGGAGATGGTCATTGTGTTCTAACTATGGGTGGATGCAATGGAATTCAGATGAACGTTGAAGCGGTGCAAATTTGCTTTGATAAAGATTTTCTTTGATGCTTATTGTTGCACCCCAAAATTTGACCAACCTTTTCCAGATTTGGTTTATGTTTCGTTTCATTTGCATTTGCATATCATTTATCGCATACTGTGCATTTTGTCAGTCCGAGTGATTTATCGGGATTACTGCCCCTTTTTTCACGTTTTAGGCGATTTAAACCAGTTTAAATAAAGAGATTTATTTCGGAATCGAGCGGAGGTTGCTCTTTCTGGTGGTCCAGTCCATGCTGGTATTTTCGATGACATTTCGGTGTTCGCCCGTTTTTCCGTTTCTCTTTCTATGGCATGCTGTGATTTTATTTCTATAGATTTTGTTATTTGATTTTAATTAGATTATTTAATAGAGTTTTTAGAAATTAGTTTTAAATAGATATTTGATTTTAATTAGATTATTTAATAGAGTTTTTAGAAATTAGTTTTAAATAGATATCAGAATTTATTATTTTTAGAAATTAATCTTATTAGAGTAGATTTTTTAATTGTTTTTATTTGAATTTAATAGAAGATAGTTTTTATATAGATTTTTTAATAGGTTTATTAATTAATTATTTCATTTTCAATTATTAAATTTTATTTAGTTTTTGGACTTTATTATATGATTAGTTTTAATTATTAATTAGATTATCATTATTATTAGAATTATTTTATTTTATTTATTTATCCAGATTAGTTTTTTTTATTTAATTAAGATGTAATTACTTAGAGTTAATTTATACCAGCTTATTAGAATTTTAGATAATTAATGAGTAGTTAGTCAGAATTATTAATTGTGTAGATTAATTAGCTTTTTGTTTATTAAGTCAACATTAGTCATAACTAATCTGTGTCATCAAGTCCTTAATCAGTCATTAGCATGCCAGCCACGTGTCACTTTCCTATAAATACATGCACTATTCATTGTCCCCCTCCTTGGGGACTGAAACCCAAAACCTAGGTCATTCGCCCCTTCCTTGAGCCACTGAAACCCTAACCCTAGGCCAGTTGCCCCTTCCTCAAACCCTAAACACCTCGCCGGCAAAATCAACTGCGGCCAACACGCCAGAAACCACACCGGAAAATTCATCCACCCGCCGGAATATTCATACCATTCATCAACCTTCAACTTTTTCCAGAACTCATACGACATTCATCAGAAATTCATCCAAACCTTTAAATGTTCATCCAACTTTCATCCTTTTTCCAGAAGTTCTTACGAACTTCATCATCTCCAAACAATATTCATCACATTCAAATGCTTTTTTCTGGAAATATTCATCCATGTTCATCTTGTTCATCAATATTTTTTCGGAATCTTCATCACCTTCGTACGAACTTCATCATTTCCTCAAACACGTTCATCAATCTTCAACAAGAAACTCAAATCTTCATCATAAACTTTCACATAATCATCACCATGAACAAATTTCCAGATCTACAATCAACCTCACAACCATTCACGACCCTTTCTTCCGACCAAAACACGCCCAGATCTTCTTCAACCTTAAAATCAAACCTAAATTCGATTCCACAAACAACCTACACCGTCATTTTCAGATGAACGAACACCAACCCAATCTCCATGGGCGAAAACCTTCGAACCACCTTCAATCGCTCGCGCCCCGAAACCCAGAAAAATCTCGACCCAGTTCACCTTTTCTTCAAACCGTTGGAACCATCAACAACCACCATAACCAAACTGAAACCCAGAAATCATCCTTTTCCTCATCAACCACAGAATCTCTTCTCTCTTCAACACAACCTCGTTCTTCTCCGCCATCTCAAAACCCATTCTTGAGCCATCGAACCCCTCAAATCACCAACAAAATCTTCGACCCATTTTCCAAACACCGCTCATCAACAAACCTTCACGATCTTCAACATGTAAGACAGCTCCATCGAGAATCATCCGATGAACAGTTCCATCGCCTTCTTCGTCATTCAACAACCGCGATTTCAGATCCATCTCCTTCAGCGCATGTAAATCACATAAGCAACAGGGTTTGGTGTGAGATATTTGGAAGGAAGTTGAGACAGTGAGGGACGATGACGATGTCCGGCATGATTGAGGGCGGCGAAGATTTTTCTTTTGTTTCTGAGCAAGGATCTAGGGTTGAAGAAGAAGGATAGGGCTAGTGTTTGCTGTCATTGGGTAAACGGGCCTCACGACCCATTATTTTCTTTTTTAATTATTGTACCCCCGTTTTCCTTATTGAAACCCCCTATCTTGTTGGTTTTTTTTATCTTTGGTGCTGATTGTGGACCCTTAGGCCCAACCAGATTTTTTCTCCTGCACCCCTGTTCCTTGTCGTACCCCCCCTGTTTCCATTTCTTTTGGATTTTGTTTCCTTTATTTTTTGTAATATACTTTTCATATATATTGTATTTTCTTTTTTAGAAATTTATATTATAGTATTATTTTTCTCTTATAATATTATATGTATATATTTTATTTAAAGTTTTATATAATATTTTTCATATTCAATCTCTTTTAATATTTCTTTTAGAATTTTTTTTCTATTGAAATTTTATTTCAATTTTAGAAGTTGGATTCTTCTTCCCATTTGTTATTAGGCTTTTCATCCCATTTTCCTTGTTTAGGTCGATGACGAGACCTCTATTATTTTTCTGTCAAATTATTGATGAGAAACGATGGATATGAGACCGACTTTCTCTCATCTTTCTCATTTTCGACTTTATGTCATTTCATCTGTTTTTGGGTCAATGACGACATTTCCGTAATTCATTACCAGTCAAATTATTGATGAATAATGTTGGATCCGAGACCACTTCTTTCTCTCCTCATTTCTCTTCATATTTCGATTTTATTTTGACTTTGGGTGATCAATAAAGTCTTGTAAGACGAGATCCCACTGTTTTTGGTCCGTGCGACATGATTCAATTGGAGAACGATCCTCAATATCGTTTATCTATCTTGTCCATAGCACGAAAATCGATACGCGACCTCTTAAAGTTTGACTTCCCTTATAAGTCGAGCTATGACGGTTTAGCGTCACATTGGTCCCGATTCGAAGTATCATCAAGGATCAAAAGAGGAGAAGATGGGAATGGAGCTTGCGCATAATGTCAAGGGTCAACGAAACCACTCCGTTCGGTAACATCTTTCTAATTCAAGTCTTTTAATCAACTGCCGAGCGTTGTGATTTCAAAGCAATAGGTACGTGGGAAATGATGAGTGGGGGGCCTCCTCTCATTCGTCTAGGGTGTTTAGCGTATGTCCTTTGGACAATATGCGACGCATTCGCTCCTATGCCTTAGGTTCTAGTGTGTGTGTCCCGAGTTCCTTCCCGTTTAGGCATGTTAGGTCTGCCTCCTTTTTTTCCCTCGCCCCCGTGCGATCGAAATTCTTTTTCTCTCGCCCCCGTGCGACCGAGACTCCTTTCTCTCGCATCCTGGCGATTGAGATCCCCTTTCTTGCCCCCGTGCAATCGAGACCGTTTTCCGTAGTTAGCTGAACTACAACTACTCTGATTTCTCATGCCAGATAAGAATATCTAGGCACAAGACGACGATGTCTTGGCGAGCACCCTTTCCCTTTTCTCCGTAGTTAGCCGAACTACGGCTGCTCTTATCTCTCATATCTGTTGAGAGTATGCAGACATAGGATTGCGATAATCCTAACGAGCACACATCTCCTTCTTCCCTTTAGGTAACCCGTACCTTTAAACCAATGACATACTACGTCCGTTCTACCGCAAACACGTAACGTCTAAGTCTCCAATGGTCGAGCAGCAATACACCTAACTGCTAGAATGCTTACGCTAGTATCGTCTACTTTTTCTCTCACCCTCGTGTGATCGAGAACACCTCGTTTACCCGTAGTTAGCCTGAACTACGTTTTGCTCTGATCTCTCGTATCTGTTGAGAGTACGTAGGCATAGGATTGCGACAATCCTAGCGAGCACTTTTCCTTTCTCCCCCTTTCGGTAACCCATACCTTTAAACTAATGACATACTACGTCTGTTCTACCGCAAATAGGAAACGCCTAAGTCTCCAATGGTCGAGCAGCAATACACCTAACTGCTAGAATGCGTGCATTAGTATCGTCTACCTTTTCTCTCACCCTCGTGTGACCGAGAACACCCTTTCGTCCCGTAGTAAGCCTGAACTACGTTTTGCTCTGATTTCTCATGCCAGATGAGAATACGTAGGCACAAGACGCGATGTCTTGGCGAGCAATCCCCCCTCCCCCCCGGTAGTTTCCCGAACTACGTTGATTCTGACTTTCCCATTGCACGAGGGAATACGTAGGCATAGAGCGGCGATGCTCTATCGAGTCAGTTCTTTCCGTTCTTTTCAGTTCTTTCCGTTTTAGCTTTAGCAGCCTTTAGATATTTTTGTTTTCACCTAGTAGACTTAGACAACAAGCGTGGATCCCGTCGAGTACGGCGGACGTGAGGGGTGCTCATACCTTCCCCTTGCGTAACCGACTCCCGAACCCGAGATATGGTTGCGATGACCTGTCTTATTCCCTTTTCGTAGGTTTTCTCTGATTGTTTCCTTTCCCTCTCTTTGGGATAAATACTGAATGGTGATGACTCTTCTGTCATTGTCGGTCCCTTTTCGCAGCGATGCGGCAGCTGGCGACTCTGTTGGGGACTATTTCCCATCCCCTATGCGAGTCAATCCTAGCGCTTGTTTGCTTGTTTATGGGTGTGTATATATTTGTGTGTTGTATTTTGTATATTGTTGTGTTTACATTTTCCGCACCTTATTATTATTTGTTGCTATTGTGCTATTGGGTGGTTGTTCCTTTGAGTGATAAGCCAAAACTCAGGCTTGAAGATACATATAGCATTAGAAGTGCAAAGTAGTGATGGACCTGTATGGCAGCATGCACTAGTCCCCACGAAATCTGCGTTTAGACGAGGTTTTCTTTGAAGACATCTCATCCTGCTGGTCAGGACGGAGATGTTGGATCCGAAAGCTGTCGACTCTGGAGATCGATCACTTGGGAGTCAGCTAAATGAGGCCGCTTTGTGAGACAATGATGCCAAACCAGAAATGGTGAACGTATCATCGTTTCTCGAAATTCTGTGACGCTGACGACTGCATAGGATGCTGAACCTTAACAGAGATAGGTCCACAACTGTGAGTGGGGGGGTTTTTTGCAGGAAAACTTGACCTTCAGCCAACCCGGTATTCTGGTTTTCTCTTCAGAGCGGACTTTTGAACTTACCCAGTCAGCAGCGCAACAGTTTTTCAGAGCTTTGTGGGGGTTGTGACCCCGTGTTTGTGCATCTTGCATTGCATTTACATAAGCATCTCTGCATCATTTTACATATCATTCTCCAGCTGGCTAGAGCTCTTATCCAGCCTTTGTTTTGATTCAGAAGGTGATTCCCCAGTGTCCGTTCTGAGCAAGTGGTGATTATTGGGAGACGACTAATTGGTTGAAGCAGAATCAAGCAGTGTCAAGAAGTGAAGTCAAGTTCGAAGTTGTTGTTAGCTATGTCAGGGAACGACCCCTAGAATGTTGACAGCCTGCCGGGTTTTACTGTGATAACCAATCCTCTGTATGGATCTCTGCCTGATGAAGATTCTCCGCAAGTGAACAACCTTACTGAAGCTTAGCCTGTGCAACCCTCTGTTGAAGACCAAGATCTACGTGAACAGTTTGTTGTCCGAAGTGAACGTTCTTCTTCTCCTGATACTACAGATCGTCGTGATGTTGTTTTCTTTGTGCCGAATTCCCAAAGGGAGGTTCCGGTAATGAAGACTAAGGACCCGAGAGCTCTTGAGTATGCTAAAAGGTTTCATGCATTGGATGAAAAACTTAAGGCCTTGGAAGTTAAAGATATTGTTGGTCTCAACACTTCAGACATGTGTCTAGTTCCCGGCCTAGTGTTACCTCTGAATTTCAAGGCGCCGAGGTTTGAGAAGTACAAAGGGGATAGTTGCCCGAGGCAACATTTGGTGATGTTCTGTAGAAGAATGACTTTGTTTGTGCACAACGACAAGTTGATGATTCACTGTTTTCAAGACAGTCTGATTGGGGCATCTCTGAGTTGGTATATGCAGTTGGAGAGTAATCATATCCGAGCATGGGTAGATTTAGCCAAGGCTTTTCTGAAGCAGTACAAATATAATCTTGACATGGCTCCCAGTCGCATGCAGTTGCAAAGCTTGTCTCAGGAGAATAATGAACCCTTCAAGAAGTATGCTCAGAGATGGAGAGAATTTGCTTCCAAAGTTCAACCACTGCTTCTAGACCAAGAGTTGGCAGATATGTTCATAAACTCCTTGTAGAGCCCATACTTCGAAAGGATGCTTGGGATTGCACCAAATTTCTCTGAACTGGTAATGGAAGGAGAACGTATTGAGAATGGCGTAAAGATGGGAAAATTTCAGAATGTCTTGAGAAGTCAGGCTAGTGAAACTTAATCTCTCTGTAGCTCCCAAGAAGAAGAAGATGTGATCAACGCAGTCATCGCAGATGTTGGTTATTCTCAGGGTGAATCGGTGAAATCTTTTGGTTCCTCATCTTCTCAGCGGTCAGTATCTGTTGTGTCTCGTTATTTTGGACAGACGACTATGCCCAGGGCACCACATCAGAAACCTTGTGCCGATCCTCATGCAAATCGACGAGCCCATGGGCGAGGTTATCCGAATCAGCGCCAGAATTAGAGTAGGCCTCGTAACAATTTAGAAAGAAGGAATGCTCCTTTTCATCCAGTCCTTATGTCGTACAGCCAGCTCCTGCCACATCTGATTCAGAACTCTTTGGTGGAGCCTAAGACCCTTAAGCTTGTGCCAGAACCTTACCCTCCTGGGTACAATCCCCATGTTCAGTGCGGGTATCATGGCGGATCCATGGGGCATTCAACCGAAGATTTCAAAGCTTTTCAAGCCAAAGTGCAGCAATTGATTGACAAAGGGTGCATTTCCTTTCCAGGAGGAGTTTTGGTGGTTCATGTCGACCTCTCAGCTGTCTAAGCTCGCAGATTCAGAGGGTCATTTCTAGAAGCCAGTGGTCCAGACAGGCAGACGTCCTCAACATTGGCAGTCCTCGCACTTTTTATCATTTGCATTTGTAGTTTCTATTCTGTTAGTTGCTACTTGCTCTTAAACATTGTTGTTTTGAATGGTAATATTAATGAAGTGAATTTTCATTTTTCTGAATTAATTATGTCGCTTTCGCTCATTTTTGCACAGCACAGACACATGCACCTTTTATCCACTCCACTTCATCACTGTTGATTAGCAAAGATTGGAGGGAGGATGACGAAAACTGAAAACTCATAACTGATGATCGTATGCTTTCAGATAAAATCCTGCTGATGACGTACATGCATTGTTTCAAATCCCCTAAACACCGGAGATATAAGGAGTTAGTCCCTAGTTAACCACTTCGCGCCTAGAAGTAGGAGTTTATTTCAGACTTTCAAACCCTCACATTTAATCTCGGACAGGGCAGTTGTCAGTTAGCTTGACCGAGTGTTCAAATTTTATAGAGGAGCGTCCCCATTCGAGGACCAATCACATCTTATCCCTCTCAAGAGGTCGTCCTCACCAATCAGGAGTGAGACAGTTACAACCCTTTCGGAGAAATCAAGACAACCAGTGTCACACGACTTGTTTCAAAAAAAAAAGAAAAAAAAAAGAAAGTCCGCTAAGTAAAAAGAAAAGAAAAGCTGGAAAGCAAATACTTAGGCAAAATTGGGGCATCCCGCTGGACTCCAAAATCAGAAAGAACTCAAAAAAAGAGTGAGTCTAGGCAAAAATTAGAGAACAAAAGAATAAAAAGAAAGGATCTCAGAAGAAAAATTCTCAAACAAGGACGAAGTCGTGTGATTACAGACACAGTAGACGAAAAGGGGTAACTGTTACTCCGAAGACCTTGTGGTTTCCTGAACCATCACTCCTATCATTCAGCAAACATTTTGAGAGGTGAGCGCTTGTGCCGAGTTAACTGAATGTAGGACTGGAGATCATCACAGAGAAGGGGTGGGTACAAATCATACTTTGAGCCTAATATCCTTTGTCTCACTAACCGTGAACCCGACCACAATACAACCCTTAAAAGACCTAACTGAAGCGAGGTTTATTCTGAAGGCATACAACAATGAGTTTGAGTAACCTGACTCCTACATGATTTGCTAATCATATCCTTGTTATATCTTTCACTAATCAAATCAGTACTACGCTTGGACTTTTGGTTCATTCGTCATTCACTATCACGACACTTAATAAGTGACATTTCTTTCAAAATCTGCATGAACACCGCATTAAAATTACCATTTGTGAACAAACAATTTTAATTGCAGGTTAGTAGTCGACATGTAGGAAGTTCCAATAGAGGGCAGTCAAACAGGACTGGATCATTCAGCAGTCTGGATCAGAATTGTGTATACTTGGAAGCCCTATGGATCTGGAGCATTGACATCCAATAAGTCTGGAGTCAGTCAGTCTGAGACAAGTCTCGAAGCATCGATTGATTATGGGGCAAATCATTCAAGAAGCAGTTGATCAGAAGTGAATCATCTCTAGACTACCAATCAGGGGCAGTCACCTGGAGATTCTGTTGATTGAGGGTAGAATCCTCCAATCAGGACAAGTTAAGTCGTTTCCATGCTCATTCAGGGGCAAATCACTTCAAGGGTACATTGAAGCCAACCATTCTGAGATTGGGATAATCAAGGATGAATCCTTTCGTGGTACAGATTCTGGGGCAAGCCATCTCGAGGTCATCTCATGGCAAGCTATCTTCTTTTCAAGGTAAACTTTCCCGAAGATCAGACCGGGGCAAGTTGGATTACACTGGGGCAGTTGTTCAAGTGAGTCTGTTCTCCTCAGCCAGAGTTGAGTGCCGGGGAATCTGCCATTACCTCATCAAATAACCTGAACCTTATGAAAAAGGCCTTGCAGTCATTGGATCGTCATCCAACAGCCTAAACCTGTTACCTGTCAAAACCTTGTAACCCAAAATCATTTCCAAAGCCCAGTTCTCGTATGGCAAACCTTTAAACCAGTTCTCGCATGGTCAACCTTTCACAAAACACCAGTTCCCATCTGGTACATGTCAGCTTTTAAACCAGTTCCCGTCTGGTCACCCTTTATGTAGCCTACTGTTTAACCAATTCTCGTCTAGCAAACACAGTTTCAAAATCCAGTTCTCGTCTGGCAAACCAGAAATCAGTTCTCATCTGATAACCAAACCAGAAATCAGTTCCCGTCTGATACCAAAATTAAAAGTCAGTTCTCGTCTGACAACTTAACCTTTTGCCATCAGTTCTCGTATGGTAGTCTACCCTCGAATGCTAGTTCTCGTCTAGTAATTCCCCTTTAAAATACACTTTTGTTGGTAACCAGAAATAAATCCCTATCATCATAAACCTGATCCTACCTAACTAAAAGCCCAACCATACTTGGCATAATTATTCCCAGTGGCTCATGTGTTATCACATTCCCCGACACGAGGCTCGAGTGATCTCACTTCTCCACAGTAGAGGTTCTATATGCCCACAAGATGCTGATATCAGATCAGATTATTTCTACAGCAGGCAGGGACTAGTTTCTCCCCAGCAGATTATGACTAGTTTCTACCCAGTAGGTCGAGATTGATATCCCCGGCAAAGTAGGGTCATCCCCAGCAGATGGATCGTGTACAGCCATCCCCAGTGGTTTGAGATTGAAGTTCTTCCTGACAGGAAAATTTGGGTTTATTTCCCCAGCAGTGGGACGAGTGCAGTGTTGTTTCCCCCACAGAGTCCAAGTCTTTGGCTCCTTTCCCCTCAGAGTCTAGGTCTTTGACTCATTCCCTAAGCAGAGGTTGATATTGTTGAGTTTTGTGCTCATTTTCCCCAAGCGAATATTGATGCTGATTCCCTTGTTGCCTAATCCCCAACAAAGTTAGCGGAGTAGTTTTCTTCCCCGCAGATTGGGATTTACCCGGATAATTGTTATTCTCCATCCTTAGCAGAGAGAGAGAGCTTGAGACGGTTCCCCAGTGGATCTTATTCATAATTCCTAGCAGATAGCGGATTAAATCTTTAGCAGAGCGGAATCTCCAGCAGAATGAAGCTATTCTTCAGCATATCTGCCTTGATTCCCCAACAGGGTTGTCTGTTCCCCGGAATGTTATATTCTGACAGACCATCTAGGGTTGATTTCCCCGGTAGAATGGATTTTTGTCTCCAATCGAGTTGTTAGTTCCTCAGAAGAGTTGTATTCTGGTAGGCCATCTGGGACATTTTCCTCAGTAGAGTTTGATTTTGATCCCCAGCGGAGCGGATTTGTGCTTAGCAGAGCAGTTTTACCCAGATGTTTTCTCGGAGGCCATCCAACCTTGTTTTCCCCAGCATGAGTCCGTTTGCACTAGGCGTGTCTAGTCTTCCTCCAGCGGAGTTTGGTTTCCTCTCTTTAGCATTTATTTTACTAAAGTGGTTCCTATGCATTTGCATCGTGCATAACATCTACCCAAACGCGTAGCATTTCCATTTCGTATGGAGTATTACGCCATTTTGAAACATATGCATGTAAAACATAAGCTAGGTTGTTATCTCTTTGTTTCAGGTGTATCTCCGGAGGTTTGATCTCTTTGTCTTGTGGTATCCAGACCATGGTAGCAGGATCTCTTTGCCCTTATGGTATCCAGACCATGGCAGCTTATGTGTTTTATTGTGCCCTTGTGGTATCCGGACCACGGTAATTGGTGTTATTGTGCTTTATCCATTGAGTATCCAGACTCCGGTAAAGGCAGTTGGGTATCCATACCCTGATAAGTTTGGTGGTGTATTTCTTTATCTGTCGAGTATCCAAACTCCGGTGAAGATATTTGTGGTATCCAGACCACGACAATTGGCGTTATTGTGTTTTTTTATCGAGTATCCAGACTCCGGTAAAAGACAATTATGGTATCTAGACCATGGTAGCTTATTTGATGTTTTGTGATATCTAGATCACAGCAGATGTTGTTATTTTCTGTCGCCTTATGGTATTCAGACCTTGACAACTAATGATTTCTTTCAGCCCGTGTGGTATCCAGACCACGGCTCATATTATTTCCTAGCAGTGTCGTCAGACTTTAGCTGGTCGTGTTGTTTTAAACTCATGTGGTATCCAGACCTCAATGAGTATTTGTGATGAATTCCTTTGTCCGTTGAGTATCCAGACTTCGGTCAATTGCGGGGTGTATTCAGACTCCGGTGGATTTTCAATTCGTGACGTATTACTTTGTCCGTCGAGTATCCAGACTCCAGTCAGGTTCCGCCGAGTATCCAAACTCCGGTAAAACCCCAGTGAAGTCGTCAATTTCATCGAGCATCCAGGCTCCGGTTTTTACGTTGAGTATCCAGACTCCGATTTATTACGTTGAGTATCCAGACTCCGGTTTTTATGTTGAGTATCCAGACTCCGGTTTATTACGTTGAGTATCCAGACTCCGGCTTATTACGTTGAGTATCCAGACTCTGGTTATTATGTGGAGTATCCAGACTCCGGTAAACTTCGTTGAGTTTCTAGACTTCGACTTTTACATTGAGCATCCAGGCTCCGACTCTTTCTCGTTGAATATCCAGATTCCGACAACTTGAAATGTCATCCTTCAATCCATATGGTATCCAGACAACGATACATTTTTTTGGTGGACGAGTTCATCTTATTGTGTTTCCCCAACAGAGTTACTTGGTTAAGTTTCTCCTTTCTCCCCGCCAGAGTTGCTTGGTTAAGTTTCTCTCTTCCCCAACGGAGTATTCTTGTGAATTATCAGATTTTGTCAACTTCGGTTGATCCGGCCTCCGGGTTTGATGCCTGTGGCGTTACACAGATGCCTGCTGGATAGCAGAAGACCAATCGTTATTGATCCAGACTTCGGGTTTGATTGTTCGCTTTTATTTAGCGAATTCCTGACGGTGAAGTCAGATTATTTTGAGAACTGACGGCGAAGTCAGATGATTTTGAAAGCTGACGGCGAAGTCAGATGATTTTGAGAACTGACAGCGAAGTCAGATGATTTTGAGGACTAACAGCGAGATCAGATCTTTTTACCGACTTGATGTCGAGACCTGACGGTGAGGTCAGATGCTTTTACCGATTTGATATCGAGGACTGACGGCGAGGTCAGATCTTTTTACCGACTTGATGTCGAGGCCTGACGGCGAGGTCAGATTCTTTTACCGATTTGATATCGAGGACTGACGACGAAGTCAGATGATTTTGAGAGCTGATGGCGAAGTCAGATGATTTTGGGAGCTGACGGCGAAGTCAAATTATTTTGAGAATTGACGGCGAAGTCAGATGATTTTGAAAGCTGACGGCGAGGTCAGATGCTTTTACCGATTTGATATCGAGGACTGACGGCGAGGTCAGATATTTTTACCGACTTGATGTCGAGGCCTAACGGCGAGGTCAGATGCTTTTACCGATTTGATATCGAGGACTGACGGCGATGCCAGATCTTTTTACCGACTTGATGTCGAGGCCTGACGGTGAGGTCAGATGCTTTTACCAACTTGATGTTGATGACTGACGTCGAGGTAAGATGTTCTTACCGACTTGACGTCGATGTTTCCTATTTGGTAATGAGATAGCTCACTGTCCTTGCAACCATCAGATACAGTTATTTCCAAGGACTTTATTCCAGTGAACAAGTTTATTCTATTACTGTTTCTTTTTTGTGGTTGGCAAATTTCCGGATTCTTTGGTATTCAACCGTCTTTTACCTTGAATGTTTGAAAGCCATTCGCTTTTCATCCCTTCAGGTCCAAGTCGCTTGAATAGGGGCAATTGTTGCACCCCAAAATTTGACCAACCTTTTCCAGATTTGGCTTATGTTTCGTTTCATTTGCATTTGCATATCATTTATCGCATACTGTGCATTTTGTCAGTCCGAGTGATTTATCGGGATTACAGCCCCTTTTCTCGCATTTCAGGCGATTCAAACCAGTTTAAATAAAGAGATTTATTTCGGAATCGAGCGGAGGTTTCTCTTTCTGGTGGTCCAGTCCGTGCTGGTGTTTTCGGTGACATTTCGGTGTTCGCCCGTTTTTCCGTTTCTCTTTCTATGGCATGCTGTGATTTTATTTCTATAGATTTTGTTATTTGATTTTAATTTGATTATTTAATAGAGTTTTTAGAAATTAGTTTTAAATAGATATTATAATTTATTATTTTTAGAAATTAATTTTATTAGAGTAGATTTTTTAATTGTTTTTATTTGAATTTAATAGAAGATAATTTTTATATAGATTTTTTTAATAAGTTTATTAATTAATTATTTCATTTTCAATTATTCGATTTTATTTAGTTTTTGGACTTTATTAGATTATTAGTTTTAATTATTAATTAGATTATCATTATTATTAGAATTATTTTATTTTATTTATTTATTCAGGTTAGTTTTTTTATTTAATTAAGATGTAATTACTTAGAGTTAATTTAGACCAGCTTATTAGAATTTTAGATAATTAATGAGTAGTTAGTCAGAATTATTAATTGTGTAAATTAATTAGCTTTTTGTTTATTAAGTCAACATTAGTCATAACTAATCTTTGTCATCAAGTCCTTAGTTAGTCAATAGCATGCCAGCCGCGTGTCACTTTCCTATAAATACAAGTACTATTCATTGCCCCCCCTCCTTAGGGACTGAAACCCAAACCCTAGGTCAGCCGCCCCTTCCTTGAGCCACTGAAACCCTAACCCTAGATCAGTTGCCCCTTGCTCAAACTCTAAACACCTCGCCGACAAAATCAACTGCCCCCAAACACGCCAGAAACCACACCGGAAAATTCATCCACCCGCCGGAATATTCATACCATTCATCAACCTTCAACTTTTTCCAGAACTTATACGACATTCATCAGAAATTCATCCAAACCTTCAAATGTTCATCCAACTTTCATCCTTTTTCCAGAAGTTCTTACGAACTTCATCATCTCCAAACAATATTCATCACATTCAAACGCTTTTTCCCGGAAATATTCATCCATGTTCATCTTGTTCATCAGTATTTTTCTGGAATCTTCATCACCTTCTTACGAACTTCATCATTTCCTCAAACACGTTCATCAATCTTCAACAAGAAACTCAAATCTTCATCATAAACTTTCACATAATCATCACCATGAATAAATTTCCAGATCTACAATCAACCTCACAACCATTCACGACCCTTTCTTCCGACCAAAACACGCCCAGATCTTCTTCAACCTTAAAATCAAACTCAAATTCGATTCCACAAACAACCTACACCGTCGTTTTCAGATGAACGAACACCAACCCAATCTCCATAGATGAAAACCTTCGAACTACATTTAATCGCTCGCGCCCCGAAACCCAGAAAAATCTCGACCCACTTCACCTTTTCTTCAAACCGTTGGAACCATCAACAACCACCATAACCAAACTGAAACCCAGAAATCATCCTTTTCCTCATCAACCACAGAATCTCTTCTCTCTTCAACACAACCTCGTTCTTCTCCGCCATCTCAAAACCCAGTCTTGAGCCATCGAACCCCTCAAATCACCAACAAAATCTTCGACCCATTTTCCAAACACCGCTCATCAACAAACCTTCACGATCTTCAACATGCAAGACAGCTCCATCGAGAATCATCCGATGAACAGTTCCATCGCCTTCTTTGTCATTCAACAACCACGATTTCAGATCCATCTCCTTCAACGCATGTAAATCACAGAAGCAACAGGGTTTGGTGTGAGATATTTAGAAGGAAGTTGAGACAGTGAGGGACGATGACGGTGTCCGGCATGATTGAGGGCGGCGGAGATTTTTCTTTTGTTTCTGAGTAAGGATCTAGGGTTGAAAAAGAAGGATAGGGCTAGTGTTTGCTGTCATTGGGTAAACGGGCCTCACGGCCCATTGTTTTCTTTTTTAATTGTTGTACCCCCGTTTTCCTTATTGAAACCCCCTATGTTGTTGTTTTTTTTCTTTGGTGCTGATTGTGGACCCTTAGGCCCAACCGAATTTTTCCTCCTGCACCCCTGTTCCTTGCCGTACCCCCTGTTTCCATTTCTTTTGGATTTTGTTTCCTTTATTTTCTGTGATATACTTTTCATATATATTATATTTTCTTTTTTAGAAATTTATATTATAGTATTATTTTTATCTTATAATATTATATGTATATATTTTATTTAGAGTTTTATATAATATTTTTCATATTCAATCTCTTTTAATATTTCTTTTAGAATTTTTTTCTATTGGAATTTTATTTCAATTTTAGAAGTTGGATTCTTCTTCCCATTTGTTATTGGGCTTTTCATCCCATTTTCCTTGTTTAGATTGATGACGAGACCTCTATTGTTTTTCTGTCAAATTATTGATGAGAAATGATGGATCTGAGACCGACTTTTTCTCCTCTTTCTCATTTTCGACTTTATATCATTTTATCTGTTTTTGGGTCGATGACGACATTTCCGTAATTCATTACCAGTCAAATTATTGGTGAATAATGTTGGATCCGAGACCACTTCTTTCTCTCCTCATTTCTCTTCATCTTTCGACTTTATTTTGACTTTGGGTGATCAATGAAGTCTTGTAAGACAAGATCCCACTGTTTTTGGTCCGTGCGACATGATTCAATTGGAGAATGATCCTCAATATCGTTTCTCTATCTTGTCCATAGCACGAAAATCGATACGTGACTGTTGCACCCTAATTTTTGACCTTAAGATTCCACATTATTTTGTATGTTTCTTTTATTTTATTACATGTTATCTTTTACTTGTGTGCACGACTAACAAGTATGTGCAGGGTTATTTTCCTTTTAGGATGCCTCGGGCGGATTTTTTTTTAGATCCTCTTAGGATCAAGAGTTTGGTCCCTTTCAAAACTCTTCTCTTTATCAAGGAAAGTTTGCCGAAACAAGATTCACAAGATTCAGAAGATTTCCCAAAGTCAGCTCACCATTCAAGACTAGGAGGTTTAAATTCAAAATGGCCAGATTCTAAGAGGTTACAGCAAGCGTCAAGGCGTGCAATTCAGTTTAATTCAAGATGCACTTTAGACTCAACTAATCTTGAAGCAACATGTGATCTATCTCAAATTCAACGCCATGATTAAAGTCACAAAGAGTTAGAAGGTGGTGCCCATTTATTTCAGAATTATGTCTAGTATCTACAAGCATCCGTAGATACAAGCCTATTATTTTAAGATCGTCATGATTTTAGAGTTTGAATCCACCAAGTTTATCGATCAAAGGATACAAGTTTTAATCTAGAAAATCTACATGTGCCAAAGAAACAGACGCTACAACTGGATTACAATATTTACAAATGTACTTTTGACTGGATTACATGGCTTTTCAGGAGATCATTCAAACTTAAAGCAATTAGTTTTAATTATAGTTGCTCAGAGTTGTGTTCTTGGACATCTTCCTTCTACGTAGATTGTTAAAAACTTTGTTTCTTGGTCAAGCATTCCTCTAAATAGTTGCAGGCTTAGAGTTTGTGGGCTGGATTATCTATGCCTGGAAATGAAGCAGTAGGCAGGGTCCATCTTTTGGCCAAGAAAACTTGTCCCAGGGACAACACCATTCACAAGCTGTTGATGGGAACTGGCCAGGACTAAACAACAATATATGGGTTGGCAGCCAGAGATGGACTAGTGTATCCTTCATTTCCAATCTGAGGATTTTAATCAACCGCAATCTGATTCTGAGCAGGGATACATAAACTCTCCACATATGCGACAGAGTCTGAACCTATCACAATCAAATTTGAGGTCTGAGTCTGGGAGAAGTCAACTGCCAAACCAGCAAGCAACAATACCAGCATTCTCAGCGCAGTCACGACGGAGGCATTATCAGCCACTGCAGGAATCTCCTCGCCATCTGCGAATGCCATCAACAACACATAAGTGTAATGGACAAGAGAAAGCCGACTCGAAGTCAAAGTCACTAGGTGGCTTTGGTTTCGACCATTTCATACAAAACAAGATAGATATGGGTTTACCTCTTGAATGTCAGCAGCACTGTTATGTTTGGCGTAAAGCCGTCGCCACCGGGCCGACACCAACTTCCAGACACTGATGCGAAGCTTACGGGGACGAACCATTCCTAGTACAAGATAACAGCTAAGACAAAAGCAGAATACATGGTTAACGATGTATGTTTCCAAACACCATAAAACTTGGTTCCAACAAAACCACATTAAATTTAGAAACTCATTTGCATAGCAACAACTAAGTTGAGTCACTTTGCTATCCACTGCATGACCATTTACAACATACCATCGCTTGTTGCCTGTTTGGAGTGACCATAACACTTTCAGCCTCTAAAATCATGGCAGAGACTGTCCAACACATAAGAGCGGCTTTGAGTTGCCCTAGTCCTTGATCTATAATATTCTTAAAGATGGTTTCAGAACCTGAAAGAGAAAGAGAGTGAGTTTTCCTTTTGTTGCTATTGGTGTTGGTAGTAATCAATAACAAGTTTTTAAGCAGCAGAAGAGCGGTACCTTAGACGTTGAATCACGGTCTGAGTCGCCCAACAAATACACACCACAACCACATACAGAACCCAACTTCACAACAGATGCATACACGATTTGAGAGGGAGCACGTGAATCACTCCGTACGTGGACAAGACATTCGCGGGGTTCAGAGGGGCATCCACAGCATAACAACATAGCGGCATCACCTCGCTTGATTGTAAGAGAGCTAACTCCGGCTTTCTTTTTCCTCAACACGTCAAGCTACAATCAGAGGATTAATTTGAAGCTAAAGTACTGCCATGTGTCGCTTGCGCGAAAATAAGGTGCCGGCATGACAGAAGAGTCGCCACCTTATTTTCGCGCAAGCGACAGCTGGCGACTCTGCTGGGGATTTAAGGAATCTGACATTGCCGTCAAACAAACATCCAACCTCGCTGCCTGAAACAAACATAATCTGACCTGGGGTTCACCCCTGGTGAATGGAACAAAAAAGTACACTTACATACCTGAAGCTACTCCGCTGGGAAGGAGAGACTTAGCCGAGCACACTCTGATCTGGGGTTCACCCTCAGAACCATGACGAACATCGAAATACTGCTGCACACTGCCCGCTGTAGAACTTCAACATTAAAGATATATGAAACCCTGGCCCCTGGCCACTTCCAGCTTCAGCTAGAAAAGATCTTCAAGTACTTATGAAGATAGATGAAACCCTGGCCCCTGGCCACTTCCAGCTTCAGCTAGAAAAGATCTTCAAGTACTTATGAAGATAGATGAAACCCTGGCCCCTGGCCACTTCCAGCTTCAGCTAGAAAAGATCTTCAAGTACTTCTGAAGATAAGCATCCTTGGCCTCCAAGGATGGCAACTCTGCAGGAGGTATCCTTCGACTTCAGTCTGAAGAAAGTGATTCTTGCCCTTCAAGGATACAAGGATCTGCCTTCAGGCAACTCCACCTCTGCTATAGAGCATCCGAGACTTCAGTCAGGGGTATACTTCGGCCTTCAGCCCGAATAATGAATCCTAGGTCCTTCACGACCTTGGGGGATAACCTTGCCTTCAGGCACCTTTGCTTCAGCATAAGAAATCTGTGACTTTAGTCAGAGAAATGGTATCCTGAGCCACTCATGACTCCACGGGGATTCAAACACTTTGCCTACAGGCAAAACTCCGCTTCAGCTGGAGAAACATCTTCGACTTCAATCAGAAGACGTATCATTCACTTGATCGCGCTCAATCATCACCTCAGGACAACTGACTTGGTCTTCAGACTCACACGAATCACTCTGTTGTATCTACAACCTTGGAACCTTGTCTTCAGCTACCTGTTGATTCTTCAACACGAAAATCTGGACTCATCGGAACCTTCTGATATCGCCTTCGGGCGCTTACGAAATCCATCCTCAGATTAGACATCGTTATTGGAGCAGACATACCACGCTGCTCTGGTCTTCAAGAATCATCTTGACCAAACAGATCCATCGGGCGTCTTCAAGAATCGTCCTGAACTAATAACCTTTCTGGAGCAAACATTCTGTTGGGAATTCCAGGAATCTTCCTAGGCAACTCCTGCTGGAGGCGCTATTGGGGAACTCAAGTATCATACTAGGCGAACCACTCGGGAAGCTGTACTGAGGTCTTAAGAATCGTCTTAAGCAAATGGCCCTGCTGAGGGATTTGAGGATCATCTCGAACCGAAGACTTCGCTGGGGATCTCAAAAATCATCTTGAGCGAGCGACTGCGGGGATCACACCGGGGTCTTTAGAATCATCTAAGAAAACAACCTTGCTGGGGAGAACTTCAAGAATCGTCCTGAGCAACCGGTCTTTCGGTAGTACACCTGTACAACAAGAATAATAATGACCTAGATCATGCTTATGATGCATATGCTTCTGCTATGCAATCACGCTCAATGCCATGCACTCATGCTTAATGCTATGCAATCGTGCTCAATGTTATGCAATCGTGCACAATGACGTGCAATCATGCACAATAATGCGATCCCGTCAGCAAAATAAATGCCGAAGGGGGAATCCTCCTGTCAAGGAGAAAGAGTCGCTCAGATGGAGGAATCGTCCTGCTGAGGAGAATGTGAACACGCCAATATCAATTAGGCTCTGTCTGGGGAATCAATCTTCCGCGAACCGCTGCAGGGGAACAACTTCAGCTGACTGCTGCAGGGGATGAAGCTCTACGAGAACCTGGATCTGCTGATATCAATCGCTAGAATGAACTGCGTGGCCGTCTCGGCTACTCTTCTGGGGATAACCCTTCCGTGGGGAACCAACTTCAGCTGTTCAACACCCCACTGGGGAAAAACCAATCATGATCTGATCCACTTCCAAGGATTCGGATCCCTTGGACATCTGCAGACTCGGCTGAGGAGGGAGAAATCATTCTGCTTTACTGGATAGAGTACGACTCTGGGGAAATACAGCATCGGCTGCTCCATGCTCTGCTGGGGAGAATTGATCATGATCTGATCAACCTCCCAGGATTCTGCTTTTTTGCGGACTCAGCCGGGGAGAGAAATCATTCTACTTCACTGAAGAGTACGACCCTGATGGGGAATTTCAATTCCGCCGGGGAAGAAAGGATCATCTGACTTCGGGGGAGAGTACAACTCTGCCGGGGAATACAACATCAGCTGTTCCAACACTCTATTGGGGAAGAAGGAATCGTCCGTCTTCAGGAGAGAGCCTGATTCTGGTGAGGAATCTCAATTCCACTGGAGACTTCAGTCTGGCATCATCAGTTACTGCACACTTCGGTATACGACTAGCTTCCTGCGAAACCTACACTTGTGACCCGGTGCGGGGGGGAAATCCTGCTTCAGTGACTTTACTGGGGAAAACACGAGTTTCGGCACCCGAACACTTCTATGAACTCTGCACTTGTGACCCGGTGCTGGGGAAAGGCGAGCTACGGTACTCAATCATTCTTCGGCGCTTAACTCAGCTGATGAGGTGACGTTCCTTCAGGATGCGTCTGCTTGGGGGAAGAGAATCATCTCTACCTGGGGAAGACATATCAATGCTCACTATCTGATTCTGATTCCGCGGAGGAGAGATCACTGAACTCTGCTGAAGAAGGAGGACTCATCCTGCTTCGGGGATACGCACGACACATCTTCTGACGGGTGCTATACCTGCAACGACACAAACAAACAGACAAGATACCCTCCTCAAAGGGGCCTATCAGGGTTATTATCTCGCGACAACGTTCAATTAATTAATTGTTTCAACAATCAATGGGCTTAGGCCCGCAGGTTTATGTATGCGCATTTTATCAAAAAAAAACACATCGGCGTTATCATTCGCAAACAAAACAGATAAATGCAAAACAGACAAGTAGAATTGCTGAATAATGTGCATTTTATTGATGGTGAACCCCTGAATGGGCAAAAATGTTTTACAACAGAGGCAAGCTCCTGAAATGAGTAAGCCGCGCAAAAAAGAAAACATAAATATACATCAGTATATACAAATGTCGGCAATCGAGGCGTAGACGAACACCATGAGTTGATCCCTCTAAGACCCACTCGACTTCGATACTTCTCCGATGCTTCAGCTTTGGAAGAGATTGATTCAGATAAACGGCCCTCAGGTCTTCCGAACCACTAAACAATGAAAGTCCATACGCGGAACGCAGTCATTTGCTTATTTAAATCCCTAACTTTTGCGTGAACCGCCCTTTCGGGTTTTCAGTTCACCGGGATACCCTTTTTTGCCGAAGCCGCCCAGTGTAGGTTTTCGACTTCGCGGGTGTACATCTTTTCAATATATCCCTAATTTTTGCCCGAACCTTTTATTCTGTTTTTGGTTCGCCGGGATGCCCCTTTTTTGCCTGGACTCTCTTTTTTTGTCCAGCGGGTCGCTTTCAAGCAAAGTATTTTTTTACTGCGTCCGCGTTCACCGGGGATGCAAAACCTTCACCATCCATCGTGGACAACAACAAAGCTCCTCCCGAGAAGACCTTGCTGACGACATACGGCCCTTCGTAATTCGGAGTCCACTTGCCCCGGTGATCGGAATGTGGCGGAAGAATCTTCTTCAGGACGAGATCACCCGTCTGAAAGCTTCGAGGACGCACCTTCTTGTCGTAAGCTTTCTTCATTCGGCTTTGGTACAGGCGACCAAATGCAATCGATGCTAACCTCTTCTCGTCCATCAGGCTGAGCTGGTTCAGGCGATTCGTCACCCATTCTGCCTCATCAAGTTTCACATCAACCAAAACTCGCAAAGAGGGAATCTCCACTTCTAGCGGTAGGACAGCTTCCATACCGTACACCAAGGAGAAAGGAGTTGCCCCGGTCGACGTACGCACCGTCGTACGGTAACCATGCAAGGCAAACGGCAGCATCTCGTGCCAATCTTTATACGTCACAACCATCTTCTGAACAATCCTCTTGATGTTCTTGTTGGCCGCTTCAACGGCGCCATTCATCTTCGGCCGATAAGGAGATGAGTTGTGGTGTTCAATCTTGAAGCTCTGGCACAGCTCCTTCATCATCTTGTTATTCAAATTCGAACCATTATCAGTAATGATCCGCTCGGGAATTCCATAGCGACAGATGATGTCCCTCTTAATGAATTTAGCAACCACCTGCTTGGTCACATTAGCGTACGAGGCTGCCTCCACCCACTTGGTGAAGTAGTCGATAGCTACCAGAATAAAACGATGACCATTGGATGCGGTGGGCTCGATCTTGCCTATCATGTCAATGCCCCACATGGAGAACGGCCAAGGGGAGGACATGACATTCAAGGGGCACGGCGGCACATGAACTCTATCAGCATAAATCTGGCATTTATGACATTTCCTCGCGAATCTGAAGCAATCCGACTCCATAGTCAACCAGTAATATCCTGCTCTCAGGATCTTCCTCGTCATGGCATGCCCGCCGGCGTGCGTACCAAATGTGCCCTCATGGACTTCCTCCATGAGCTTACTGGCCTCTTTCTCATCTACACATCTGAGTAGCACGAGATCGTGGTTTCTTCTATACAGCACTCCATCAGGATTGAGGTAAAAGTTTCCAGATAGCCTCCTCAGAGTCTTCTTATCCTGGGTTGACGCACCCGCCGGATACTCCTTAGTCATAAGGAAGGTCTGGATATCGTGGAACCATGGCTTGCCGTCAGTGGCATCCTCGATTGCGAACACATATGCTGGTCTGTCAAGACGCGAAAGTACAATACTTGGAGCCTCATTCCAAAGATTGACCTTATACATTGAAGCCAACGTGGCTAAAGCATCAGCCATTTGATTTTCAGCCCGGGGTACATGATGAAGTTCTACTCGGTCGAAGAACGGAAGCAGCCTTCTGGCGTAATTCATGTACGGCACTAGGTTCGGTTGACGAGTTTCCCACTCCCCTTTGATCTGATTGATCACAAGCGCTGAGTCACCGTATATGTCTAGATTCTTGATTCTCAAATCAATTGCCTCTTCTAGACCCATAATACATGCTTCGTACTCGGCTTCGTTGTTGGTAACTGGAAACGTCAGTCTCGCAGTAAACGGGATGTGGGATCCGTGAGGAGTCGTGATGATAGCCCCGATACCACTTCCATAGGAATTGACTGCTCCGTCGAATATCAACTTCCACTGAGACTTCCTATCCGGCCCCTCGTCGGGCAATGGCTCTTCGCAATCCTTTGCTTTGAGAAACATAATGTCCTCATCAGGGAACTCGAACTTCATCGGCTGATAGTCTTCGATTGGCTGTTCGGCAAGGTAATCAGACAATACGCTCCCTTTGATGGCTTTCTGGGAGACGTACTGAATATCATATTCGGTTAACACCATCTGCCATCTGGCAATCCTGCCCGAAAGAGCCTGCTTCTCGAAGACGTACTTGATCGGATCCATCTTCGAAATCAGCATAGTGGTGTGATTGAGCATATACTGTCGTAGACGTTTGGCGGCCCAAGCTAGTGCACAACACGTCTTCTCCAGCATCGAGTATCGAGATTCACACTCAGTGAACTTTTTACTCAAGTAATAAATGGCATGCTCCTTTCTGCCCGTCTCGTCGTGCTGACCGAGAACACACCCCATGCTATTCTCCAGAACTGTCAAGTACATGATTAATGGCCGTCCAGCCACTGGGGGTATCAAGATCGGAGGTTCTTGAAGATACTGCTTTATCTTATCGAATGCCTTCTGGCAATCTTCATTCCAAGTAATCGCCTGATTTTTCTTTAACAATTTGAACATCGGTTCACAAGTGGCCGTGAGCTGAGAGATAAACCTTGCAATGTAGTTTATTCGGCCCAAGAAACCACGAACTTCTTTTTCCGTTCTCGGCGCTGGCATCTCTTGGATAGCTTTTATCTTTGCAGGATCAACTTCAATACCTCGTTCACTAACGATAAACCCCAATAACTTTCCGGACCGCACTCCGAAAGTGCACTTGTTAGGATTCAGCCTCAGCTTGAACTTCCTAAGCCTTTCAAACTGCTTCAGCAAATTGACCAGATGCTCCTCCTCCGTTTGGGACTTTGCAATCATGTCATCAACATAGACTTCAATCTCGTGATGAATCATATCATGAAACAAAGTTACCATTGCTCGCTGGTAAGTGGCCCCTGCGTTCTTCAGACCGAAGGGCATTACCTTGTAGCAAAACGTGCCCCAGGGGGTGATAAACGTTGTTTTCTCCATGTCCTCCGGCGCCATCTTAATCTGATTGTAACCGGAGAAGCCATCCATGAATGAAAACACGGAAAACTGGGCTGTATTGTCGACCAACACATCGATATGAGGCAACGGGAAATCATCCTTAGGGCTCGCCCTATTCAAGTCCCGATAATCGACGCACATACGTACCTTACCGTCCTTCTTCGGTACAGGCACTATGTTGGCGACCCACGGAGGGTAGGTGGTAACGGCTAAAAATCCTGCATCCAACTGCTTCTGGACCTCTTCTTTGATTTTTACAGCCATGTCTGGTCTCGTCCTCCTGAGCTTCTGCTTGACTGGAGGGCAATCTTCTCGCAACGGCAAGCGATGAACCACGATATCTGTGTCAAGTCCGGGCATATCCTCATACGACCAAGCAAAGACGTCACTATACTCTCGAAGCATCTCGACCAGTCTATGCTTGACATCGTTCTGCAGCGCAGCCCCGACTCTGACATTCCTGATAAGCTCCTCAGAACCCAGATTTATGATCTCAATCTCCTCCTCATGAGGCAGAATAACCTTCTCCTCTTGTTTCAACAAGCGGGCCAATTCTTCTGGAAGGTCTTCGTCTTCATCAATCTCATCCTCGGCTTGATAGATCGGGCAATCAAAGTCGTAGTGAGCCGTAGAGGGTCCAGAGTCGATGTCGTCTGTTACGTGGATCCTGCAATAACAAGGGTTAAGTTTAAAGCAGGAATATGCAGGTTAGCACGAACCTCGTTGCCATTTTGCTGTTTTTCAAAACAAACATAAAATATGAACAACAGAGAACACAATATTTGATTACGAAGAAAACGCCTTTTTATTTATTGATAAAATGTATACACATAATCCAACAAGGCCCTGACAGTAAAACCACTATGCCCCGGGCAGGACATAGGGTTGTACAAAGATTGTAAAAAGCAAATCATTACTCTTCACTTGTCGGCTCGATAATCTCCTTGATGGTCCAGTTGTGAAGGCGCTCGCCTGGCTTGCCCGGTTGAATCCAGGCATCGAGATCACAGTCACTGTCCCCGCTGTCCTCTGACGCTGCGTTGACACTTTCGAATATTACTCCTCCCTTGGTGAATAGGATCGGCCCCTTTCCACGAGATGAGCTACCAGAAGAGGTTGAAGCTTCAGCTTCCGGAGAATATCCCAATCCAAACCTATCTTGCTTGAATGGTATATCCAAGACATGCCCCCAGCCTGGGGTAGAACCAGCTTCGACAACGGCTCTAGCTTCCTTAAACGAAGAGAGGTTCACCTCCTGCTTCTCTGCAACAACGGGAGCTACCTCCTTCACCTTGACGGTCTCAAACGCCTGGCAAAGAGTCTCATGGATCTCTCCATCCATTTCGACATACTTGAAGGATGACAGGTGGCTTACCATGATGTCCTCCTCTCCGCAAACTGTCACTATGCTGCCCCCAACAGCATATTTAAGCTTCTGATGCAACGTGGACGTTACGGCACCAGCAGAATGAATCCACGGCCGACCTAAGAGGCAACTGTAGGCGGGCATGATATCCATAATATAGAACACTGCATTAAACGTCTCTGGGCCGACTTGAATTGGCAGGGTCAATTCTCCAAAGACGTGGCGTTTGGTTCCGTCAAAAGCCTTTACGACCAGATCACTGGGCGTGCACAGCAGTCCCCGGGTATCCAACTTCATTAGTGCTTTCTTCGGAAGCACGTTCAGCGAGGAGCCCGTATCTACTAGGACATGTGACATAATCGTGCCCCTGCACTCTATCGAGATGTGCAAGGCATGGTTGTGGTCTCTTCCCTTGGGCGTCAGCTCCAAATCTGTAAAACCCAGCCCATTACCAGCGTTGACATGGGCTACTACTTCCTCAAGTTGATTAACTGATATCTCCTGCGGCACGTAAGCAGCATTCAATACTTTCAGCAACGCGTTGCGGTGTGCTTCAGAACACAGCAACAGGTTGAGAATTGAGATCTTTGACGGAGTCTGGTGAAGATGATCTACAATCTTGTAGTCACTTTTCCTGATCAGTCGCATGAACTCTTCTGCGTCTTTAACCAACAAGTCTTTTTCTGCCCCCGCAGGAATCTCTTCAACGGCTTTACCTTTGCCCTTATCAGCAGCATCAGCCCTGACTACCTTCTCTGCCGCACCCTCTGCCGGCGCGAACACTCTGCCACTTCTGGTGATACCACTGGCCTCAGCAAGATTCTGCGCAGTCGATCTGGGCGGCTCAATCTCTACCTTCTGGCCATTACAATACACTTCAGCGCCATAATGCCATGGAACGGCATTGGTACTCTCGAACGGGATTGGTCCAGCCCTGGTGATGGTAATAGTAGGTGGACGAGGTGCAGAAATGGTGATAGGGTGGCGAGGAATGGTGATAGTAGCGACTTCGTCCGCCTGCTTCAGCACGACTTCCCCTGACGCATTCTCAATGCTTCGACTAAACTGCAAAATACCCTCGGTCATCAGACTCTGGATACCTTCACTCAACTGCTCACACCCGTCAGGAAGCGTAGCACACGCCATACAAAATTCCCCACACCCGGGAAAGAAGCCTTTCTTTAGCAGTTTAGCTTTAACAAAACTCAGTGGCGTTTTCAAATCTCTGACATCAGTCAGCAAGTCTGAATTCTCTTCAGTGATGACAGCATTTACTCCGCCCCCCCTATGATGAGGCATCGGATTCTTGGTGACGTTGGGCACGTTGTCAGAAAAATTTATTATCTTGGCGTCAATCATGTCCTGGACCTTATGCTTAAAAGCTTTGCAGTTCTCAACTGTATGGCCAGGTGCCCCAGAATGAAATTCACATGTAGCATTAGCATCGTACCCGGGTGGTGGTGCCCCTGTCAAGGGAGCTAGCGTCCTTTTCTGAACTAGTTGGAGCTGAAGCAGCGTCTGCAGAAGCTGGGCATACGACATGGGAGGAGTTTCCAAATGACGGTTTGCCAGGGGACCCCGATGCTGATATTTCTTATATCCCGGGTTATTCTGTTGCTGAGGCTGCTGCTGCGGCTGCGGGGGAGCAGCTGGGATGTTTATGCTAGCGATCTGAGACTGAGGGCCCTTGCCCTTTCTCCTAGCATTAGAGACAGCACTGGCATCGCCCTCCCGACGCTTGCCAGTATAAGGTTTCTTGCTGGCTCCTCCAGATGAGGATGATTCGCCTTGAATCTTGCCGATCTTTATACCATTTTCAACATGCTCGCCCAAAGTGATGAGGGCCGAGAATGTCCCGGACATGCCACTAACCAACTTCTCATAATAGACTCCGGGAAGAGTAGCCACGAACATCTGTACCAACTCACGCTCAACCATCGGCGGTTGAACCCGAGCAGCCAATTCACGCCACCGCTGGGCGTACTCTTTGAAGCTTTCATTGCTACGCTGCGAGAGATTCTGAAGCTGAACTCGGTTGGGAGCCAAGTCGCTATTATACTGATAGTGGAGAACAAATGCTTCAGCGAGATCTTTCCACGTTCGCACAGCAGCGGGTTCCAAACCCATATACCATTCAAGCGATGGGCCAGAAAGACTATCCTGAAAGAAGTGCATCAACAACTTCTCATCATCAGAGTAAGCAGACATCTTCCTGTAATACGATCGGAGATGAACACGGGGACAAGTAGTGCCTCTATACTTCTCAAAGATAGGCACCTTAAACTTGTGAGGTACTTTAAAGTCAGCAATCAGCCCAAGTTTGGACATGTCAACGCCCAATGTGTTCTGATTTTCTATATCTCTCATTTTATCTTCCAGTGCCTTGAACCTGAGTCTAGCTTCAGCAGTTAACTCAGCCTCTACACCTCTCTGAGAGAAAATGTCGTCCTGATGGTCCTCCAGCCACGGTTGAGGCACCACCATATTTCCTGCACCAACATTAACATTGGCTCCCAACCCACCATTGACGGCGCCCGCCGCGTTAAGTCCGAGATTATTCATAAGATTGCCGTTAGCACTACCGTTGCCCCCGGCAGCAGGAACAACGTTCTGAGGAGTATCCACTTGAGGAGGAGGAGTGGGTACGGCCCCGCCGTGAAGAATTCCATTGCTGTCAACCCTGGAGATGAGAGGTTGAACCAAAGTACGAAGTTGCTCTTGCCCGTTCGCAACTACTTGCATCAACTCCATAAAACGATCCATCCTTTCACGAAGCTCCTGAACATCTGATTGTACCTGGTCCATGATTCTCGTTTGATTGGCGCGAGTCGAGTAACGGTGGATGAATCTTTGATCAATCCTGGAGATTGAAAGCAGCTCGGAACCTGAGTACCTGAAAAACCTGTCAAGATTAAAGGTTAGGAAAAGCAACAGAATGTATGTCATGCAAGAATGCTTCATGCAAATGCATGCGTGTGTCTGTGTGCTTGAGAGATTTCCCCGGTCCTGGCATCTGCTGATAACAATAAGGAGAAGAATCTAGGCCCAATCATGGAGACAGCAACCTCACAGACACACGCTAATGGGATGATTATGCAAGCTAATGCAAAATGCAGGCATGCAACAATATATCCAAGGCTGCTGTGGAGATTCGATGTCAACAGTCACTGCTGAGAAGGAAACCCCGGTGTAAGCCCACTGATCTGATCTGTTGTGAATAACCATCTGGTAGGATCGAGATCAAGATTCTGCTCTGACAAGAACGAAGGCCTGATAATGAAAACCCTGGACGCAAGATCAAGGGATATCTGTTGGAGAAGTCTTCAGACCCCAAATCACGAATCTGCCCTCTCAAGAACAAATACACAGCTGCTGATGAGATCTTCAAACCTCACTCAAAACCTGCCCTGTCAAGAACAAAATAACAACTGCTGACGAGATCCTCAGACCTCACTCAAAAATCTGCTCTATCCAGAACAAACCTCTGATAATAATACACTGATCAAAGCCTGCTCTATCAAGAACAGACAAATACCCGATGATAAGATACTCTGATCAAACCCTTGCTCTATCAAGAACGTATCTGCAACTGAGAACTCAACACACTGATCCACTGTCAAGAAAACCAGGTAGTCTGGAGGTCAAAGTTTCCTGCAATATCCCAACCCACTCACAGGTATGATGGACCTAATCCACGGACAAAGGTACGGCATCCTATGCGGTCGTCAGCGTCACAGACATTCATGAGTGACAATACGATTCCCAGAAGGAGTGGCATCGTCAAGTCATGAAGAGGCCTCTCTTAGCTGACTTCCAAATGATCGGTCCCCAGAGTCGACAATCCTTACGTCTGGACTCCCCTCAGATCCTCAGGACCGGAAAGGAGCACCTCTGCAAGAATCTCGTCTGAGCGCAGATTTTCGTAGGGAACTGTGCCTGCTCAACAGACAGGTTCGTCTACTACTTCTCCACAACTATATCTAGGTGTGTACTCAAAGCCCAGGTCCGGCTTTTCACTCACAGTAACATCCCTCTCCCACAGCAGCACAGATAATCATATCAAACTGGAAATAAAATGCGGGAAATAAAATGCAGGAAGTAAAGTGCGGGAAGTAAAAATGCGATAAATAAACGCAACCCAACAAGCAAACACACAAACGATAGGATTGACTCGCGTAGGGGATGGGAAACGGTCCCAGCATAAGGGATGGGAAAAGTCCCTAGATGCTATAAGTCCCCAGCAGAGTCGCCAGCTGTCGCTTGCGCGAAAATAAGGTGCCGGCATGACAGAAGAGTCGCCACCTTTCGTTATTTATCCCTCAGAGCGGGAAAGGAAACGATCGGAAAAACCTGACGAATAAGGGTAAGACAAGGTCATCGCAACCATTGTCTGGGTTCGGGAGTCGGTTACGCAAGGGGAAGGTATTAGCACCCCTCACGTCCGTCGTACTCGACGGGATCCTCGCTTGTTTGTTTACTTGGACGGGTTGGTTATAATCTATCTACCTATCAAGGCTGGCTGAAAAAGAAAAGAAAAATGACTCGGCAAAGCGTCGCGCTTTATGCCTACGTATTCCCATCAGAGAATGAGAAATCAGAGTCAACGTAGTTCGGCTAACTACGGGATTATGGGGGGAAAGGTTGCTCGCTAGGACATCGCATCCTATGCCTACGTACTTTCATCTGGTATGAAAGATCAGAGCAAACGTAGTTCGGGAAACTACAGGAAACAGCTCAACTAGGAGGGAGACTATCAAGTCCTACTGTTATCATGCCATGGATTCATCCTATGGTTGAGGTTTGAACAGGGAACTCCTAGATGTTATCATGCATAGGTTTCAACCTAAGAGTCTATCATCAAATCCTCATCAAAGGAAATGAGAGTCCTAAGGGATCATGTCAATGATACACAGAAACAGACAAAAACATCAGCTTTAACAGTAAAATGCATGCAATGCAAGTGAGGGAGGAAATGTGTGTGGGGCATCAGCCTCCACAAGCTCATCTCAACCTCAAGCCAGATATGAATAACTGTAATCATACAGAGGAAGTAACACGCTGTCAAGCAAAACAGTAAACTGCAATCATACAGATAAAGGAAATGAAGTACCATCAGGCAAACAAAACACATTTGAAAAAGAATCACCTACTCTCTAATCCTAACCCTAATCACAGAGTCCTAATCAAATCAAGGCAAAGCTCTCAAGCACAACCCTAAACAGGAGCAATCATTCCCAGCCTTCAAGCTTCAGAATAAGCTTACCAAAGAAAGGGAGCTAAGCAAGCAAGCTCATAGTGTCTTCCTCAGGAAAGCACTAAGAGGTGAATACTCAGGAGTCATACCCTATGTGGCTCAACCACTGTGATCAGTTTACATCCCTCCTCAGGAGAGATTAAACTCACAAGCAGGCTCCAACATCACTGGATATTTAGAAATCCTATTTAAGCTAGTGGAGCTAAGTGAATAGACCCATAGGACCTTCCTCAGGAAAGTACTAGGAGGCTTCCACTTAGGAGTTGTATCCCATGTGGCTCAACAACATGTGATCAGTTTACATTCCTCCTCAGGAGAAATTAAACTCACAAGTTGGCTCCAACATCATTGGATACTTAAGAAATCCTAGATCAACTAGTGGAACTAAGTGAATAGACCCATAGGACTTTCCTCAGGAAAGTACTAGGAGGCTTCCACTTAGGAATTGTATCCCATGTGGCTCAACAACAAGTGATCAGTTTACATTCCTCCTCAGGAGAAATTAAACTCACAAGTTGGCTCCAACATCATTGGATACTTAAGAAAGAGGTGAGAAGAAAGAATGAAAGTCATTCATAGTGCCTTCCTCAGGAAAGTACCATGAACTTCCTTCAAACTTCAGGATCTCAAACCTCACAGACAGGGGATAAGCCAAGCTCTGGGTCTCTGAATCTTGATCTTCAATCTTCTCTCCATGATGCTCTCCAACAATATCCTCAAGGCAACACAAGCCCCTCAACAAATTCCTCAGAATGAACCCCACAGATGAACAGATAACCCACTGAACAAACCAAATCATCAGGCAAACTCAGATAACCTAAAAAATACTAAACTAATGGGGAAAAAACTGACCATTATTCCTAAGGGTCCTCAACACCTACTCATAACATCTACAAAGGTTTATACCTAAAAATCAAGATAAAACTCAATCAAAGAAAGGAATCATCACCTATGCACAATTCTAAACCCTAATTAGACTATCCTAAGTCAACCCTAATCAAACTAATCAAGATTAATTCTAAAAAATCTAGAAAAAATCTTATGGGGAAGTATGACTCATCATCTAATTGCACCAAAAAGAATGGGTAAAAAAGATTAATGGAAAGTACTAAAACAATTCCTACAAAATCAAATATCAAAATGAAACAATTAAAAAGCTATTTAATTGGAAAATCTACTAAAAATGTTAAACCTAAAAATAAAATCTCAATTTTATTTTTATAATTTTCTACTCATTCTAATCTAATCATGAAAAAAAGAAGAAATTAAAAAGCATTTTCTATCTATTTTTAATGAATTATTCAAATCAGAAATATTAAAAAAGAAAATTAAAACAAATTAAATGAATAAAGGGAGGGGGGGTCAGAATAGCACTCCAAACTAGTTAGAAATGAATGGGCCAACAAATAGGGGGGTGGGGATAGAAGACTGGGCCCAGCGCCCTCTAAATGAAACGCAGCGTTTCAACTTAGATTCAAATCTTCCCTCCAAACTCAGACACGCGCGCGACCGTTAGATCTAAAGAATTGGTCAAAATGAGAGACCAATCTAGCGGTTCTCCTTCATCGTCCCAAAGGGGACCTAGGGTTTGCAGAACCCTCTCCACCATGCAACCGAATTCGAGCTCCTCTAGCTCCCTCCACAGGCCACGGCTCCCCTCGACCTAAACATGAAAAAACATCTACGAAATGCCTAGATTACAACCATACGATCAGATTTGCCTAATTCAACCTAGGTTGCTCCAACAGAAAGCATCAACACCCTGGTACCACCATGCTCGACTGATACCAACCTTCATCAAACCTCAGTCTAAAGCTACAAACCTGTTCTACAAGCCATGCTAGCTATCATACACTAATCCATGCTGATTAAAACTCATTAAACAACTACTTATGGAAGATTCAAGATTCATGGCCCTGGTGTGAAACTTCACCAATCTTGCTCTAATTCTCAGGGATTAATCCTCTACCCTAACACAATCTTTCTACACCTATAATATGTTCTATCTAAGCATAAATAAAGAGAAAGAAGTGAGTTCACCAACCTGTCAAGAAGCTATGGTGAGGGATGCTATGGCTCGAACCAGGTCTTGTAAATCCTTCAGGATGATCCTTTGAGGATGAATAGCCTTCTGTTTGCACAATTCTTGAAGGTGGTGGCTTGAAGTGAAAGAAAACTCAAGTTGCTTCAACTTGAAGAAACTTCTCCAATGGCTATGCACTTCTCTCTCTCCTCTGACTTGGCTTCACTTTCACCAACCTCTAACACTCCTTGATGCATTCTTTTTATAACAATCAATGGAAGTTTCTAGAATCATCTAGAATGTGATGGAAGTTTCCTTAAAATCTCATGTTATGCCATATTGGTTATCTCATGATATATCACCTCTAACCAACTTACACACCTTTTAAAATCTCACCACATGATAATATGAAATGGTAAGGAAGCTCACATGCCTTGTAATTGCCTTATGTTAAGTTTTCCAACATTGCCTTCTTTCTTAAGTAACAAATTTCCAAAGGAACCTCATTTTTTAAGCCTCAAATGAAAATTCTACTTAAACCAATCTTCTCAAAATGTTTTTTCCAATCAAAATGATATATTGGATGACCTATTTTGGATTTGTAGATCTTCCAAAACACTTTTCAATTTCAACTTTTCAAAGTTATAAGTCATTTTTAGTTCATTTTTGACCAATCATGGAATCTTGTGCTATGAGCCTTTTCAACAATTTGTGACCTTCTTTCTAGACTTAAAATCACATTTTGAGCAACTTTCATGTTTTGAGTTTTTCCATTTGAGGCATGGAAATAGGAGTTTTAGGCATTGGATAAAATGACCTATAACTGACAAATGACCAAAATACCCTTGCCTTGTTCAAACCATAAGTTGAGTTCCACAAATCCAATCAAGGACTTCTACCACTCAAATTAAAACTAAGAAGATCCTCTTCAACATTCATGTTGACCAAGAAACCATAGGAATCAACCTACTAGGGCAAAAGTTGTCTGGAAGTTGGGTGACTTTCAAGGACCCAGATTCACACACATCAATTGACCTGTAATTTGTCAAAACCATAACTTGAGCTCTGTAACTCCTATCAAGGACTTCCACCACTCAAATTAAAGCTTAGAACAAGCTCTACAACATTCATGTTGTGGGGAAAATGAGATATCAAACACATCTAGTGCTAAAACTGCCTGGAAGATAGGGATCAAATTAGGGTTTCTTCACTGACAATCCTCAGAAACCCTAACCCAAAACTTCTCAAACTCCTCAATCATGATGAGTTGGTCTAGGAATCATCTTTATATAATCTCTATGCATCATTCCATGATCTCATGGCCCTTGGATTAAGTCTCAACCTTCTCCAAATCTTCAGCTGGTCTAGGGTTGACCCAGTCAAAACCCTAATTCTACCATTCATGGTTGAATCTTCTGAATTCTTACATAATGACTTCTCTGGGCTTCATGAAGGCTATCAAGGCATCTCATAAGCTTTCTCAAAACATCAAGTTCATTCTCAAAGTCTCAGAATCATCTGAGGGGCACTCACAACTCTCAAACTGTGAAGCACACAACCCTGGTTTCAACCAACTCCTCTGAGGATCTCTTGAACTTTCTGATGAAGGTATCAACTTTCAAACATTCCATGAATGAATAAATGTTGGTCAAATTTTGGGGTGCAACACCATGTATCCATCACAAACATGGCAATAACAACCTGAATCATTTGCTTGGTGATAGAAGGCTGCACCATAATCCCAGATGCATTCGATATCGCCGTCAACTGCAGGAGTATACCAAACATATTAATCATTCGGCTAACAAAAAAACTATTTGGTTTGGTTTAGAACATAATAACCGCTGTTTCTCTATCCAACATTCTCATAATGATGTGACAGCATTAACTATTGTCACGCTCCGTTAAACTATACAGCGTTCAATTCAGTATTAGAAGCAGTAAGCAGGTTCACTAATAAAAACTGCTCCTATGCATACAAATTTTCAATTCACTGGGTTGTACATTTTAAGTGAATAGAAGTCAGAAAATATAACTAACTTCTGTGGAATGTTAACCAGTTTGCTAAACCTGCCATGCCCTCATAGCAAGCATCATAAGTTCGTTGCTTTTATGATGTCAGAGCTGCAAAAATAGCACTTAAATTCAAATAAGAGTGATATAGCTGATAAACGCAATCACTCGACAACCTCAAACCGCCTGGCTTCGATGTTCCTTTCCTGTCCAAACCTGTCCAAAGAGAAACGAGTGACAACCTTTTGAACACAGTGAAGCACATGAAGTTAAATGTGAAGAGACTCATGAAAGCTTACTATATTCCTTTTCCTTCCCAGCAGAATCCAATCGTGATACCAACTCAATCCACGCCTGCCGGTAACCCCTTTGGTCCACAACACCCCATCACTGAATCCAACTCAACAGCTCCAACCCCATCAGTTGAATATAATGGGTCCAATGTTCAATCAACCGAGCATCCTAAAACCTATCAGTTCAAACACATATCAGTTCGAAGAAGCGAAAACAGAGAAATAGAGTTTGAGAGTGGAAGGAGTACACCCTGTGAATGTTCAAGATCGTTGCTCTTCGTCACCAGTTCTCCGCGGGAATTTGCACGTGCATCCAGCTTGAAACCTTTCCCTCTGGGCTTCTAATTCATCACCCGGCCCAATAACACGCTTGTTATCCGCACCTGCTAAAGGAAAAATCAGATTAGCGTTTTACTTGAGGAGAATATTCCAAAAAAATCCAATCAGATCCAATCTCGTTTTTGAACGAAATCAAGGATTGAAACCAAATCAAACGAAAAAGGAAACACTTCAAAGATTGTCTACACGAGAAAGGAAGGTCCAATCAGGTTTTTAAAAGCACTTTAAATCAGGTTTCAAAGCTTTGATCCTCAAAGGGTCTATATAAGACGGATGAGAAGAAGAGGAAGAGGACACGAAAGTCCCCTATTCGAAAACCCTAACGCTATCAGAGCAAGAGAGAAGTTTCAAGTTTACCTCTACCCGTTTCCCGTCGCCGCAAAATCGTCTCGAGAGCGTCAGCATCAGGAATCACCGGCGAGCCACCATCGGGGGGTAATGATCGTCCCATTTTGACATTTTCTATTTGCGATTAACATTTATTTTGCAGGTTTTGATGGGGTTAGTAGAGAATCAGAGAACTGAGAAAGAAGAAAGGGAGAATACGAAGCGCGAGGACGGAGAGGGAAGAGTTCGACGACCGATCGAGGGTTTGGGGGGAGGGGATTCAGGGTTTCGCTCTTTGTTGTTTTTTTGTTTGTTGTTTAATCGTGATGGTGTATTGCTAATCACACACCACTAAACACACTAACACCACTCACAACCACCTTAATCACCGTTAACCTTTTTTTAAAATCCCTTAATTAACCTTTAATTAACAATAAAAATTCAATTAATCTTAAGTCAGTGATATAATCTCTCATTAAAATAATTAAACATTTCTAGATATTTCATTTTAAAAAAAACAAATAAACCAGTTTTTTTTATTAACCTAAACTTAGTAAACTTTTTTTTCTCTTTATTATAATCAACTCTTATCAACTTTATTAATAAATTAATAGTCACTTATATTTTTATAATTCCAATTAATCAATCCTTTTATCCTAATCCAAAAAAACTCTTTTTTAATAAAATTAATTCATTTTAAAACCCTTTTCGCTTATTAATTTTAATCAACCTTTTTCAAATCAACTTAATATTTTTAATCAACTTCCCTATAATATAAAATCTTTTTTTATAAATAAGTTGCATTTACCAATTTATCTCTAATTAACAATATAACTTTTCCTAAATCAACTTTTCTCAAAATAATTCAACCACGTCTAAAAAGTCAACCTTTTTTTATAAATCAATTCTACAACTAAAATCAACTTAATCAATTTCGCAAAATATAATCAATCGTGCACGCCACTTCACGACACATTTACACATCTGTACACTTAGCGCTTTCATGAGTATATCCTTATCTGCTGTTATTTCACCCACAATGCACACACTCACCTAGCGCTTTCATGCGTTCGTGTATGGTTTATATTTCCGTATTTACCTTCTGCAATTTATCTTTACCGCAAGTCATTATATCCTGTCGCATCGCATTGCATCCGTCCAAAGGAAAAACCTACACATAATTCAACGTTGTGTGTAGTTGCACATCATATGCATCATATTCCCCTCGATCCTTGATTCTTCAAGCCGATCATTTAAGTTTAGGACCTACCCCATAGAAAGGACCTTAATCTTTACAACTTAGACAAACACAATACACAACATAACTTCTACAAACACATTTAGAGAATAGATGTTAATCATCTTAAGTGAGATATAATCTCCACCCACACAACAATACAATCAAACATGTAGGGACTTTGCCTTAAGAGCGACAAAGGCATGCTTGGCGACCATCCGAGTATGTAAGACCTTTTCTTAAGACGATGCAAAGACCATTTCCTACAATCCCCTCTACATTTGTGGTGGTTATCTCTCCCTTAACATGAAGACTCATCTCTTCTCCTAGACCCAATCAATCAACTACCCTAAATCTGTAGGAACTTTGACCACAGTCAAAGAGCTCCTCTAACCCTTTAGGGTGAACTACAACATACTCTGATTCCACTCCCGTAAGGATATGTAGGCATAAGATGCGACATCTTATCGAGTATACTTAGATATAAACCACTAGGGTCTTTTAACCATTAAGCAGATAAACACTTAGCAGTAAACAAACATAAAACAAGAGGTTCCTGTAGAGTACTACAGAGACTTAGGATGCTAGTACCTTCCCTAAGTTTAACCAACCCCCGAACCTAAACAATCTAGCTTGCATTTGCATTGCATTGTGGGAATTTCGATCTTTATCCCTTCCTTTGGACAAATCAAAGTTCGGTTGCAAAATGAATTAACGATTCAAACTAATCAATAGTTTGGTATCCGATTTTCACCGCGACAGAAATGGCGACTTCACTGGGGACCACTAGTGGGTTTCCCTATCTTATTTTATTTGTTTACTGCTTTATATATCTGCCTACTTGATTAATTGTTTATATGCTTTCTCTTGTTTTTCTTTTTGGGATTATTGTCTTTGAGTGGTGAGATAAAGTTCTACACCCGAACTTTGAGAGAGATTAAGATAGGATGGTGATATATTCGAGGAGGCTTATTGGGAGTTGAATCCCTACTAAGTTGAATCGAGAATCCCGCTCAGTTGAGGCCCTTTCGGAATAGTACTGGTGAACGATTAATCGTGAAGACACTCACTACTTTCGACTTTGGAGCCTATGATATTGAGGACCATAGTTACCTTAACCCAACTTTGGCCTTTACTAGGACGTAGTGCGAGACTATGAGGAAGTACTTCCGAAATAGTGCTACGCGAAGCTACACTCAAAAGAAGTTCTCTTGAGAATATTATTAATCCTCGAGTAATTGGGAAAATTGATAATATCCGATAGATGGGCTGATGATTCTGAGTTCCCATTAGAACCTTGTTCTACAGGTACAAAACAACCTTTAATCCTTAAACCTTTGGGAAGGGTACACCTTTACTCCATGCTCGTTGCAAACCTAGGGCGCCCCTTTGTTTGTTTATCTTTATGTCCTTATGTGAATACTTGTGTTTGCTGCATTCATATAACATCATTCTGCATTGGACTTCATGGGATTTACTTTCGTTTATGGACATTGTAGGTCACTATGGCTTCAGATAAAAGACATACCATGAAATATACTTTTAAGAGTCCCAAATTGGATGACCTAAAGAAGTTGTGGGGTTTCATCGAAGATCAAGAAGAATTCAAGAACAAGTATGGGAAGCTGATATCTTTGTTGGGTTGCTCAGTGAATGAAGGACTTCTTGCCACTCTACTACAGTTCTATGATCCTCTTTACCATTGTTTCACCTTTCCAGACTTTCAACTGTTACCTACATTGGAAGAGTATTCTTTTTTGGTTGGTCTACCTGTCCTTGAGGAATCTCCTTTTCCCTTCTTGGAAAAGGACCCTGATGAGAAAGATATTGCTAAAGCTCTCCGTTTGAAGGTATCTGACGTCAAAGCCAACCTAGTTACTAAGGATGGGATTCTTGGTTTAAAGACAGGTTTCCTAATCGAGAAGGCTTCATTCTATGCTGATTATTCTAATAAGGCTCCGTTTGAGGCAATCTTTGCTTTGCTTGTTTATGGGTTGTTTCTATTTCCGAGTTTCGAAGGTTTCATCGATCTTAAAGCATTCAAGATCTTTATGAAGAACAACCCAGTGCCAACTCTGTTGGGAAATGCATATCACTCTATACATCTCCGAAATCTCCGTGGTGGAGGGATGATTACTTGCTGTGTACCTCTACTTTACAAGTGGTTTATTTCGCACTTGCCGAAGTCTAGCTCTTTTACAAACATTGGCAAAGAGCATTGGTCTCCAAGGGTTATGGCTTTGACCCATTCTGACATTGATTGGTACAACCGAGTGTATGATGGAGTATTAATCATTGATAGCTGCGGTGACTTTGCTAATGTACCATTGCTCAGCTTTGATGGAGGAATCAGCTACAATCCTATTTTAGCTCGCCGACAGTTGGGATACCCGTTGAAGGAACCTCCCAAGAGTGTTCAAGTAGAGGGTATGTTCTTCAAAGATGATATGGAACTCCGAGGAAAGATTCTGCATGCATGGCGCAGTGTACACAAGAAAGGGAAGAGAAGTCTAGGGAAGCCTAACTGCGTATCTTTAGAACCATACCTCCAGTGGGTCAGAAAAAGGGCAACCAATCTAAAGATGCCCTATTCCCGTCAAGATCCCATAGCTCCACGGAGGGAGCCCACTTATGTCTTTATGTCCGAAGCCGAGAGGTTAGAGGTGTCCTTAAGGAAGTCTCAACATGAGCTGGAGTCTTGGAAGAACAAGTACCATGTGGCAGTGGCAGAAAATGATGAGTGTCAAAAGGAGAAGGTTGAACTTCAAAGGCAGAAGGTTGAACTTCAAAAGGAGAATGTTGAACTGCAAAAGCAGAATGCCGAACTTCAAAAGGAGAGAGATGAACTTCAGAAACAACTACAATTGAAGGATGAAGAGCTACTCCCCTGCAAGAAGAGGAAAGTCATGGAGGATTTATTTTTCTCCGACCCACAATGCACTATCTGGAAAATAATTGTGGACAACCTTATCCGTGAGAAGGCGCAACTAGAAGAGCAGCATTCAAGGCTTCTTTAGTGTCTTTACTAGCTTTTATTTAGCTTTTATTTGGGACTCTTTAAAAGAATATTTATGTAGTCCGTTTCAAATTTAATAAAACGTTTCCTTTTACCGCAATGCCCATAAATAAGAGGAATCCCATGAAGTCCTAATCATCTTGCATTACATTCTTTTTCCATTGTTCACTTCAAGAAACTCAATTTCGTTCTGTAGGTGTTGTAATCATGGATTTCAGAAGAGAAACCATGAAGTACACTTTCCAGAGTCCCAACCTCGAAAGCTTGAGAGAACTAGCCGAACTCGTCGAGGATCGCTTTGCTTTCACAGCAGAATATGGAGGAGTCTTCCGCTTCCTTGAGCTAAGGATGAAAGAAGGATTGTTGGAAACATTGGTTCAATTTTATGACCCGATGTATCACTGCTTCACTTTTCCGGACTACCAATTGATGCCGACCTTGGAAGAGTACTCAGAACTCTTGAGGATGCCTGTGACTGTTCGACCTCTATTCACCGGAAGGGAAGACACGCCTAGTCACCAGGAAATTGCAAACGCTACTCATCTTAGCCTAGAAGATGTCCAGACACACCTGATCACCAAGGAAGGAGTCCTTGGGTTCCCCGCCGACTTTTTGATCGAAAAAGTCCGTTACCATGCTGAAAGAAAGGAGGCTCTCATCTTGGAAGCCAATTTCGCTTTGTTGGTCTACGGGACTTTCTGGTTCCCCAAATTTGACAATTTTGTTGATATGGATGCAATCAAGCTGTTCATACTCAAGAATCCAGTACCCACATTGCTTGCTGATACGTACTTTTCGATTCACTCGAAGAATGCCGAAGGAGGAGGACACATTGCATGTTGTACCGCCTTGCTGTACTCATGGTTCGTCGCTCGTTTGACTTGGTATCCGTCCCTTTGGGATGAAGTAGCAACACCTCGATGGTCCGAGATACTTATGGCCCTTACCCATTCGGACATTGTTTGGTATGATCCCGCCTATGGAGGCGTGCCTATGATTCCTAGCATCGGAGGGTTCCCCAACGTACCGCTCATTGGAAGAGAAGGATGTATAAGTTACAATCCTGCTTTGGCCCGTAGACAGTTTGGACACCCTATGATCCAATTACCTGACCCGGCTTCCTTGGAAGAGATCTATTTCAAAGGAGAAGAGGATCTAGATCTAAAGACTGTCATCATTTATGCATGGAAATACGTTGATAGGGAAGGAACAGCTGCTTCAGGATACCCCAACTGTGTTGTTTCTGAAGATTATCTGCATTGGGTGCGAGAAAGGGCTCTCGATCTCAAGATGCCTTTTCCTTTTCATGAACCTATGGTATTATCTCCTCATGACCCCGACTGGTTCGAAGAAGAGGAAATAGAACAAGTAAGGATTGCTTTAGATGAAGCCCGGAAGTTGAGAACTTCCTGGAAGAACAAATTCCTCACACTCAAAGTAGAGAAAGAAAGACTTCAGAAGACACCAGAATTAGAAGTCGCCAGAAAGAGAAAGGCGCAAGGAGATTTATTTTCTCCTCATGCCTCTTCAAGTGCTGTTACCAGCGATGATCTCCCATCAACTACCATGGCTTGGAAGGAGTGTGTGGAACGACTTATCATCGAGAAAGCGGCGCTGCAGGAGCGCATTGACCAGTTGACCGAGGAGCTCCGTACAAAGGAGAGGACTGTGGGATAGAGTTCTAAGTTTTCTTTTGCTTTCGTTGTAATAAACTCTTGAAAGAGTACTTTGTTTTCATTGTTTCTCAAAAATAAAAAGTTTTTCAATTATCCTATATTATAACACTGAAAAACACTTTGAGTTTCTTGAAGTCTCCTTCTGCATCCGCATTATGCATTAACATCCTGCATTCTGCATGGCATTTTACATTTGTGCATGTGTCATTCCTTTGTTGTGGCTCATTTCGGTTTTCCATCTTTGCTGTCAGTCGTCGTCTCGACCATCTGACCAAGCCGGAAGTATCATTAAAGGATAGTGAGGAGAACAAAGACATGGATCACATGACTAGCTTCAGAGTAAGGTCTAACCCGACGCTTCGCCGTCCCTCCGACAACTTTGTTCCTATGCAACTTCAGCCTGTGCAAGAAAAGGAAATGGACGATCCAGAGCTTACAGCATTCAAGAATGAATTTCGTGACTTCGAGGAACGATGGAAAATGATGAAGAGGAACCGTGCGCCTGATTTCCATGCTCATGACCCGCACCTAGTTCCAAACTTAGTTATCCCCTCAGGATTCCAGATGCCCGCCTTCGAAGTGTACAAAGGTACCATCTGTCCAAGGTATCATTTGATGATGTTCTGTCAGAAGATGACCGCCTATCTTGGGAACGACCAACTATTGATTCACTGCTTCCAAGAAAGTTTGGGTAGAGCACCGTTAACATGGTATATGAAGCTACAAGTGAATCACATTCAGTCTTGGGAAGACTTAACTTTTGCTTTTGTGAAGCAATACCATCATAACTTGGGTATAGCCCCAAACAATAAAGATGACTGTGGACCTTCCAGAGAATTCATAGATCCGGTACCCCGTCCTCAGCACCAATATGCGATGCCCACTCAGCGTGAACAACAACCACATCCTAGGCAGAGGTTGGCCTCTCCAGATCAACCACATCATCGACAATTTCGGAAAAGGTATCAAAGGATGACTCCAGATGCACCAAGGGAAGCAATTCACCAGTTTGATCCCATCCCGGTGAAGTACGCTGATTTGTTTCCAGCTCTAATTCAAAGAGGGCATATCCAGACTAAAGCCCCACCCAAGGTACCTAAGAGGTTTCCATACTGGTACAATGCCAACAAATCTTGCATGTATCATCAAGGTGCTCCGGGGCACGACATCGAGAGCTGTTACGGCATGAAAGCAGACGTCCAAAATTTGGTCAAAGATGGAGTCTTGTTCTTTGAGGGTTCCGTCCCTTATGTACGAGATAGCCCCCTATCTCGACAAGGTTCATCCTCCCCAGGCATGACTCAAGGTCGTAAACGCCGTGTCTGAAAGCTGCGCACCAGACGTTTCTGCATATCCTCCCCGTCTACACGAAAGCACAATAAAGATCCTGGAAAGGACTCTCAGAAGAACTTTATATTCCTTTCGTTTGTTTGTGTGTTTATTTCTTTGATTGAAAGCATATTTTGCATGTAAGAACTTTCTGTTTTGAATAAGTAATGCAGTAACTGTTTGTCTTGAAGAAATCCATTCGTTTTCACTCAAATAGTTTTCAAAATTATTTATAATGCCGATTTTTACCTGTTCTTTTGCTCTGACGGAGAATTGGAAGGAGGATGATGAAGTGAAACACATGATCTCTTGTTGTATGCTTCGAATAAAAACCCTACTGATGATGTAAGGCATTATTTTAAACCTCCTAAACGCCAAAGTACTCAACCCTTTCCTTTAAGCCTGGAGAAAAGCTCCGTTTTCTCTCCCAAACTGAAACATCATTTTCTTAACCTGGGGCAGGGTGATATCAAAATGATAAACATCTTTCAAAATTGGGTGGGCACATATATACTAACCCCTTCTACCTCCATTCTACAAGTCATAAATTAAACCCATATACGACCCTCAAAGTCCTAATTGAAGGAAGGTTTAATTCGAAAGCATACTCGATGAGATGTTGTTTCCTGACTCCTTGAGCTATGCTCAAATTTAAATCGGTTTTATAAATAATGATTCAATTTGTATCCTAACTAGTGGTTTCGATCACAAGTTATTGCGATACCCCTTTTCAAAACTTCAAGACAAACGCGTGTTGCATTAACCATTTCAAAATGGATATTTCTAACTTGCTAAAATACGCTTGACATCTTAGAAATATTACACGAACTCCAATGGACTCGAAGACCTCGCCCACCTGGAGCAATCTACTCTTCAAGAAGTTTGATTCGTACGAGTTTGGCTTTCATCTAAAGCACAATTTGGAAGACTCGGTTATACCGCCAATCAGGGACAGTTACGTCGAGATTCGGCAAATCTCTAGAGAGTTTGAAAACAGTGGGGCATTTGGACATCATGTTTTCTATAAAATCCTCTCGAGACGCTTTTCTCTTCAACTATGTGACTTGGGGCATTTGAAGATTGAAAAAAAAAGATGTATATTTCATCCTCAGGAAGCTCGACCCCAACATGTTCAACAACTACGACGACCCAGGATATTTATTTTATCCCCCATGAAACTTCAGTTTGGGTACCTCCGTCTACAATTTCATACAACACGTCAAGCTTATCAAGATGATACATCCCCAATTGGATTGATCACTTTTTCTCAAGAGAAATTTTGAAGTTTTGAAGCAGGATTGGGATCCTATATTTAGTTCCTCATCTACCCCAGTGGTACTTCTATCTTTGAAGATTGGTCGGATGTTTGTTTCGAGATGTTTATCCCATCTCTGGTCGTTGCTTTCGTCTGTCTTGTCAGCATAAGCATACTCATATCATATAAGTAGATAGCATAACATTGGCATTTTGCGCATCCTTTGTTTGTTTTACTCTATCCCTTCGATTGCGGTTACCCTTGGGTATTTTTTTGGGCGTGTCTCATTCCTTCCAAATAGAGTTGTCAGCCCTAAGCAAAGAAAAACTCAATACTTCTATTTCCTCACGAAGTTCGATCCTCGTGGAAGACAGTTGTTTCAGTACATTCCCATTGGAGTTTATGCCTCTATGGTTGAGTCTTACTTGACAGTTTCTCTTCGGATTATTTCCCGAATTGAACTTCGGTCTTTGGCAATCACGATATGAACATCTCCAGCTTTTGAGCATGGATCAAAGTGCATTTTATTTTGCACTTTGATATTATGAGGATCACCATTTGAAGACACACCGTTTCTTCAACAACATTACAAGATCCACTCAACAACTTACAACTAAATGACAGAAGACCTCTTTATTTGAGCAACTCGTTTTGGGCAGATCTATTCTCAAAACGACAAACAACAATTTCATCGAGACAATCTGTCCTTCCCCAGTGGATTATTTCAAGATTTATCAAGACAAAACAAAGTACATTACAGATACTTCCCCACTTGAGGATTTCTGCTACAACAATCTTACATATCTTACGATTACAACAAAGATACTCCTCAAAAATGATTTCCCCCAGAGAGTTCGTTATGAGTACAATCAATGACATATCTCCTTACAAGAGGACACTCCACGTATCAACCGGTTTACAACACTTTTGAAGATCCCCGGTGCACATTCTACAAATTGCCAATACAATACAAATTGCATCTACAATTGCAAGTACAAGATCACATCTACAAAATTCTACAATTACAGATTACATCGACAACATTTACATCAACAATTCTACATGCTACAATTCACAACATACAATCTACATCAATATTACAATTTACAACTACAGTTACAATCTACAAAATCACAACCCCTCTTTGTGAAGATGCTCTCGCGAGTTTCCATCATTTTGGGTAGGAACCGAGACCAGCTCATGGTCCCCGTACCATGATGCAAGGGGAAGTTCGGCATTTGAAACCGAGACCAGCTCATGGTCCCCGTACCATGATGCAAGGGGAAGTTCGACTTCAGGAACCGAGACCAGCTCATGGTCCCCGTACCATGATGCAAGGGGAAGTTCAGCATCAGAAACCGAGACCAGCTCATGGTTCCCATACCATAGAGCAAGGGGAAGTTCGACTTCAGGAACCGAGACCAGCTCATGGTCCCCGTACCATGATGCAAGGGGAAGTTCGGCATCAGAAACCGAGACCAGCTCATGGTTCCCATACCATGGAGCAAGGGGAAGTTCGACATCAGAGACCGAGACCGGAGCATGACTCCCATATCATGATGCTCGGGGAAGCTCAACAACTACAACAACATCTACAACTACAATGACATCAGAGACCGAGACCAGCTCATGGTTCCCATACCATGGTGCAAGGGGAAGTCATACGTTTTACTATTTCAAGTTGAATTCCAAAAGAAAAGATATACAGAAAAACAAAAAAAAAGAGAAAAAAAAGGAAAATAAGGATGAACCATCAACTCAATTCGTCTGGATTATTACCAACTACAACATTATGATAATAAGCATATCCTTCGACTAAAAGTTTATTTCCCATCACCACGTCCTTGGTGTATGAGATACTATTTCCCAGCGATGTTTGTTTCCCGTCCTCGTGGAGTCTCCTTTTGTTGGGTTGGTCCTTCCCACATGTCGTATCTAGTTCCTCCCCTGTGGCGCCCTTTCTCCACAGGATCTTTGGTCTTGCATTCTCATATCATTACATATCATTTGCATTCGGTGGTGTCTTATGGCCAAAAATTCGCGCAATGTTTGTATTTAAGTCCCTCCTATCTCGTCGAGACGAAGATTTCAATCTCCATATCTCCGAATAGGAGTAACTTAAATAGGGGCATCTGTTGCACCCTAATTTTTGACCTTAAGATTCCACATTATTTTGTATGTTTCTTTTATTTTATTACATGTTATCTTTTACTTGTGTGCACGACTAACAAGTATGTGCAGGGTTATTTTCCTTTTAGGATGCCTCGGGCGGATTTTTTTTAGATCCTCTTAGGATCAAGAGTTTGGTCCCTTTCAAAACTCTTCTCTTTATCAAGGAAAGTTTGCCGAAACAAGATTCACAAGATTCAGAAGATTTCCCAAAGTCAGCTCACCATTCAAGACTAGGAGGTTTAAATTCAAAATGGCCAGATTCTAAGAGGTTACAGCAAGCGTCAAGGCGTGCAATTCAGTTTAATTCAAGATGCACTTTAGACTCAACTAATCTTGAAGCAACATGTGATCTATCTCAAATTCAACGCCATGATTAAAGTCACAAAGAGTTAGAAGGTGGTGCCCATTTATTTCAGAATTATGTCTAGTATCTACAAGCATCCGTAGATACAAGCCTATTATTTTAAGATCGTCATGATTTTAGAGTTTGAATCCACCAAGTTTATCGATCAAAGGATACAAGTTTTAATCTAGAAAATCTACATGTGCCAAAGAAACAGACGCTACAACTGGATTACAATATTTACAAATGTACTTTTGACTGGATTACATGGCTTTTCAGGAGATCATTCAAACTTAAAGCAATTAGTTTTAATTATAGTTGCTCAGAGTTGTGTTCTTGGACATCTTCCTTCTACGTAGATTGTTAAAAACTTTGTTTCTTGGTCAAGCATTCCTCTAAATAGTTGCAGGCTTAGAGTTTGTGGGCTGGATTATCTATGCCTGGAAATGAAGCAGTAGGCAGGGTCCATCTTTTGGCCAAGAAAACTTGTCCCAGGGACAACACCATTCACAAGCTGTTGATGGGAACTGGCCAGGACTAAACAACAATATATGGGTTGGCAGCCAGAGATGGACTAGTGTATCCTTCATTTCCAATCTGAGGATTTTAATCAACCGCAATCTGATTCTGAGCAGGGATACATAAACTCTCCACATATGCGACAGAGTCTGAACCTATCACAATCAAATTTGAGGTCTGAGTCTGGGAGAAGTCAACTGCCAAACCAGCAAGCAACAATACCAGCATTCTCAGCGCAGTCACGACGGAGGCATTATCAGCCACTGCAGGAATCTCCTCGCCATCTGCGAATGCCATCAACAACACATAAGTGTAATGGACAAGAGAAAGCCGACTCGAAGTCAAAGTCACTAGGTGGCTTTGGTTTCGACCATTTCATACAAAACAAGATAGATATGGGTTTACCTCTTGAATGTCAGCAGCACTGTTATGTTTGGCGTAAAGCCGTCGCCACCGGGCCGACACCAACTTCCAGACACTGATGCGAAGCTTACGGGGACGAACCATTCCTAGTACAAGATAACAGCTAAGACAAAAGCAGAATACATGGTTAACGATGTATGTTTCCAAACACCATAAAACTTGGTTCCAACAAAACCACATTAAATTTAGAAACTCATTTGCATAGCAACAACTAAGTTGAGTCACTTTGCTATCCACTGCATGACCATTTACAACATACCATCGCTTGTTGCCTGTTTGGAGTGACCATAACACTTTCAGCCTCTAAAATCATGGCAGAGACTGTCCAACACATAAGAGCGGCTTTGAGTTGCCCTAGTCCTTGATCTATAATATTCTTAAAGATGGTTTCAGAACCTGAAAGAGAAAGAGAGTGAGTTTTCCTTTTGTTGCTATTGGTGTTGGTAGTAATCAATAACAAGTTTTTAAGCAGCAGAAGAGCGGTACCTTAGACGTTGAATCACGGTCTGAGTCGCCCAACAAATACACACCACAACCACATACAGAACCCAACTTCACAACAGATGCATACACGATTTGAGAGGGAGCACGTGAATCACTCCGTACGTGGACAGGACATTCGCGGGGTTCAGAGGGGCATCCACAGCATAACGACATAGCGGCATCACCTCGCTTGATTGTAAGAGAGCTAACTCCGGCTTTCTTTTTCCTCAACACGTCAAGCTACAATCAGAGGATTAATTTGAAGCTAAAGTACTGCCATGTATCCATCACAAACATGGCAATAACAATCTGAATCATTTGCTTGGTGATAGAAGGCTGCACCATAATCCCAGATGCATTCGATATCGCCGTCAACTGCAGGAGTATACCAAACATATTAATCATTCGGCTAACAAAAAAACTATTTGGTTTGGTTTAGAACATAATAACCGCTGTTTCTCTATCCAACATTCTCATAATGATGTGACAGCATTAACTATTGTCACGCTCCGTTAAACTATACAGCGTTCAATTCAGTATTAGAAGCAGTAAGCAGGTTCACTAATAAAAACTGCTCCTATGCATACAAATTTTCAATTCACTGGGTTGTACATTTTAAGTGAATAGAAGTCAGAAAATATAACTAACTTCTGTGGAATGTTAACCAGTTTGCTAAACCTGCCATGCCCTCATAGCAAGCATCATAAGTTCGTTGCTTTTATGATGTCAGAGCTGCAAAAATAGCACTTAAATTCAAATAAGAGTGATATAGCTGATAAACGCAATCACTCGACAACCTCAAACCGCCTGGCTTCGATGTTCCTTTCCTGTCCAAACCTGTCCAAAGAGAAACGAGTGACAACCTTTTGAACACAGTGAAGCACATGAAGTTAAATGTGAAGAGACTCATGAAAGCTTACTATATTCCTTTTCCTTCCCAGCAGAATCCAACCGTGATACCAACTCAATCCACGCCTGCCGGTAACCCCTTTGGTCCACAACACCCCATCACTGAATCCAACTCAACAGCTCCAACCCCATCAGTTGAATATAATGGGTCCAATGTTCAATCAACCGAGCATCCTAAAACCTATCAGTTCAAACACATATCAGTTCGAAGAAGCGAAAACAGAGAAATAGAGTTTGAGAGTGGAAGGAGTACACCCTGTGAATGTTCAAGATCGTTGCTCTTCGTCACCAGTTCTCCGCGGGAATTTGCACGTGCATCCAGCTTGAAACCTTTCCCTCTGGGCTTCTAATTCATCACCCGGCCCAATAACACGCTTGTTATCCGCACCTGCTAAAGGAAAAATCAGATTAGCGTTTTACTTGAGGAGAATATTCCAAAAAAATCCAATCAGATCCAATCTCGTTTTTGAACGAAATCAAGGATTGAAACCAAATCAAACGAAAAAGGAAACACTTCAAAGATTGTCTACACGAGAAAGGAAGGTCCAATCAGGTTTTTAAAAGCACTTTAAATCAGGTTTCAAAGCTTTGATCCTCAAAGGGTCTATATAAGACGGATGAGAAGAAGAGGAAGAGGACACGAAAGTCCCCTATTCGAAAACCCTAACGCTATCAGAGCAAGAGAGAAGTTTCAAGTTTACCTCTACCCGTTTCCCGTCGCCGCAAAATCGTCTCGAGAGCGTCAACATCAGGAATCACCGGCGAGCCACCATCCGGGGGTAATGATCGTCCCATTTTGACATTTTCTATTTGTGATTAACATTTATTTTGCAGGTTTTGATGGGGTTAGTAGAGAATCAGAGAACTGAGAAAGAAGAAAGGGAGAAGACGAAGCGCGAGGACGGAGAGGGAAGAGTTCGACGGCCGATCGAGGGTTTGGGGGGAGGGGATTCAGGGTTTCGCTCTCTGTTGTTTTTTTTGTTTGTTGTTTAATCGTGATGGTGTATTGCTAATCACACACCACTAAACACACTAGCACCACTCACAACCACCTTAATCACCGTTAACCTTTTTTTAAAATCCCTTAATTAACCTTTAATTAACAATAAAAATTCAATTAATCTTAAGTCAGTGATATAATCTCTCATTAAAATAATTAAACATTTCTAGATATTTCATTTTAAAAAAAACAAATAAACCAGTTTTTTTTATTAACCTAAACTTAGTAAACTTTTTTTCTCTTTATTATAATCAACTCTTATCAACTTTATTAATAAATTAATAGTCACTTATATTTTTATAATTCCAATTAATCAATCCTTTTATCCTAGTCCAAAAAAACTCTTTTTTAATAAAATTAATTCATTTTAAAACCCTTTTCGCTTATTAATTTTAATCAACCTTTTTCAAATCAACTTAATATTTTTAATCAACTTCCCCATAATATAAAATCTTTTTTTATAAATAAGTTGCATTTACCAATTTATCTCTAATTAACAATATAACTTTTCCTAAATCAACTTTTCTCAAAATAATTCAACCACGTCTAAAAAGTCAACCTTTTTTTATAAATCAATTCTACAACTAAAATCAACTTAATCAATTTCGCAAAATATAATCAATCGTGCACGCCACTTCACGACACATTTACACATCTGTACACTTAGCGCTTTCATGCGTATATCCTTATCTGCTGTTATTTCACCCACAATGCACACACTCACCTAGCGCTTTCATGCGTTCGTGTATGGTTTATATTTCCGTATTTACCTTCTGCAATTTATCTTTACCGCAATTCATTATATCCTGTCGCATCGCATTGCATCCGTCCAAAGGAAAAACCTACACATAATTCAACATTGTGTGTAGTTGCACATCATATGCATCATATTCCCCTCGATCCTTGATTCTTCAAGCCGATCATTTAAGTTTAGGACCTACCCCATAGGAAGGACCTTAATCTTTACAACTTAGACAAACACAATACACAACATAACTTCTACAAACACATTTAGAGAATAGATGTTAATCATCTTAAGTGAGATATAATCTCCACCCACACAACAATACAATCAAACATGTAGGGACTTTGCCTTAAGAGCGACAAAGGCATGCTTGGCGACCATCCGAGTATGTAAGACCTTTTCTTAAGACGATGCAAAGACCATTTCCTACAATCCCCTCTACATTTGTGGTGGTTATCTCTCCCTTAACATGAAGACTCATCTCTTCTCCTAGACCCAATCAATCAACTACCCTAAACCCGTAGGAACTTTGACCACAGTCAAAGAGCTCCTCTAACCCTTTAGGGTGAACTACAACATACTCTGATTCCACTCCCGTAAGGATATGTAGGCATAAGATGCGACATCTTATCGAGTATACTTAGATATAAACCACTAGGGTCTTTTAACCATTAAGAAAATAAACACTTAGCAGTAAACAAACATAAAACAAGAGGTTCCTGTAGAGTACTACAGAGACTTAGGATGCTAGTACCTTCCCTAAGTTTAACCAACCCCCGAACCTAAACAATCTAGCTTGCATTTGCAATGCATTGTGGGAATTTCGATCTTTATCCCTTCCTTTGGACAAATCAAAGTTCGGTTGCAAAATGAATTAACGATTCAAACTAATCAATAGTTTGGTATCCGATTTTCACCGCGACAGTGACCTCTTAGTGTTTGACTTCCCTTATAAGTCGAGCTATGACGGTTTAGCGTCACGTTGGTCCCGATTTGAAGTATCATCAAGGATCAAAAGAGGAGAAGATGGGAATGGAGCTTGCGCACAATGTCAAGGGTCAACGGAACCACTCCGTTCGGTAACATCTTTCTAATTCAAGTCTTTTAATCAACTGCCGAGCGTTGTGAGTTCTAAGCAATAGGTACGTGGGAAATGATGAGTGGGGGGCCTCCTCTCATTCATCTAGGGTGTTTAGCGTATGTCCTTTGGACAATATGTGACGCATTCGCTCCTACGCCTTAGGTTCTAGCGTGTGTGTCCCGAGTTCCTTCCCGTTTAGGCGTGTTAGGCCTGCCTCCTCTTTTCCCTCGCCGCCGTGCGATCGAAATTCTTTTTCTCTCGCCCCCGTGCGACCGAGACTCCTTTCTCTGGCATCCTGGCGATTGAGATCCCCTTTCTTGCCCCAGTGCAATCGAGATCATTTTCCGTAGTTAGCTGAACTACAACTGCTCTGATTTCTCATGCCAGATGAGAATATGTAGGCACAAGACGACGATGTCTTGGCGAGCACCCTTTCCCTTTTCTCCGTAGTTAGCCAAACTACGGCTGCTCTGATCTCTCATATCTATTGAGAGTATATAGGCATATGATTGCGATAATCCTAGCGAGCACACGTCTCCCTATTCCCTTTAGGTAACCCGTACCTTTAAACCAATGACATACTACGTTCGTTCTACCGCAAACAGGTAACGCTTAAGTCTCCAATGGTCGAGCAGCAATACAGCTAACTGCTAGAATGCGTACGCTAGTATCGTCTACCTTTTCTGTCACTCTCGTGTGATCGAGAACATTCCGTTTAGCCGTAGTTAGCCCGAACTACGTTTTGCTCTGATCTCTCGTATCTGTTGAGAGTACGTAGGCATAGGATTGCGACAATCCTAGCGAGCACTTTTCCTTTCTCCCCCTTTAGGTAACACGTACCTTTAAACCAATGACATACTACGTCCGTTCTACCGCAAACAGGAAATGCCCAAGTCTCCAATGGTCGAGAAACAATACACCTTACTGCTAGAATGCGTGCACTAGTATCGTCTACCTTTTCTCTCACCCTCGTGTGACTGAGAACACCCTTTCGTCCCGTAGTTAGCCTGAACTACATTTTGCTTTGATTTCTCATGCCAGATGAAAATACGTAGGCACAAGACGCGATGTCTTGGCGAGCAATCCCCCCCCCCCCCATAGTTTCCCGAACTACGTTGACTCTGACTTTCCCATTGCACAAGGGAATACGTTGGCATAGAGCGACGATGCTCTATCGAGTCAGTTCTTTTCAGTTCTTTCCGTTTTAGCTTTAGCAGCCTTTAGATAGTTTTTTTCCACCCAGTAGACTTAGACAACAAGCGTGGATCCCGTCGAGTACGAAGGACGTGAGGGGTGATCATACCTTCCCCTTGCGTAACTGACTCTCGAACCCGATATATGGTTGCGATGACCTGTCTTATTCCATTTTCATAGGTTTTCTCTGATCGTTTCCTTTCCCTCTCTTTGGGATAAATAACAAACGGTGGCGAGTCTTCTGTCATTGTCGGCCCCTCTTTGCAGCGATGCGACACTTATATGTTGTTAGGAGGTGTGGATTTGATTTTAGGAATTGTATGGCTGGAAACTTTGGGGAGAGTGACCATGGATCGGAAAGAAATGTCTATGATGTTCAACTATAAGGGCAGTATGGTGAAATTACTTGGTCGGTTTATAAATGATAAGATTGTTACTTTCCAAAGTATTATCACTCCTTCTCGAATGATAGCAGGCTACAAATGACCTACCTCTATAGAGGTTCTAGGGTCACAAGTGTCACGTGTCTCTGATCAACAAACTAAGGAGTTGGAAGAATTGTTGGAGAGTTTTGTTATTGTGTGTAAAGAAATCCAAGGTCTTCCTCCGATAAGAAACACTAGTCATTCAATTGAACTTTTACAGGGTGCTGGTCCGGTAAGTGTGCGACCTTACAGATATCCTCATTTACACAACGATGAAATTGAAAAATAGATTCATAGCCTATTGTAGCAAGGGGTGGTTAGAAATAGCATCGACGCTTTCTCTAGTACCGTCATTTGGTCAAGAAGAAGGATCAATCTTAGCGTATGTGTGTAGATTACCGTGCACTCAACAAGGTAACAATTTAGGACAAGCATCCTATTCCAGTTGTAGATGAATTATTAGATGAGTTACATGGTTGTAGTTATTTCTCTAATCTTGATTTTAAATCTAGTTATCATCAAATTTGTATGAAGGAAGAGAATTCATAAAACTGCTTTTCGGACACATAAGGGTCACTATGAGTTTTTGGTTATGCCGTTTGGCCTCACTAATGCTCCTACAACCTTTCAATCAGTGCTGAATGCAATTTTCAAGCCCTTTCTAAGGAAGTTTGTACTGGTTCTTTTGATGATATCCTAGTATACAATAGTAGTTGGGCTGAACATTTGCAACACTTGGAAGTGGTTCTTAATATTCTGAAGCAGCATTAATTTGTGGCAAATCGGAAGAAATGTACCTCTGGTCAGCACCAAGTGGAATATTTAGGCTATGTCATTTCCAAAGCAGGGGTTGCTGTTGATCCTGCTAAGGTTAGCAGTGTTACAATGGTTGATTCCTAAAAATGTCAAAGGAGTGCGAGGTTTTTTGAGGTTGACCGGTTATTACAGAAAGTTTATAGAAAACTATGGAAAAATTGCTAAACCCTTGACAAAATTGACAAAGAATGATGGTTTTATCTTAAATGTGGTAGCTGCTAAAGCTTTTAAGAAATTGAAAGTAGTTGTTTAGCCTAGCCTAATTTCAAGTTTCCATTTGAAATTGAATGTGATGCCTCGGGAAAAGGAGTTGGTGTAATATTGTTGCAATTGAAACATCCCATTACATATTTTAGCAAGGCTTTTGAATCATCCAGGTTATCCAAATCTGCCTATGATAAAGAGTTGATGGCTTTAGTATAAGCTATACAACACTGGCAACATTATTTGTTAAGAAGGAGGTTTATAGTTTACTCTGATCAAAAGAGCCTAAAACACTTGTTGCAACAGCGTATTACCACATCAAATCAGCAAGAACAGATGGCTAAGTTGTTGGGTTTTGACTTTGAGGTGGTGTACAAGGTGGAAGTGGAAAATAAAGTGGCCAATGCTTTATCTCGACAACACGAGGATGCTGAGTTGTAAGCGATTAAATCCTACCTGTATCGGGGAAATTTGTAAGTATAAGCTAATTATTAACTTAACTCCAAAAATGCAAGAGTCGCCACCACACTTTTATTTTATCCAAAAAGGAAAGGAAAAAAGCGAACAAAACCAAAGAGTTCTAATATAAGAACAAAAACAACGATCTGGGTAAAGGGGTTAGTTACGCAATGGGAAAGTGTTAGCACCCAAAACGTCTATAGTACTCTATAGGAGCCCTTTAAAATATTTACGCTTTTTGGTTTGAAAATGGTTTGTTTGAAAAGATATTGGGGAGATGAGAAGAGAATTGTTTTTTTAGATTTTTGTGTTTGGAGAGACTTGTCGCCTCATGCCTACGTATCCACAAAATGCAATATAGGATAAAAACCCCGTAATTCGTGGTACAAATAACAAAATAGGTTTGTTATGGTTGATTTTAAGTGAAAAGACAAGTCACCATTTCCAAGCGAATAGTTTTGCTTAAAGAGATTACTCATGTCTAAACTTATGGAAAAGTTTTTGAAAGAAAGTGCATAAGACACAAAAGTCATGGATGAGTTTGAATGTTTTTATGTCTTTTTGAAAAGAGTCAAAGTATGGTTAGCAATTATTGACATTTATTGAACAAAAAGAAGTTAAAAAAAAAGGCACTTAACAAAAGTCAAGGTTTTGTTGTGAAAGCGGTTTGAAATTTGAAAGCAAGAAGGTTTTGAAAAAGAGAGAAGGTTTTGAAAATTGAAGAAGGGGAGGAGATGAAGTGACTACCCTAGAAAGCAAAATAAAAGCTAGAGATAATAAGGATCTAACCAACTTGTAGCACACTCCAGGAATAACACTGAATGAACAGATAAAACTTTCAGGAATGGCTCTGAAAGATATCCAAGAAGATCTGTTGGGGATTACAAAAGAGGGAAAGGACTTCCAGGAATAGCACTGGCAGAAACAAGGGGGACAAGATATCCAGGAATGACACTAGAGATCAAAAGAGATAGATGTCCAAGAATGGCACTAGAGTGAAAGAATACAAAGATCCAGGAATAACACTGGAATGAAAGAAGAGAAACATCTAACAACAACACTAGATGCACAGAGAAATGACAACATCCAAGAATAACATTGGGTGAAAAGACATGTAAAAATTTGGTAGGTGCCAAGTAAGTTGGACTTTGATCACAAGGTAAGATGTTGATAGAAACAGGACCTCGGGGAATGCATATGAGCGTGAAACACACTTCGAGCAATGCAAAAACCAAATATGATATATGTATGACTTATGCAAATGTAATGCAAATGATTGGGATAACCGAGATAGACTCTTTTGTGAGGGAAGAATGGAACTTTGATTCTTCAACACAATGAACTCTGCCCACTCTGCTTGGAGAGAAGATGTTGAACATATCTCTATCACACTTACGAATTGTATCAGGATGATAATCCTTTGAGGAAAGACATGAAAAGCTACTTGGGGATTCTTTGAAGAAGACTGACCCAAATTAATTTTTTGATGAGGTTAAACTGATCATGGCTTCAGTTCTTGAGATAACTGCTGAGGATAAACTGATCATGGCTTCAGTTCTTGAAATTACTGCTGAGAATAAATTGATAATGGCTTCAATTATTGAATTTACTACTGAAAATAAACTGATAATGGCTTCAGTTCTTGAATTTACTGCTGAGAAGGCTAAACTCGGTACGGGTCTTGAAAGAGATCTTCTGCTCAACAAATTCTAAGAATAACTTGCACTGAGAAACAAATCTTGAACTAATTCACAACAAGATCTGGAAGTAACATGCCCCTGATAGAATCACTGACCAAGTTTCTCAACTGTTTGAAATTTCCTGATGAGGAAATTTTGTCTGTAAATAAAAATATTCAAACATGGTAATTTTAATGTAAAGTTCATGCAATTTTGAAATCAAAAATCATTTTTGGAATGATATTATTGATGTATAGAAAATGAATCACTTGTCAAAACACGATGGCTTTTTTAAAAAAAAAAGTAAGAGAAAACAAAGGTACAATATGAAACAAATGTTTGGCAACAAACTTAGGAGTCAATCTACACAACCTTGTTATAGTATGCTTTCAAAAGAAACTTGACTTCAGTTAGGTCTTTTGAGGGTTGTAACGTGGTCTGGTTCACGGTTTTCGAAACAAAGGATATAGGCTCAAAGTTTATTTGTACCCAACCCATTCTTCGTGATGATCTTCAGTCCTATGGTCAGTTAATTTAACTTATGCATTTAGGTTCCAAGCAATTTTAGAATTGCAACACAGTTATGATGATGACTCGAGAGCCAAGAGATTTTTGAGATGACAGTCATTTTTTTCTTACAACATTTTGTTGTCTTTGACAAGGACCTTGGTCAACTCGTTTTGTCTTTGAGGATTTAGGTAACCTTTTGATTGATTTTTTTTTCTTTTTTTTATCCCTAACTTTTGCCTGAACTGTGTTATTTGAATTTACAGTCAGCGGGATGCCTCAATTTTTTTGCCTAAGTCTCCTTCATAGGTTTTGACTTAACGGGCTTTTCATTTGATTTTTTTTCTTCTTTTTTTTTTGAAAGATAGTGACTGCCTGACTTAATGATTACGGTGAACCATCATTGGCTTTTGATTAGAAAGACATCTTCGACACTTCTTTGATGTGTACAAGGGAAAGCTTGTGATTACAACCTTTATTGGAAGGTGTCTTGAATGCATAGTCAAATTAATTGAGAATTACCCATCCCCAGGTTAAACTTGCAGTTTTTTTCATATAGGAAGAAACTCCAACTTCTAGGCTTAAAGTGTTTGACAAGAGGATTAACTTCCTTATTTCTCCAGTGTTTGGGAGTTAAAACAATGCCTGTACATCATCAGTCAAGTTTTAATTGAAAGCATACAATTCAACAATTTTGGTTTTCCTTTTTCATCATCCTCCCTCCAATCTTTGCATAAACAAAAGCTTGATAGAGAAAGTGAATAGGAGATATATTTTTGTTTTGTGAAAAAGAAAGCATAAAGATGCACATAGTGGACGTAAATGAATTGAATCAAAACATTGCAATGTTCATTTCACTAAAATTAACCATGGAAGTAAAGAAAGCATACAATACAATCAGAGAAAATGCAAACAGAAAGAAATAATGCCTAGTGACTAATCAGCAACAAGGATGAGTTGTCCTATCTGAAACACTGGCTTTGGGAAATGATCTGTCTGAACTGACTCAAATTTCACTTGGCATGCTCTAGCAAAGGATTGTTAACAACATTAGGATTGGTATCTTCAAAGGTGAGGATCTTGTCCTTGATCAGTTCTTGTACTCTAGCCTTCAATGCATAGAAACCTTCCAAATTATGGCCTGCCCCACCTTGATGCAACTCACAATGAAGATCAGCCCTATAGCTGGCTGCGAGAGGATTTAGAGGAGGAGGTAGAGCCCTGGTTGTAATCAAATCTTTATGAACAAGGAATGGATACAACTCAGTGTAGGACACCGGGATATGATCAAAGTTAGCCCTATTGCGATTCTGACTTTGCCTAACAGCCTGACGAGAAGCATGAACTGGTTGAGCATTGACAACAGGAGCAACTGCAGCTATATATTGTTGTTGCTTATGATGAGGTTTCCTTTCAACTGAAATAACATGGGTATCTCCATCCTTCTTATTTTGAAAGTTCCCAGCGGACTTTCTAGTACCATTACACAACAGGTTGAGATTCAATGAATAAAGGAGATGAAGATAACGACCGTACAAATGGTCAACCATTGGAGTAGTTGTAAAGGGTGGCGAGTAATTCAGAGGTAACCCAAATTTAGGCCAAGTAGAAGCTGGTTGCTGGATCAGTGGAGGAATAACAACAGTAGTTGGAATTTCAGAAATCATAGCCCTCTGAGGTGATTCCCCTCTAGCAATTAGAACTTGCATCATTTCTGTGAGCTTGGTCATGCTGGCCTTCAACTCATCAATTTCCATTCTAACTTCGGCATTGTGTTGTTCTTGATTTTCCATTCTCAATCTGACAGCAGCTCTAGTTCCGTAGTTATGTTGAGGAAACAACTTGACGGTGAACAGATAACTGGACAAGAAACAGTTGAAATGAGTTTGCTGGCAACTGGAAGGAACGCATATGTATGCTCATGAATGCAAAAGGGCATGGATGCAACAACCATGAACAAGATCACACAAAGCACACAGGTTCAAAGGTTTGGCATGAGCATGGAGCCAAATGTAAGAACCAACCCAAAAATGTATGTACTAAGGTTATATCATCACCTGTAGAACAAGATTCTGAAAAGTTCCCAGAGTCATAATTCCATCTTTTGGATATTATCGACTTAGACAAATACTCGTCGGCCGATAATATTCTCAAGAGAAACTTGTCTGAGTGTGGTATCGCGTAACAACTAATTCAAGTCTACACCTGAATAGCCACCGCACCACGTCCTAGTAACGCCAAGATGGGTTAAATGGTTCTAAGGTCCTCAGCTTCTCAGGCTCTCAGGTCGGAAAAAGTAATGCCAATTACGACTACTCGTAAGACATCAGTAATTCCAAAAGGGCCTCCACTGAGCGGGGGATCTCAAGTCAGCTTAGTAAGGACTACTCCATGTAATCCAACAAGACTATACCACCCTCCTATCATAAGCGCACTCAAGTCCGGATATAGGACTTATCTCACCACACAGGATCAGCAAGCGCCAAGACAGAACAAGCAATAATAAACAAATCAAACAAAAAGTGATAAATAAATCAAAGTAGGCTAAACGCACTAGGAACATTTGTACTCCCCAACAGAGTCGCCACTTTTCTGTAGCGGGGAAATTTGTGAGTATAAGCTATTGATTAACTTAACTCCAAAAATGCAAGAGTCGCCACCGCACTTTTATTTTATCCAAAAAGGAAAGAAAAAAGAGCGAACAAAACCAAAGAGTTATAATATAAGAACAAAAACAAAGATCTGGGTAAGGGGGTTGGTTACACAATGGGAAGGTGTTAGCACCCAAAACGTCTATAGTACTCTATAGGAGCCTTTTAAAAAATTTACGCTTTTTAGTTTGAAAATGGTTTGTTTGGAAAGAGATTGGGGAGATGAGAAAAGAATTGTTTTTTTAGATTTTTGTGTTTGGAGAGACTTGTCGCCTCATGCCTACGTACCCACAAAATGCAATATAGGATCAAAACCTCGTAGTTCGTGGTACAAATAACAAAATAGGTTTGTTATGGTTGATGTTAAGTGAAAATACAAGTCGTCATTTCTAAGCAAATAGTTTTGCTTAAAGAGATGACTCACGTCTAAACATATGGAAAAGTTTTTGAAAGAAAGTGCATAAGGCACAAAAGTCTTAGATGAGTTTGAATGTTTTTTATGTCTTTTCAAAAAGAGTCAAAGTATGGTTAGCATTTATTGACATTTATTGAAGAAAAAGAAGTTTGAAAAAAATGCACTTGACAAAAGTCAAGGTTTTGTTGTGAAAGTGGTTTGAAATTTGAAAGCAAGAAGGTTTTGAAAAAGGGAGAATGTTTTGAAAATTGAAGAAGGGGAGGAGATGAAGTGACTACCCTAGAAAGAAAAATAAAAGCTAGAGATAAGAAGGATCTAACCAACTTGTAGCACACTCCATAGCAAGCCAAAAGAATTCCATCCATCTTGAGCATAAGCAAATGAACAAGCCAAATAAAGGCAAAGATCCATAATACTCCAAGCAAAGGGAAAGAGACCTAATTCTAAGTCCAAAGGTCCAAGAATAGTCCAAGAGCATAGACACAAAGTTAAGAGAACCAAGTTTTTAGAGGTTTAGTCCTTTATTAATGCTTTGAACAAGATATGATCCAAGTGGACAAAAGAAAAATGGCAGAAACATAAACATGTGTCCAACGGACAAAGGAAAAATAACGGAAGCATAAACAAAAATATGATATGAAATGATAAGCATAAAGATAAAAGAGAGATAGGGAGCAAGAAGGAAACATAAACAAAGTTAGTACAATGATATGGTTAGTGAATTAGTGATTAGTCGTTAGAGAAAATGATCAACGATAATTAACTCTTGCACTTAGACCAAGTTTAATGAAGGCTCATTAGAGGAATGATAAAATCAAAACCTCATAACAACAAGCTTCATAGGTGATGGACTTAAGACAATTAGTCAACCATACTTGGACTTTTAAACATAAGTTTGAGCCACAAATGATCACTTTCCGATTACGGGACAATGTAGCGCTATGTTAAGCAATCGTAATCGGGTTTATGTAGAAACCACGACTATCTGAGGCCGGTCAATACAATGTTAGTGCTAATGCATGCTAGAGAAGTGATATGTATATCACTCTCCGAAAGCAATACCGAACAAAAAGAAAATGGGTAATGATCTCATCTTCATCAAGAACTTGAAATAATTTCAAACGATATCGAAGATTTTCATCGATCCAAAGAAAAAGAGAAGAAGAGAGGGAATGCCAAATTGAAGTACAAGTTCAAGATCATTCCATCTTTAAGTTCATCCACTCATCTTGGTGGATTAAAGCACTAAACATATCATTAACTCAAAGCACCTGAAATGAATTGAACAATTCACTTTAAAGATAGATTTGAATTGATGAATGTTTATCCAACTTGTTGCACCCCAAATTTTGGCCCCTTAGATTCTCATTATCATTTTAGGAGCATACTCATGAATTATCTAACCTTAACCCAGTGCAAGTTTGTCTTTGTCAAGTTATAGATGAATCAGGGTTTTGTACAATCAAATCGAAGCTTCAGGGTTTGTGATTAGTCGATGTTTTGGGCTAATTCAATCATGAAATGAAATCAAGGATATCATATGAAGACCAATGAGAATCCAATTTGAAGTGGCCATTCCAGAATCAAGAACAGTGCAGTCCAGGGGCCCCGATTAGGGTTTTTGACCAGTAAAAGTCAACTGTAGTTTGACTTTGATGTTGGAAGGTGTTTTAATGATGATATTATGATCCATGAAGTTCATATAGCTTAATAAATTTCATTCAAGAAGTTTCAAAGTCTTAGGAGGTCCAGAGTGTCAACAGACGACTCGGTAGTCACCGATCGATCGTACGGTTGACCGAAAAGTCAACTCTTCAAATATTAGGAATTGGACTTCAAGTTGTGAACAAAATTGTTCCTTATGTCATATTGGACTTGCATATCAATTTTCATAACCATTGGATCAAAGATGAAGGAGTAATCGAAAAATCGGGAAATTAGGGTTTTGAAAGGGGCTAAACCATAACTCCTTAACCACACATCTAATTGAGTTGGTTCAAAGCTCATTTGGAAGCTCTTGACAAATCCTAAAAAAGTCCCTAAGTGGTCCATGATCAGAAAATGCATAGATTTGGAGTTATGATCAAATTCATTTCTAGAAGGGAAAAAGACTTAGAGAAATTTCACTTTTTAAGTTCATTTTCTAGCAACTTTGAGAGACTTTTTGACCAAGTTCCTTTGGGAAACTGAAACTCATGAAAACATTAATGTTTTAGAGCTATTTGAGGGCTTTCTAAAAAGTACTAGCACATCTCAAAAGGATTTGTGAGCTGAAAGTTATGGTCATGGCAAGTTGGTGGTTTTTCACTTTAGTCCCACATTGTCAAAATTCAAGAATTCATTCTTTCATCAAAATTGACCAAACTCAGCTGGTGAATCATGTTGTATCTGATATGTGAGGAGTTTTTAGCATAAAAAACAAAGAAATTATGCAGAAGAGAAGAAAAGCCAAGCTTACAAGTTGCCTTGCAAGTGGCTTTGCAACTTGCATCCAAAAGTGAAAAAGTAAGCATGAGGTGTAAAGCAATTCTGCCACAGCCATCAAGCTACATCTCTAGCCTGCAGTTAGCCACACTAATTCATCATTTTTCTTGACTATTAAGGCTTGCCTATCAGCCAAGAAAACCCTCTTGTGGAGGTTTAATCAAAAAAATCCAAAACCTTTCTTCAAAGTGAAGAAATCTTCAAATCTTCCCCAAGCCACTTCCTTGCCTATAAATAGAACCCTCACCACTTCATTTCCTACACAATATCAATTCTAAAAACCAGAGAAATTGAAAGCCCTTGCTATTTCCACTCCTTGCTTCAAAAATCACAAAATCACACTTTTCACAAAAACACCAAATATCTGTCTTGCTACTAAGGCTGCCAAATTCATTTCTCCTCATTCAAACACCTCAACAATCATCCACACAATCTCTAAAAATGATATAGAAGGTGTACAAGACCTTAGACCACTCAAAAACATCACCATTCAAAAAGTCAACTTCATCACCAAGTTACTTTGACCAAAAGCCACAAAATCATCCATATCTTGTTCCATACATTTCCTTGGTGTTCTAATCATCCTAACACCTCTCATATACCATTCCTCAAATGTCTAAAGTGTTAAAGATCATTGGTGGAGTTTATTTCTCCAACTGTCACAAGGATTGGATTCTTGCTTCAAAAAGAAGAAAGTTTCAAAGCTAGTGTTATTTGGAAGTTCCTCTGGGTTTCTTGGTGTCCTAATCTACTCAATACAGTCTCCTAGAGGTATGTAACACTTCATTTTTGCTTTACATCATAGTTTCATGATTTTTGCATTTTGAGTTCATTATGTTGAAAACTATGTCATGTGTATGTTTCATGCCAAAATTCTGTCATGACTGAAGAACAACCCTTTGTTGATTTGAATCATATTTGAAATCATAATCATGATGTGTGTGTATGTTTGTTTGGAACTAACTGCATCTGTTTTGCTTCATCATTCATAAAGTGTCACACTTTGCATTTTGGTGCCATAGATATGTCATCTTTGGTTAAAAGGATAAAGTTGGTTTAAGTTTGAGTTTAGAATCATCTATTTGTGCATATATGACTTGTGTATGCAACTGTTTTGGTTTAAACATGATTAGAGGATGGTTTTAATATTTCCATGAATGTACAAGGCATAACACCATAGCTTGCATATCATTTTATCATAGCAGATTGTTTTGCTTCATTTTTGTTGCTTGAATATACTTACATACATGTATATGACTGATGTGTGCATGTAGTTTGATCCAAACATGCTTGGGATCTGATTTCAGTTTTTCATGTATGCATAAAACACAATACCACAACTTGCATGCTATTATTCAAAACATACTGTTTTAAATATGCTCTTGAGCAGGAACACACCTACTTTTATATGTAAAGTGTGTATGTATGATTAATTTGATGGATTATGTCTCAAAACATGAACTGCCCAATTCTGTTGCACTTCACACACACAATTGCACATTGAGTACCATTTTCCATGACAGTTTGTGTTTAACTTCAAATTGTTTTCAAACTCACTCAATATCATGATTATGAGGTGTGTGTGTGTGATTAAACTGACCTGAAATCATTTTGAACTGAAAATAAGCATGTTCATGCATTTCACAAACACTAAAATGCATTTTGAAAACCATATCTTACCACAATCTCTTTTTGATCTCAAATTGTTTTCAAACTCACTCAAAATCATGTACATATGCTGTGTGTGTGATTAATTGGATCAGAATATGCATAGAACTAGAACTTCATCTCATCATGCCTCATGTCTTGACAATTTGCATTTTGGGATTCATTTTTCATATCAGCCTTCTGCCAACTCATTTTGATGTTCAAATTCACTTAATGTCATGTATATGTGATGTGTGTATACTTGGTTTGATCTACAAATACCTTGAACTGAAATTGAACATGTCATACACTTTCACCAACAAAATTGCACATGAAACATCATATTTCACAACAGCTAGTTTTAAGCTATAAATTATGTTCAATCTCATCTTATATCTTATATGCAATGTGTGTGTGTGATTAAAATGACTTGAAATTGTCTTAAACTGAATTGGCACATGATCATGCATCTCACAAAACACAAGCCTACACTTGACATGTCATTTTTCATAGCAGTTTACCTTGAGTTTGTTTTAGGTGTTAGGATCCCTCATAAGCATTTATATGAGATGTATGTATGTTTAGTTTGATGAAAAACGAACTGTAACATGAATTGCCCATTTCCATGCCTTTCACACATACACACTTGCATATTGATTACCACTTTTCACACCAGTCCATTTTGAACCTTATCTTTTGATTGAAATCATCCAATACCATATGTGGGAGCTGTGTGTGTGATTTATTTGAGTTGAAATGCATTAAAACATAAACTGGACTTCATCATGCCTCTTACTTGCTAATCTTGCAACTCACATGTCATTTTAGATCACAGCCTGTTTAGGATCTATCTTTTTTCCCACAACCATTCATCAGTGCATTTGTAATAAGTGTATATGGTTTGTTGAATTTGAAACTGGATGGTATGAGAGATTCACATCAAATTGCATTTTCAAACAATCAAAAGCAACTGCTATCAGGTTTTTAATTGGAGGATGAATTTTGAAAAACTGAAACCACCATCATATTCCTCATGAAAAATCCTTCAAGTTACACTAAAATTTTGTCAAAAAAGATGAAGATTTGAGAAAGTTATGCCCAAAATGCAAATCATGATTCTTGCCTTGTTTTTATGCCCAACTGGTTTTGAAACACGACCCCTGAGGAGGGCAACTCTTTTATTAAATTTTGTCATTTTTTCACCAATCTTTGAAAAATCATATCTCTCTCAATTTTAATCATTTTTCACCCATTCTTTTTGCATTGTGTTCATCTTGATGTCTACGTTCATGTCATATTTTTTTATTTTTATGTTTGCATAATTTTTCACCTCCTTTGACTATGTGCAAGTTGTGTACTTTCTGTGATCGTTTTGACAGATGCAGATGAATTTTCTCTCGATGTACTTGTAATTTTTTGTGATACTTGTTTGCATTCATACCCTTAAATGTTAGCCAACATGTTAAAACTTCATCTTTGATTGATACCAAGTTCATATTACTTCATCTGTTAATTTCACCTGAACTTGATCTGTCGTCACAGTTCCTGTTTTGTTTACCTGCTTTGATTGTCATCAAATGCATTTTCAATCTTATCAATTTCTCATGCTCATTTAATGGTTGTCACCATGGATTCATCTTTATTATATTGTTAATTTTCTTGTTGTTTTCTTTCCCCAAGTGATGAAGCTTGTTAGCTCTCATCCAGTTGCCTCTCCTGTCTACTTCCAAAGGAAAAGTCTGTCCATTTGACCCTCATGTCATGGATACATCCCTCCTCCCTCTCTTGATTTTGTTAAGTCACTTTAACCCTAGATTAGAAACCATTAGACTTTGCTTCAAGTCTAAGAAACCCACCTGTACTAGGAGTGTTCTTCAACTAGAACCCTAGGATAGAGTTTGTCAACTCTGTGTAAGAATCATTGTCATGATCTCTTACTTCCCCTTTTGAATATTACATCTTAGAATAGGGAGTTTTGTCAAACTCCACACAAACATTGTCATGTTTGTTCCCCCTTGAACCTTGATCATAATCAAGCGTTCTTCTTCCCTTGTGAGGCGAACTACGATTGCTAAGATTCTATCCTAGTTAGAATACGTAGGCAGAAGATGCGACGTCTTTGCGAGCAAACTTTGTGTATATAATTTTAGGTTTTAAACTTATACCTTTTCCTAATCCATAGCACGTTTTCGCAAACTTAGCAAGCAGTCAAACAAAAGGTTCCTGTAGAGTACTACAGATGCTTAGGGTGCTAACACTTTCCCTAGGTATAACCAACCCCCGATTCCCGAATCTCTTAAGCGTTGTCGTTACATCGTGAAAAAGGTTTTTCTTTCTTTAGACCTTTCCTTTGGATAAAATAAAGTTCGGTTGTAAAAAGAATTAAGTTTCAAGTTAATTTAATAGCTTGATATCCAATTTTCACCGCAACAGAAATGGCGACTTCACTGGGGACAGGCTTATTTTGTTTTGAGGGTTTAGCCTATCTTGTTTGATTACTTGTTATATTTGTAAATACTTGTAAATATGTATATATGTGCCCTGTTAAAACTTGGGAACTTTGAGTGGTGAGACAACACTATACCCGTGTCTGAGCGTACTTATGATAGGATGGTGGTATATTCAAGGAAACTTATAGGGAGTTGATTCCCGACCAAGTTGACTTGAGAAAACCACCGCTCAGTAGAGGCCCTTCTGAGAGTTAGTATTGTTGATCGAGTATTCGTGAAAACAATGCTACTTTCTACATAGGAGCCCATGATACTGAGGACCTTTAGATTACCTTTTCCCCACTATGGCTTTATTAGGATGTAGTGCGATGACTATAAGGAAGTAATTCCAAAGTAGTTGATACGCGATACTACACTTGGACGAGACTCTCTTGAGAATATTATCGACCACCAAGTATTTGGGAAATTGATAATATCCGAAAGATGGGTCAAGGACTCTGGGAACTCTTTTAGAACCTTGTTCTGCAGTTTTGAAAACCTTAGTACATACCTTTGGGGTGGGTAGACCTTGACTCCATACTCATGTTCTCCAAACCAAAACCTTTATCTGTTTACCCATGTGTATATGTGAATCTGTGCTTACCTGTGTTTGTGCATTCATGCATTCATGAACATCATATCATAAAAGTTTCATGGAACTCAGATCTCTTGTTTGTAAACATTAGGGTCATCATGGACAGTGGAAAAAAGAAAACTATGAAGTACACTTACAAAAGTCCTAACTTGGATGACATAGAAAGGTTGAGCACTTTGATAACAGATCTAGACGGATTCAAGAGCAGGTATGGGAACTTATTGTCATTGTTGAGGGTAAAAAGGAAGATGGATCTGGGACTTCTCTCCACACTTCCCCAGTTTTATGATCCACTCTATCATTGTTTCACTTTTCCTGATTATCAGCTGGTACCAACACTTGAGGAATATTCTTGCTTGATTGGTTTGCCTATTCTTGAAGACTCTCCTTTTCCAATCATGGAGAAAGACCCTAAAGAGGAAGAAATTGCTAAAGCTACACGTTTGGGATTGATGGATATTCAGAAAAATATGGTTACTAAAGGAGGAATATTTGGTTTGACTGCCGAGTTCTTGGTTGGGAAAGCACAATACTATGCTGATCACTTGAGTATGGATGCATTCGAAGCCATCTTTGCCTTACTCATTTATGGGATATTCTTGTTTCCAAGCTTTGATAATTTTGTGGATCTCAACGCCATTAATATTTTCTTGAAGAAAAACCCTGTGCCTACTTTACTAGCTGACGCCTATCATTCTGTTCACTTGAGAAATCTGCATAAAGGAGGAATGATTACCTGTTGTGTCCCTTTGCTATATAAGTGGTTTATTTCTCACTTACCTAAGGCTCATGCTTTTTGGAAGGAAGGTTGGTGGTCTCAGAAGGTTATGGCCCTTACTCACTCTGATATCGATTGGTACAGCCGTAGTTACAATGGGATAAAAATCATTGACAGTTGTGGAAGCTTTGGTAACGTACCTCTCCTGGGTACAAGTGGAGGAATCAGTTATAGCCCTGTTCTCGCTCGCCGACAGCTTGGATATCCTTTGAAGGACAAACCAAATAGCGCTCATGTGGAGAATATTTTCTTTAGGGGAAGTTCAGAATTGAAAGAAGAGATTTTAAAAGCTTGGGGTCATGTACACAAGAAAGGAAAGGAAGACAGGGAAACCCAATTGCGTCTCTCTCGAGCCTTATCTCCAATGGGTCCGAAAAAGAGCTATTCAGCTGAAGATGCCTTATGCTCAGCAGAAACCCATGGTTCTAGAGGAGGAACACCCAATGATCTTTATGTCTGAAGAGGAGAAGTTAAAGATTGCTTTGAGGAAATCACAACAAACTGAAGTAGCCTGGAAATACAAGTACCAAGTGGCCATGGAAGAGAATGATGAACTCCGTAGACATCTACAGGCGAAGGATGAAGAAATGATTGCTTATAAGAAAAGGAAGACACAGGAAGGTTTATCTTCTTCCAGCTCTCAGCCAACTCCATGGAAGCTAGTCGTGGACAAACTCATTCTTGAGAAGACTCAGATGGAAGAAGAAATCAAGAAACTCAAAGCAAAAGAAGACTTTTATTTAGAATACTGTCAACCTTATATTTAGGACTTTTGTAAAATGTACTAGATATTTTGTAATGCAATCTTGAAAATCAATGAAATGAAATGATGTTTTGATCTGAGTTCCATGAAACCTTTGCATTTGCATTTTCATTAATTAATCATTCAAAGAACTAAAGATTGTTTTGCAGATATTATAAGATGGATTCTGGAAAGAGAGCAGAGGTTGTGTTCCAAAGACCAAAATTGGAGAACTTGAAGAAACTGGTAAGTTTAGTAGAAGACCCCGAGGCATTCAGAGAGAAGTATGGGAATATGCTGTCTTTGCTAGAAGTTCAAGTATATGAAGAGATGTTATCCGCACTCGTGCAGTTCTATGATTTAATCTATCACTGTTTCACCTTTCCAGACTATCAGTTGCTACCAACCTTGGAAGAATATTCCGCCCTGATGGGAGTAGGCGTCACTCCTAGACCATTTTCTGGAAGAGAAGGGACTCCTAATGAAAGAGCAGTTGCAGAGGCCGCGTATTTGGAGGTGGACGAGGTACGATCTCATATGGTAGCTAAGGGGGAATGTATGGATTTCCAGCTATGTTCCTATATGAAAAAGCTCAAAGCTATGCCTTGTCAAAGAATATTGAAGCATTTGAGGCCATCATGGTTTTACTAATTTACGGATTATTCCTGTTCCCGACTGCTAATGATTTTGTGGACGCAAATGCAATCAACCTTTTCTTAATCAAAAATCTTGTACCAACCTTGCTGGCTGATACGTACTTTACCATCCACCGTAGGAACTGTTATGGAGTTGGATGGATTGAGTGTTGCACCGTTCTCCTACACAAGTGGTTTATTTCGCACTTGCCAAAAATTCCAGCCCTCTGGGATAAGCAAAATAGGCTCTCATGGACAGAAAAGCTGCTATTGCTTAAACACTCGGATATTAAGTGGTATGACCCTATGTATGGAGGGATTGCCATGATACAAAGCTGTGGAGATTTCCCGAATGTACCGTTTATCAGCGTCAATGGTTGCATCAGCTATAATCCTATTCTGGCTCGTCGACAGTTGGGGCACCCCATGGAGGATGAACCAGACCCAGACTTTTTGAGAAGATTTTACATTGAAGAAGGGAAGAATCCCGCTTACCGGGCTCGAATTGTGTATGCTTGGCGTTATGTCCACACAAGGGGAGTAACTGCCCTAAGTCACCGACTCTACTGTTTCGGAATCTTACCTATCATGGGTAAAAGAAGCAACGGTGAAGATGTTCTATACTCGCTTTGAGCCTGACTCACCCAAACCTACTCTCGTAGAAGAATTGACAGCTGCTTTGGCAAAAGCTGAAAAAGAAGGAAAGACTTGGAGGGATAAGTATTTCAAGGCTATGCAAGAGAAGGAAGAACTTCAAGAGTTGATCCGTCAAGGTGGAAGAAGAAGTTAGCCAGAAGACGAAGGGCCATCCAACCAGAAGATCTAAAATCTTGTTGTTTTCCGTTTTATTATGTATCTGTATTGAAGACTTGTATTTCAGTTTCAGAATCGTTGTTGTAAAACTCTCAGTTGTTAATCTATGAAGACTTTTGAATTTGCTTATTTCCCCATTGTTATAATCTATGCAAATATTTCTTTGGATTCCTTGAATGATTAATTTTGCATCTGTTGCATTTTTCATTCATAAGCATCACATATGCATGTTCTTGTGTTGTGTCTCATCTTGTTGTCTTGTCTCCAGAAAGAATCACACTGAATCCTCAACACCGATACAACACCCGAGCCCAAGCTCGCCTAAGAATGGAAGGACAGAACTTGGATGTGGACATGATTGATAATGGACTTGGAGAGCTACGAGGAGGCATGGGGCAGATCATGGAAGCCCTACAAGTCATTCGTGCAAAATTAGACACTCAAGCCACTGTTGTTTCTGAAATCACTAGCATAGCTGTAGAGCCAATCCCAACGGCAGTCACTGTTGCAAATGTTCCACCATATGGGTTGCCACCTGGTTTTGTACCTCCACCAGTAGTCAATCAACAAACAGTCCCTTTAGGGCCAGAAGTTCCTCAAGCTATTCCTACTTACACTCAGCCTTCTGTTCAGGTTCAAGTGCGCCCTGTTTTTCATAATCCCCCACCAGTATACGAAGGTCTTGACGGGTATGAAGAAGAGAGCGGACGACATGATAAATTGAAAGAAAATGTAGAGACTATCGGAAGGAAAGTCAGAGCAATGGAAGGGAATGACATCTTTGGTACTGATGCCAGAGATATGTGCTTAGTGTCTGGATTGGTAATTCCGCCAAAATTCAAAGTTCCCAATTTTGATCAGTATTCTGGGGCTACTTATCCTCGGACACATCTGATTATGTATTACCGAAGAATGGTCGCTCATGTGGAAGATGACAAGTTAATGATTCACTGTTTCCAAGATAGTTTGAAAGGAGCTCCTGCTAAATGGTATTTGGGCTTGGATCAGTCTCGTATTCATAATTTCCAAGACTTGGTCGATGCTTTTGTGAAACATTACAAGTACAACATGGATTTAGCCCCTGATAGAAGACAGTTACTGAGTATGTCACAGAAGAGTTCATAATCTTTCAAAGAGTATGCACAAAGGTGGAGGGAAACTGCCTCTCAAGTAGAACCTCCTTTGAGTGAAAAAGAGTTAACAGATTGGTTCGTCGATACGGTGAGACCGGAGTTTTATGAGAAGATGATCAATAGTGTAACCGCAAATTTTTCTGATATAGTAGCAGTGGGGGTAAGAGTGGAGTTAGGAATGAAGAATGGGAAGGTGGCTAGCAGTTCCAGCAGTTCTGGTAACAACAATGTCAAGTAGCTCAGTAGTAACTTCCATAAAAAGAACGAACGGGAGACAAATGCAGTAACTATGGGAAGAAAGAGTCGCACCTGGAGACCACCTTACCAACAGTATCAGCAGAGTTATGTTCAACAACCTCAGCAAGGCTTTGTTCAGCAGCCTCAAGCGAGTTATGTTCAACAATCCCAGCAACAACGACCAATGTATCCATTGCAGTATGCCCAACAACCTTATGTGGCAGCTGTAACTCCGGCTTTCAGTCATCCTGTTCCCAGTTATCAGACAGTGCAGCCAGCACCTGTATATCAACCAATTCAACAAGGGTATCAACGAGCACCCAATGCTCCACCCTATCAACAACATCATCAGCCTAGAGCTCAGGCACCTAGGCAGAACTACTAGAATCGGAGGCCAGCAACAAAACCTCCACTTCCTCAGATACCGATGACTTACACAGAGTTGTACCCCTCCTTAGTGCAATAGGGATTGGTAACAACACGACCATTAAATCCAGACACCACATCTCCTCACTATAATCCAAATGCTCATTGTGCCTTTCACGAAGGCGCTGCCGGTCATGATTTAGAAGGTTGTCTTGCTTTAAAACATCTTGTCAGGGAGTTGATGGAAAAGAAGATCTTGTCTTTTGATGATGTACCCCCAAATGTCAAAAGTAATCCATTGCCGAATCATGGAGGGGTCAATGCAGTAGAAGAAGTGTCAGATGAAAGGATGGTTCGAGGTGTGTCAGAGATTAGAACCCCATTGAGGTTACTTCACGAGAAACTACTGAAAGTAGGATTGATAGAGGATACCCATAATGATTGTGAAAAATGTTCTAGTGATTCTAGAGGGTGTAATGAGGTACGAAGAGGTATACAAAGATTGATTGATGAGGGAGTATTACAAGTGTGTAGTAAGGTGAGGAAAGAAGAAGTTTCAGTAATTGAGCCTGTTTTCAATTTACCGAAGAAAGGTGAGAAAGTTCCGGTGTTCAAAATGACCAACAAAGGTGTGAATCCCGTTTTCAACAAGTCGGCTATCGATCGACCTCAACCGGTTATTATTCAGAAACCAAGACCGTTTCCTTTTGAAAGCACAAAGGCCGTTCCCTGGAAGTATGAAATGACTGTGATAAACCAAGGATCTGGGAAGGTTAGTCAGAAAGAGACAGTAAAAGACGACTAAGTAGACGTGACAAACATTGCAGGTACAAGCAAAATAACCCGTAGTGGTCGAATCTATCAACCGAAGATAACAATAGCCGCTCCAAAAGAGGTTACCCCTGCTGCGACAAAAGAACAAGAGGTACCAGGAACTGAAGGAGACGACGAAGAATTCTTAAGGATTATTCGGAAAAGTGATTACAAGATCATTGATCAGCTTTACCAAACCCCATCAAAGATATCGATCTTGTCTCTCTTAATGAATTCTCCAGCTCACAGAGAAGTTCTGCAAAAAGTATTAAAACAGGCACATGTGACAAAAGACATAACTCTCGGACAATTTGATTCAGTAATAGCCAACATTACAGCCTGTAACACCCTGAGCTTTAGTGATGCAGAATTACCGAACGAAGGACGCAATCACAATCGTGCATTGTACATATCTGTCAGGTGCCAGGAAGACACAATGGCACGAGTTTTAGTCGATACTGGATCCTCATTGAATGTATTACCCGCAAGGTCGCTCGCAAGGTTAGCATATGCAGGGGCAGAAATGAAACCAACATCTTTGATTGTAAAAGCTTTTGATGGTTCAAGAAGAATGGTTGTTGGAGAGATTGAATTGCCAATCATGATCGGACCTCATGTGTTCGACATTACATTCCAAGTCATGGACATTAACCCAGCTTATAGTTGTTTGTTGGGACGACCGTGGATTCACGCCGCTGGGGCAGTAACTTCCACCTTACATCAGAGAATGAAATTTGTTGTGAATGATAAATTAGTGATTGTACACGGTGAAGAGGACCTAATGGTGAGCAATCTATCATCATTCAAATATATTGAAGCAGATGAGGGCGCATTAGAAACTTCCTTTCAAGCACTCGAGATAGCTAATGCAGTGATGTTGGAAGAAACAGTGGCTAAGGGTGGTCCATATTTTGCATCCGTTTGGAGCATCAAGTCTACACTGGAAGAAGTCACTCCTGCAGGTTGGGGAGAGGTTATTAAGGTGAAGCCAAAGATGGATCTCCAAGGGTTGGGTTACAAACCAACTCATGATGAAGCAATGACACATGACAAAGGACGTCCAAAGACTATACAAGAAGTATTCATCAGTGGAGGTTTCCAAGTCAGTGCTGTGGAAGAAGATTTTAAATATGAAGACCTGGTGCAGTTAGTGTATCGGTGCAACACTGCCTTAAGCAACTGGGAAGCTATTGAGATTCCTTTGGTTTTCCCTAAGTCAAAGTAATTTGTTTGTCTTTCTTTTCTTGTTGTTGTTTTGAATCTCCATAGCCATGCCTAAGGCTATAGGAATGTTTTGTAAGGGCCCCGAGCTTTCAAGAAAATCAATGAAAATGAACTATTTTGTTAATTTCCTTGTGTTATTTCCTTTACTGCTTTTGCTTTCATTTATAAAAAAACGAAAAATGGCAATCTTAAAAAACCAAAACAAATTTCTCTTTTGTGTGCTGCATTTGTCTTTGTGTGTTTTAATAAATTAAGCCATTCCAACGTGCAGTGATGTCCTAAAACCCATTGAATCCCATGACTTTGCATTCCCTCCTGACTTTGATTCACCAATATACCAAGCTGAAGATGAGGATGAAGATTTCGAAATCCCTGATGAACTGGTAAAATTGGCACACCATGAGTATGCAGAGCTTCAACCCTACAAAGAACAGATAGAATTCATTAATCTTGGCACCGAAGAAGTCAAGATTGGGGCAGCTCTAGGGGCAGAAGTCAAGCAGCAACTAGAAGAACTTTTGAAAGAATATGTGGATGTATTTTCTTGGTCATACCAGGATATGCCGGGTCTAGATACTGACATAGTGGTTCACAAGTTACCGCTTCGACCAGAATGCCCACTGATTAAGCAAAAGCTCCGAAGAACAAGACCTGACATGGCTCTCAAGATTCGGGATGAGGTGAAGAAACAGATTGACGCTGGGTTCTTAGCAGTGTCCAAATACCCCGAATGGGTAGCCAATATTGTACCTGTGCCGAAAAAGGATGGGAAAATCAGAATGTGTGTGGATTACAGGGACCTAAACAAGGCCCGTCCGAAGGATGATTTCCCTTTACCGCATATCGACACGTTGGTGGATAATACGGCTCATTTTGCAGTTTTCTCATTTATGGATGGGTTCTCCAGTTACAATCAGATTAAGATGGATTCCAATGACATGGAAAAAACTACTTTCATTACTCCGTGGGGGATTTACTGTTACAAAGTTATGCCTTTCGGTCTGAAGAACGCAGATGCTACTTATCAAAGGGCCATGGTAACTTTATTTCATGATATGATGCACAAGGAGATAGAGGTATATGTTGATGACATGATAGCCAAATCTCAAAGCGAGGAGGACCATTTGGAACATCTTGTGAAACTGTTTAAGAGACTAAAAAAATATCAGTTGAGACTGAACCCATCCAAGTGTACCTTTGGAGTAAGATCTGGGAAATTACTCGGTTTCATTGTCAGCCACCGAGGGATTGAAGTAGATCCAGACAAGGTCCGAGCCATTCAAGACATGCCAGCTCCACAAACGGAAAAGCAAGTCAGAGGTTTTCTTGGAAGACTGAACTACATATCCAGATTTATTTCCAATATGACTCCCACTTGCGAGCCCATCTTCAAATTATTACGTAAGGACCAGACGGTTGTTTGGAATTCAGATTGTCAGCAAGCGTTTGATAAAATCAAGGGTTACCTACAAGAACCTCCGATCTTAATACCTCCTGTTCCAGGAAGACCTCTCTTCATGTATTTGACAGTGCTTGAGAATTCAATGGGTTGTGTGTTAGGTCAGCAGGACGAGCCCGGACGAAAAGAACATGCGATCTATTATTTAAGTAAGAAGTTTACTGATTGTGAAAGTCGATATTCACTTCTGGAGAAAACTTGTTGTGCTTTGGCATGGGCTGCCAGGCGCTTGAGGCAGTACATGATTTGTCATACCACTTTCTTGATTTCAAAAATGGATCCAATAAAGTATATTTTTGAGAAACCTGCTCAGACTGGAAGGCTCGCCCGTTGGCATATGTTATTATCAGAATACGACATCCAGTATGTAGCTCAGAAGTCTATCAAGGGTAGTGTCTTGTCAGAATATCTTGCAGATCAACCAGTGGAAGATTATGAGCCTCTCAAATTTGATTTCCCATTATGAAGACATTATGCTAGTAAAAGATTGTGAAGAACCAAGTCTTGATAAGGGTCCGCAAGAAGGTCTTTGGTGGAAAATGATGTTAGATGGTTCCTCCAACTACAGTGGGCATGGCGTAGGCGCCGTTTTAATGAATCCGGAAGGTGGTTACACTCCATTCACAGCCAGGTTAGATTTTGACTGCACAAACAATATCGCCGAATATGAAGCATGCATTCTCGGCCTCGAGGCAGCTATTGACCTCAAAATCAAACTTCTTGAAGTCAGTGGTGTTGCACCCTAAAATTTGCTTAACTTATTTCACTTGGTTTATGTTTCAACTGCATTAGCATTTGCATATTAGATCATGTACATAATTAATTCATCTGCATAACATAGCATGGGCAAGCCATCCAACAAGGGACCAAATGCAACTCTTATCCTTATGGGCATATCAAGAGATTCTTATTCAAATTCAATCTCATCCAAGTCATCAGAAAGAAATTGAAATCTAAGAAGTCAGTGGATCAAGCAGTGAATCTATCTCCTATCTTGAGAGTATTTGAAGATCATCAGAGAAGTTGTGAGCTATGAACTGAAAGCATTGGAATGTGTACAGACATCATGGAAAACCTAGAGAGTCATTTTGAAAGTGAGACAAGTCATTGGCGTGATTGCAAGAGCTGCAATTGAAGACAGTCAACTAGGGTTTCATCTGGGTCAACTCTGGGTCAACCCTAGGTCAAATGCTTGATTGAAGGGGCATCAAGGTCTATTTGAAAGATGTGGGGTTCATCATTGGACATGTAGATATGGATTTGGTGTTGTGCCAAGGAGAAATCAAGAGAAATCAAGAAGAAGAGAAGTTTCTAAATTAGGGTTTCTGTGTAAAATCCCCTGATTTAGGTCAAACTTCCAAGCAAGATAATTCAAAATGCAAGCTTCAAATGGATCCTTGGCCAACATGAAACTTGTATAGGATCTCAAGACCTTTAATTTTAGTGGTGGAAGACATCAAGGAGATTTATAGAACTCAAGTTATGGTTCTTGCAAGTTACAGGTCATCTGAGGCATCTGAAATTTTGTCTGTGAAGGTTACTTGTTTTCCAAGCAACTTTTACCCCTCAAGGAGCTTTCAAATGGATTTCTGGCCAACATGAAAGTTGTTCCTCATGATCTTAGATTTCTAGAAAGGTATGGTATGCCTCCATCTGATTTGTAGAACTCTACTTATGATCTTGACAAGCCAGGGGTATTTTGGGAAAGTGGAATTACATGTCATTTCAAGCATATGCCCAAAACTCCTACTTGCAAGTCTCAAATGGAAAAATGTTCAACATCAAAGTTGTTCCAAATGATGTTTTGAGTCTATAAAAGTGATCATGGAAGTTGGGAAATGCATGGAACTTAGAATTGCAAAATTGACCAAGTATAAAGGGAAAAAGTCCATTTTAAATGACCAAAATTGTGAATTTTTGATATAAAAGCAAAACCAAGCATGTGACCAACCATTTTGAAGGTAAATCATATTTTAAGACTAATGGAAATGTTAGTTTTTGGAGTTGAGGTCAAGAAATGGAAGTTATCCTAAGTTGCTTGTAAAAGAAGAAACATATGCCAAATCACAAGGAGATCAATGCACAAGGCAAGAGGTGGTTTCTACACTTTCAAATTATCATATGGGGAGAAATTCAAGCTACTTTGAGCTGCTGCAACCATGCTTTCATGAACTGATTTTTTCAACTTGCAAGTTTCATTTTCTCATGCAATGATATATTCAAATACTCCTTGGATCATTCTAGCAAGTTCCAGAACATTCTATCCTCATCTATATAAACCCTAAAGCTGATCCAATGCAGGGTTGGTGCTTCATTTGGTAGAAAATATCAGAATCACTTTCTCACTTCTCTCTTGCAAATTGCTTCGAATTCTCATAATTCTCCATCACTCTCTCAAGTTTTTGATTCTATCATATTCCATATTCATCATAGAGCAAATTGCAATCAGGATCTGAGTGTATTGGTGCAAGAATCGTGTTCTGCAAATTTTCACATTCAAGTGCAAGAAGAATTGGTTATGATGATCCAGGGCATTTGAGCAAGATTTGTTGCAAACAGAATCAAGATCCACATATATTGATTGATCCTGGAGCATTGTAGGCCTTGAAGTGAAGGAACTCATCATCTATTTTCAATTTCTCACCAGGTTAGTGTTTCTCTCGATTTGGCTTGATTTAGATAGCATTAGGAAGAATTTTTATGTTAAGCATGACCTAGGTGGTTAGATGATTGTTTCTGGAGACTTTGGCAAGATTTGGTGAAGGTTGATGGATGAGCACGAAATCTGTTTGGACATAGAACTTGGTGATTAGGCTGTTAGAATCTTGAATTGTTAGTGATTATTGATAAGTGCAAGGCCATGAAGAGTTTAGTGTACTTAGATCATGGATTGGTGATGATGAAAATTCTGAGTAATTCTGAGGTAGTGATCGTGTTTCATGCTAGAGTGGATATTAATTGATGCTGATACCATAGGCTTGATCAGGGACAAATTTAGAGTGATTTTGCTTTTTACACTTTTGAAATTGATGTTGAAATGAGGCTACACGAGTGAGGAGAAGAGAGTGTGCATGATGCTGTGTTCATGGCTGTTTTTCTGCAAACCCTAGACTAGTGGAGAAGATGAAGTTAGGCACGTTGGATTGTGGAGACTTGGTTGACTGGCAAGATGATCCAAGGGCTCACGTTCAAAGCTGAGATTTGGAGGGAAGTTATAAACATGAAACTCTGCGTTTCATTTAATCACGCTCCTGGGCTTAGTAATGACTTTGCTTCCCACACCCCACGTCTCCAAGGCCCAAACATTTGAACTGATATTTGATGCTATTGGCACCACGCTCTTGTTTTATTTTCTTTTGATTTTCTGATTGAGTTTTGTTTTAATCCTGGGCTTAGTGGTTTTACTATGTGCACCCCTAGTTCCTGGCCCATATGACAATTGAACTGGGCGTATATGCTGCTTGCACCCCCTGGTTTATTTCTCTTTAATTTTTGTTTTAATTCATTTTGTTTTGCAATTTTATAAAATCCATATTAAATCAAAAAATGAGAATTTTGACATGAGAGTTTTTGCAATAGTTTAACATAGACTTGAAGAAAATTAAAATGATTAAAAAAATAATAGTTTAGCTATTTTTTCTATTTTTGCTTATATTTTACATTTTAATTGTTTTTAAATAGATATAGTTTGTATATGGTTTTTGTAGAATTTCTTTTAGGTATTTCCCATAATCTTTTTAGGCTATTTTTTTAGTATAACTAGATACATATATTAGGTGCCCCCTTGTTTTTTATACCAATTTTTTCAGGATTTATTTCAGGTATTTTAGTTAGAAAATATTAGGCTGGTCATTTAGGGTTGTGAACATAATCTAGATAATAAAACAATTTTCTTTTTGGGTTTTCTTTAGGACAAATTAAGAGGGGACTATAGGGGTATTATGGGTAAGTGATAGATCCCTTAGAAAATGCTAGGAGTTCCCCTATTATGTTAATATTACTAGTATGCTTTCTGTAATTGATTGATTGTGGGGTGTGCCCTCTCTAGGGTTATTGTTTGATTGTGTGGGGTATTGGGCCTGCTTGGGGTTTGGGTTTGAGCTGAAGACTTTGTTGATGAAGCCATTGAAGACAAAAGGAATGAAGACTCAGTTCAGGAGTTGATGAAGAGTATCTCTTGCTGGCAGCTGTCGAAGGTCATAGGATCTAGGAGTTAGGTAGAGCTCTAGAATAGCAACTTGATTCACAAACATGGAAGGTCTTGTTTACCTCCATCCCTCTCTATGATGCAGAGTCTCTCTAGGACACTCACCCCCTTCCTTTGGAAGGCTTGGTGACAGTGTCTAAGAGATAGAACTCTTGAGAGAAACTTTCTACATATTGTTAACAGTCTGTTTGCCACCTTTGGTGGTCAACTAACTGTTTAACATTCCAGTTCATCCTCTTAACTGATGCTCATCTTGGAGAGTGAGACTTGAAGAAAAGCCATTGGAAGATTGAAGATAGAGACCTTGCTTGAAGACAGATGTTGATAAAGCTGGTTGATGAAGACGGCTGTTGGCTGTTTATTTTTGCTGTTTATAATTTTTGATGTATTGTTTGAATTTCCCTGACTGTATTGCTTGCTAATTGACCTGTTAGGTTGAAAGTGAATTTTGTTCGCTTTTGCCTGTTGTTTTCTAGGTTCGAGGTTGAGTGAGACTCCCTTGCCTCGCTTGTATTGTTGCATTCATGCATTTTACTGCTTTATTGTATATATGCTATTGTTTCTGTTCCCGTTTATCCCTTAGGATCTCTGTTTCTCTCTGCGCAAGAGAGGAGCATGATAGACATTATGTCTTAACCCATGCATGATAACATTAGGTTAGTTTGATTCCCTTTGCAACCATAGGTTAGAGTTCTGTCTCTTCTTTCTCAAAACAAACAGAAAAACACAATAAATATTCCAAACACAATAAAAGACACTTCTTCCGTAAAAGAATGTGAACTCATCAAAACGTCATTTTTGTCCGCTTGGACCAGTAATCAGAAAAACCCTTTTTCAGAAGGAGATAAAAGCAATCAAAACAGACTTGTGTCGTACGTGGCCCGAACTACGTTTGCTCTGATCTTTCATGTTGTATGAAAGTACGTAGGCATAGGATGCGATATCCTAGCGAGCAACCTTCCCCTCCTTTCCCGTAGGTAGGCGAACTACGTTGACTCTGATTTCTCGTTACAGACGGGAATACGTAGGCATAAAGTGCGATACTTTGCCGAGTCATTTTATTTTCTTCTAACCCCAGACCTATAGAGTAGATAGAATAACAATCCGTACCAAAAAACAAGCGTGGCTCCCGTCGAGTACGACGGACGTGAGGGGTGCTAATACCTTCCCCTTGCGTAACCGACTCCCGAATCCAGGATTTGGTTGCGATGACCATTCCTTTCCCGTCTTTGCGGTAGGTTTACTTCGAGCGTTTCCTTTCCCTCCGTTGGGATAAATAACGCACGGTGGCGACTCTTCTGTTCAGCCGGCGCCGATTTTTGCAGTAGCGACAGCTGGCGACTCTGCTGGGGATCCAACGTCCCCTGACTGCTAAGGACTGCGATAGTTCCTTATGCATTTGGGATCCAACGTCCCTTAAGCGAGTCAATCCTAACGCTTGTTTTCCCGTCGAGGATTTTGTATGGATTTACTTTTTCTGTCATTTACTTTCAGCATTATATTATTGTTATTATTGCTGTATTGGGGTGTGACGGGTGTTCTATGATTAAGAGATAAGCCGGACCTGGGCTTGAGTGCACCTAGAATTAGAGTGGAAAGTAGTAGGCGCGCACATGCTTTGCATGTCCTAGTGTCCTGCGAAATCCATACTCAGACGAGGTTCTTCTGGTTGGCCTCCTGTCCTACCCTTTGGGTGGCTCGGGTTGCTGGTTAGTTGGATTGTCGACTCTGGGAACCGATCATTTGGAAGTTGGCTAAGTGAGGCCTCTTCAGGATTTGATGATGCCACTCCTTCTGGGAATCGTATCATCCACCCTGAAAGTCTGTGACGCCGACGACTGCATAGGATGCCATACCATTGTCAGTTACTAGGACACCTACCTGTGAGAGGGTTTGGGGTTATGCAGGTAACTAGACCTTCAGATACCGGTTTATTCTTGATTTGAGATCCAGGATACTTATGGGCGGTTATCGGGGTCTGTCAGAGACCAAGTTGGAGTGATTATTGGGTCTGAGGCTTGATCGGAGCTTATGTATGAGGTCTGTCAGAGACCAAGTTGGAGTGATTATTGGGTCTGAGGTTTGATTGGAACCTATGTATGGGGTCTGTCAGAGATCAGAGTTGAAGCTTTATTTTGGGTCCGTCCAAGACCAGGGTTTGAGGAATTCTGGATGGTCTATCTGAGACCTGTGATGTGATTCAGGCCTCTCAGCCATGGCATTTGGTCCCTGTTGCATTTTATTTGCATTGCATTGTTTGCATAACCATTATCATTGCATTCCATTAACGTGTGTCTGTGCTGCAGGTGCATTTGCATATTCCCTGATTCTAGTGTCCGGACTTCTGACTATTGATCATGGCTGGTTTGAGGATGACAGTTGCCTACAAGTTACCTATCCCTGATATTACTCCTCTCTTGGGTTTGATTTCTCTTGCTGATGAGGATGCCCGTAGAAGCTTCAGGCAGAGTTACGGAAGGCTGTTGAGATTGGTTCGCAAACCAACTGATGATGAACTGAATGGGCTGTATACACTGATGCAATTATATGACCCTGCTTTGAGATGTTTCACATTCGCTGACTTTATTTTGGGGCCTACCATGGAAGAGTACGCAGAGTTTATTGAGCTGCCAGTACAGAATAAGGTCCCTTTTATTCACTCTGCCGCTGAGCCCAAGCTAGAGGACTTAGCTAAGGCCTTGCACATGAATGCTTCCGAGCTGTTGATGACTTCTTGGCGCGGGGTTCCAGGTTTCTCCCTCTAGTTTCTGATTGGTAAGGCTCAAGAATATGCCAAGAATGGATGCTGGGTAGTCTTTAACGCTGTTTTGGCTCTATGCATTTATGGGATAGTGCTGTTTCCCAATTTCCCGAACTTCGTGGACATGGATGCATTTCATTTGTTTGCTGCTGGCAACCCTGTACCCACATTGATCGGGGATTTCTACCATTCGATGCACTACAGAAATGAGAATAGGAGAGGCAAGAACGTCTCTTGTTGTGTGCCTTTGCTGTACATGTGGTTTAAGAGCCACCTCCCCCTAAAGGGACCTTTTGTAGATAGTGCAACTACAGCTGACTGGCCAGAGCGCCTGATGAGACTATCTTCTGAAGACATTGAGTGGTTTGACCGAGACTTGCTGGGGTCTGAGCTTATTTTCAGTTGTTCTGGGTATCCTAATGTTCCGTTGATAGGAAGAAAAGGGTGCATCAATTATAACCCATCTCTGTTCGTTCGCCAGTTTGGATACGCGTTGAAGAACCCACCTAGGGAGGAAGAAGTACAGGAATCTCTGTACTTCACCGGTGATTTGAATGGAGAGTTACTAGCCAAGCTTCAGCATGCTTGGATGCGCATCAACAGAAGAGGGAAACCACTATTGGGGAAGAATGATTGTCAGGCTTATGTACCATACAAAGTTTGGATCCAAGAGAGAGCAAGACAGTTGCTGATGCCATTTCCAGCTACACCAGTCCCTGTTCATATTCCGGTAGAGGAACCAACCACTGTTACTATGGAGGTCTACGAGCGAGTTGTAAAAGAAAAGGAAGCCTTGATGAGGATCAATGAGGAGTTAGAAAAGGAACTGGCTCAGATGCGTAGTGAGAAGAACAAGGCTGTGCATTCTTTCCAACAACAGATTGAACTAGTAAACAGGCTAGGTGCTGAATTGACTGAAGAGAAAAAGAAGCGTGAACGCCTGGGGAAAGAATTCAGAAGCTCCCATGATATGTTGGAGTCCAAAAAGAAAGCACTCGATGCTGCCCACCGGGAAATTTCTTCTTGTAACAAGACGTGGAATGCTACGCTAACCAACAACAAGAAGAGGGAAGACAAATTGAAGCAGCAAATTTCTGAACTCGAAGAACAATTGAAGGCTAGCACCCAGAAGTATGAAGAGGAGGTGATGGCAAGATATAGTCTTCAGAGCGCATTGAACAAGGCCATCGAAGGCAAGAAAGAGGCTGTGTCTCAGAAGCGGAAGCTAGAGGATCGCTTCGGAGAAGGGGCATGGGAGGAATATGCTGGTGATTTACGACGTGTTCTCAAGCAAAGAGATCTACTTGTTGAGGGTCTGCTTACCCGGCCAAGTCATCCAGAGACTAAGAGGTTATTAGAAGAGTACCAGGCCTATGGGAGCACTTGACCGTTTCATGTATTAATGTGTATGCTTTATTTGCATTTGTGCTGACCATCACCAGGATTGTTGGTTGAGGTCATGCCCTCTTATTGTACACTCATTGATGTTGTATTCTTGGCTTAATGGATTTCTCTGCAATATATGAGGTGTTTTCTATGGTTCGGCTCCAAATGTTGTATTGTTGTCACTGTCACTACACTGGCACATTCGCACTAGAATCGGGGAATGATATTCCATAATGCACAGACACATATTGCATTGCATTCGCATTCATATTGCATTACAGGTGATTATTGAACTGTATCTCATCTCCTGCACCGTACAGGTCTTTTCAGGATTGAAAGTCAACGCCCACACCGATACTCCACTCGTACCAACTGCCGAAGAGTTATGGATCAGATGCAGAATGAAATGCAGGACATGCGTGAGAAGCTGGCGCTATTCATGCAGACAATGGAGACCATTGCGAAAGGCCAGGAGAATTTGCAAGCTTTGGTGCAGCCTTTGTTGGTGAGAAATGTTGGGCACGGAAATGAAGACCATAATTTTGTGCGAGTTGACACTATTCACGGGGATGGTACTCCCACACCGGTAGCTCCACCTGTGGTAAACATACCTGCTGTCAATGTGAACAACGGCGCTGCCGCCGGGAACGGTAATGTTGGAATCGGTAACGAGACTGTCGTCAACAACGTTGGGTTCGGAGATGTCAATCTGGGTGGTGATAATATGGGAGGTAGTGGCTTCGGTAATAATGGATTCGTCTTTAATGACCAGGGGTTTGATCATGCTGGGAAGTATGGCTTCAATGCTCAAGGCTTCGGACAGGACGGATTTGGTATGACTAATCAGGGTTATGGCAGATTCGGAAATGGAAATGGCGCTGGGATAATGTCTTTTGGACCTGCAGGAGTCGCTTCGGGGTATGGTAACAGGGGGTGAGGCCCTATAATGAATCAGACTAGATTTGGCCATAACAACGGGTACGATGGATACGAAACTGGGAACGGTAATTGGCTGGAAGATCAGCAAGAGGATGCTTTCTCCGGTGGAGGTTTCGAAGGTCCTATGGATGACTCTCAAAGAATCAAGATGCTCGAGGAGCAGATGAAGGGGGTCGTGAATCAAAGCGCTGTTGGCTTAGATATGACCACAATGGGTCTGGTGCCTGGCCTGAGGGTACCAATAAAATTCAAAGCTCCCACATTTGACAAATATAAGGGGGATACCTGTCCAAAGGTGCACGTGCGGTCATACTACAGAAGGATGTCGGCGTATTCAAACGATGAGAGGATGCTGATGCATTTCTTTCAAGATAGCTTGTCTGGTCCTTCCCTTGAATGGTATATGGGATTGGAGCCAACACAAATAAAGACATGGAAGCAGCTGGCTGAAGCGTTTGTGGCTCACTATAAGTACAACAGTGACTTGGCACCCAACCGGGTCCAATTGCAGGGATTGTCCCAGAAGAAGGGCGAGAGCTTCAAAGAATATGCGCAGAGATGGCGCGACATGGCTGCTCGAGTTCATCCTCCTTTGGAGGAGAAAGAAATGAATGATATGTTCATAGGAACATTTACCGGTATGTTTTATGACAAGCTGTTTCACACGTCCTTAGGCAGTTTCTCAGACTTAATCCTGATGGGTGAGAAGATTGAAAGCAATATTAAACAGGGAAGATTCCAAGCTGAGGAATCCACTTCAGCTGGCAGTAACAAAAGGGCTTTCGGTGGGCGCCGTCAAGGTGATGCAAGTGTAGTGTTTGGGGGCAGAGGCCGGGGCAGAGGTCGAAACCAGTACAATCAGCCGCAGCAGGTGGCAAGTGTCACTATTCCATTTCAGCAACAACCAATACAACAACAACAACAGCCACAACAGCGGGTACATCCTGCCCAGCGCAGAATCCAGGGGGGCAGACCAAGGAGGGTGTTTGAAAAGCCTCCTTCAACGTATGCAGAATTGCTACAGACGTTACTGGGTTTGAACTTGGTGGAAAAGAGAACCATGGCGCCAGTAACGGGCACTCCTCCGTACGGCTTTGACGCAAGCAAGCACTGTGAATTCCACTCCGGGGCTCCTGGCCACGATATAGAGAGTTGCCACGCGTTCAAACATGTGGTGCAGGATCTACTGGATAGTAAGGCTATCAATTTTGGACAGGCAGGTCCGAACATAGTACAAAAGCCCATGCCCAATCATGGGGAAAATGCTATTTTAACCGAGGAGGGTTTGAACTTGATTATGAATGTTGATGACCTAAAGACACCGTTGTGTGAGATAAAAAGCAGGTTATTGCAGGGAGGTGTGTATCCGGGCTGCGATGAGTTTTGTTTAGAGTGTTGGACCCAAGCTGAGGGTTGTGCTGAATTGAAGAAGGGTATTCAGACCTTAATAGATGGAGGCACATTGCAATTCGACATAACGGCAGTTGAGGAACCTGCAGAGGTATTAGCAGACAAGCAAAGTGATGTAGCTACTGTGACGATTCCCCGAAAAACAATAACTATAACGGCGCCAGCCAGGCGACCGCCAATCACTATCACCAAGGCAGGACCAATCCCTTATGAGAGCACTAAGGCAGTCCCCTGGACCTATGGGTTGGAAGCATACTGTGATGGGGTGAAAATTGATGTTAGTAAGCAGCCAGTTGAGGTTGTGGATAACGTCGTCGGTACCGGAGGGATGACAAGAAGTGGGAGAATCTTTATATCGCCTGAGGTAGAGGCTGAACGACTGGCGAAAGGAAAAGGAAAGATGAACGAGAATGTCCCGGTGCAGAGGAACGAAAAAGAAACGTCGTTGAAGGATGTGGAAGAGTTTATGTGCCTTATTCGTAAGAGTGATTATAAGATTGTTGAGCACCTTCAACAGACACCGTCAAAGATATCCATACTGTCGTTGCTATTGTGTTCCGAAGCTCACAGAAATGCATTGCTGAAAGTTCTGGATACGTCCTTCGTACCCCAAGATGTTTCCGTGAATCAGTTGGAGGGGGTGTTGGCGCATGTGAACGCAGGCCATAGCTTGGGATTTACAGAATTTGATTTGACCCCGAAGGGGAGAGAGCATAACATGGCGTTACACGTCTCAGTTGAGTGTAGGGGCTCAGTCATGTCTCATGTACTGGTAGATACCGGATCTTCCTTGAACGTGCTGCCCAAGAAAGCAATGATGAAATTGGACGTCAGAGGAATCCTGTGTACGCCTAGTGACTTGGTGGTCAGGGCATTTGATGATACACGAAGAACGGTCTTTGGATCCATAACGTTACCTCTACAGGTGGGGCCGGAGGTTTTCGAAACTGAATTTTATATTATGGACATCCAGCCAGCATACAGCTGCCTTCTCGGACGACCCTGGATCCATGGTGCTGGGGCAGTCACATCTACCTTGCTCTAAAAGTTGAAATACATGGTAGGGGACAGTGTGGTCACAGTTTGTGGAGAAGAAGATATATTGGTTAGCCATCTGTCATCATTCAAGTATGTAGAAGTCGACGGCGAGATTCATGAAACACCCTGTCAAGCCTTTGAAGGGTTGCGCATCAAAGACAAAGTTCCGGGGCCGAGTAAAGCATCAGAGGTGGCCGTTTCGTCATACAAGGAAGCTCAGGCTCTAGTGGAGACTGGCAAGACAAAGGGCTGGGGCAAGGTCCTGGATATTCCCGTGAAGATGGACAGGTTTGGGCTGGGATATCAACTGTCGTCATCAACACCTGCTGCAGGGGCACCCCGTTTCAAAGGACCGATAACAATCACCGCTAGTGGAGTGTATCACGAGGCCATCAACGCTGTTTCAGATTCCGAAGAAGGAGACAGTGACTGTGACATGGACGCCTGGATTCAGCCGAGCGTGCCAGGACAAGGATTATGCAATTGGTCTATTCAGGAGATTGTTCCAGTGACTCACAAACAGTAATGCTTTGTTTTCTTAATTGTTCAACAATCCGGTGTCTTACCTGGGGCATCGTGATTTTGCTTAGGGTCGTGCTGTTATGTACATTGCATTGTTTAATCATTAAATAAAAGGCGTTTTTTCATGTACAAATATTGCGATCTCTGTTTTTCCTGTTTTTTTGTTTTTTACAATAAAATGGCAACGTGGGTATTCGCTTTATACATATTTTGAAGCACTTAACCATTCCTTTTGCAGGATAATACTTTCAGATGACATCATTGAACCGCCTATGACTCATTTCGACTTTGAGCACCCGGTATTTCAGGCCGAAGAAGAGATTGTTGAAGATGGCGACGTTCCAAAAGAATTGTCTTGGTTGGTGAAGCAAGAAGAACGAGTCATTCTGCCTCATGAGGAGGTCATTGAAATTATTAACCTGGGGTCGGAAGGGGTTGAAAAGAACATCCGTATAGGAGCCGCGCTGCAGAGCGACGTCAGGCGAAGACTGGTTGAAATGCTCAGAGAGTACAGTGATGTGTTCGCTTGGTCGTATGAAGACATGCCTGGGCTGGATACGGATATGGTTGTGCACCGTCTGCCGCTAAAAGAAGAATGCCCGACGGTCAAGCAGAAGCTTCGCAGAACCAGACCTGATATGGCAGTGAAAATTAAGGAGGAGGTTCAAAAGCAGTGGGATGCTGGTTTCCTAGCTGTTACAAAATATCCCTCATGGGTCGCTAATATTGTACCAGTGCCAAAGAAAGACGGTAAAGTGAGAATGTGCGTAGATTACCGTGATTTGAACAAAGCGAGCCCGAAAGATGATTTTCCACTTCCTCACATCGATGTGCTGGTTGACAACACTGCTCAATTCTCCGTATTCTCCTTCATGGATGGCTTCTCGGGCTATAATCAGATTAAAATGGCGCCAGAAGACATGGAGAAGACTACTTTCATAACGCCTTGGGGAACATTTTGTTACAAAGTGATGCCCTTCGGATTAAAGAATGCTGGGGCAACGTATCAGCGTGCAATGACGACTCTTTTTCATGATATGATGCATAAGGAGATCGAAGTTTATGTCGATGATATGATTGCCAAATCCTAGACGGAGGAAGAACATTTGGTGAATCTGCTGAAGTTATTCAAAAGGCTTAGGAAGTTCAGGCTGAGACTGAACCCTAACAAGTGCACCTTCGGGGTGAGATCGGGTAAACTGCTGGGGTTTATCGTGAGCGAAAAAAGAATAGAGGTTGATCCTGCAAAAATAACAGCAATACAAGAGATGCCGACGCCTAAAACAGAAAAGGAGGTGCGCGGGTTTTTAGGGAGGTTGAACTACATTGCTCGGTTCATATCTCACCTAACAGCTATGTGTGAGCCGTTATTCAAGTTGTTGAAAAAAGACCAGGCTGTAACATGGAATGAAAATTGTCAAAAGGCGTTCGATAAAATAAAGCAGTATTTGCAGGAGCCTCCCATTTTGATACCCCCAGTGGTAGGGAGACCCTTGATTATGTATTTGACGGTTCTTGAGGGAAGTATGGGTTGTGTTCTCGGTCAACAAGACGAGACAGGAAGAAAAGAGCATGCAATATACTATTTGAGTAAGAAGTTTACTGAATGTGAATCTCGATATTCAATGCTCGAAAAAACTTGTTGCGCGCTAGCCTGGGCCGCCAAGCGTTTGAGGCAATACATGCTGAACCATACAACCATGCTCATCTCGAAGATGGATCCTATCAAATATGTATTTGAAAAGCAGGCACTATCGGGGAGAATCGCCCGTTGGCAGATGGTTTTGACTGAATATGACATCCAGTATGTCTCGCAGAAAGCTATAAAGGGGAGTGTATTATCTGAGTACTTGGTAGAGCATCCTATTGAGGACTACCAATCGATGAGGTTTGATTTTCCTGACGAGGATATCATGTACCTAAAGATGAAAGATTGTGAAGAGTCGTTGCCAGACGAAGGACCAGAATTGGGTTCCAAATGGAAGTTGATCTTTGACGGAGCTGTAAACGCCTACGGTAGCGGAATAGGGGCAATCATCACTACTCCACACGGGGCGCACATCCCGTTTACTGCTCGACTGACCTTTCCGGTTACCAATAATGAAGCCGAATACGAAGCTTGTATCATGAGGCTTGAGGAAGCCATTGATTTGCGAATCAAAAATCTGGATGTATACGGAGACTCAGCTCTGGTGGTGAATCAAATAAAAGGAGAATGGGAGACACGTCAGCCCAATTTGATACCGTACATGAATTACGCAAGGAGATTGTTGCCCTTCTTTTCAGGATTGAAAGTCAACGCCCACACCGATACTCCACTCGTACCAACTGCCGAAGAGTTATGGATCAGATGCAGAATGAAATGCAGGACATGCGTGAGAAGCTGGCGCTATTCATGCAGACAATGGAGACCATTGCGAAAGGCCAGGAGAATTTGCAAGCTTTGGTGCAGCCTTTGTTGGTGAGAAATGTTGGGCACGGAAATGAAGACCATAATTTTGTGCGAGTTGACACTATTCACGGGGATGGTACTCCCACACCGGTAGCTCCACCTGTGGTAAACATACCTGCTGTCAATGTGAACAACGGCGCTGCCGCCGGGAACGGTAATGTTGGAATCGGTAACGAGACTGTCGTCAACAACGTTGGGTTCGGAGATGTCAATCTGGGTGGTGATAATATGGGAGGTAGTGGCTTCGGTAATAATGGATTCGTCTTTAATGACCAGGGGTTTGATCATGCTGGGAAGTATGGCTTCAATGCTCAAGGCTTCGGACAGGACGGATTTGGTATGACTAATCAGGGTTATGGCAGATTCGGAAATGGAAATGGCGCTGGGATAATGTCTTTTGGACCTGCAGGAGTCGCTTCGGGGTATGGTAACAGGGGGTGAGGCCCTATAATGAATCAGACTAGATTTGGCCATAACAACGGGTACGATGGATACGAAACTGGGAACGGTAATTGGCTGGAAGATCAGCAAGAGGATGCTTTCTCCGGTGGAGGTTTCGAAGGTCCTATGGATGACTCTCAAAGAATCAAGATGCTCGAGGAGCAGATGAAGGGGGTCGTGAATCAAAGCACTGTTGGCTTAGATATGACCACAATGGGTCTGGTGCCTGGCCTGAGGGTACCAATAAAATTCAAAGCTCCCACATTTGACAAATATAAGGGGGATACCTGTCCAAAGGTGCACGTGCGGTCATACTACAGAAGGATGTCGGCGTATTCAAACGATGAGAGGATGCTGATGCATTTCTTTCAAGATAGCTTGTCTGGTCCTTCCCTTGAATGGTATATGGGATTGGAGCCAACACAAATAAAGACATGGAAGCAGCTGGCTGAAGCGTTTGTGGCTCACTATAAGTACAACAGTGACTTGGCACCCAACCGGGTCCAATTGCAGGGATTGTCCCAGAAGAAGGGCGAGAGCTTCAAAGAATATGCGCAGAGATGGCGCGACATGGCTGCTCGAGTTCATCCTCCTTTGGAGGAGAAAGAAATGAATGATATGTTCATAGGAACATTTACCGGTATGTTTTATGACAAGCTGTTTCACACGTCCTTAGGCAGTTTCTCAGACTTAATCCTGATGGGTGAGAAGATTGAAAGCAATATTAAACAGGGAAGATTCCAAGCTGAGGAATCCACTTCAGCTGGCAGTAACAAAAGGGCTTTCGGTGGGCGCCGTCAAGGTGATGCAAGTGTAGTGTTTGGGGGCAGAGGCCGGGGCAGAGGTCGAAACCAGTACAATCAGCCGCAGCAGGTGGCAAGTGTCACTATTCCATTTCAGCAACAACCAATACAACAACAACAACAGCCACAACAGCGGGTACATCCTGCCCAGCGCAGAATCCAGGGGGGCAGACCAAGGAGGGTGTTTGAAAAGCCTCCTTCAACGTATGCAGAATTGCTACAGACGTTACTGGGTTTGAACTTGGTGGAAAAGAGAACCATGGCGCCAGTAACGGGCACTCCTCCGTACGGCTTTGACGCAAGCAAGCACTGTGAATTCCACTCCGGGGCTCCTGGCCACGATATAGAGAGTTGCCACGCGTTCAAACATGTGGTGCAGGATCTACTGGATAGTAAGGCTATCAATTTTGGACAGGCAGGTCCGAACATAGTACAAAAGCCCATGCCCAATCATGGGGAAAATGCTATTTTAACCGAGGAGGGTTTGAACTTGATTATGAATGTTGATGACCTAAAGACACCGTTGTGTGAGATAAAAAGCAGGTTATTGCAGGGAGGTGTGTATCCGGGCTGCGATGAGTTTTGTTTAGAGTGTTGGACCCAAGCTGAGGGTTGTGCTGAATTGAAGAAGGGTATTCAGACCTTAATAGATGGAGGCACATTGCAATTCGACATAACGGCAGTTGAGGAACCTGCAGAGGTATTAGCAGACAAGCAAAGTGATGTAGCTACTGTGACGATTCCCCGAAAAACAATAACTATAACGGCGCCAGCCAGGCGACCGCCAATCACTATCACCAAGGCAGGACCAATCCCTTATGAGAGCACTAAGGCAGTCCCCTGGACCTATGGGTTGGAAGCATACTGTGATGGGGTGAAAATTGATGTTAGTAAGCAGCCAGTTGAGGTTGTGGATAACGTCGTCGGTACCGGAGGGATGACAAGAAGTGGGAGAATCTTTATATCGCCTGAGGTAGAGGCTGAACGACTGGCGAAAGGAAAAGGAAAGATGAACGAGAATGTCCCGGTGCAGAGGAACGAAAAAGAAACGTCGTTGAAGGATGTGGAAGAGTTTATGTGCCTTATTCGTAAGAGTGATTATAAGATTGTTGAGCACCTTCAACAGACACCGTCAAAGATATCCATACTGTCGTTGCTATTGTGTTCCGAAGCTCACAGAAATGCATTGCTGAAAGTTCTGGATACGTCCTTCGTACCCCAAGATGTTTCCGTGAATCAGTTGGAGGGGGTGTTGGCGCATGTGAACGCAGGCCATAGCTTGGGATTTACAGAATTTGATTTGACCCCGAAGGGGAGAGAGCATAACATGGCGTTACACGTCTCAGTTGAGTGTAGGGGCTCAGTCATGTCTCATGTACTGGTAGATACCGGATCTTCCTTGAACGTGCTGCCCAAGAAAGCAATGATGAAATTGGACGTCAGAGGAATCCTGTGTACGCCTAGTGACTTGGTGGTCAGGGCATTTGATGATACACGAAGAACGGTCTTTGGATCCATAACGTTACCTCTACAGGTGGGGCCGGAGGTTTTCGAAACTGAATTTTATATTATGGACATCCAGCCAGCATACAGCTGCCTTCTCGGACGACCCTGGATCCATGGTGCTGGGGCAGTCACATCTACCTTGCTCTAAAAGTTGAAATACATGGTAGGGGACAGTGTGGTCACAGTTTGTGGAGAAGAAGATATATTGGTTAGCCATCTGTCATCATTCAAGTATGTAGAAGTCGACGGCGAGATTCATGAAACACCCTGTCAAGCCTTTGAAGGGTTGCGCATCAAAGACAAAGTTCCGGGGCCGAGTAAAGCATCAGAGGTGGCCGTTTCGTCATACAAGGAAGCTCAGGCTCTAGTGGAGACTGGCAAGACAAAGGGCTGGGGCAAGGTCCTGGATATTCCCGTGAAGATGGACAGGTTTGGGCTGGGATATCAACTGTCGTCATCAACACCTGCTGCAGGGGCACCCCGTTTCAAAGGACCGATAACAATCACCGCTAGTGGAGTGTATCACGAGGCCATCAACGCTGTTTCAGATTCCGAAGAAGGAGACAGTGACTGTGACATGGACGCCTGGATTCAGCCGAGCGTGCCAGGACAAGGATTATGCAATTGGTCTATTCAGGAGATTGTTCCAGTGACTCACAAACAGTAATGCTTTGTTTTCTTAATTGTTCAACAATCCGGTGTCTTACCTGGGGCATCGTGATTTTGCTTAGGGTCGTGCTGTTATGTACATTGCATTGTTTAATCATTAAATAAAAGGCGTTTTTTCATGTACAAATATTGCGATCTCTGTTTTTCCTGTTTTTTTGTTTTTTACAATAAAATGGCAACGTGGGTATTCGCTTTATACATATTTTGAAGCACTTAACCATTCCTTTTGCAGGATAATACTTTCAGATGACATCATTGAACTGCCTATGACTCATTTCGACTTTGAGCACCCGGTATTTCAGGCCGAAGAAGAGATTGTTGAAGATGGCGACGTTCCAAAAGAATTGTCTTGGTTGGTGAAGCAAGAAGAACGAGTCATTCTGCCTCATGAGGAGGTCATTGAAATTATTAACCTGGGGTCGGAAGGGGTTGAAAAGAACATCCGTATAGGAGCCGCGCTGCAGAGCGACGTCAGGCGAAGACTGGTTGAAATGCTCAGAGAGTACAGTGATGTGTTCGCTTGGTCGTATGAAGACATGCCTGGGCTGGATACGGATATGGTTGTGCACCGTCTGCCGCTAAAAGAAGAATGCCCGACGGTCAAGCAGAAGCTTCGCAGAACCAGACCTGATATGGCAGTGAAAATTAAGGAGGAGGTTCAAAAGCAGTGGGATGCTGGTTTCCTAGCTGTTACAAAATATCCCTCATGGGTCGCTAATATTGTACCAGTGCCAAAGAAAGACGGTAAAGTGAGAATGTGCGTAGATTACCGTGATTTGAACAAAGCGAGCCCGAAAGATGATTTTCCACTTCCTCACATCGATGTGCTGGTTGACAACACTGCTCAATTCTCCGTATTCTCCTTCATGGATGGCTTCTCGGGCTATAATCAGATTAAAATGGCGCCAGAAGACATGGAGAAGACTACTTTCATAACGCCTTGGGGAACATTTTGTTACAAAGTGATGCCCTTCGGATTAAAGAATGCTGGGGCAACGTATCAGCGTGCAATGACGACTCTTTTTCATGATATGATGCATAAGGAGATCGAAGTTTATGTCGATGATATGATTGCCAAATCCTAGACGGAGGAAGAACATTTGGTGAATCTGCTGAAGTTATTCAAAAGGCTTAGGAAGTTCAGGCTGAGACTGAACCCTAACAAGTGCACCTTCGGGGTGAGATCGGGTAAACTGCTGGGGTTTATCGTGAGCGAAAAAAGAATAGAGGTTGATCCTGCAAAAATAACAGCAATACAAGAGATGCCGACGCCTAAAACAGAAAAGGAGGTGCGCGGGTTTTTAGGGAGGTTGAACTACATTGCTCGGTTCATATCTCACCTAACAGCTATGTGTGAGCCGTTATTCAAGTTGTTGAAAAAAGACCAGGCTGTAACATGGAATGAAAATTGTCAAAAGGCGTTCGATAAAATAAAGCAGTATTTGCAGGAGCCTCCCATTTTGATACCCCCAGTGGTAGGGAGACCCTTGATTATGTATTTGACGGTTCTTGAGGGAAGTATGGGTTGTGTTCTCGGTCAACAAGACGAGACAGGAAGAAAAGAGCATGCAATATACTATTTGAGTAAGAAGTTTACTGAATGTGAATCTCGATATTCAATGCTCGAAAAAACTTGTTGCGCGCTAGCCTGGGCCGCCAAGCGTTTGAGGCAATACATGCTGAACCATACAACCATGCTCATCTCGAAGATGGATCCTATCAAATATGTATTTGAAAAGCAGGCACTATCGGGGAGAATCGCCCGTTGGCAGATGGTTTTGACCGAATATGACATCCAGTATGTCTCGCAGAAAGCTATAAAGGGGAGTGTATTATCTGAGTACTTGGTAGAGCATCCTATTGAAGACTACCAATCGATGAGGTTTGATTTTCCTGACGAGGATATCATGTACCTAAAGATGAAAGATTGTGAAGAGTCGTTGCCAGACGAAGGACCAGAATTGGGTTCCAAATGGAAGTTGATCTTTGACGGAGCTGTAAACGCCTACGGTAGCGGAATAGGGGCAATCATCACTACTCCACACGGGGCGCACATCCCGTTTACTGCTCGACTGACCTTTCCGGTTACCAATAATGAAGCCGAATACGAAGCTTGTATCATGAGGCTTGAGGAAGCCATTGATTTGCGAATCAAAAATCTGGATGTATACGGAGACTCAGCTCTGGTGGTGAATCAAATAAAAGGAGAATGGGAGACACGTCAGCCCAATTTGATACCGTACATGAATTACGCAAGGAGATTGTTGCCCTTCTTTGACAAGGTTGAGTTGCATCATGTGCCGCGAGTAGAGAATCAGATGGCTGACGCCCTGGCCACATTGTCTTCCATGTATAAAGTCAACTTCTGGAATGAGGCTCCCAGAATTGTTATCTCTCGGCTTGACAGACCCGCCTTCGTATTTGCCATTGACGAAGCATCTGATGATAAACCCTGGTATTTTGATATCCTTAATTTCCTGAAAAACAAAGAGTATCCGGCTGGGGCATCCAGTCACGATCAGAAGACTCTCAGGAGATTGGCGGGTAATTTCTATTTGAATCCGGACGGTGTCTTATACAGGAGAAATCACGACTTGGTGCTATTACGTTGTGTAGACGAGAAAGAGGCGAAGCTGCTCATGGAGGAAATACATGAGGGTACATTTGGTACACATGCTAGTGGGCATGCTATGACGAGGAAGATGCTGCGGGCAGGTTATTTTTGGCTAACTATGGAAACTGATTGTTTCAAGTTTGCGAAGAGGTGTCACAAGTGCCAAATCTATGCAGATAAGATCCATGTGCCTCCGAGTCCTCTGAACGTGATGTCATCGCCATGGCCATTCTCGATGTGGGGAATTGATATGATTGGAAAGATCGAGCCGACGACTTCTAACGGACACCGGTTCATTCTAGTAGCGATCGATTATTTTACCAAATGGGTGGAAGTGGCATCTTATGCAAATGTGACCAAGCAGGTGGTAGCCAGATTCATCAAGAGAGATATCATTTGCAGATATGGGATCCCTGAGCGGATAATTACTGACAACGGTTCGAACCTAAATAACAAAATGATGAAGGAGCTGTGTCAGAGTTTTAAGATCGAGCATCACAACTCCTCCCCTTATCGACCCAAGATGAATGGCGTTGTTGAAGCGGCCAATAAGAATATAAAGAAGATTGTTCAGAAGATGGTGGTGACCTATAAGGACTGGCATGAGATGCTACCTTTTGCTTTGCACGGTTATCGTACGACGGTACGCACATCAACCGGGGCAACCCCGTTCTCGTTGGTATACGGAATGGAAGCAGTGTTACCACTGGAAGTTGAGATTCCTTCGCTGAGAGTATTACGAGATGTCCAATTAGACGAGGCAGAATGGGTGAAAGACAGGTTGAACCAGCTGAGTTTAATGGATGAGAAGAGGCTAGCTTCCCTAGCATACGGTCGTTTGTACCAGAGCCGAATGAAGAAAGCATATGATAAGAAGATACATCCTCGGAGCTCTCAGACGGGTGACCTTGTGCTGAAAAGGATTCTCCCGCCACAGGCAGATCACAGGGGCAAGTGGACCCCCAACTACGAAGGGCCATACGTTGTCAGAAAAGTCTTTTCAGGAGGGGCTTTATTGTTGTCCACCATGGACGGTGAAGACTTTACGTCGCCTGTGAATTCGGACGCAGTTAAAAAATACTTTGCTTGAAACTGACCCGCTGGACAAAAAAAGAGAGTCCAGGCAAAAATGGGGCATCCTGGCGAACCAAAAACAGAATGAAAGGTTCGGGCAAAAATTAGGGATAAAATTGAAAAAATGTACACCCGCGAAGTTGAAAACCTACACTGGGCGGCTTCGGCAAAAAAGGGTATCCCGGTGAACTGAAAACTCGTAAAGGGCGGTTCACGCAAAAGTTAGGGATTTGAAAAGCAAATGACTGCGGTCCGAATTTGATACTGCGGTGCGCATTGGTGCGGGAGAATATACCTGAGGGGTCGATTATCAGATACAATCTCTTCGGAAGTACGAATACCGAGAAAGCACTAGAGTCAGGCGAGTCATAGGAGGATCAACTCATGATGTTCGTCTACATCCCGTTGCCGACATGTGTACAAATTTGATTTGTCATTATATTTATGCTTCTTGTGCATACTTGTGTATTTGTTGTGCGTAGCTTCCTCTTTTCAAGAGTTACATTCCGTGTACAAAACTCTGCCCATTTAGGGGCCCAATCAATAAAACATGTTATTCAGTATTTGATACTGGTTCTTTACTGTTTTGTACATGACAACGCCGAGGTTTAATAAAACTAGCAAGCGTATAACATCGCTGGCCCTTGCCAATAATTGCTAAAACTTTGAATTAACTGAAAATAATGTCACGAACACCAACCTGAACAGATTTGGTTGCATAGACTTGTCTCGTCTTGTTTGTGGTGTTGCAGGGTTCGTAGCCGTATGAAGTGGATGATCAAAAGATTGCAGTACTGACCAGAAGCTCGTAACGAAAGACTCGATCCCCACGCAGGTCGCGCTTCTGAGATGACAATGTTCCTTACTGAAGAAGGATCAAATTCCCCAGCTAGTCGTCGCTTATTCGAAGGACGCCCTCCAACAAAGTCGTTCACTCTCAGCAGAATTAATGATTCCAAGATCAAAGGCCGTATTCAGACAGTGTAGTGTCCCCCAAAAGGATCCCCCATCCCGAGCGGAATGGTTTAGCCTCAGAAGATTAGCATTTCCAACTCGTGAGCTGTACTCTCCCCCAGCGGAGTCAGTTGATTTTCCCCGAGGGAATCGTTTCATCTCCAGCGGAGTTCTCTTTCCAGCAAGTGTTTTCTTTCCTCCCAGTGGAACTCGAAGATTAAAACTCTCCCCGGCAGAGTTGGTGGTGTATCCTGGCATTTATTTTGTCGGAATACCGTGTGATACCCGTTCACTCCCCAGCAAAAGTCCAATTTTCATTGGCATGGGTAGGCTCTCCAGCAGAAGTCCAATCATGATTGGCGCATTCAGTTATTCCTCAGTGAAGCGGGCTTCACCCTTCCAGCATTTATTTTGCTAGAATAATTCTGTAACGCCCGGTTACCCCAGCGGAGTTGGCGTTGTCTTCAGCATTTATTTTGCTGAAGCGGTTTTCTGTATCCCAGCAGTTCGAATCTGCGTCTGCATTGGCATATAGTGTCATATTTGCATCTACCAAATAAAAACGCGTAGCATTTCCATGTCGAATGGAGCATTGCGTCATTGTCAAACATATGCATTTTGAAACATAAGCCAGGTGGGTTAACCGATTGTTTCTAGTGTTGTTTCCCTTGCAGGTGGAGGGAGCTCTTGCTCAAATTAATTGTCAAACATTCAAGATCTCGGCGTGAGATGTGTAATGATAATGTCAGTTTTGGCATTATTCCCCACAGAGTTGCTTGTTTAAGTTTCTCTTACCCCTCCAGCGGAGTATTTCTTCAAGGTCGTTGTTGTGACAGCATCAAAAGATTTCGTGAATCGATTGTTGAAGTTGTCTGGAAGTGTGGATTCAGAAAATCCCCAGTAAAGTACTTCTTAGATTTGCTGTTATGTCAGCACTGAAAATTGGAAGACTAGACTCATATTGTGTTACCCATGTGATTGATGGAGCTAGCTGCTGCAAAGATAGGCAGAAAAGCTGGACCAGAGAGTATTACCCGTAGCAAAGGCGGAGATATTTTCCTGTATTAGACAGAGTGTTTACCCGTAGCAGAGGCGGAGATATTAACCTGTATTCGACAGAGTATTACCCGTAGCAGTGACGGAGATATTTTCCTGTATTTGGCAGAGTATTACCCGTAGCAGAGGCGGAGATATTTTCCTGTATTCGACAGAGTATTACCCGTAGCAGAGGCGGAGAGAGTTTCCTGTATTCGACAGTGTATTACCCGTAGCAGAGGCGGAGAGAGTTACCTGTATTTGTCAGAGTATTACCCGTAGCAGAGGCGGAGATATTTTCCTCTATTCGACAGATTTCACCCGTGTTGACGGAGATGTCACCCGTGTTGACGAAAATGTTACCTGTGATGGACAGAGATTGTTACCTGTGTTTAGGCAGATGATTTTCCCGTATGGATAGGCGGATGAAGTTTCTTGTGTTTAGGCAGATGATTTTCCTGTATGGATAGGCGGATGGAGTTTCCTGTGTTTAGACAGATGGTTTTCCCGTATGGATAGGCGGATGGAGTTTCCTGTGTTTAGACAGATGGTTTTCCCGTATGGTTAGGCGGATGGAGTTTCCTGTGATTAGACAGAAATGTTTCCCCAGCGAAAGCGTCGGGATTTTTCCGTGATGTGAGTCCTGACGTGGACAGATTGGTGTTTATTCGTGATTTGGCGAAATTTGGGTCCAAATGTGGACAAGGTTACTCCTGTGACAACAGAATCTCTATTCGTGTTGACGAATTTGTCTCTCTTCTTGTGTTGATAAGGTTAGTCCAGTTGTGGACAGAGGTGTTTTGTGAAAAGTGCTCAGTACCTGTGGCGTTACATAGGTGGTTGAAGCTGAAATCAGAATTATCAGACGTCGGATCAGTTGTTGCTGTAACAACCAGATTCAGTTGGTGGATGTCGTTCCCTAAACAATTGGGCAGTTTATTTCTACGGTTGGCAAATTTCTGGGTTCTTAGTATTCAACCGTCTCGTACCTCGAATGTTTGAAGGCCGCCCGCGCTTCACCCAGTCGGGTCCAAGTCGCTTGAATAGGGGCAGCTGTTGCACCCTAAAATTTGCTCAACTTATTTCACTTGGTTTATGTTTCAACTGCATTAGCATTTGCATATTAGATCATGTACATAATTAATTCATCTGCATAACATAGCATGGGCAAGCCATCCAACAAGGGACCAAATGCAATTCTTATCCTTATGGGCATATCAAGAGATTCTTATTCAAATTCAATCTCATCCAAGTCATCAGAAAGAAATTGAAATCTAAGAAGTCAGTGGATCAAGCAGTGAATCTATCTCCTATCTTGAGAGTATTTGAAGATCATCAGAGAAGTTGTGAGCTATGAACTAAAAGCATTGGAATGTGTACAGACATCATGGAAAACCTAGAGAGTCATTTTGAAAGTGAGACAAGTCATTGGCGTGATTGCAAGAGCTGCAGTTGAAGACAGTCAACTAGGGTTTCATCTGAGTCAACTCTGGGTCAACCCTAGGTCAAATGCTTGATTGAAGGGGCATCAAGGTCTATTTGAAATATGTGGGGTTTATCATTGGACATGTAGATATGGATGTGGTGTTGTGCCAAGGAGAAATCAAGAGAAATCAAGAAGAAGAGAAGTTTCTGAATTAGGGTTTCTGTGTAAAATCCCCTGATTTAGGTCAAACTTCCAAGCAAGATCATTAACAATTCAAGCTTCAAATGGATCCTTGGCCAACATGAAACTTGTATAGGATCTCAAGACCTTTAATTTGAGTGGTGGAAGACATCAAGGAGATTTATAGAACTCAAGTTATGGTTCTTGCAAGTTACAGGTCATCTGAGGCATCTGAAATTTTGTCTGTGAAGGTTACTTGTTTTCCAAGAAACGTTTACCCCTCAAGGAGCTTTTAAATGGATTTCTAGCCAACATGAAAGTTGTTCCTCATGATCTTAGCTTTCTATAAAGGTATGGTATGCCTCCATCTGATTTGTATAACTCTACTTATGATCTTGACAAGCCAGGGGTATTTTGGGAAAGTGGAATTACATGTCATTTCAAGCATATGCCCAAAACTCCTACTTGCAAGTCTCAAATGGAAAAATGTTCAACATCAAAGTTGTTCCAAATGATGTTTTAAGTCTATAAAAGTGATCATGGAAGTTGGGAAATGCATGGAACTTAGAATTGCAAAATTGACCAAGTATAAAGGGAAAAAGTCCATTTTAAATGACCAAAATTGTGAATTTTTGATATAAAAGCAAAACCAAGCATGTGACCAACCATTTTGAAGGTAAATCATATTTTAAGACTAATGGAAATGTTAGTTTTTGGAGTTGAGGTCAAGAAATGGATGTTATCCTAAGTTGCTTGTAAAAGAAGAAACACATGCCAAATCACAAGGAGATCAATGCACAAGGCAAGAGGTGGTTTCTACACTTTCAAATTATCATATGGGGAGAAATTCAAGCTACTTTGAGCTGCTGCAACCATGCTTTCATGAACTGATTTTTTCAACTTGCAAGTTTCATTTTCTCATGCAATGACATATTCAAATACTCCTTGGATCATTCTAGCAAGTTCCAGAACATTCTATCCTCATCTATATAAACCCTAAAGCTGATCCAATGCAGGGTTGGTGCTTCATTTGGTAGAAAATCTCAGAATCACTTTCTCACTTCTCTCTTGCAAATTGCTTCGAATTCTCATAATTCTCCATCACTCTCTCAAGTTTTTGATTCTATCTTATTCCATATTCATCATAGAGCAAATTGCAATCAGGATCTGAGTGTATTGGTGCAAGAATCGTGTTCTGCAAATTTTCACATTCAAGTGCAAGAAGAATTGGTTATGATGATCCAGGGCATTTGAGCAAGATTTGTTGCAAACAGAATCAAGATCCACATATATTGATTGATCCTGGAGCATTGTAGGCCTTGAAGTGAAGGAACTCATCATTTGTTTTCAATTTCTCACCAGGTTAGTGTTTCTCTCGATTTGGCTTGATTTAGATAGCATTAGGAAGAATTGTTATGTTAAGCATGACCTAGGTGGTTAGATGATTGTTTCTGGAGACTTTGGCAAGATTTGGTGAAGGTTGATGGATGAGCACGAAATCTGTTTGGACATAGAACTTGGTGATTAGGCTGTTAGAATCTTGAATTGTTAGTGATTATTGATCAGTGCAAGGCCATGAAGAGTTTAGTGTACTTAGATCATGGATTAGTGATGATGAAAATTCTGAGGTAGTGATCGTGTTTCATGCTAGAGTGGATATTAATTGATGCTGATACCATAGGCTTGATCAGGGACAAATTTAGAGTGATTTTGCTTTTTACACTTTTGAAATTGATGTTGAAATGAGGCTACACGAGTGAGCAGAAGAGAGTGTGCATGATGCTGTGTTCATGGCTGTTTTTCTGCAAACCCTAGACTAGTGGAGAAGATGAAGTTAGGCACGTTGGATTGTGGAGACTTGGTTGACTGGCAAGATGATCCAAGGGCTCACGTTCAAAGCTGATATTTGGAGGGAAGTTATAAACATGAAACTCTGCGTTTCATTTAATCACGCTCCTGGGCTTAGTAATGACTTTGCTTCCCACACCCCACGTCTCCAAGGCCCAAACACTTGAACTGATATTTGATGCTATTGGCACCACGCTCTTGTTTTATTTTCTTTTGATTTTCTGATTGAGTTTTGTTTTAATCCTGGGCTTAGTGGTTTTACTATGTTCACCCCTAGTTCCTGGCCCATATGACAATTGAACTGGGCGTATATGCTGCTTGCACCCCCCTGGCTTATTTCTCTTTAATTTTTGTTTTAATTCATTTTGTTTTGCAATTTTATAAAATCCATATTAAATCAAAAAATGAGAATTTTGACATGAGAGTTTTTGCAATAGTTTAACATAGACTTGAAGAAAATTAAAATGATTAAAAAAATAATAGTTTAGCTATTTTTTCTATTTTTGCTTATATTTTACATTTTAATTGTTTTTAAATAGATATAGTTTGTATATGGTTTTTGTAGAATTTCTTTTAGGTATTTCCCATAATCTTTTTAGGCTATTTTTTTTAGTATAACTAGATACATATATTAGGTGCCCCCTTGTTTTTTATACCAATTTTTTCAGGATTTATTTCAGGTATTTTAGTTAGAAAATATTAGGCTGGTCATTTAGGGTTGTGAACATAATCTAGATAATAAAACAATTTTCTTTTTGGGTTTTCTTTAGGACAAATTAAGAGGGGACTATAGGGGTATTATGGGTAAGTGATAGATCCCTTAGAAAATGCTAGGAGTTCCCCTATTATGTTAATATTACTAGTATGCTTTCTGTAATTGATTGATTGTGTGGTGTGCCCTCTCTAGGGTTATTGTTTGATTGTGTGGGGTATTGGGCCTGCTTGGGGTTTGGGTTTGAGCTGAAGACTTTGTTGATGAAGCCATTGAAGACAAAAGGAATGAAGACTCAGTTCAGGAGTTGATGAAGAGTATCTCTTGCTGGCAGCTGTCGAAGGTCATAGGATCTAGGAGTTAGGTAGAGCTCTAGAATAGCAACTTGATTCACAAACATGGAAGGTCTTGTTTGCCTCCATCCCTCTCTATGATGCAGAGTCTCTCTAGGACACTCACCCCCTTCCTTTGGAAGGCTTGGTGACAGTGTCTAAGAGATAGAACTCTTGAGAGAAACTTTCTACATATTGTTAACAGTCTGTTTGCCACCTTTGGTGGTCAAGTAACTGTTTAACATTCCAGTTCATCCTCTTAACTGTTGCTCATCTTGGAGAGTGAGACTTGAAGAAAAGCCATTGGAAGATTGAAGATAGAGACCTTGCTTGAAGACAGATGTTGATAAAGCTGGTTGATGAAGACGGCTGTTGGCTGTTTATTTTTGCTGTTTATAATTTTTGATGTATTGTTTGAATTTCCCTGACTGTATTGCTTGCTAATTGACCTGTTAGGTTGAAAGCGAATTTTGTTCGCTTTTGCCTGTTGTTTTCTAGGTTCGAGGTTGAGTGAGACTCCCTTGCCTCGCTTGTATTGTTGCATTCATGCATTTTACTGCTTTATTGTATATATGCTATTGTTTCTGTTCCCGTTTATCCCTTAGGATCTCTGTTTCTCTCTGCGCAAGAGAGGAGCATGATAGACATTAGGTCTTAACCCATGCATGATAACATTAGGTTAGTTTGATTCCCTTTGCAACCATAGGTTAGAGTTCTGTCTCTTCTTTCTCAAAACAAACAGAAAAACACAATAAATATTCCAAACACAATAAAAGACACTTCTTCCGTAAAAGAATGTGAACTCATCAAAACGTCATTTTTGTCCGCTTGGACCAGTAATCAGAAAAACCCTTTTTCAGAAGGAGATAAAAGCAATCAAAACAGACTTGTGTCGTACGTGGCCCGAACTACGTTTGCTCTGATCTTTCATGTTGTATGAAAGTACGTAGGCATAGGATGCGATATCCTAGCGAGCAACCTTCCCCTCCTTTCCTGTAGGTAGGCGAACTACGTTGACTCTAATTTCTCGTTACAGACGGGAATACGTAGGCATAAAGTGCGATACTTTGCCGAGTCATTTTATTTTCTTCTAACCCCAGACCTATAGAGTAGATAGAATAACAATCCGTACCAGAAAACAAGCGTGGATCCCGTCGAGTACGACGGACGTGAGGGGTGCTAATACCTTCCCCTTGCGTAACCGACTCCCGAATCCAGGATTTGGTTGCGATGACCATTCCTTTCCCGTCTTTGCGGTAGGTTTACTTCGAGCGTTTCCTTTCCCTCCGTTGGGATAGATAACGCATGGTGGCGACTCTTCTGTTCAGCCGGCGTCGATTTTTGTAGTAGCGACAGCTGGCGACTCTGTTGGGGATCCAACGTCCCCTGGCTGCTAAGGACTGCGATAGTTCCTTATGCATTTGGGATCCAACGTCCCTTAAGCGAGTCAATCCTAACGCTTGTTTTCCCGTCGAGGATTTTGTATGGATTTACTTTTTCTGTCATTTACTTTCAGCATTATATTATTGTTATTATTACTGTATTGGGGTGTGACAGGTGTTCTATGATTGAGAGATAAGTCGGACCTGGGCTTGAGTGCACCTAGAATTAGAGTGGAAAGTAGTGGGCGCGCACATGCTTTGCATGTCCTAGTGTCCTGCAAAATCCACACTCAGACGAGGTTCTTCTGGTTGGCCTCCTGTCCTACCCTTTGGGCGGCTCGGGTTGCTGGTTAGTTGGATTGTCGACTCTGGGAACCAATCATTTGGAAGTTGGCTAAGTGAGGCCTCTTCAGGATTTGATGATGCCACTCCTTCTGGGAATCGTATCATCCACCCTGAAAGTCTGTGACGCCGATGACCGCATAGGATGCCATACCATTGTCAGTTACTAGGACACCTACCTGTGAGAGGGTTTGGGGTTATGCAGGTAACTAGACCTTCAGATACCGGTTTATTCTTGATTTGAGATCCAGGATACTTATGGGCGGTTATCGGGGTCTGTCAGAGACCAAGTTGGAGTGATTATTGGGTCTGAGGCTTGATCGGAGCTTATGTATGAGGTCTGTCAGAGACCAAGTTGGAGTGATTATTGGGTATGAGGTTTGATTGGAGCCTATGTATGGGGTCTGTCAGAGATCAGAGTTGAAGCTTTATTTTGGGTCCGTCCAAGACCAGGGTTTGAGGAATTCTGGATGGTCTATCTGAGACCTGTGATGTGATTCAGGCCTCTCAGCCATGGCATTTGGTCCCTGTTGCATTTTATTTGCATTGCATTGTTTGCATAACCATTATCATTGCATTCCATTAACGTGTGTCTGTGCTGCAGGTGCATTTGCATATTCCCTGATTCTAGTGTCCGGACTTCTGACTATTGATCATGGCTGGTTTGAGGATGACAATTGCCTACAAGTTACCTATCCCTGATATTACTCCCCTCTTGGGTTTGATTTCTCTTGCTGATGAGGATGCCCGTAGAAGCTTCAGGCAGAGTTACGGAAGGCTGTTGAGATTGGTTCGCAAACCAACTGATGATGAACTGAATGGGCTGTATACACTGATGCAATTCTATGACCCTGCTTTGAGATGTTTCACATTCGCTGACTTTATTTTGGGGCCTACCATGGAAGAGTACGCAGAGTTTATTGAGCTGCCAGTACAGAATAAGGTCCCTTTTATTCACTCTGCCGCTGAGCCCAAGCTAGAGGACTTAGCTAAGGCCTTGCACATGAATGCTTCCGAGCTGTTGATGACTTCTTGGCGCGGGGTTCCAGGTTTCTCCCTCCAGTTTCTGATTGGTAAGGCTCAAGAATATGCCAAGAATGGATGCTGGGTAGTCTTTAACGCTGTTTTGGCTCTATGCATTTATGGGATAGTGTTGTTTCCCAATTTCCCGAACTTCGTGGACATGGATGCATTTCATTTGTTTGCTGCTGGCAACCCTGTACCCACATTGATCGGGGATTTCTACCATTCGATGCACTACAGAAATGAGAATAGGAGAGGCAAGAACGTCTCTTGTTGTGTGCCTTTGTTGTACATGTGGTTTAAGAGCCACCTCCCCCTAAAGGGACCTTTTGTAGATAGTGCAACTACAGCTGACTGGCCAGAGCGCCTAATGAGACTATCTTCTGAAGACATTGAGTGGTTTGACCGAGACTTGCTGGGGTCTGAGCTTATTTTCAGTTGTTCTGGGTATCCTAATGTTCTGTTGATAGGAAGAAAAGGGTGCATCAATTATAACCCATCTCTGTTCGTTCGCCAGTTTGGATACGCGTTGAAGAACCCACCTAGGGAGGAAGAAGTACAGGAATCTCTGTACTTCACCGGTGATTTGAATGGAGAGTTACTAGCCAAGCTTCAGCATGCTTGGATGCGCATCAACAGAAGAGGGAAACCACTGTTGGGGAAGAATGATTGTCAGGCTTATGTACCATACAAAGTTTGGATCCAAGAGAGAGCAAGACAGTTGCTGATGCCATTTCCAGCTGCACCAGTCCCTGTTCATATTCCGGTAGAGGAACCAACCACTGTTACTATGGAGGTCTAAGAGCGAGTTGTAAAAGAAAAGGAAGCCTTGATGAGGATCAATGAGGAGTTAGAAAAGGAACTGGCTCAGATGCGTAGTGAGAAGAACAAGGCTGTGCATTCTTTCCAACAACAGATTGAACTAGTAAACAGGCTAGGTGCTGAATTGACTGAAGAGAAAAAGAAGCGTGAACGCCTGGGGAAAGAATTCAGAAGCTCCCATGATATGTTGGAGTCCAAAAAGAAAGCACTCGATGCTGCCCACCGGGAAATTTCTTCTTGTAACAAGACGTGGAATGCTACGCTAACCAACAACAAGAAGAGGGAAGACAAATTGAAGCAGCAAATTTCTGAACTCGAAGAACAATTGAAGGCTAGCACCCAGAAGTAAGAAGAGGAGGTGATGGCAAGATATAGTCTTCAGAACGCATTAAACAAGGCCATCGAAGGCAAGAAAGAGGCTGTGTCTCAGAAGCGGAAGCTAGAGGATTGCTTCGGAGAAGGGGCATGGGAGGAATCTGCTGGTGATTTACGACGTGTTCTCAAGCGAAGAGATCTACTTGTTGAGGGTCTGCTTACCCGGCCAAGTCATCCAGAGATACTGTCAGATGGTTGAAGAAGAGACTGATGACAAGCCATGGTTCTATGACATAAAGAATTACCTGTTAAAACAAGAGTATCCAGCAGATGCTACATCACTTGACAGGAAAACTCTGAGACGATTAGCATCCAAGTTCCTCCTCAGTAATGATGTACTCTACAAAAGGAATCATGGTATGGTCCTGCTTAGATGTGTCAACAGACGAGAAGCAGAGTTGTTAATGCAAGATGTTCACGAAGGAATGTTTGGTACTCATGCAAATGGATATGCTATGTCTAAAAAGATTTTGAGGGCTGGTTATTACTGGTTGACCCTAGAAACTGATTGTATTCGATATGTCAGAAAGTGTCACAAGTGTCAAATTTATGCGGACAAAATGCATGTACCTCCGACGTTGCTAAATGTGTTGTCATCACCGTGGCCTTTCTCTATGTGGGGCATCGATATGATTGGGGCAATTGAACCAAAAGCTTCTAACGGACACCGATTTATTCTGGTTGCTATTGACTATTTCACAAAGTGGGTTGAAGCCGCATCCTACACTAATGTTACTCGGCAGGTGGTGGCCCGTTTCATAAAATAGGAGATTATCTGTCGTTACCGAATTCCGAGCCGAATCATAACGGACAATGGTACTAATTTGAACAACAAAGTCATGAAAGAGTTGTGCGATGACTTCAAAATTGAACATCACAATTCTTCTCCTTATCGTCCCAAGATGAATGGGGCTGTAGAAGCTGCAAATAAAAACATCAAAACGATTTTGCAAAAGATGGTGAAAACTTACAAAGACTGGCATTAGATGCTGCCATTCGCCTTACATGGATACAGAACGTTCGTCCGCACTTCAACAGGGGCAACCCCTTTTTCTTTGGTATATGGAATGGATGCGGTACTTCCTATTGAGGTCGAGATACCTTCTTTGAGAGTCATAATGGAAACCCAGCTTGAAGAAGCAGAATGGGTGAGAGAAAGGTTTGATCAGTTGAATCTTATCGACGAAAAGCGCATGTCTGCAATGTGTCATGGTCAGTTATATCAGAAGAGGATCAAGAGAGCTTTTGACAAGAAAGTTCGTGTTCGAGAATTCCGCGAAGGGGAACTTGCACTCAAAAAGATTTTACCAGTTCATAAAGACGCACGGGGAAAGTGGATGCCTAACTATGACGGCCCGTTTGTTGTGAAAAAAGTCTTCTCAGGAGGCTCATTGATTCTCACTACCATGGATGGGGAGCATCTTACTCATCCAGTAAATTCTGATGCAGTACGAAAATATTATGCCTAAAAAGAACCCGATAAGTCGAAAACTCAAAAGAGCGGCTTATGCAAAAGTTAGGGTTGAAGAAAAAAGAAAAAAGAAAAAAAGAAGAGAGAAAAAGAAAAAGAAAGATAAGAGCTCGCTAAGTTGAAAACCCGAAAGGGAGGCTTAGGCAAAAATGAGCGTCCCGGTGGATTGAAAACTCGAAAGGACGGTCCAGGCAAAAGTTAGGGACAAAAGGCGTTTCACTGCATCAGATGAGTTGTCACTAACGCAGAAAGTCCTACAAGAATTCACTCCAACCGCTCTCGTCAGAAGCAAGGGTTTCGGGGAATTTTAGTCTTTAGGGATAGTTCGGTCATGGGATTCAATGTAACCTTGTCCACTTTGCCATTTTTCACTTGTAAAATTTCTATGGAATTTTGTCATTTGCAAGATTTCATCCTTAAATAAAATCAGTTTTGAGTCATTCTTTCTTTTGCAAAATTATCATTTCCTTTATTTTCTTTGTTATGCAAAATATTGTTCGTTGGTCAATGATAATTTTGAAAGCATTAGGGTCAGATTATTGAATAAAACTTGAAAGGATTAACAAACGTAAAAAACTTCAACTCATGGAAAAAGTCGAGGGGAATCATACTTCCCCGAAACCTCAGGGTAGCGGAAGCTTTGATATGCAATCCAATTACATTCCCCATTGAAGTGTAAGCAAAGTCAAACTGCTGATTTTCCTTTGATCATGTGTGGGTATCAAACATTGAAGACTGTTTTCTCAAAAGAACTTCTTATGATGATGTGAAGACTCGTCCCAGCAGAAGATGTCTGAGCACTTGAACTTACTGTGTCATCTATGGATAGCTTGTTTAAAGCTTCGTTCCCCTATTGAGATTAGATCTATTTGTCAAGACTACATACACCTTTTCAGCCAGGGTTCAGTGTGATTCATTCTGCCTCTCGAGTTCGGTGTGCTATCTGTCGATTCCCCGTGAATGACCTATCACTACTAGTGAACTCCCACCTAAAAGTCGAGTCGTAACCGGAATTGTTTTAAGAAGCCAATCGTTATTGGTAGTTCTTTGGTCGTCACCATATTTCTTGTTAAGACCAGTCGTAACTGGCATTGTCTTAATTCCTCTCGTTGGTATCTTTTGATTCGATCGTCACCACCTTCTCTTTTGAAGCCCAGTCGTAACTGGTAGTGTTCGAAATCCAATTGTTATTGGTTTTCTTTTGGTCATCACCATACTTTCCTTTGAAGTCCAGTCGTAATTGACGTTGTCTTAACTTCACTCGTTATTACCTTTTGGTTCGGTTGTTACCAACCTTTTCGCTCTGAAGTCTAGTCGTCACTAGCAAATCCCCTGTAAAGTGCTACCGACATCAATATCATGTTGGTCGTCATCAACTGTCCCCATGGAAGTCCAGTCATAACTGGCGTCATTTGAAATCCAATTGTTATTGGTATCTTTTGGTTTGGTCGTTACCAACCTCCCTAGCTAAAGCCTAGTAGCTTGATGGCATTCTCATAACCACATGTGTTGGTATACCCTGATTTGGTCATCACCATGTTTTCTTTCAAGGTCCAGTCGTAACTAGCATCACTTGAAACCCAATCGTCATTGGTACCCGGACTTGCCCGTTACTAATCTCCTTTAAGTCCAGTAGTTACTGGCAATGCTTGAAATTTGGTCATCACCAATTTCCCCAGTCGAAATCTTACGTGTTATCGACTGGATTTGAGAAATCTCATTTGCTATTATCCCAGGTTGGTCGTCACCATTACCTACGGAAAGACTAGTGGTTACTAGCATTGCCTGAGCCATTTGTTAAAACTGGGTGACATCATCATCCCCAGCGAGACCTTTTTCCTAGACAAGTCTCGAAGATCTAGTCGTCACTAGTATCCCCAATATGTTTTGTCTTTGTTTCTAGTCCATTCCTGAAGATCCCATTTGAACTCTTCACTATAGGAAGCTCCTCATCTGATCGTCCCCAGTGAGGTTCATGTTTTAATTTCCCCAGTAAAAAGTCGCTCTTGTCCCCGACGGAAATCTACCTCTTTCCCCGGTGGAGTGTTTGCTTTTCCCCAGTAAGATTGTCATCTTCATTAGACTATTACGCATCCTCATGTGAAATTTTCCTCTCAGTCATCACTAGTCATGTTTGAAATATTGATTGTTATATCGCAGTTTCCCTAGTGTCGGATCCACTATGCCAGGTCCCCACGAGTAGTTACTCGTTGTTTTGTTTTTCTGTCTTCTGCATATGTCTTGCATCCAAGCATCATGAAGCATCATTTAGAATTCATGGCATACCATGACCTGTCCTTTTGCATATCATCTGATCTAAGGGACAAAATTTTCGGTTTTCTATATTTAAATACCTTTCATTGTGATTCTACGAGGATCATCATCTCTCAGTTCCATCTAGTGAAGATATTTAAATAGGGGCAACTGTTGCACCCCAAAATTTGGCCCCTTAGATTCTCATTATCATTTTAGGAGCATACTCATGAATTATCAAACCTTAACCCAGTGCAAGTTTGTCTTTGTCAAGTTACAGATGAATCAGGGTTTTGTACAGTCAAATCGAAGCTTCAGGGTTTGTGATTAGTCAATGTTTTGGGCTAATTCAATCATGAAATGAAATCAAGGATATCATATGAAGACCAATGAGAATCCAATTTGAAGTGGCCATTCCAGAATCAAGAACAGTGCAGTCCAGGGGCCCCGATTAGGGTTTTTGACTAGTAAAAGTCAACTGTAGTTTGACTTTGATGTTGGAAGGTGTTTTAATGATGAGATTATGATCCATGAAGTTCATATAGCTTAATAAAGTGCATTCAAGAAGTTTCAAAGTCTCAGGAGGTCCAGAGTGTCAACAGACGACTCGGTAGTCACCGATCGATCGTACGGTTGACCGAAAAGTCAACTCTTCAAATTTTAGGAATTGGAATTCAAGTTGTGAAACAAAATTGTTCCTTATGTCATATTGGACTTTGTCGCTACTGCGAAAATCGGCGCCGGCTGAACAGAAGAGTCGCCACCGTGCGTTATTTATCCCACAGGAGGGAAAGGAAACGCTCAGAGTAAACCTACCGCAAAGACGGGAAAGGTATGGTCGTCGCAACCAAAACCTGGATTCGGGAGTCGGTTACGCAAGGGGAAGGTATTAGCACCCCTCACGTCCGTCGTACTCGACGGGATCCACGCTTGTTTTCTGGTATGGATTGTTATTCTATCTATTCTACAGGTCAGGGGTTAAAAAGAAAATAAAATGACTCGGCAAAGTATCGCACTTTATGCCTACGTATTCCCGTCTGGAACGAGAAATCAGAGTCAACGTAGTTCGCCTACCTACGGGAAAGGAGGGGAAGATTGCTCGCTAGGATATCGCATCATATGCCTACGTACTTTCATACAGCATGAAAGATCAGAGCAAACGTAGTTCGGGCCACGTACGACACAAGTCTGTCTTGATTGTTTTTAGTCCTTCTGAAAAAGGGTTTTCTCCTGATTGAAGGTCCAAGCAAACAAAAATGATGTTTTGATGTGTTCACATTCTTTTACGGAAGAAGTGTCTTTTATTGGGTTTGAAATCTTATTGTGTTTTTCTGTTTGTTTTGAGAAAGAAGAGACAGAACTCTAACCTACGGTTGCGAAGGGAATCAAACTAACCTGATGTTATCATGCATGGGTTAAGACCTAATGTCTATCATGCTCCTCTCTTGCGCAGAGAGAAACAGAGATCCTAAGGGAATAGACGGAAACAGAAACAATAACAAATATACAATAAAGCAGTAAAATGCATGGATGCAGCAATACAAGCGAGGCAAGGGAGTCCCACTCAACCTCGAACCTAGAAAACAATAGGCAAAAGTGAACAGGATTCACTTCTAACCCAGCAGGTTAAACAGCAAACAATACAGTCAAGGAAAACCAATCAATACATCAGAAATGAAAAGCAGCAGAAAAATAAACAGCCACAGCAGCTCTGCATCAGCATCTGTCTTCAAGCCATCTCCAAACAGCTACAGGCTTCAGGCAAGCATCAATCTGCATCTCCACAGCCTTCAAGCAAGGTCTCTGTCATCAATCTTCCATCTGCAATGGCTTTTCTTCACGTCTCAATCTCTAAGCTTAGGAATCAATCACAAGAGTGAATTGGGGTGTTAAGCAATTAGTTGACCACCAAGGGTGGCAAACAGACTGCTAACAACACATAGAATATTTCTCTCAAGAGTTCTATCTCTTAGACACTATCACCAAGCCTTCCAAAGGAAGGGGGTGAGTGTCTTAGAGAGACTCTGCATCACAGAGAGGGATGGAGGCAATCAAGACCTTCCATGTTTGTGAATCAAGTTCTCTACTCTAGAGCTCTGCCTAACTCCTAGATCCTATAACCTCAACAGCTGCCAGCAAAGGACTCTCCTCATCAACTCTGGAAGTTGGTCTTCAATCTCTTGATCTCCAATGGACTTCAACTTCTCAGTCTTCAGCTCTCCCAATCCCCAAGCAAACCCAATACCCCACACAGACAAATAATAATCCCCAGAGAGGGCACACCACACCAGTCAAGCAAATATAGACAGTATACTAATAGCAGTAGGGGAATCCTAATATTTTCTAAGGGATCTACTAGCTACCCATAATCCCTATAGTCCCATACCCCAAAGATTCAATCTACAACTCCTAAGGGAAATGAACTAATTCACCTATGTTATCTCCTAAACCCTAGTTTTGATCATGTTATTCACACCTAAACAAATCACCTAAAATTAAGTTCTAAAAATATGAACTAAATTTTATATACAAGCTAACATTCTATACTAATCAACCTAAAAAGAATGGATCAAAAATATAAATGCATCTAATCAAACCAAAATTAGCAAAATCATGCATCAAATTAAACAATATTTAATCCTACTTAAAAGAAAAATATACTAAAAATATGAAAATAAAATGAAATGCCAAATTTTTTATGTGATATTTTTCTTGACAAAATTATGAACAATATGCAAAAAGAACCAATTAAAATCATGCATTTTCCAATTTTTTATGAATTTTCAAAGGATTAAAAATAAAATGAAAGAAACAAAATGAGTTAATTGGAAATGGGGTGCAGGGAGCAACTAAAACCAATTGAAATTAAGAGATGGGCCCAGACTAGGGGGCGCGCATAGCAAGCGCGTCTGGGCCCAGTGCACACAGAAAACATGCCAAAAATTGAAAAAAATGGAAACGGTGCATAAAGTAAGTTTTTCAGTTCATTTTAGCTTTGGGCCTGATTGGGAGGGGTACGAATAGCAAGCAATATTGAGCCCAGTCAGAAAAAATAAGTGAAACGGTGCGTTGAGGCTTTTGAATCTCCCTCCGTTTTCAGCTTTAAATCACAGCCGCTGGATCAAGATTGGAGTCCAAGTCAAACCCTGGATCGTGTGGCTCTCACTTCGTCTTCAACCTTAGAAACCCTAGGGTTTCAGAAATTCTTCACCATGCATGCATTTTCAACAGCTTCGTTCTCCCTCGTCTCTCCATGAATTCACACGCTATAAAAACCAAAAACACTCCATTTTCTTCCCTCTACACAGCCATAGCAATATCTCCTTCTAAAACTCAACCAAACTCCAAACCCGATAGGTGCAATATTCGGATTCCACCATTTTCACCTGTCATCATCCATCTCAATTCTCTCCAATCTTTACCCTATCATGATCTACCTCTTATGCTGATTAATCTGAACTATTGAGCCAAGATTATAGGGCCATATCCTTGATGTTCTAAGCTCTAACAAAATTAGTGCACCATTGATAACCTCCATGAAACTTCTCCAAACTTTGTGAAATCCATCATCTAACTTATCCTAACCGTTCTATGCTAACAATTCTCTATGATCCTAACTAAATCAATCAATTCGAATGGAGATACCAACCTGGTTTGATGAGGAAAACAGCTATGGAAATCCTTGGATTTGATGCTTGCAATGATTGGAACTTGATCCACACACTCAATTCTTGATTTTGTATGCAGAAATTCTGGCTCAAACCTCTTGGATCTTGTAATTGAAACTTTCTTGCTTCTTGGATGATTAACTTGTATGGCACGAGTTCTCTTCAATTCAGCCAAATGCTTGTGTGGATTGTGATCTATGAATGATGATGATGATCAAATCAAGAAGTGTGGAAATTGATGGATATTTGATGAAGTTTGAAAAGCTTTTGCAAAATGGAAGAAAGGTGTGAAACTTGATATTATGAGCACAATGAATCACCAACCATGGCATGGAGTTACTTCATTCAATATATAGATGAGAATAGAAAGCCCTAGAAGCTTGGAGAAACTTCCCATGCACACTTTCCCTTGGATTTGGATTATGTAACTTCTTTTGTAAGTAACTATGCATAACTTTCAATTCTTGAACCAAACTCAAAATTCTACTTTTGCCAATGTTCTTAAAACATTTTTTCCAATCAAAATGACCTATAATTCCATCCCATTTGGCCAAATTATGAAAAATCTCATTTGTAGGTCATTTTTCATTCATTAAATTCACCAATTTGGAAACCTTGTGCTATGAGCCTTTCCAATATTTCATGGTCACTTTTCTAGACTCAAAATGTCATTTGGAGCAAGTTTGATGTTGTGAAGTTTTTCATTTGAAGCTTCCTTGTATGAGTTTTGGGCATAGGCTTGAAATGACCTGTAATTCTCAGATGACCAAAATACCCTTTGCTTGCCAAGACCATAAGTAGAGTTCCACAAAGCATATGAAGGCATACCATACCATTATAGAAAGATAAGACAATGAGGAAAAACTCTTATGTTGACCAGAAATTCATTTGAAATCTCCTTGAGGGGTTAAAGGTGCTTGGAAGACAAGTAACTTTCACAGACAAAATTTCAGATACCCCAGATGACCTGTAACTTGCAAGGACCATAACTTGAGTTCTATAAATCTCCTTGATGTCTTCCACCACTAAAATTAAAGGTCTTGAGATCCTCTACAAGTTTCATGTTGACCAAGGATCCATTTGAAGCTTGCATTTTGACTTATCTTGTTTGGAAATTTGATCTAAACTAGGGGATTTTACATAGGAACCCTAATTTAGAAACTCCTCTTCTCCTTGATTTCTCTTGATTTCTTCTTGACATATCACCATATCCTTATCTACATGTCAAATGATGAACCCCACATCTCTCCACTAGCCCTTGATACCTTTCAATCAATCAATTAAACTAGAGTTGACCCAGGGTTGACCCAGATGAAACCCTAGTTGACTGTCTTCACCTGCACCTCTTGTGATCACATAAATGACTTTCCTCCTTCTCCAAATGACTTTCTAAGTCTCCCATGATGTCTAGATACTCTCCATGCTCAATTTACAGCTCACAACTTCCTTGTTGATCCTCAGATACCCTCAGATAGGAGATAGACTCACTGCTTGATCCACTGACTTCCTTAGCTTTCAAATTCTTCCTGGTGACTTGAATGAGATTGAATTAGAATAATAACCTCTTGATAGGCCCATAGAGATGAGAATAGTACTTGGTCCCTGGTTGGATGCCTTGTTATGCTATGCTATGCAGATGATTAGACTATGTACATGACTCTATATGCAAATGCTAATGCAATTGAAACATAAACCAAGTGAGATAGGTTGAGAAAATTTTAGGGTGCAACAGACTTTCATATCAATTTTCATAACCATTGGATCAAAGATGAAGGAGTAATCGAAAAATCGGGAAATTAGGGTTTTGAAAGGGGCTAAACCATAACTCCTTAACTACACATCCAATTGGGTTGGTTCAAAGCTCATTTAGAAGCTCTTGAAAAATCCTAAAAAATTCCCTAAGTGGTCCATGATCAGAAAATGCATAGATTTGAAGTTATGATCAAATTCATTTCAAGAAGGGAAAAAGACTTGGAGAAATTTCACTTTTTAAGTTCATTTTCTAGCAACTTTGAGAGACTTTTTGACCAAGTTCCTTTGGGAAATTGAAACTCATGAAAACATGAATGTTTTATAGCTATTTGAGGGCTTTCTAAAAAGTACTAGCACATCTCAAAAGGATTTGTGAGCTGAAAGTTATGGCCATGGCAAGTTGGTGGTTTTTCACTTTAGTCCCACATTGTCAAAATTCAAGAATTCATTCTTTCATCAAAATTGACCAAACTCAGCTGGTGAATCATGTTGTATCTGATATGTGAGGAGTTTGTAGCATAAAAAACAAAGGAATTATGCAGAAGAGAAGAAAAGCCAAGCTTACAAGTTGCCTTGCAAGTGGCTTTGCAACTTGCATCCAAAAGTGAAAAAGTAAGCATGAGATGTAAAGCAATTCTGCCACAGCCATCAAGCTACATCTCTAGCCTGCAGTTAGCCACACTAATTCATCATTTTTCTTGACTATTAAGGCTTGCCTATCAGCCAAGAAAACCCTCTTGTGGAGGTTTAATCAAAAAAATCCAAAACCTTTCTTCAAAGTGAAGAAATCTTCAAATCTACCCCAAGCCACTTCCTTGCCTATAAATAGAACCCTCACCACTTCATTTCCTACACAATATCAATTCTAAAAACCAGAGAAATTGAAAGCCCTTGCTATTTCCACTCCTTGCTTCAAAAATCACAAAATCACACTTTTCACAAAAACACCAAAAATCTGTCTTGCTACTTGTTACACCCTAAAATTTGACCAACCGGTTCCCATATCTGGTTTATGTTTCGACGCATTTTTGCATTCGCATTCGCATACTGCATGCATTGCATTTTTCTCAGTCAGATGGATTTTATCGAGATTATAGCCCTTGGCATTTCAGGCAGCTCAGGCCGGTCGGAATAAAAGTCTGTTGAGAATTGGTGCTCGTTCCCTGTGTCTTCAGGCCATCTCGGTGCCCGGGTTTCGCTACGGTTGCGCAATTGTGCTTTAATCGATTTAATCGGCTTCATGGCATTTTTAGGATTTTTCTTTTATTTTTCTGGATATTTAATGCATTTAAATGGATTTTTCTGGATTTTATAGATTTTTTTGATATTTTTTAGAGTTTTAAATAAATTTTCTTTTCTTTTTTAGAGATGTATTAGATTTTAATTTTTTTTAGATATTATTTTCTTTTAATAGAATAGTTCTAATAGATTTGTTTTAGATATTGTTTTCTTTTAATAGAATAGTTTTAATAGATTTCTTTTAGATATTATTTTCTTTTAATAGAATAGTTTTTAATTTTTTTAAGAAAATAATAGAATAGTTTAAAAAAAAAGATATTAAGTGTTTTAGATTTTAATTAAATTTTCAGATTTAATTGGTTTTTTTAATAGTTTTTAGGGATTAAATAATTTTTTTTCTGATTTTTTTTAATAGGGTAATTAGGATTTTATTTTAATTTTCGTTTTATAGATTAATCAGGATTAATAATAGGTTTTAATTATGGTTTATTAATAGGATTAATTAGATTTTATTTTTAATTTTCATTTTAAGATTAATTAGGGTTAATGTTAGATTTTAATTAGGTTTATTTTTAATTTTCGTTTTAGGTTTAATTAGGATTTTTTTGGTTTGTTTTTTAATAGTTTTTAGGGGTTAAATAATTTTTTTTTCTGATTTTTTTTAATAGGGTAATTAGGATTTTATTTTAATTTTCGTTTTATAGATTAATCAGAATTAATAATAGGTTTTAATTAGGGTTTATTAATAGGATTAATTAGATTTTATTTTTAATTTTCATTTTAGGATTAATTAGGGTTAATGTTAGATTTTAATTAGGTTTATTTTTAATTTTCATTTTAGGTTTAATTAGGATTTTTTTAGTATTAATTTTGTTTAAATCCTTGAGTTTAGTTTCAGGTAATCACAGGTTAAGTCTTAATCGGGCCGGTTATCCATTTCAGCAAAGCCCAGTCAGAGGGTCCAATGCAGTGCCACTTGTCCTTTAAATAGCTTCGCCACGCGTGTGGGCTAGGATTGGCCACTTCACACTCCACTCACACTCAGAATCTTGCCACTTGTCCATTTCCTCTCCCTCTTCCCGCCACCTGGCACCCATGCAGTGACCCCAGCCACACGTGGCTCCCTCTCCCTCTCCCTCTTGCCACCCGTCCCCTCGCCGGAAACTCTCACCGCCGGCCATGCAGCCACCGACCTCTCCACCGTAACCGTCGCTGGAGACCGGTACACCCACCGGAGTCTGCAATCTTCCCAGAACTCATCTCAACGTCTCTCAATCTTCTTCATCCCTCCTCCATCAATCTCACCGGAGACTCAAGATCTCGCCTGAAAGTTCATCGGAACTTTCATCATCTACCGGAAATTGAAAATCATCAAGAACCTCATTGTGTTCTGCACCACTTATCTCCAGATCCATCATCGTGTTCTTCATCCAACACCAGAAACCTTCAAACAAAGTCAAGAATCTTCAACAAATTTGCCAGAAATTCATGCGATCTTCAACAAACTTCATCATCATCTGGATTTCACGAAGAACATTCATTCTTTGTTCATCGTTTTCCCAGATCCACGAAGAACATCCATCGCTCGCCCAGAACTTCCTCCAGATCTCCAGTTTTGTTTAGATCTTCGCAGATCTTCTCATCTTCAACAAGGATCCTCAGGCGTTCATCAAAGTCTCCGATCTTCCTCAGTTTGTAGATCCTCTCGCGTTTGGAATTTCGCCATCCTTATCCATCTTCTTCATCAGATTTTCCACGTTTTTATTCTTCCTTCCCTAACTCGTAAACACTCATAGTTGGTTAGGTAAATGGATTTAGGTTTTGTGATTGTTAGGTTGAATATCAAGATTTTGTGAGGCGAGTTTGGATTAGGGTTGAGTTGAACGGAGAGTTTGAGGCGTGAGGTGAGTTTGGTTGATGGTTTCAGTGAGAGAGATGGAAGGAGAGGCGCCGTTTAGGGCTTCTCAGTTAGGGGTGAATAGTAACAGTGGAATGAAAGGGAGGAGAAGTTTTAGTTAGGGTTTTGTTAGGCTGAGTGTGAATGACTCGGGCCTTAGGCCCATTGCGCAAGTTGCTGATCACATCCCATGGTTTCCATTAACACACCCCCTATCCCCTTGCGCAAATGTGTTTGGGCCCAGCGTGTTGCTTTTCACACCCCCCGTTTGGGGCCCAACCAGGATAACCAAGGCGGATTTGTGCTAACTGCGCCCCCCTGGTTTACTCTTTTGTTTTTTTTCTGAAGCAAGCATGGGCCCAGCGTGTTGCTACCAACACCCCCCCTCCTGGGCCCATTGGCATTTTATGCAGTATATAATTGCTGGTGACACCCCCTGTGTTTTCACTTTTAATTGAATTTTTCTTTTTCATATCATTTGCACATAGTTTACAAAATAAACCATATTAAATCCAAAAATGGTCATTTTGACATGGGATTTTTTCCCTAATTTTAGTAATTATCTCAAGAAAATTGTGGAAAAATAAAAATATTATTTTAGGCATTTTTCCATTTATGGTGAATTTTCACATTTAATAGCTTTTATTTTCATTTTGTTCGTACATAGTATTTGGTGAATTTTGTTTAGTCATTTAAATTCATATTTTTATTCCATTCTTTTTGTACTAGCTAGATTATAACATTAAGTTCCCCCTAGATTTATTTCACATTTTTGTGATTAGATCTTGATTAGTTTTGATTAGAGAACATTAGGGTGTTAGTTTTAGGGTTTAAACTCAACATAGGTGCATTATAACATTTTCTTTTTGGGGTTTTTAGCATGAATTAGGTTATGGGACATATAGGGTATGTAGGTTAGATGTAGAAATCCCCTTAGAATAAATCTTAGAATTTTAAATACTATATTACTATTTTTAGTATATTTTGCAAATGGAGTGTTTGTTTGGTGTTCCCACTTGGGGTTTATATTTGTTTGCTTGGGTTTTGGGGCTTTTCTATGGGGTATGGGGCTTGGTTTGAGCTTGTGGATCATGAAGAATCAAAAGAGAAGATTGAAGATGATGATAAAAGTTGAAGCTTGAAGATTGTTGGTGCTTGGAGTTGATTGAAGACATAGGAAATAATAGGAATAAGCAGAGCCTTAGAATAGACTGAATTCTTTTGTACAAACATGGATAGCTTCTTGTGCTTCCATTCCTCTGTATGACATAAAGTCCCTCTATGGTATTCACCTCCCTCCTTTGGAGGGATAAGTGGCCTTACCTTAGAGGTAGAACTTTGAGAGAACCACTCTTCTATAATGTTTAACTGTTTGTAGGCTTCCTTTGGTAGTCAATGAACTGCTTAACATTCAACTCATCCTGTTAAGTGACTATCATCTAGGAGAGCTTGCCTTGAAGAAAGAAGCTATTGAAGATAGAGATGGAGATCAAAGATTGGCAAAGATGAAGATTATTCATGTCAAAACTGTGCAGTTGTTAAAGCTAGGGTTTACTGCTGTCTGGAGCTATCTGTTGTCTGATGCTGTAAATTGGTTAAGATTCTGTGCTTGCTAAAGCTTGGGGATTTCTTGGAGATGGAAGCTTGTGGTAGCTTGGGTGTCATTGGAGTTTGATTTTGGAGTTCAACTGGAGCTGGTGTGCTATCAGAGCTGGTTTTGGGGTTTCTTTTCTTTGTTGTATTGTTTGTTAATTTTTCCCATAGGTCTGAAGTGAAGCTGTTTCACTTTGCCCATTGTTTTCCAGGTTCGAGGTTGAGTGAGACTCCCTTGCCTCGCTTGTATTGCTGCATCTCATGCATTTTACTGCTTTACTGTATATATGCTGTTTCTTTTCAGTTTATCCCTTAGGATCTCTGTTTCTCTCTTCGCAAGAGAGAAACATGACAGACATTAGGCTCTCATCCATGCATGACAACATTAGGGTAGATTTTGATTCCCCTTTTAACCCTAGGTTTTAGAGTTCTTTCTCTTCTATCTTAAAATAATCAAAAACACAGTAATAAGATTTCAAACATCAATAAAAGACAGTTCTTGCGTAAAAGACTGTAAACCAATCAAAGAGTCATTTTTGTCCGCTTGGACCCGTAATCAGGAGAAAACCTTTTTCAGAAGGATAAAAAACAAACAAACAAATCTGTATTTTCCGTGGCCCGAACCACGTTTGCTCTGACTTTCATGCTGTATGAAAGTACGTAGGCATAGGATGCGATATCCTAGCGAGCAACCTTCCCCTCTGTTCCAGTAGGTAGGCAAACTACGTTGACTCTGATTTCTCGTTCCAGACGGGAATACGTAGGCATAAAGTGAGATACTTTGCCGAGTCATTTTCTTTTCTTTTAACCCTTGACATGTAGAGTAGATAGAATAACAATCCGTACTAGAAAACAAGCGTGGATCCCGTCGAGTACGACGGACGTGAGGGGATCTAATACCTTCCCCTTGCGTAACCGACTCCCGAATCCAGGATTTGGTTGCGATGACCATTCCTTTCCCGTCTTTGCGGTAGGTTTACTTCGAGCATTTCCTTTCCCTTCTTTGGGATAAATAATGCACGGTGGCGACTCTTCTGTTCAGCCGGCGCCGATTTTCGCAGTAGCGACACTACTAAGGCTTCCAAATTCATTTCTCCCCATTCAAAAACCTCAACAATCATCCACACAATCTCTAAATATGATATAGAAGGTGTACAAGACCTTAGACCACTCAAAAACATCACCATTCAAAAAGTCAACTTCATCACCAAGTTACTTTGACCAAAAGCCACAAAATCAGCCATATCTTGTTCCATACATTTCCTTCGTGTTCTAATCATCCTAACACCTCTCATATACCATTCCTCAACTGTCTAAAGTGTTAAAGATCATTGGTGGAGTTTATTTCTCCAACTGTCACAAGGATTGGATTCTTGCTTCAAAAAGAAGAAAGTTTCAAAGCTAGTGTTATTTGGAAGTTCCTCCGGGTTTCTTGGTGTCCTAATCTACTCAATACAGTCTCCTAGAGGTATGTAACACTTCATTTTTGCTTTACATCATAGTTTCATGATTTTTGCATTTTGAGTTCATTATGTTGAAAACCATGTCATGTGTATGTTTCATGCCAAAATTTTGTCATGACTGAAGAACAACCCTTTGTTGATTTGAATCATATTTGAAATCATAAGCATGATGTATGTGTATGTTTGTTTGGAACTAACTGCATCCGTTTTGCTTCATCATTCATAAAGTGCCACACTTTGCATTTTGGTGCCATAGATATGTCATCTTTGGTTAAAAGGATAAAGTTGGTTTAAGTTTGAGTTTAGAATCATCTATTTGTGGATATATGACTTGTGTATGCAACCGTTTTGGTTTAAACATGATCAGAGGATGGTTTGAATATTTCCATGAATGTACAAGGCATAACACCATAGCTTGCATATCATTTTATCATAGCAGATTGTTTTGCTTCATTTTTGTTGCTTGAATATACTTACATACATATATATGACTGATGTGTGCATGTAGTTTGATCCAAACATGCTTGGGATCTGATTTCAGTTTTTCATGTATGCATAAAACACAATACCACAACTTGCATGCTATTATTCAAAACAGACTGTTTTAAATTGTCTCTTGAGCAAGAACACACCTATTTTTATATGTAAAGTGTGTATGTATAATTAATTTGATGGATTATGTCTCAAAACATGAACTGCCCAATTTTGTTGCACTTCACACACACAATTGCACATTGAGTACCATTTTCCATGACAGTTTGTGTTTAACTTCAAATTGTTTTCAAACTCACTCAATATCATGATTATGAGGTATGTGTGTGTGATTAAACTGACCTGAAATCATTTTGAACTGAAAATAAGCATGTTTATGCATTTCAGAAACACTAAAATGCATTTTGAAAACCATATCTTACCACAGTCTCTTTTTGATCTCAAATTGTTTTCAAACTCACTCAAAATCATGTACATATGTTGTGTGTGTGATTAATTGGATCAGAATATGCATAGAACTAGAACTTCATCTCATCATGCCTCATGTCTTGACAATTTGCATTTTGGGATTCATTTTTCATATCAGCCTTCTGCCAACTCATTTTGATGTTCAAATTCACTTAATGTCATGTATATGTGATGTGTGTATACTTGGTTTGATCTACAAATACCTTGAACTGAAATTGAACATTGTCATACACTTTCACCAACACAATTGCACATGAAACATCATATTTCACAACAGCTAGTTTTAAGCTATAAATTATGTTCAATCTCATCTTATATCTTATATGCAATGTGTGTGTGTGATTAAAATGACTTGAAACTGTCTTAAACTGAATTGGCACATGATCATGCATCTCACAAAACACAAGCCTACACTTGACATGTCATTTTTCATAATAGTTTGCCTTGAGTTTGTTTTAGGTGTTAGGATCCCTCATAAGCATTTATATGAGATGTGTGTATGTTTAGTTTGATGAAAAACTAACTGTAACATGAATTGCCCATTTCCATGCCTTTCACACATACACACTTGCATATTGATTACCACTTTTCACACCAGTCCATTTTGAACCTTATCTTTTGATTGAAATCATCCAATACCATATGTGGGAGCTATGTGGGTGATTTATTTGAGTTGAAATGCATTAAAACATAAACTGGACTTCATCATGCCTCTTACTTGCTAATCTTGCAACTCACATGTCATTTTAGATCACAGCCTGTTTAGGATCTATCTTTTTTCCCACAACCATTCATCAGTGCATTTGTAATAAGTGTATATGGTTTGTTGAATTTGAAACTGGCTGGTATGAGAGATTCACAACACATTACATTTTCAAACAATCAAAAGCAACTGCTATCGGGTTTTTAATTGGAGGATGAATTTTGAAAAACTGAAACCACCATCATATTCCTCATGAAAAATCCTTCAAGTTACACTAAAATTTTGTCAAAAAAGATGAAGATTTGAGAAAGTTATGCCCAAAATGCAAATCATGATTCTTGCCTTGTTTTTATGCCCAACTGGTTTTGAAACACGCCCTATGTATTTATGGGGAGGCTTCCATCAATGGATGTATAGCCACCCCAGTGGTAAGACCATATGCCAAAACACGCCTATCACCTTGCAAGCCTGAGTTTGACCCCTGAGGAGGGCAACTCTTTTATTAAATTTTGTCTTTTTTTCACCAATCTTTGAAAAATCATATCTCTCTCAATTTTAATCATTTTTCACCCATTCTTTTTGCATTGTGTTCATCTTGATGTCTACTTTCATGTCATATTTTTTTATTTTTAAGTTTGCATAATTTTTCACCTCCTTTGACTATGTGCAAGTTGTGTACTTTCTGTGATCGTTTTGACAGATGCAGATGAATTTTCTCTCGATGTACTTGTAATTTTTTGTGATACTTGTTTGCATTCATACCCTTAAATGTTAGCCAACATGTTAAAACTTCATCTTTGATTGATACCAAGTTCATATTACTTCATCTGTTAATTTCACCTGAACTTGATCTGTCGTCACAGTTCCTGTTTTGTTTACCTGCTTTGATTGTCATCAAATGCATTTTCAATCTTATCAATTTCTCATGCTCATTTAATGGTTGTCACCATGGATGCATCTTTATTATATTGTTAATTTTCTTGTTGTTTTCTTTCCCCAAGTGATGAAGCTTGTTAGCTCTCATCCAGTTGCCTCTCCTGTCTACTTCTAAAGGAAAAGTCTGTCCATTTGACCCTCATGTCATGGATACATCCCTCCTCCCTCTCTTGATTTTGTTAAGTCACTTTAACCCTAGATTAGAAACCATTAGACTTTGCTTCAAGTCTAAGAAACCCACCTGTGCTAGGAGTGTTCTTCATCTAGAACCCTAGGATAGAGTTTGTCAACTCTGTGTAAGAATCATTGTCATGATCTCTTACTTCCCATTTTGAATATTACAACTTAGAATAGGGAGTTTTGTCAAACTCCACACAAACATTTTCATGTTTGTTCCCCCTTGAACCTTGATCATAATCAAGCGTTCTTCTTCCCTTGTGAGGCGAACTACGATTGTTCTGATTCTATCCTAGTTAGGATACGTCGGCAGAAGATGCGACGTCTTTGCGAGAAAACTTTGTGTATATAACTTTAGGTTTTAAACTTATACCTTTTCCCAATCCATAGTACATTTTCACAAACTTAGCAAGCAGTCAAACAAAAGGTTCCTGTAGAGTACTACAGATGCTTAGGGTGCTAACACTTTCCATAGGTATAACCAACCCCCGATCCCCGAATCTCTTAAGCGTTGTCATTACATCGCGAAAAAGGTTTTTCTTTCTTTAGACCTTTCCTTTGGATAAAATAAAGTCTGGTTGTAAAAAGAATTAAGTTTCAAGTTAATTTAATAGCTTGATATCCAATTTTCACTGCAACAGAAATGGCGACTTCACTGGGGACAGGCTTATTTTGTTTTGAGGGTTTAGCCTATCTTGTTTGATTACTTGCTATATTTGTAAATACTTGTAAATATGTATATATGTGCCCTGTTAAAACTTGGGAACTTTGAGTGGTGAGACAACACTATACCCGTGTCTGAGCGTACTTATGATAGGATGGTGGTATATTCAAGGAAACTTATAGGGAGTTGATTCCCGACCAAGTTGACTTGAGAAAACCACCGCTCAGTAGAGGCCCTTCTGAGAGTTAGTATTGTTGATCGAGTATTTGTGAAAACAATGCTACTTTCTACATAGGAGCCCATGATACTGAGGACCTTTAGATTACCTTTTCCCCACTATGGCTTTATTAGGATGTAGTGCGATGACTATAAGGAAGTAATTCCAAAGTAGTTGATACGCGATACTACACTTGGACGAGACTCTCTTGAGAATATTATCGACCACCAAGTATTTGGGAAATTGATAATATCCGAAAGATGGGTCAAGGACTCTGGGAACTCTTTTAGAACCTTGTTCTGCAGTTTTGAAAACCTTAGTACATACCTTTGGGGTGGGTAGACCTTGACTCCATACTCATGTTCTCCAAACCAAAACCTTTATCTGTTTACCCATGTGTATATGTGAATCTGTGCTTACCTGTGTTTGTGCATTCATGCATTCATGAACATCATATCATAAAAGTTTCATGGAACTCAGATCTCTTGTTTGTAAACATTAGGGTCATCATGGACAGTGGAAAAAAGAAAACTATGAAGTACACTTACAAAAGTCCTAACTTGGATGACATAGAAAGGTTGAGCACTTTGATAACAGATCTAGATGGATTCAAGAGCAGGTATGGGAACTTATTGTCATTGTTGAGGGTAAAAAGGAAGATGGATCTGGGACTTCTCTCCACACTTCCCCAGTTTTATGATCCACTCTATCATTGTTTCACTTTTCCTGATTATCAGCTGGTACCAACACTTGAGGAATATTCTTGCTTGATTGGTTTGCCTATTCTTGAAGACTCTCCTTTTCCAATCATGGAGAAAGACCCTAAAGAGGAAGAAATTGCTAAAGCTACACGTTTGGGATTGGTGGATATTCAGAAAAATATGGTTACTAAAGGAGGAATATTTGGTTTGACTGTCGAGTTCTTGGTTGGGAAAGCACAATACTATGCTGATCACTTGAGTATGGATGCATTCGAAGCCATCTTTGCCTTGCTCATTTATGGGATATTCTTGTTTCCAAGCTTTGATAATTTTGTGGATCTCAACGCCATTAAGATTTTCTTGAAGAAAAACCCTGTGCCTACTTTACTAGCTGACGCCTATCATTCTGTTCACTTGAGAAATCTGCATAAAGGAGGAATGATTATGTGTTGTGTCCCTTTGTTATATAAGTGGTTTATTTCTCACTTACCTAAGGCTCATGCTTTTTGGAAGGAAGGTTGGTGGTCTCAGAAGGTTATGGCTCTTACTCACTCTGATATCGATTGGTACAGCCGTAGTTACGATGGGATAAAAATCATTGACAGTTCTGGAAGCTTTGGTAACGTACCTCTCCTAGGTACAAGTGGAGGAATCAGTTATAGCCCTATTCTCGCTCGCCGACAGCTTGGATATCCTTTGAAGGACAAACCAAATAGCGCTCATGTGGAGAATATTTTCTTTAGGGGAAGTTCAGAATTGAAAAAAGAGATTTTAAAAGCTTGGGGTCATGTACACAAGAAAGGAAAGGAAGACTTAGGGAAACCCAATTGCGTCTCTCTCGAGCCTTATCTCCAATGGGTCCGAAAAAGAGCTATTCAGCTGAAGATGCCTTATGCTCAGCAGAAACCCATGGTTCTAGAGGAGGAACACCCAATGATCTTTATGTCTGAAGAGGAGAAGTTAAAGATTGCTTTGAGGAAATCACAAAAAACTGAAGTAGCCTGGAAATACAAGTACCAAGTGGCCATGGAAGAGAATGATGAACTCCGTAGACAACTACAGGCGAAGGATGAAGAAATGATTGCTTATAAGAAAAGGAAGACACAGGAAGGTTTATCTTCTTCCAGCTCTCAGCCAATTCCATGGAAGCTAGTCGTGGACAAACTCATTCTTGAGAAGACTCAGATGGAAGAAGAAATCAAGAAACTCAAAGCAAAAGAAGACTTTTATTTAGAATACTATCAGCCTTATATTTAGGACTTTTGTAAAATGTACTAGATATTTTGTAATGCAATCTTGAAAATCAATGAAATGAAATGATGTTTTGATCTGAGTTCCATGAAACCTTTGCATTTGCATTTTCATTAATTAATCATTCAAAGATCTAAAGATTGTTTTGCAGATATTATAAGATGGATTCTGGAAAGAGAGCAAAGGTTGTGTTCCAAAGACCAAAATTTGAGAACTTGAAGAAACTGGTAAGTTTAGTAGAAGACCCCGAGGCATTCAGAGAGAAGTATGGGAATATGCTGTCTTTGCTAGAAGTTCAAGTATATGAAGAGATGTTATCCGCACTCGTGCAGTTCTATGATTCAACCTATCACTGTTTCACCTTTCCAGACTATCAGTTGCTACCAACCTTGGAAGAATATTCCGCCCTGATGGGAGTAGGCATCACTCCTAGACCATTTTCTGGAAGAGAAGGGACTCCTAATGAAAGAGCAATTGCAGAGGCCGCGTATTTGGAGGTGGACGAGGTACGATCTCATATGGTTGCTAAGGGGAGGTTGTACGGATTTCCAGATATGTTCCTATATGAAAAAGCTCAAAGCTATGCCTTGTCAAAGAATATTGAAGCATTTGAGGCCATCCTGGTTTTACTAATTTACGGACTGTTCCTGTTCCCGACTGCTAATGATTTTGTGGATGCAAATGCAATCAACCTTTTCTTAATCAAAAATCCTGTACCAACCTTGCTGGCTGATACGTACTTTACCATCCACCTTAGGAACCGTTATGGAGTTGGACGGATTGAGTGTTGCACCGTTCTCCTACACAAGTGGTTTATTTCGCACTTGCCAAAAATCCCAGCCCTCTGGGATAAGCAAAATGGGCTCTCATGGACAGAAAAGCTGCTATTGCTCAAACACTCGGATATTAAGTGGTATGACCCTATGTATGGAGGGATTGCCATGATCCAAAGCTGTGGAGATTTCCCGAATGTACCGCTTATCAGCATCAATGGTTGCATCAGCTATAATCCTATTCTGGCTCGTCGATAGTTGGGGCACCCCATGGAGGATGAACCAGACCCAGACTTTCTGAGATGATTTTACATTGAAGAAGGGAAGAATCCTGCTTACCGGGCTCAAATTGTGTATGCTTGGCGTTATGTCCACGCAAGGGGAGTAACTGCCCTAAGTCACCATGACTCTACTGTTTCGGAATCTTACCTATCATGGGTAAAAGAAGCAGCGGTGAAGATGTTCTATACTCGCTTTGAGCCTGACTCACCCAAACCTACTCTCGTAGAAGAATTGACAGCTGCTTTGGCAAAAGCTGAAAAAGAAGGAAAGACTTGGAGGGATAAGTATTTCAAGGCTATGCAAGAGAAGGAAGAACTTCAAGAGTTGATCCGTCAAGGTGGAAGAAGAAGTCAGCCAGAAGACGAAGGGCCTTCCAACCAGAAGATCTAAAATCTTGTTGTTTTCCATTTTATTATGTATCTGTATTGAAGACTTGTATTTCAGTTTCAGAATCGTTGTTGTAAAACTCTCAGTTGTTAATCTATGAAGACTTTTGAATTTGCTTATTTCCCCATTGTTATAATCTCTGCAAATATTTCTTTGGATTCCTTGAATGATTAATTTTGCATCTGTTGCATTTTTCATTCATAAGCATCACATATGCATGTTCTTGTGTTGTGTCTCATCTCACTGTCTTGTCTCCAGAAAGAATCACACTAAATCCTCAACAACGATACAACACCCGAGCCCAAGCTCGCCTAAGAATGGAAGGACAGAACTTGGATGTGGACAGGATTGATAATGAACTTGGAGAGCTAGGAGGAGGCATGGGGCAGATCATGGAAGCCCTACAAGTCATTCGTGCAAAATTAGACACTCAAGCCACAGTTGTTTCTGAAATCACTAGCATAGCTGTAGAGCCAATCCCAACGGCAGTCATTGTTGCAAATGTTCCACCATATGGATTGCCACCTGGTTTTGTACCTCCACCAGTAGTCAATCAACAAACAGTCCCTTTAGGGCCAGAAGTTCCTCAAGCTATTCCTACTTACACTCAGCCTTCTGTTCAGGTTCAAGCGCGCCCTGTTTTTCATAATCCTCCACCAGTATACGAAGGTCTTGACGGGTATGAAGAAGAGAGCGGACGACATGATAAGTTGAAAGAAAGTGTAGAGACTATCGGAAGGAAAGTCAGAGCAATGGAAGGGAATGGCATCTTTGGTACTGATGCCAAAGATATGTGCTTAGTGTCTAGATTGGTAATTCCGCCGAAATTCAAAGTTCCCAATTTTGATCAGTATTCTGGGGCTACTTTTCCTCGGACACATCTGATTATGTATTACCGAAGAATGACCGCTTATGTGGAAGATGACAAGTTAATGATTCACTGTTTCCAAGATAGTTTGAAAGGAGCTCCTGCTAAATGGTATTTGGCCTTGGATCAGTCTCGTATTCATAATTTCCAAGACTTGGCCGATGCTTTTGTGAAACATTATAAGTACAACATGGATTTATCCCCTAATAGAATACAATTACTGAGTATGTCACAGAAGAGTTCAGAATCTTTCAAAGAGTATGCACAAAGGTGGAGGAAAACTGCCTCTCAGGTAGAACCTCCTTTGAGTGAAAAAGAGTTAACAGATTGGTTCGTCGATACGGTGAGACCGGAGTTTTATGAGAAGATGATCAGTAGTGTAACCGTAAGTTTTTCTGATATAGTAGCAGTGGGGGTAAGAGAGGAGTTAGGAATGAAGAATGGGAAGGTGGCTAGCAGTTCCAGCAGTTCTGGTAACAACAATGTCAAGAAGCTCAGTAGTAACTTCCATAAAAAGAACGAAGGGGAGACAAATGCAGTAACTGTGGGAAGAAAGAGTCGCACCTGGAGACCACCTTACCAACAGTATCAGCAGAGTTATGTTCAACAACCTCAGCAAGGCTTTGTTCAGCAGCCTCAAGCGAGTTATGTTCAGCAATCCCAGCAACAACGACCAATGTATCTGTTGCAGTATGCCCAACAACCTTATGTGGCAGCTGTAACTCCGGCTTTCAGTCATCCTGTTCCCAGTTATCAGACAGTGCAGCCAGCACCTGTATATCAGCCAATTCAACAAGGGTATCAACGAGCGCCCAACGCTCCACCCTATCAACAACATCATCAGCCTAGAGCTCAGGCACCTAGACAAAACTACCAGAATCGGAGGCCAGCAACAAAACCTTCACTTCCTCAGATACCGATGACTTACACAGAGTTGTACCCCTCCTTAGTGCAGCAGGGATTGGTAACAACACGACCATTAAATCCAGACACCACATCTCCTCACTATAATCCAAATGCTCATTGTGCCTTTCACGAAGGCGCTGCCGATCATGATTTAGAAGGTTGTCTTGCTTTAAAACATCTTGTTAGGGAGTTGATGGAAAAGAAGATCTTGTCTTTTGATGATGTACCCCCAAATGTCAAAAGTAATCCATTGCCGAACCATGGAGGGGTCAATGCAGTAGAAGAAGTGTCAGATGAAAGGATGGTTCGAGGTGTGTCAGAGATTAGAACCCCGTTGAGGTTACTTCACGAGAAACTACTGAAAGCAGGATTGATAGAGGATACCCATAATGATTGTGAAAAATGTTCTAGTGATCCCCGAACCAGAGTTACTTGATAGTTCTCCAGAATCCCCAGTGAAGATATGTCATCCCCAGCATGTTTTAAACTGAGAAGTTGAAATTTCCTTGAAGACTTGATGATTGAAGTCTGGCAGCGGTGCCAAAACCCCGGACTTACTGATGAAGTCCAACTGCGATGTCAAAGCAGTTCTCCCAGCTGACGCGGAGTTCCTGACGGCAAAAGAATGTCTATCCTTATTGGTCCGTGATTGATTAAGGATTCCATTTGAAGACTTACTGATGAAGTCCAGCTGCGATGTCGAAGCAGTTTGCCTAGCTGATGTAGAGTGCCTGACGGCAAAATATCAGACATCCTTACTGGTTCATGATTGACTAAGGAGTCCTTTTTCCGACTTACTGACGAAGTCCGGCTGACGCCCGAGAATTTCTTTGAATGCCCGACGACATAATTACAAAGATTGTCAAAAGTTCCTAAATGACCTGATGAGTCCCGAGGAATTCTTCTGCTGCAGAGCCGCAGAGCACATGACGACAATATCAACTATGTATCACCGGTTGCCGAATGACCAGTGATCCCTTGATGACTTGAGAAAGAAGCTGCAGCGAAATCTGATAATCATCCCGACGGAGATTTGAGAGTAGCCCTTCACCAGTTACCGAGTAACCGGTGATCCCTTATTGACTTACTGATGAAGTCCGATGAAGATGTTGCCGACGTTCCTAGCAACACGATGAGTCCATAGGCGACGATAAGGAATTCTTCTGCTATGACGCAGAATTCCTGACGGCATGATCAACCATCCATTACCAGTTACCGTGTAACCGGTGACCCCTTGATGACTTGAGGACGAAGATCCACAGCAAAATCAGATGATCATCCTGACGGAGATTTGAGATTAGACCTTTCACCGGTTACCGTGTGACCAATTCCCCAGCAAGTTGCCGCGCAACTATCATGTTCAGTTTTGAAGATGTTCATACCAATCAGAGCATCATTTACTTGTGCGTGGTTGGCAAATAATTAGTTACCGTGTAACCAGGGATCCCTCGATGGTTTGAGGATGCAATGATATCAGATAAATTAGAGAATCATCCTGACGGAGATTCAAATCAGTATTTCTCCAGCTAGTTGTCGCGCGACTATTATTTCAGTTTTCGAAGATTTCTCCCCATCAGAGTACCGTGTACTTGGGAAGTTGGCAAATTTCCGGGTTTATTGGTATTCAACCGACTTTTACCTTGATTGTTTAAGAGTCGTTCTGTTTACCGCATATCGACACGTTGGTGGATAATACGGCTCGTTTTGCAGTTTTCTCATTTATGGATGGGTTCTCTGGTTACAATCAGATTAAGATGGATCCCGATGACATGGAAAAAACTACTTTCATTACTCTGTGGGGGACTTAATGTTACAAATTTATGCCGTTCGGTCTGAAGAACGCAGGTGCTACTTATCAAAGGGCCATGGTAACTTTATTTCATGATATGATGCACAAGGAGATAGAGGTATATGTTGATGACATGATAGCCAAATCTCAAAGCAAGGAGGACCATTTGGAACATCTTGTCAAACTGTTTAAGAGACTCAGAAAATATTAGTTGAGACTGAATCCATCCAAGTTTACCTTTGGAGTAAGATCTGGGAAATTACTCGGTTTCATTGTCAGCCACCGAGGGATTGAAGTAGATCCAGACAAGGTCCGAGCCATTCAAGACATGCCAGCTCCACAAACGGAAAAGCAAGTCAAAGGTTTTCTTGGAAGACTGAACTACATATCCAGATTTATTTCCAATATGACTCCCACTTGCGAGCCCATCTTCAAATTATTACGCAAGGACCAGACGGTTGTTTGGAATTCAGATTGTCAGCAAGCGTTTGATAAAATCAAGGGTTACCTACAAGAACCTCCGATCTTAATACCTCCTGTTCTAGGAAGACCTCTTCATGTATTTGACAGTGCTTGAGAATTCAATGGGTTGTGTGTTAGGTCAGCAGGACGAGCCCGGACGAAAAGAACATGCGATCTATTATTTAAGTAAGAAGTTTACTGATTGTGAAAGTCGATATTCACTTATGGAGAAAACTTGTTGTGCTTTGGCATGGGCTGCCAGGCGCTTTAGGCAGTACATGATTTGTCATACCACTTTGTTGATTTCAAAAATGGATCCAATAAAGTATATTTTTGAGAAACCTGCTCAGACTGGAAGGCTCGCCCGTTGGCATATGTTATTATCAGAATACGACATCCAGTATGTAGCCCATAAGTCTATCAAGGGTAGTGTCTTGTCAGAATATCTTGCAGATCAACCAGTGGAAGATTATGAGCCTCTCAAATTTGATTTCCCAGATGAAGACATTATGCTAGTAAAAGATTGTGAAGAACCAAGTCTTGATGAGGGTCCGCAAGAAGGTCTTTGGTGGAAAATGATGTTCGATGGTTCCTCCAACAACAGTGGGCATAGCGTAGGCGCCGTTTTAATGAATCTGGAAGGTGGTTACACTCAATTCACAGCCAGATTGGATTTTGACTGCACAAACAATATCGCCGAATATGAAGCATGCATTCTCGGCCTCGAGGCAGCTATTGACCTCAAAATCAAACTTCTTGAAGTCAGTGGGGATTCAGCTTTGGTTATCGATCAGGTTACTGGAGAATGGGAAACTAGACATGAGAATTTGATTCCTTATAGAGCCTACATCATCAAAATGATGGAATACTTCGATGAAATCACTTTCAAACATGTTCTGAGATCTGAAAATCATATTGCCGATGCCCTAGCTATGTTAGCCTCAATGTGGAAAGTCAGGGATGTCAATGATGCCGCTCTCATTCGAATCGAATGCAAGACTGAGCCCGCCTACTGTCAGATGGTTGAAGAAGAGACTGATGACAAGCCATGGTTCTATGACATAAAGAATTACTTGTTAAAACAAGAGTATCCAGCAGATGCTACATCACTTGACAGGAAAACTTTGAGACGATTAGCATCCAAGTTCCTCCTCAGTAATGATGTACTCTACAAAAGGAATCATGATATGGTCCTGCTTAGATGTGTCGACAGACGAGAAGCAGAGTTGTTAATGCAAGATGTTCACGAAGGAATGTTCGGTACTCATGCAAATGGATATGCTATGTCTAAAAAGATTTTGAGGGCTGGTTATTACTGGTTGACCCTGGAAACTGATTGTATTCGATATGTCAGAAAGTGTCACAAGTGTCAAATTTATGCGGACAAAATGCATGTACCTCCGACGTTGCTAAATGTGTTGTCATCACCGTGGCCTTTCTCTATGTGGGGCATCGATATGATTGGGGCAATTGAACCAAAAGCTTCTAACGGACACCGATTTATTCTGGTTGCTATTGACTATTTCACAAAGTGGGTTGAAGCCGCATCCTACACTAATGTTACTCGGCAGGTGGTGGCCCGTTTCATAAAAAAGGAGATTATCTGTCGTTACCGAATTCCGAGCCGAATCATAACGGACAATGGTACTAATTTGAACAACAAAGTCATGAAAGAGTTGTGCGATGACTTCAAAATTGAACATCACAATTCTTCTCCTTATCGTCCCAAGATGAATGGGGTTGTAGAAGCTTCAAATAAAAACATCAAAAAGATTTTGCAAAAGATAGTGAAAACTTACAAAGACTGGCATGAGATGCTGCCATTCGCCTTGCATTGATACAGAACGTCCGTCCGCACTTCAACAGGGGCAACCCCTTTTTCTTTGGTATATGGAATGGATGTGGTACTTCCTATTGAGGTCGAGATACCTTCTTTGAGAGTCATAATGGAAACCCAGCTTGAAGAAGCATAATGGGTGAGAGAAAGGTTTGATCAGTTGAATCTTATCGACGAAAAGCACATGTCTGCAATGTGTCATGGTCAGTTATATCAGAAGAGGATCAAGAGAGCTTTTGACATGAAAGTTCGTGTCCGAGAATTCCGTGAAGGGGAACTTGTACTCAAAAAGATTTTACCTGTTCATAAAGACGCACGGGGAAAGTGGATGCCTAACTATGACGACCCGTTTGTTGTGAAAACAATCTTCTCAGGAGGCTCATTGATTCTCACTACCATGGATGGGGAGCAACTTACTCATCCAGTAAATTCTGATGCAGTACGAAAATATTACACCTAAAAAGAACCCGATAAGTCGAAAACTCAAAAGAGCGGCTTATGCAAAAGTTAGGGTTGAAGAAAAAAGAAAAAAGAAAAAAATAAGAGAGAAAAAGAAAAAGAAAGATAAGAGCTCTAATTTGAAAACCCGAAAGGACGGCTTAGGCAAAAATGAGCGTCCCGATGGATTGAAAACCCAAAAGGGCGGTCCAGGCAAAAGTTAGGGACAAAAGGCGTTTCACTGCATCAGATGAGTTGTCACTAACGCAGAAAGTCCTACAAGAATTCACTCCAATCGCTCTCGTCAGAAGCAAGGGTTTCGGGGAATTTTAGTCTTTAGGGATAGTTCGGTCATGGGATTCAATGTAACCTTGTCCACTTTGCCATTTTTCACTTGTAAAATTTCTATGGAATTTTGTCATTTGCAAGATTTCATCCTTAAATAAAATCAGTTTTGAGCCATTCTTTCTTTTGCAAAATTATCATTTCCTTTATTTTCTTTGTTATGCAAAATATTGTTCATTGGTCAACGATAATTTTGAAAGCATTAGGGTCAGATTATTGAATAAAAGTTGAAAGGATTAACAAGCATAAAAAACTTCAACTCATGGAAAAAGTCGAGGAAAATCATACTTCCCCGAAACCTCAGGGTAGCGGAAGCTTTGATATGCAATCCAATTACATTCCCCATTGAAGTGTAAGCAAAGTCAAACTGTTGATTTTCCTTTGATCATGTGTGGGTATCAAACCTTGAAGACTGTTTTCTCAAAAGAACTTCTTATGATGATGTGAAGACTCGTCCCAGCAGAAGATGTCTGAGCACTTGAACTTACTGTGTCATCTCTGGATAGCTTGTTTAAAGCTCCGTTCCCCTATTGAGATTAGATCTATTTGTCAAGACTACATACACCTTTTCAGCCAAGGTTCAGTGTGATTCATTCTGTCTCTCGAGTTCGGTGTGCTATCTGTCGATTCCCCGTGAATGACCTATCACTACTAGTGAACTCCCGCCTAAAAGTCCAGTCGTAACCGACATTGTTTTAAGAAGCCAATCGTTATTGGTAGTTCTTTGGTCGTCACCATATTTCTTGTTAAGACCAGTCGTAACTGGCATTGTCTTAATTCCTCTCGTTGGTATCTTTTGATTCGATAGTCACCACCTTCTCTTTTGAAGCCCAGTCGTAAATGGTAGTGTTCAAAATCCAATCGTTATTGGTTTTCTTTTGGTCATCACCATACTTTCCTTTGAAGTCCAGTCGTAATTGACGTTGTTTTAACTTCACTCGTTATTACCTTTTGGTTCAGTTGTTACCAACCTTTTCCCTCTGAAGTCTAGTCGTCACTAGCAAATCCCCTGTGAAGTGCTACCGGCATCAATATCATGTTGGTCGTCACCAACTGTCCCCATGGAAGTCCAGTCGTAACTGGCGTCATTTGAAATCCAATCGTTATTGGTATCTTTTAGTTTGGTCGTTACCAACCTCCCTAGCTAAAGCCTAGTAGCTTGACGACATTCTCATAACCACATGTGTTGGTATACCCTGATTTGGTCGTCACCATGTTTTCTTTCAAGGTCCAGTCGTAACTAGCATCACTTGAAACCCAATCGTCATTGGTACCTGGACTTGGCCGTTACTAATCTCCTTTAAGTCCAGTAGTTACTGGCACTGCTTGAAATTTGGTCATCACCAATTTCCCCAGTCGAAATCTTACGTGTTATCGACTGGATTTGAGATCTCATTTGCTATTATCCCAGGTTGGTCGTCACCATTACCTACGGAAAGACTAGTGGTTACTAGCATTGCCTGAGCCATTTGTTAAAACTGGGTGACATCATCATCCCCAGCGAGACCTTTTTCCCAGACAAGTCTCGGAGATCTAGTCGTCACTAGTATCCCCAATATGTTTTGTCTTTGTTTCTAGTCCATTCCTGAAGATCCCGTTTGAACTCTTCACTATAGGAAGCTCCCCATCTGATCGTCCCCAGTGAGGTTCATGTTTTAATTTCCCTAGTAAAAAGTCGCTCTTGTCCCCGGCGGAAATCTACCTCTTTCCCCGGTGGAGTGTTTGCTTTTCCCTAGTAAGATTGTCATCTTCATTAGACTATTACGCATCCTCATGTGAAATTTTCCTCTCAGTCATCACTAGTCATGTTTGAACTATTGATTGTTATATCGCAGTTTCCCCAGTGTCGGATCCACTATGCCAGGTCCCCACGAGTAGTTACTCGTTGTTTTGTTTTTCTATCTTCTGCATATTGTTGCACCCCAAAATTTGCCCAACTTTTCTTTACCTAGCTTATGTTTCATTTCATTCACATTAGCATTATCATTTGCATTTCATTGACATGTATGCAGGAGATCAAGAGGTATAATTACCAATCAAGAGCTATACAAGGCTAGCTAAGAAGGTTATTCAAGTGTTCAAGGATTGATATCCTTGTCAGAGAAGTTAAAAGAGCCTCAGAGAGGGTGGTTGAAACCAAGAGTGTGTGTCTCCTAACTTGAAAGTTGTGGAAAGCCATCAGATGATTCTGAAGCCATGAAGTTGGACTTGAGGTCTTGAGAGAGATCATGAGAAGTATTGAGGATCACTTTAAGGACTAGACAGGTCATTGTGCAAGATTAAGAAGACTCAGCCATGAGTGGTGCAACTAGGGTTTGACTGGGTCAACCCTAAGTCAACTGATGATTTAAAGAAGGTTGAGACCTAATTCAAGAGCCATGTGATCATGGATTGATACATTGAGATTTTCTAAGAATGATGTCAAGGTTAACTCATCATGATTAAAGAGTTTGAGAAGTTTCAAGCTAGGGTTTCTAAGACTTGACAGTGTAAAATCCCCTAGTTTGACCCCTATCTTCAAGACAATTTAACTCAAGATAGGATCTTCATCTCATCTTGACCCCAACATGATTGTTGTAGAGCATGAGCTTAGCTTTAATTTTAGTATTAGAAGTCCTTGATAGGGTTTATAGAACTCAAGTTATGAGCCAGACAAGTTACAGGTCATCTGAGGCATGTGAATTTGGAGCTTGAAAGTTATCTAACTTGCATGGCACGTTTGCCCAAGAAGGATGATTCCTATGAACTTTTGGTCAATATGAATGTTGTTCCTTATTCTCTTAGCTTTCTAGATAGTACTAGAAGTCCTTGATAGGATTTATAGAATTCAAGTTATGGCTTTGACAAGTCAAGGGTATTTTGGGAAGTTGTGATTATGGGTCATTTTCACCAACTTAGACATCTCAAATGAAATTTTGTTCAACTTGAAAGTTGCTCAAAATGGGGTTTTAAACTTAACCATGTATCAAGGAGACATTGAAATGGCTCAAGGAGAGACTTGGTTCAAGAAGTTGTGAAAAAGGAAGGATTAAAATGAATTAAATGACCAAAAATTCAAATAAATCATTTTGTGTGCAAATGAAGCAAAGTAATATCATTTTTTGAATGGAAAAAACATTTTAGAAACTTTGGCAATATTAGAATTTTGATTTGAGTCCAATATCATGCCCTTTTTATTTATTTCTTCATGATGAAGCAACATGACATACACAAGCCATTGGATTGAAACAAGGAGGAAAACACTACCATTCATGTTCAAAATCTCATGAGAAGTTGAATGCAAGCTTGCTAAAGCCAAAACAGAGTGGGAATCGTGACTGGTGTAAGTGAGATTTTGAAGAGAAATTGAAAATTGAAAATCTCATTCTGAAGCTTTGAGAGAGTTCTAGATGATTCTAATGAGTTCTATATAAGTTAGTAAGTGTGTTCAGCCATTTTTTTTGGAAGGATTTGAAGCTGGTAGCAGAGAGAGCCATTGAAAATTCAGAGCTGCAAGTTGAAATCGAATTCTGAGTTTCAGGCCAAATCAAGGGAAATCGAAGATTGCATTAGCTTTGGAAGGAGTTTTGGAGTGTATCTGCATCATCTTGGAGGCTGAAGTGATTAAGAACCTCTTCTGTTACACCTCTGAACATAGGTTGGTACATTTCATTTTTGTGCATAATCTAGGAGGAAATAGATAGAAATCTATAGGTGGTTAGGATCTTGATGATGTATAGATGGATTTGAGCTGATCAATTTGGGAATTAGAGACAAGTTAGGATGTGGATCATTTTCTGTTGAAGTTGAATTCTTGCAATTCTTGGATTGATAATCAAGATTAGATAGGGGAAATTGATCACCATGAGATGAGGATTATTTCTGTGCATTTAATTGAAGTTCTGAGGAGATTCAAGATTGAGGTGTATTTTGGAATTGCTATCGGGTTTGAAAATCCATGGAGATTTAGATGATTCTAAGGCTGGATTCATGATCAGCATGAAAAATTGGACGAGATGATGTATCATTTTGTAATTTTTGATGAACTGTGTGTTGGTCTTCATCGGAGAAGACGGTGGCGCCACTGCTAGGCCACCGTCTGTAAATTACCTCCATCTGAACATTTGAATGAAGAAGATGAGCTGTGAGCGTTGGATCATCACTGAAGCTTGACCAAGTCCATGGAATAAATGGCCACGATTGCTTTGAAAAGTCAGCCTTGGACCCTGAAGCCAATACCCACCGTTTCACTTAACTGAATGGAATGGGCCTAGCGCTTGGATTGATATCCACACCCCCCATCTGGCCCAACCCAGGATTTGAACTGACTTTAATTGCTATTTGGCACGCAACTTTTATTAATTCTTTTGTTTTTCTTTTAATTTCTTCATTTCATGCTAGTTTGACAATAATTCATGAAAAATAGGAAAATAGGTCAATTAATTCCAAGTTTTTTTCCCCTGATTCATGAGTGAATCTAGAATTTTACTAAATAAAAATATTAGGAAAAACATGCATTTTCAATTTTTGTGCATTTTTTACATTTTATTTTATAATAAAATTGCCATGTGTCGCTACTGCGAAAATCGGCGCCGGCTGAACAGAAGAGTCGCCACCGTGCGTTATTTATCCCACGGAGGGAAAGGAAACACTCGAGGTAAACCTACCGCAAAACGGGGAAAGGTATGGTCATCGCAACCAAAACCTGGGTTCGGGAGTCGGTTACGCAAGGGGAAGGTATTAGCACCCCTCACGTCCTTCGTACTCGACGGGATCCACGCTTGTTTTCTAGTACGGATTGTTATTCTATCTACTCTACAGGTCAAGGGTTAAAAGAAAAGAAAATGACTCGGAAAAGTATCGCACTTTATGCCTACGTATTCCCGTCTGGAACGAGAAATCAGAGTCAACGTAGTTCGCCTACCTACGGGAAAGGAGGGGAAGGTTGCTCGCTAGGATATCGCATCCTATGCCTACATACTTTCATACGACATGAAAGATCAGAGCAAACGTAGTTCGGGCCACGTACGACACCAGTCTGTCTTGATTGTTTTTATTCCTTCTGAAAAAGGGTTTTTCTGATTACTGGTCCAAGCGGACAAAAATGACGTTTTGATGAGTTCACATTCTTTTACGGAAGAAGTGTCTTTTATTGGGTTTGAAATTTTATTGTGTTTTTCTGTTTGTTTTGAGAAAGAAGAGACAGAACTCTAACCTATGGTTGAAAAGGGAATCAAACTAACCTAATGTTATCATGCATGGGTTAAGACCTAGTGTATATCATGCTCCTCTCTTGCGCAGAGAGAAACAGAGATCCTAAGGGATAAACGGAGACAGAAATAATAGCATATATACAATAAAGCAGTAAAATGCATGGATGCAGCAATACAAGCGAGGCAAGGGAGTCCCACTCAACCTCAAACCTAGAAAACAATAGGCAAAAGTGAACAGAATTCACTTTCAACCTAACAGGTTAAACATCAAGCAATACAGTCAGGGAATTCAAACAATACATCAAGAATTATAAACAGCAAAAATAAATAGCCACAACAGCTCTGCCTCAACATCTGTCTTCAAGTCATCTCCAAACAGCTACAAGCCTCAAGCATGCATCAATCTTCATCTTCAAGCCTTCAAGCAAGGTTTATATCATCAGTCTTCACTCTTTCAATGGCTTTTCTTCAAGTCTCAATCCCCAAGATGAATATCAGTCAACAAGATGGAATGAATGTTAAACAGTCAATTGCCTACCAAGGGTGGCCCACTGACTGTTAACATTTGTTGCACCCTAAAATTTGCTCAACCTTATTCAATTGGTTTATGCTTCATTATCATTAGCATTTGCATATAGAGTCATGTACATAGACTAACCATCTGCATAGCATAAGCATAGCAAGTCATTCAACAGGGGACCAATCACTATTCTCATCTCTAGAGGCCTATCATGAGGTTATTATCCTAATTTTATCTCATTCAAGTCATCAGGAAAGATTTTGAAAGCAAAGAGTTCAGCAGATCAAGCCTTGAGGCCACCTCCTAGCTGAGGGTGTCTGAGGGTCAACAAGAGGGTCGTGAGCTTTGAGTTGAAGGCATGGAGGGTACCTAGACATTATGAGAGACTTAAAAAGTCATTTGGAGAAGGAAACAAGTCATTGATGAGAGCACAAGAGCTATAGTTGAAGACAGTCAACTAGGGTTTCATCTGGGTCAACCCTAGGTCAACCCTAGGTCAATTGACTGATTTAAAGGGCATTCAAGGCTATTAAAGAGATGTGGGGTTCATCATTGGACATATAAAGAAGGATATGGAGATATGACAAGGAGAATTCAAGAGAAATCAAGGAGAAGAGGAGTTACTAAATTAGGGTTTCTCTGTAAAATCCCCTAGTTTAGGGCAAATTTCCAAGCAAGATAAGTCAAAATGCTAGCTTCAAATGGCTTCTTGGCCAACATGAAACTTGTAGAGGATCTCAAGACCTTTAATTTGAGTGGTGGAAGACCTCAAGGAGATTTATAGAACTCAAGTTATGGTCCTTACAAGTTACAGGTCATCTGGGGTGTCTGAATTTTTGTCTGTGAAAGTGACTTGACTTCCAAGCTAGTTTTGTCCCTCAAGGAGATTTCAAATGAATTCCTGGTCAACATAAGAATTGTTCCTCATTGTCTTAGCTTTCTAGAATGGTATGGCATGCCTTCATATGATGTGGAGAACTCAACTTATGGTCTTGGCAAGCAAAGGGTATTTTGGGCATTTGTGAATTACAGGTCATTTTAACCTATGTCCAAAACTCATACAAGGAGGCCTCAAATGGAAAAACTTACAACATCAAACTTGCTCAAAATGGGATTTTAAGTCTAGAAAGAAGGTCACAAATTATTGGAGAAGCTCATAGCATGGAGTTGAATACTTGGTCAAAATATGAACTAAAATGGCTTATAAAGTGAATAAATTCAAGATGGAAAATGGTTTGGGAGATTTACAAGTCCAAATGGAGACTTCCAATATATGATTTTGAATGGAAAAACAATTCTAAGAACAATGGTTCAAACACTCTTTTGAGTTTAGAAGGAAAAAAAGAAGTTATCTTTGGTTACTTGTAATTGAAGAAACATAATCAAAATGAACCAAAGTTGGAAAACAAGGGAATGTGCAAGATGGATCTAGAATGTACCATTGGGGTCTATATATTCATGAAATGAGATTTTGGCAAGGGTTGGCTTCATTTTGCACCAAGAATTCCACAAATTTCTCATACTTTTCCATTGAAGTTTTCATTCCAATCTCACAAAACCTTCACCAATTCTCATCCACATCAATTCAACCTTGTTCCATCATCATCATAGATCATAATTGAAGCAAGGATCAAGTGATTATCATCCATTTTCGAGCATCTTTTTCATCAACATCAAAACTACAAATTCCATTGGACAGCATAATTCAAGCAAGGAATCATCACAACATTGCATACAGAATTGATTGCTGAGTTTGTGGATCAAGATCCAACACCTAGAAGCCTCAGATCTTCATCTTCCATAGCTGTTTCTCAAGATTTCTCACTAGGTAAGTTTTCATTCAAACTGCTTGATCTAGTTAGTTTGGCATGTTGTTGTTAGTGTAGATTTGATCTAGGTGGTTAGGAGATTAGTTTAGATGAATTTGGAAAGGATTGGTGATGGTTGTTAACAGGTGCAACAAACTGTTAGTGCACGAATCTCTTGGATTGATGCATCATAATGTTAGTTGGATAGCGCAGGTTAATCTCCATTAGTTGTAGATTAGTTTAGGTTAGGTTTAAGGAAGAATCATCATGATGCATCTCAGTGCATTTCCATGGTGGCCAGATGTTGCTTCGATCGGGTTTGTTGTTGTGGTGAGTTTCAAAGAAATCTAATGCCCTAGGCTTGTAGAGGGAAGATTTTAGAGTGGTTTTCGTGTTTACAGCATGTGGATTCGTGGCGTGTAGGATGAGAACAGAGAGGTGGAAGATTGCTCGTGCATGAGCTCTCATGGTGAATGAAACCCTAATTTGCAGAACCAAGGAGGAAGAAATAATCGTGGCCGTTCATTAGGTCTTGGACTTTTGACTTAAGGGAAGATCCAATGGCCAGCATTCGATCTGAATTTGGAGGGAGATTACCTTGGCCAAAACGCGCCGTTTCATTAATTGAAACGGGCGGGCCTGAGCGCTAGTTGCTATTCAAACCCCCAGCAATTAGGCCCAATGCAGTTCTAACGTGTTTCTGTTACTTCCCTCACCCCCCAGCGCGTTTTATTATTTCATTAATTCTGAATTGATATTGGGCCTTGGTGAAGGCGCTATCTGCACCCCCCTGTCTGAGGGCCCATCCTGGTTATAACTGGGCGAGATTTCTGAATGCACCCCTCTCCCTCATTTTAATTCATTTAATTTTCTTAATTCCATTTTTAATTTTTACCAATTTCATAAATTCATAACTAATTCATAAAAAATGCATTTTGATCCATTCTTTTTACAATATTTTCATTAAAATGTCTAGAAAATTTTCATAAAAATAAAATTTCATTTTTAGTCTTATTTCATATTTTTTCCATATTTTCTAAATAAATGTCATATTAAATAGTTTCATTTCATGCATCGTTTTAATAATTTTTGTTCTCTTACATGCTTTAATATTTTTTAGTCATTCTTTTTATATTGTTTAGATGAGACATTCAACTTGTAGAAATATTTTAGTTCCCATTTTTAGGAGTTAATGTTAGGTGATTAATAAATGCTTGAATATCATGAACAAAACTAGGGTTTTAGGTGACAACTTAGGAGTTTGATTTCATTCCCCTAAGGACTTAGGATTTAAATAGATTAGTTATGGGACTATATGGGCTATGGGTAGCTATTAGATCCCTTAGAAAAAGTCAGGATTCCCCTACTGCTATTATTACTGTCTGTATATCTGTTGTCTGGTGTGGTGTGCCCTCTGGGGATTGTTGCTTGTTTGATTGGGTATTGGGTTTATCTGGGGCCCTGGGGAAGCTGAAGACTTGAGAAGATGAAGACCATTGGAGATCCAGAGATTGAAGATCAACTGTCAGAGTTGAGGAGGAGCTTCTTGCTAGCAGATGCTGAGGAGACTAGGGTTTAGGAGCTAGGCAGAGCTTTAGGTTAGAAAGTTTGTTTCTCAAACATGGATTGCCTTGTCTGCATCCATTCTTCTCTGTGATTCAGAGTCTCTCTAAGACACTCACCCCCTTCCTTTGGAAGGCTTGGTGATAGTGTCTAAGAGATAGAACTCTTGAGAGAAAATGTCTTTTGTGTTAGAAGCAGTTTGTTCACCACCCTTGGTAGTCAACTGATTGCTTAACACCCAATTCACTCTTGTGACTAATCCCTCATCCTGGAGGTTTGAGCTTGAAGAAAAGCCATTGCAGATAGAAGACTGATGATCAAAGCCCTTGCCTGAAGGCCATGAAGATGGAGATTGATGCTTGTTGAAGCCTATAGCTGATTGGAGATTACTTGAAGCCAGATGATGATGCTGAGCTGCTGATGCTGTTTCTTTTGCTGTTGTATTTCATTTGCTGATGTATTGATTGGTTTTCTGAGTTGTATTGTTTGCTGTTTACCCTGCTGGGTTGAAAGTGAAGCCTGTTCACTTTTGCCTATTGTTTTCTAGGTTCGAGGTTGAGTGGGACTCCCTTGCCTCGCTTGTGCTGTTGCATCCATGCATTTTACTGTTTTACTGTATATATCTGATATTGTTTCTGTTTCTGCCTATCCCTTAGGATCTCTGTTTCTCTCTGTGCAAGAGAGGAGCATGATAGACACTAGGTCTTAACCCATGCATGATAACATTAGGTTAGTTTGTTTCCCTTTGCAACCGTAGGTTAGAGTTCTGTCTCTTCTTTCTCAAAACAAACAGAAAAACACATAAAGATTTCAAACACAATAAAAGACACTTCTTTCGTAAAAGAATGTGAACTCATCAAAACGTCATTTTTGTCCGCCGGGACTGTTAATCAAGAAAACCTTTTCAGAAGGAATAAAATCAACCAAGACAAGCCTGTGTCGTACGTGGCCCGAACTACGTTTGCTCTGATCTTTCATGCTGTATGAAAGTACGTAGGCATAGGATGCGATATCCTAGCGAGCAACCTTCCCCTCCTTTCCCGTAGGTAGGCGAACTACGTTGACTCTGATTTCTCGTGCCAGACGGGAATACGTAGGCATAAGGTGCGATACTTTGCCGAGTCATTTTTATTTTCATTTTATTTTCTTTTTCACCCTTGACCTATAGTTTAGATAGAATAACAATCCATACCCGAAAACAAGCGTGGATCCCATCGAGTACGATGGACGTGAGGGGTGCTAATACCTTCCCCTTGCGTAACCGACTCCCGAATCCAGGTTTTGGTTGCGACGACCATACCTTTCCCGTGTTGTGCGAGGTTTACTCTGAGCGTTCCCTTTCCCTCCCGTGGGATAAATAACGCACGGTGGCGACTCTTCTGTTCAGCCGGCGCCGATTTTCGCAGTAGCGACAGCTGGCGACTCTGCTGGGGATCCAACGTCCCCTGGCTGCTAAGGACTGCGATGGTTCTTATGCATTTGGGATCCAACGTCCCTTGAGAGAGTCAATCCTAGCGCTTGTTTTCCCGTCGAGGATTTTGTTTGGAGTTATCGCATATTTCTAACCTTGTATTTTCAGCTTTATATATTGATTATTATTGCTGTATTGGGGTGTGACGGGTGTTCTGATATTGAGTGAGAAGCCGGACCTGGGCTTGAGTGCACCTAGAATTAGAGTAGAAATTAGTGGGCGCCCGCTTGCTTTGCTTGCTTTGGTGTCCCATGAAATCTACACTCAGACGAGGTTCCTCTGGTTGGCCTCCTGCCCCTTCCTTTGGTTGGCGTGGGTTGCTGGTTAGTTGGATTGTCGACTCTGGGGACCGATCATTTGGAAGTTGGCTGAGTGAGGCCTCTTCAGGATTTGATGATGCCACTCCTTCTGGGAATCGTATCGTCAACCCTGAAAGTCTGTGACGCCGACGACCGCATAGGATGCCGTACCTTGTGCCAGTTATAGGGCCACCCACCTGTGAGGGGATTCAGGGTTATGCAGGTAACCAGACCTCCAGACTACCGGTTATTTCTTGATCAGAGATCCTGGTTATTTATGGAGATGTGTTCTGAGGTCTGTCAGAGACCATTTGGAGATGTGTTCTGAGGTCTGTCAGAGACCACTTGGAGATGCGTTCCGAGGTCTGTCAGAGACCATTTGAGATGTGTTTTGAGGTCTGTCAGAGACCACTTGGAGAGGTGTTCTGAGGTCTGTCAGAGACCAATTAGAGATATGATTTGAGGTCTATCAGAGACCAGTCGGAGTTATGGTTTGAGGTCTGTCAGAGACCAGTATTGGAGTTTTATTTTAGGTCTATCCGAGACCAGGGTTTGATGACTTCTGGATGGTCTATCTGAGACCTTTCTTGATTGGGTTTAGGCTATTCAGCTGCAGTTTTGGTCCCTGTTGAATGTTACTTGCATTGCATTGCCTGCATATCCATTATCATTTGCATTTCACTAACGTGTGTCTGTGCTGCAGGTGCATTTGCATTTCCCTAGTTCTAGTGCCCAGACTTCTGAGTGTTTGATCATGACTAGCTTACGGAGAACAGTTGCCTACAAATTGCCTACGCCTGATATTGTTCCTTTACTGGGGTTGATCTCTCTCGCTGATGAGGGTGTTCGTAGGAGTTTCCGGATGAGCTATGGTAGATTATTGAGGTTGGTGTGCAAATCTACAGAGGCAGAGGTAGATGGGCTGTATGCTTTGATGCAATTCTACGACCCTGCTTTGAGGTGCTTCACGTTCTCTGACTTTATTATGGGACCAACCCTGGAGGAATACGCTGAGTATGTTGAGCTGCCCGTGCAGAACCAGGTTCCATTCATTCATTATGACGCCAAGCCCAAGCCGGAGGATTTGGCAAAAGCTTTGCATGTTGATGCTTCTGAACTTGTGACTACTGTTTCCCGTGGAGTTCCAGGCTTCTCATTTCAGTTCTTAGTTGGTAAAGCCCAAGAGTACGCCAAGAATGGGTGCTGGGTTGCTTTCAATGCTGTGTTGGCTTTGTGCATTTATGGCATAGTTTTATTCCCCAATATACCGGATTTTGTGGACTTTGATGCTTTCTACTTGTTTGCCGCTGGTAATCCTGTACCTACTTTACTCGGAGATCTCTACCACTCACTGCATTACAAGAATGAGAAGGGAAGAGGGAAGAATGTTCATCTGTGTGTGCCCTTGTTGAGTATGTGGTTTGAGAGTCACCTTCCTAAGAAAGGATCAGCTGCAGAGACTACAGGTCCAGTTGGTTGGCCAGAGCGTCTGATGAGGCTATCGTCGGAAGATATGGAGTGGTTTGATAGAGACCTGTTGGGATCTGAGCTCATCTTCAGTTGTTCTGGGTACCCCAATGTGCCGTTGATAGGAAGAAAAGGGTGTATCAACTACAACCCTTCTCTATTCATTCGCCAGTTCGGATATGCACTGAAGAATCCACCTCAAGAGGAAGAAGTACAGGAATCTCTGTACTTCACCGGAGATTTGAAGGAAGAATTATTAGCCAGGGTGCAACGTGCCTGGACGCGTATTAACCGCAAGGGGAAACCACTGTTAGGTAAGAACGATTGCCAGGCCTATGCACCTTACAGGGTTTGGATCCAGGAAAGAGCAAGTCAGTTGAAGATGCCGTTTCCAGATGCACCAATTCTTGTTCCCGTTCCGGTAGAAGAGCCGACTACTGTTTCTAGAGAAGCATATGAACAAGTTGTGAAGGAGAAAGAAGCCTTGATGAAGATTAATGAAGGGTTAGAGCAAGAGCTAGCCCAGGCGCGCAGCGAGAAAAACAAGGCCGTATATGCTTTCCAACAACAGATTGAGCTGGTAAACAGGTTAGGATCTGAGTTGACCGAGGAAAAGAAGAAGCGCGAACGTCTGGGGCAAGAGTTCAGAAGCTCCCATGACATGCTGGAAGCCAAAAAGAAGGCGCTCGATGCAGCACACCGAGAGATATCTTCTTGCAATAAGACTTGGAATGCTACGCTCACCAACAACAAGAAGAGGGAAGATAAACTGAAGCAGCAAATTTCCGATCTTGAAGAGAAGTTGAAGTCTAGCATCAAGAAGTGTGAGGAGGAAGTGATGAACCGGTATAGTGTCCAGCATGCACTGAACAAGGCAATCAAATCCAGAGATGAAGCAGTGTCCCAGAAGCGAAAGTTAGAAGATTGCTTCGGAGAAGCAACATGGGAAGAAACTGCTGAAGACGTACGCCGTGTCCTTAAGAAGAGAAACCAGCTTGTTGAAGGGCTGCTTGACCGACCAAGCCATCCGGAAACCAAGAAGTTGATAGAGGAGTACCAGACTTTTGGGAGGATTTGATCATTTCACGTAGTTATTTGTATGCTTTATTTGCATAGTGCTGACCATCACCAGGATTGTTGGTTGAGGTCATGCATTCTTTGTACTCTCAGTGGTATTGTACCCTGGGCTTATTGATTCTCTCTGCTATATATGAGGCTTTCTATGATTCAGCTCCGATATTCCTATTGTCAGCACTGTCACTGCACCGGCACCTTCGCACTAGAACTGGGGGAATGAACTTCCCTAATGCACAGACACATTGCATTGCATTCATATACATATTGCATAACAGGTAATCTTTGAATGGTGTCTCATTTCCTGCTCTGTATCAGGTACTTAACAGGATTCCAGATCAACATCCGCACCGTTATTCTACACGATCCAACTGTCGGAAAGTCATGGACCAAATTCAGAACGAGATGCAGGATGTACGCGAGAAGCTCGCCCTCTTCATGCAGACCATGGAAGCTATAGCAAAAGGGCAAGAGAATTTGCAGGCCATGGTCCAGCCTCTGTTGGCTCGCAACGCTGGTCATGGTAACGAAGATCATCAGTCTATCCGGGTTGATACTGCTCATGGAGACGGCACTCCTACGCCAGTGGCTCCGCTCGTGGTCAATATACCTGCCGCTAATCTCAACAACGCTACCGCTGCTGTGAATGGTAACGTCGGAGTGGGAAATGAAACTGCTGTCCATAACGCTGGGCTGGGTGATGTCAATGTGGGAGATAATCTCGGAGGCAATGGCTTTGTCAATACTGGGTTCGGATTCAACGATCAGGGATTCGACAACACTGGCAAGTATGGCTTTAATGCTCAAGGCTTTGGGCAAGATGGTTATGGTATGGTCAATCAGGGTTACGGAGGCTTTGGGAACGGAAATGGTGCTGGTTTTATGGCTGGTGGTCCTGCTGGAGGTGTTCAAGGGTACGGCCACAGAGGTCGAGTTCCGGGGATGAATCAGATCAGAGCTGGACGTAATAACGCGTACGATGGGTACGGGGCTGGAAACGGTATGTGGCAAGAGGATCAACAGGAGGACGCCTTCTCTGGAGGAGGTTTTGAAGGGCCGATGGATGATTCTCAAAAGATTAGAATGCTGGAAGAGCAAATGAAGGGAGTCCTAAATCAGAGTGCTGTAGGATTGGACATGGCAACAATGGGCTTGGTACCTGGGCTGAGGGTGCCAATCAAGTTCAAAGCGCCTGCGTTCGATAAGTACAAAGGAGACACATGTCCGAAAGTGCATGTGCGAGCTTATTATAGAAAGATGTCTGCATACTCTACTGATGAAAGAATGCTCATGCATTTCTTTCAGGATAGTCTATCGGGTCCTTCCCTAGAGTGGTACATGGGGTTGGAGCCAACTGATATCAAGACATGGAAGCAATTGGCGGAGGCGTTCGTAGCCCATTACAAGTATAACAGCGACCTGGCACCCAATCAGGTCCAGTTGGCCGGGCTTTCGCAGAAGAAGGGGGAGAGTTTTAAAGAATACGCGCAAAGGTGGCGCGATATGGCTGCCAGGGTCCGTCCTCCTGTCGAAGATAAAGAAATGAATGATATGTTTGTCGGCACATTCACCGGGCTGTTTCATGACATGCTGTTTCATACGTCTCTGGCCAGTTTTTCAGACCTGATTCTGATGGGTGAAAAGATTGAGCGGAACATTAAGCAAGGAAAGTTCCAAGTTGACGAATCAACTGCATCTGGCAGTAGTAAGAAAGCTTATGGTGGGCGCCGGCAGGGCGAAGCTAGCGCTGTATTCGGAGGCCGAGGCCGAGGCCGAGGCAGGGGAAGAAATCAATATCGTCCGCCGCAGCAAGTGTCGAGTGTTACTATTCCGTATCAACAGCAGCCAATCCAGCAACAACAATCGGTTCAGCAGCAACCAATGCCACAGCAGCAGCAGCCTCAGCAGGGGGCACAGCAAGCTCAACGAAGATTTCAGGGTAGTAAGCCGAGAAGGGTGTTTGAGAAGCCTCCCTCTAACTATGCTGATTTATTGCAGACATTGTTGGGATTGAATCTGGTAGAGAAAAGAACCCTGACACCGATCACGGGGACTCCCCCGTTCGGCTATGATGCAAATAGGCACTGCGAGTTTCATTCTGGGGCCCCGGGCCACGATATAGAAGGTTGTCATGCTTTTAAGCACGTGGTGCAGGATCTCTTGGACAACAAGTCTATCAACTTCGGAACGACAGGTCCGAATATAGTCCAGAAACCCATGCCTAATCATGGGGCGAACGCTGTTCTGACTGAGGAAGGGCTGAATCTGATTATGAATGTTGAGGATTTAAAGACGCCGCTGGGCGAGATGAAAAGCCGACTGTTGCAAGGAGGTGTTTACCCAGGATGTAATGAGTACTGTTTAGATTGTTGGGCCCTGTCTGGGGGGTGTGAGGATTTGAAGAAAGGCATCCAGGCCTTGATTGATGAAGGTATATTGCAGTTTGATCGAATAGCAACTGATGAGCCGGCAGGGGCAGTAGGGGATAATCGGAGTGATGTTGCCACAGTGACAATTCCTAGGAAGACGATCACCATTTCAGCACCAGCTCAGCGACCACCGATTACTATAACTAAAGCCGGGCCAATCCCGTATGAGAACACGAAAGCGGTCCCATGGTCATATGGGCTAGAGGTGTATTGTGACGGGATTAAAATCGATGTTAACAAGCAGTCAGCGGAGGTTGTGGATAATGTTGTGGGCTCAGGAGGCATGACGAGAAGCGGCAGGATCTTTATATCTCCTGAAGTGGAAGCCGAAAGGCTAGCGAAAGGAAAGGGGAAAGCGGTTGAGAATGTTCCGGTTCAAGCAAATGAAAAAGAAGCAGCATCTAAGGATGTAGAGGAATTCATGCGCTTAATTCGGAAAAGTGATTATAAAATTGTGGAGCATCTGCAGCAAACGCCGTCCAAAATATCTATTCTGTCGTTGCTGTTGTGTTCGGAAGCTCACCGAAATGCTTTGCTGAAAGTCCTGGACACTTCTTTTGTACCCCAGGATGTCTCCGTAAATCAGCTAGAAGGAGTATTAGCACATGTGAATGCTGGCCACAGTCTGGGCTTTACTGATTTTGACTTGACTCCGAAAGGGAGGGACCATAATATGGCATTACATGTATCTGTTGAATGCAGAGGATCGACGATGTCGCACGTATTGGTTGACACTGGATCGTCTTTGAATGTGCTGCCTAAGAAGGCTATGATGAAGCTGGATGTTCGAGGGATTTTGTGTACACCCAGTGATTTGGTAGTCAGAGCATTTGACGGCACGCGGAGAACAGTCTTCGGATCGATTACCCTGCCTCTGCAAGTGGGGCCGGAAGTGTTTGCAACGGAGTTTTATATCATGGATATACAGCCTGCGTACAGCTGCTTGCTGGGAAGACCTTGGATTCACGGGGCAGGGGCAGTCACGTCTACCCTGCATCAGAAGTTAAAGTATATGGTCGGAGACAGTGTAGTCACCGTGTGCGGAGAAGAAGACATCCTGGTCAGCCATCTTTCTTCGTTTAAATATGTGGAAGTCGACGGGGAGATCCACGAGACGCCATGCCAGGCATTCGAAGGTTTGCGCATAAAGGACAAGGGTCCCAGGCCAAGCAAAGTGCCAGAGATAGCTGTTTCTTCGTATAAAGAGGCTCAAGCGCTAGTGGAAGCAGGAGAAGCCAAGGGCTGGGGCAAAGTATTGGACATTCCTGTGAAAATGGACCGGTTCGGACTGGGGTACCGACCGTCGTCATCAACTCCCTCCGTGGGGGCCCCTCATTTCAGAAAGTCAATCACCATCTCTGCCAGTGGAGTATGCCATGAATCTGTCAATGCTGCTTCAGAATCTGATGAAGGGGACAGCGACTGTGATATGGATGCCTGGATTCAGCCAAGCACGCCAGGACAAGGACTGTGCAACTGGTCTATTCAGGAGCTTGTTCCTGTGACTTTTAAACAGTAATGCTTTGCTTTATTAATTGTTGAATAATCTGATGTCTTGCCCGGGGCATCAGGATTTGCTTAGGGCTGTGTTGTTATAAACATTGCTTGTTAATCATTAAATAAATGGCGTTTTTTTCATGTGCAAATACTGTAATCCCTGTCTTTCTTGTTTTGTATTTTTCAATAAAACGGCAATGTGGTTATTCGCTTTATACGCATTTTGAAGCACTTAACCCTCTCTTTTGCAGGATAACATTTTCAGATGACATCCTTGAGCCACCTATGACTCGTCCCGACTTCGAGCACCCGGTATTCCAGACCAAAGAAGAGGTTGTCGAAGATAGCGACGTTCCTGAAGAACTGTCTTGGTTGGTGAAGCAAGAGGAAAGAGCCATTCTGCCTCACGACGAGATTATCGAGATTATCAATTTGGGGTCGGAAGGAGTTGAGAAAAATATTCGTATTGGAGCCGCACTGCAGAGTGATATCAAGCGAAAACTGGTTGAAATGCTCCGAGAGTATAATGATGTATTCGCTTGGTCATATCAAGATATGCCAGGGCTCGATACTGATATGGTTGTGCATCGCCTGCCACTGAAAGAAGATTGCCCGCCAGTCAAACAAAAGCTTCGCAGAACTCGACCAGATATGGCAATGAAGATCAAAGAGGAGGTTCAGAAACAGTGGGACGCTGGTTTCCTGGCTGTGACGAAGTATCCTTCATGGGTTGCCAATATCGTACCAGTGCCAAAGAAAGATGGCAAGGTTCGGATGTGCGTGGATTATAGAGATTTGAATAAAGCAAGCCCAAAAGACGATTTTCCACTTCCTCACATTGACGTGTTAGTTGATAATACCGCTCAATATTCTGTATTCTCCTTCATGGATGGCTTTTCAGGCTATAACCAAATTAAAATGGCGCCAGAGGATATGGAGAAGACTACTTTCATAACGCCTTGGGGAACATTTTGCTACAAAGTGATGCCCTTTGGTTTGAAAAATGCTGGGGCAACATATCAGCGTGCGATGACGACTCTTTTTCATGACATGATGCACAAAGAGATCGAAGTTTATGTTGACGATATGATTGCTAAATCCCAGACGGAGGAAGAGCATCTGGTGAATCTGTTGAAGTTGTTTAAAAGGCTTAGGAAGTTCAGGCTGAGGCTGAACCCTAACAAATGCACCTTCGGGGTGAGATCGGGTAAGCTCCTGGGGTTTATCGTAAGCGAAAGAGGAATAGAGGTCGATCCTGCTAAAATAAAAGCGATTCAAGAAATGCCGACGCCTAAAACAGAGAAAGAGGTGCGCGGGTTTTTAGGGAGATTGAACTACATTGCCCGGTTCATATCTCACCTAACGGCCACGTGTGAACCATTATTCAAGCTCTTGAAAAAAGATCAAGCTGTAACGTGGAACGAAAATTGTCAAAAGGCGTTCGACAAAATAAAGAAGTATCTGCAGGAGCCTCCTATTTTGATACCCCCGGTGGCAGGGAGACCCTTGATAATGTATTTGACGGTTCTTGAGAGAAGTATGGGTTGTGTTCTCGGTCAACACGACGAGACGGGGAGAAAAGAGCATGCGATCTATTACTTGAGTAAGAAATTTACAGACTGTGAATCTCGGTACTCAATGCTGGAGAAAACTTGTTGCGCGCTAGCCTGGGCCGCCAAGCGTTTGAGGCAGTACATGCTGAATCATACAACCATGCTCATCTCGAAGATGGATCCTATCAAATATATATTCGAAAAGCAGGCGTTGTCAGGTAGAATTGCCCGGTGGCAGATGGTCTTGACTGAATATGATATTCAATACGTCTCGCAAAAGGCGATAAAGGGGAGTGTGCTGTCTGAGTATCTGGCTGAGCAGCCTATTGAAGAGTACCAATCAATGAGATTTGATTTTCCTGACGAGGATATCATGTATCTCAAGATGAAGGATTGTGAAGAGCCGTTACCAGACGAAGGGCCAGAGCCGGGGTCCCAATGGAAGATGATATTTGACGGAGCTGTGAATGCTTACGGTAGCGGAATAGGGGCAGTTATCACTACGCCGCACGGGTCGCACATCCCGTTTACTGCCCGATTGACCTTTGCCGTTACCAACAATGAGGCCGAATACGAAGCTTGTATAATGGGGCTTGAAGAAGCCATTGATTTGCGAGTCAAGCATCTGGACGTATACGGAGACTCAGCTCTGGTAGTGAATCAGATCAAAGGGGAATGGGAGACACGTCAGCCCAACTTGATACATTACATGAATTATGCAAGGAGATTGTTGCCTTTCTTCGACAAGGTTGAATTGCATCACGTACCGCGGGCAGAAAATCAAATGGCTGACGCCCTTGCCACTTTGTCTTCCATGTACAAGGTCAACTTCTGGAACGAAGCTCCCCAAATCACTATCTCTCGGTTAGACAGGCCAGCTTATGTATTTGCTATTGATGAAGCGTCTGATGACAAACCGTGGTATTTTGATATCCTTAATTTCCTGAAGAATAAAGAGTATCCGGCTGGGGCATCCAGTCAAGATCAGAAGACTCTCAGGAGATTAGCGGGTAATTTCTACTTGAATCCGGATGGCGTCTTATACAGAAGAAACCACGATTTGGTGTTGTTGCGTTGTGTAGACGAAAAAGAGGCAAAGCTTCTCATGGAGGAAATTCACGAAGGTGCCTTTGGCACGCATGCTGGTGGGCACGCTATGACGAGAAAATTGCTGCGGGCAGGTTACTTTTGGCTGACGATGGAAACTGATTGTTTCAAGTTCGCGAGGAAGTGCCACAAGTGCCAAATTTATGCTGACAAAATACATGTGCCTCCGAGTCCTCTGAATGTGATGTCATCTCCATGGCCATTCTCGATGTGGGGAATCGATATGATTGGAAAGATTGAGCCGACGGCTTCTAACGGGCATCGGTTCATCCTAGTGGCAATCGATTATTTCACCAAGTGGGTGGAAGCGGCGTCTTACGCAAATGTAACGAAGCAAGTGGTGGCTAGATTCATCAAGAGAGATATCATTTGCCGATATGGGATCCCCGAGCGGATAATCACAGATAATGGCTCTAATCTGAACAACAAAATGATGAAGGAGCTCTGTCAGAATTTCAAGATCGAACATCACAACTCCTCCCCTTACCGACCCAAGATGAATGGCGCTGTCGAAGCGGCCAATAAAAATATCAAGAAGATAGTCCAGAAAATGGTGGTGACTTATAAAGACTGGCATGAAATGCTACCTTTCGCTTTGCACGGTTATCGTACGACGGTACGCACATCAACCGGGGCAACTCCGTTCTCGTTAGTGTACGGAATGGAAGCGGTACTACCATTGGAAGTTGAGATCCCTTCTCTGAGGGTATTGCGAGACGTTCAGCTGGACGAGGCAGAATGGGTAACGAATAGATTGAACCAACTGAGTTTGATGGATGAGAAGAGGCTAGCTTCTCTGGCATACGGTCGTTTATACCAAAGACGAATGAAGAAAGCGTACGACAAGAAGATACTTTCGCGAAGCTTTCAGACGGGCGACCTTGTGCTGAAAAGGATTCTCCCGCCGCAAGCAGATCACAGGGGCAAGTGGACCCCCAACTACGAAGGGCCATACGTTGTTAGTAAGGTCTTTTCAGGAGGAGCTTTATTGTTGTCCACCATGGACGGAGAAGACTTTGCGTCACCTGTGAATTCGGACGCAGTTAAAAAATACTTTGCTTGAAATAGACCCGCTGGACAAAAAAAAAAAAAAAAAAAAAAAAAAAAAAAAAAAAAAAGCGAGTCCAGGCAAAAATGGGGCATCCTGGCGAACCAAAAACAGAATGAAAGGTTCGGGCAAAAGTTAGGGATAAAATTGAAAAAATGTACACCCGCGAAGTTGAAAACCTACACCGGGCGGCTTCGGCAAAAAGGGGTATCCCGGTGAACTGAAAACCCGTAAGGGGCGGTTCACGCAAAAGTTAGGGATGAGAAAAGCAAATGACTGCGGTCCGAATTCAATGAGCATCAATGCGGGAGAATGCATTTGAGGAGTCAGTTATTGGATACAACCTCTTCAGAAGTGGGGATACCGGGAAAGCATTAGAGTCGGATGAGTCATGGGAGGATCAGTTCGTGGTGTTCATCTGCATCCAGTTGCCGACATGTGTACAAAATTTAATTTGTCAATATTTATGCTTCTTGTGCATACTTGCATACTTACGTATTTGCTTTGCGTAGCTTCCTCTTTTCAGGAGTTACATCCCGTGTACAAAAAAAATTCCGCCCATTCAGGGGCCCAATCAATGAAAATGTGTTATTCAGTACTTGATGCCTGTTCTTTACTGTTTTGCGCATGATAAAACGCCTAAGTTTGATGAAACTAACATGAGTATAACGTCACTGGCCCTTGCCAACAGTTGTTAAAGCTTTGAATTAACTGAGTGTAACGTCACTAACCTGAATTGATTTGATTGCACAGGCTTGTCGTGTCTTGTTTGTGTTGTTGCAGGTTTCATAACCATACGAAGACTTGATCCCCACGCAGTTCATGCATGTTCCTCCTGGAGAAGGGTAGAATTCCCCAGCTAGCCGTAGCTTATCCAAGGGGCGTGCTCCAGAAGAGTTATTCGTCCTCAGCAGAGTCCGGCGAGTCCAAGATCGTAAGGCTGTATTCAGACAGGTTCATATTTCCCCGCAGGGTCGTGCACTCTCCCCCAGTGGAGTCAGTTAATTTTCCCCAAGAAAATCATCCCATCCCCAGAGGAATTCTCTTTGCAAGTGTTGTCATTCCTTCCAGTGGAATTCGAAGATCAAGACTCTCCCAGGCAGAGTCGATGGTGGTTCCTGTCACTTATTTTGTCAGAGATACTGGTGATATCAGTTTGCGGTCCAGCAGAAAGTCCGATCGAACTGTGCGCATCTGCTATTCCTCAGCAAAGTTATATTCCCAGCAGGGGGTTACTTCAACAAGACGTGTGGTTTGAGTTCCCAACTTCCCAGCAGGGTCGACTTCACTCTTCCAGCATTTATTTTGCTGGAATAATTCTGTAGCATCTGGCTATCCCCGGCGGAGTCGGCATTATTCTTCCAGCATTTATTTTGCTGAAGTAGTTTCTGTATTCTAGCAGTTCAGGTGGAGAGAGCTCTTGCTCAAATGAACTACCAAACACTCAGGATCTGGGCATGAGACATCCAATGATAATGTCAGCTTTGGCATTATTCTCCACAGAGTCAGCATGATGAGAGTCTCTTTGTCTCTAGCAGAGTCATTTATGCAAATGTCTCTTATTTTCCCCAGCCAGAGTGGCCAGGATAAGTGTCTTCTTATCCCCAAGCAGAGTTTTGTTTGTCATCAACGGGTCCCATGAATCAGAATTTCAGAGGCCACCGCCGGTTATCAGAGCAGGCGTCCGATAGTTGGTTTGCAGACATCCCCAGTAGAGTTCGTCTCAAAGTCGCTGTCACGTCAGTGCTAAGAAGTTTGAGGGTGAGGATCATTGAAGAACCAAGTCCTGACGCGGACAGTTTATTCCTAGATTGGTGTGATTTCTTCAGAAGTCAGCGTCCTAACGTGGACAGGTTTATTCCCCTGGATTGGTGAGTTGTGTTAGTCCTATCGTGGGCATATTTGAGTTCCCGAAATTAGGGGAATGGGAGGTCATGACGTTGACAAAAGTAATTACTCTTTGTGTTGGTGTCCTGACATGGACAAGTTATTTCCCCAGTGGGTCGAGGGTGTAAGTCCTTACGTGGACAAGTCTTATTTCCTCAGCGAGTCGAAGATGCCTGAGTCCTAGCGTGGACAAATCAAGACGAGATCAGTGTCCTGACGTGGACAAATCAAAGAGATTATTGTTCCTAACGAGGTGAAGTGGGTCCTAACGTGGACGATGTAGTCCTTACGCGGACGTATCAGAAGAGGATTCCTTACGTGGAAATGACAGCATTCCTGACGTGGAAAGAGTGGAGTCCTTACGTGGACAGATTAAGATGGCATTCCTTACGTGGAAAAGTTAGTCCTGACGCGGACAAATCGCGAAGAAGTTGGTATTCCTTACGTGGGAAGATCAAAGTCCTTACGTGGACATATCAAGAGCCTTCTTTACGTGGAAGAAAAATGGTTTCCTTACGTGGAAAGACGAGTTTATTCCTTACGTGGAAAGATTAAGTCCTCACGCGGACATATCGAAATTGGAGTCCTGACGTGGACAGATGCAAGAAAAAGTTGAGTCCTAACGTGGACAGGTTCAGAACCAAAAGTTGTATTCCTTACGTGGAAAGAATGGAGTCCTGGCGCGGACATGTCAAGAGGTATTGGAGTCCTTACGTGGACAGATTGATACAGTTCTCATTATGTGGAAAGAAGATCGCTTCCTGACATGGAAGGATGAAAGGGTTAGTCCTGACGTGGACAGATTCAGAAGAAATGATTCCTGACGTGGACAAGTGTTACTCCTAACGTGGAAGAATGTTAGTCCTAACGTGGACGATTCAGTTTATGGAAATGCAGACGAATTATTCCCAGCGGAGTTGCCGAGATTTTTCTGGGTTAACAGTAAGTGGAGTCCTAACGTGGACAAGTTTTAGTTAAGATTTCTTTGTATTGACGACAGGCAGAGTCCTAACATGGACAAGCAAGCAATCTGTTATGACAGAATTCTCTTCAGAACGATGAAGACAATCCTCAGCAGTCGCACGAGATCAGTGGGTTGCTGTAACAGTCAGATTCAGCTGATGAGTGTCGTTCCCCAAGCAGGAGCGCAGTTTATTTCTGCGGTTGGCAAATTTCTGGTTTCACTAGTATTCAACCGTCTCGTACCGCGAATGTCTGAAGGCTCCGGGCTCTTCACCCAATCGGGTCCAAGTCGCTTGAATAGGGGCAGCTGTTGCACCCTAAAATTTGCTCAACCTTATTCAATTGGTTTATGCTTCATTATCATTAGCATTTGCATATAGAGTCATGTACATAGACTAACCATCTGCATAGCATAAGCATAGCAAGTCATTCAACAGGGGACCAATCACTATTCTCATCTCTAGAGGCCTATCATGAGGTTATTATCCTAATTTTATCTCATTCAAGTCATCAGGAAAGATTTTGAAAGCAAAGAGTTCAGCAGATCAAGCCTTGAGGCCACCTCCTAGCTGAGGGTGTCTGAGGGTCAACAAGAGGGTCGTGAGCTTTGAGTTGAAGGCATGGAGGGTACCTAGACATTATGAGAGACTTAAAAAGTCATTTGGAGAAGGAAACAAGTCATTGATGAGAGCACAAGAGCTATAGTTGAAGACAGTCAACTAGGGTTTCATCTGGGTCAACCCTAGGTCAACCCTAGGTCAATTGACTGATTTAAAGGGCATTCAAGGCTATTAAAGAGATGTGGGGTTCATCATTGGACATATAAAGAAGGATATGGAGATATGACAAGGAGAATTCAAGAGAAATCAAGGAGAAGAGGAGTTACTAAATTAGGGTTTCTCTGTAAAATCCCCTAGTTTAGGGCAAATTTCCAAGCAAGATAAGTCAAAATGCTAGCTTCAAATGGCTTCTTGGCCAACATGAAACTTGTAGAGGATCTCAAGACCTTTAATTTGAGTGGTGGAAGACCTCAAGGAGATTTATAGAACTCAAGTTATGGTCCTTACAAGTTACAGGTCATCTGGGGTGTCTGAATTTTTGTCTGTGAAAGTGACTTGACTTCCAAGCTAGTTTTGTCCCTCAAGGAGATTTCAAATGAATTCCTGGTCAACATAAGAATTGTTCCTCATTGTCTTAGCTTTCTAGAATGGTATGGCATGCCTTCATATGATGTGGAGAACTCAACTTATGGTCTTGGCAAGCAAAGGGTATTTTGGGCATTTGTGAATTACAGGTCATTTTAACCTATGTCCAAAACTCATACAAGGAGGCCTCAAATGGAAAAACTTACAACATCAAACTTGCTCCAAATGGGATTTTAAGTCTAGAAAGAAGGTCACAAATTATTGGAGAAGCTCATAGCATGGAGTTGAATACTTGGTCAAAATATGAACTAAAATGGCTTATAAAGTGAATAAATTCAAGATGGAAAATGGTTTGGGAGATTTACAAGTCCAAATGGAGACTTCCAATATATGATTTTGAATGGAAAAACAATTCTAAGAACAATGGTTCAAACACTCTTTTGAGTTTAGAAGGAAAAAAAGAAGTTATCTTTGGTTACTTGTAATTGAAGAAACATAATCAAAATGAACCAAAGTTGGAAAACAAGGGAATGTGCAAGATGGATCTAGAATGTACCATTGGGGTCTATATATTCATGAAATGAGATTTTGGCAAGGGTTGGCTTCATTTTGCACCAAGAATTCCACAAATTTCTCATACTTTTCCATTGAAGTTTTCATTCCAATCTCACAAAACCTTCACCAATTCTCATCCACATCAATTCAACCTTGTTCCATCATCATCATAGATCATAATTGAAGCAAGGATCAAGTGATTATCATCCATTTTCGAGCATCTTTTTCATCAACATCAAAACTACAAATTCCATTGGACAGCATAATTCAAGCAAGGAATCATCACAACATTGCATACAGAATTGATTGCTGAGTTTGTGGATCAAGATCCAACACCTAGAAGCCTCAGATCTTCATCTTCCATAGCTGTTTCTCAAGATTTCTCACTAGGTAAGTTTTCATTCAAACTGCTTGATCTAGTTAGTTTGGCATGTTGTTGTTAGTGTAGATTTGATCTAGGTGGTTAGGAGATTAGTTTAGATGAATTTGGAAAGGATTGGTGATGGTTGTTAACAGGTGCAACAAACTGTTAGTGCACGAATCTCTTGGATTGATGCATCATAATGTTAGTTGGATAGCGCAGGTTAATCTCCATTAGTTGTAGATTAGTTTAGGTTAGGTTTAAGGAAGAATCATCATGATGCATCTCAGTGCATTTCCATGGTGGCCAGATGTTGCTTCGATCGGGTTTGTTGTTGTGGTGAGTTTCAAAGAAATCTAATGCCCTAGGCTTGTAGAGGGAAGATTTTAGAGTGGTTTTCGTGTTTACAGCATGTGGATTCGTGGCGTGTAGGATGAGAACAGAGAGGTGGAAGATTGCTCGTGCATGAGCTCTCATGGTGAATGAAACCCTAATTTGCAGAACCAAGGAGGAAGAAATAATCGTGGCCGTTCATTAGGTCTTGGACTTTTGACTTAAGGGAAGATCCAATGGCCAGCATTCGATCTGAATTTGGAGGGAGATTACCTTGGCCAAAACGCGCCGTTTCATTAATTGAAACGGGCGGGCCTGAGCGCTAGTTGCTATTCAAACCCCCAGCAATTAGGCCCAATGCAGTTCTAACGTGTTTCTGTTACTTCCCTCACCCCCCAGCGCGTTTTATTATTTCATTAATTCTGAATTGATATTGGGCCTTGGTGAAGGCGCTATCTGCACCCCCCTGTCTGAGGGCCCATCCTGGTTATAACTGGGCGAGATTTCTGAATGCACCCCTCTCCCTCATTTTAATTCATTTAATTTTCTTAATTCCATTTTTAATTTTTACCAATTTCATAAATTCATAACTAATTCATAAAAAATGCATTTTGATCCATTCTTTTTACAATATTTTCATTAAAATGTCTAGAAAATTTTCATAAAAATAAAATTTCATTTTTAGTCTTATTTCATATTTTTTCCATATTTTCTAAATAAATGTCATATTAAATAGTTTCATTTCATGCATCGTTTTAATAATTTTTGTTCTCTTACATGCTTTAATATTTTTTAGTCATTCTTTTTATATTGTTTAGATGAGACATTCAACTTGTAGAAATATTTTAGTTCCCATTTTTAGGAGTTAATGTTAGGTGATTAATAAATGCTTGAATATCATGAACAAAACTAGGGTTTTAGGTGACAACTTAGGAGTTTGATTTCATTCCCCTAAGGACTTAGGATTTAAATAGATTAGTTATGGGACTATATGGGCTATGGGTAGCTATTAGATCCCTTAGAAAAAGTCAGGATTCCCCTACTGCTATTATTACTGTCTGTATATCTGTTGTCTGGTGTGGTGTGCCCTCTGGGGATTGTTGCTTGTTTGATTGGGTATTGGGTTTATCTGGGGCCCTGGGGAAGCTGAAGACTTGAGAAGATGAAGACCATTGGAGATCCAGAGATTGAAGATCAACTGTCAGAGTTGAGGAGGAGCTTCTTGCTAGCAGATGCTGAGGAGACTAGGGTTTAGGAGCTAGGCAGAGCTTTAGGTTAGAAAGTTTGTTTCTCAAACATGGATTGCCTTGTCTGCATCCATTCTTCTCTGTGATTCAGAGTCTCTCTAAGACACTCACCCCCTTCCTTTGGAAGGCTTGGTGATAGTGTCTAAGAGATAGAACTCTTGAGAGAAAATGTCTTTTGTGTTAGAAGCAGTTTGTTCACCACCCTTGGTAGTCAACTGATTGCTTAACACCCAATTCACTCTTGTGACTAATCCCTCATCCTGGAGGTTTGAGCTTGAAGAAAAGCCATTGCAGATAGAAGACTGATGATCAAAGCCCTTGCCTGAAGGCCATGAAGATGGAGATTGATGCTTGTTGAAGCCTATAGCTGATTGGAGATTACTTGAAGCCAGATGATGATGCTGAGCTGCTGATGCTGTTTCTTTTGCTGTTGTATTTCATTTGCTGATGTATTGATTGGTTTTCTGAGTTGTATTGTTTGCTGTTTACCCTGCTGGGTTGAAAGTGAAGCCTGTTCACTTTTGCCTATTGTTTTCTAGGTTCGAGGTTGAGTGGGACTCCCTTGCCTCGCTTGTGCTGTTGCATCCATGCATTTTACTGTTTTACTGTATATATCTGATATTGTTTCTGTTTCTGCCTATCCCTTAGGATCTCTGTTTCTCTCTGTGCAAGAGAGGAGCATGATAGACACTAGGTCTTAACCCATGCATGATAACATTAGGTTAGTTTGTTTCCCTTCGCAACCGTAGGTTAGAGTTCTGTCTCTTCTTTCTCAAAACAAACAGAAAAACACAAAGATTTCAAACACAATAAAAGACACTTCTTTCGTAAAAGAATGTGAACTCATCAAAACGTCATTTTTGTCCGCCGGGACTGTTAATCAAGAAAACCTTTTCAGAAGGAATAAAATCAACCAAGACAAGCCTGTGTCGTACGTGGCCCGAACTACGTTTGCTCTGATCTTTCATGCTGTATGAAAGTACGTAGGCATAGGATGCGATATCCTAGCGAGCAACCTTCCCCTCCTTTCCCGTAGGTAGGCGAACTACGTTGACTCTGATTTCTCGTGCCAGACGGGAATACGTAGGCATAAGGTGCGATACTTTGCCGAGTCATTTTTATTTTCATTTTATTTTCTTTTTCACCCTTGACCTATAGTTTAGATAGAATAACAATCCATACCCGAAAACAAGCGTGGATCCCATCGAGTACGATGGACGTGAGGGGTGCTAATACCTTCCCCTTGCGTAACCGACTCCCGAATCCAGGTTTTGGTTGCGACGACCATACCTTTCCCGTGTTGTGCGAGGTTTACTCTGAGCGTTCCCTTTCCCTCCCGTGGGATAAATAACGCACGGTGGCGACTCTTCTGTTCAGCCGGCGCCGATTTTCGCAGTAGCGACAGCTGGCGACTCTGCTGGGGATCCAACGTCCCCTGGCTGCTAAGGACTGCGATGGTTCTTATGCATTTGGGATCCAACGTCCCTTGAGAGAGTCAATCCTAGCGCTTGTTTTCCCGTCGAGGATTTTGTATGGAGTTATCGCATATTTCTAACCTTGTATTTTCAGCTTTATATATTGATTATTATTGCTGTATTGGGGTGTGACAAGGTTTATATCATCAGTCTTCACTCTTTCAATGGCTTTTCTTCAAGTCTCAATCCCCAAGATGAATATCAGTCAACAAGATGGAATGAATGTTAAACAGTCAATTGCCTACCAAGGGTGGCCCACTGACTGTTAACATTATACAGACAATTTTCTCTCAAAAATTCTATCTTTTAAATACATTCACTAATCCTTCCAAAGGAAGGAGGTGGATATTTAAAAGAGACTTTGAATCATAGAGAAAGAATGGAGGCAGACAAGACCTTCCATGTTTGTGAATCAAGTTGTCTACTCTAGAGCTCTGCCTAGCTCCTAAATCCTATAGCCTCAACAGCTGCCAGCAAGGGATACTCCTCATCAACTCTGGAAATTGATCTTCAATCTCTTTGACCTCCAATAGGCTTCATCATCAGCACAGTCTTCAGCTCAAGCCGCAAGCCCCAAACAAACCCAATACCCCACACAGACAAATAATAACCCTAGAGAGGGCACACCACACAGTCAAACAAATATAAGCAGTATACTAATAGTAATAATAGAATAGGGGAAACCTAGTAATTTCTAAGGGATCTATTATCTACCCATAACCCTTATAGTCCCCATACCCCAAACTACAACTCCTAAAAGAAATGATCTAATACACCTATGTTATCTCCTAAACCCTAGTTTTAATTCTCCTAATCACACCTAAACCAAATCATCTAAAATTAAGTTCTAAAATCATGAATTAAATTTTATATACAAGCTAAATTTCTAAGCTAATCACCCTAAAAAGAATGGATCCAAAATGTAAAAGCATCTAATTGAACTAAAATCAACAATATCATGCATCAAATTAAACCACTTAAAAAGCTATTTAAAAGAAAAATATACTAAAAATACTAAAACAAAATAAAATTGGAATTTTATTATTTCTTAATTTTCTTAACAGAAACATGAACATAATGCAAAAACAACCACTAAAAAATAAGCATTTTTCAATTATTTATGATTTTTCAAAGAATTAAAAAAAATGAAAGAAATTAATGTGAATTAAATTGGTTAGGGGGTGCAACAAGCATTTTATTCAGTTAAAATAAAAGGATGGGCCCAAACTGGGGGCGCGCATAGCAAAGCGCGTCTGGGCCCAATGCACGCTCAGAAAAATAAAAAATAAAAAAACATGAGAACGGTGCAGAAAGTAAGAATTTCAGTTCATTTGGTTATTAGGCCTGGCGTTTGGGGTGTGAAAAGCAACTTATTATTGAGCCCAGTCTGAGGGATTAAATGAAACGCAGCGTATTGCTGCGTAGGATCTCCCTCCAAATTCCAATTGAATGTGAGCCATCAGATTGGGATCCAAGTCCAAGTCAAACACCTAATCGTGTGGTTCTCCTTCATCTTCAACTTTGGACAAACCCTAGAACCAGAAACCCTCCCCCATGCACGCGTCTTTCTCCTCCTCGGTTCTCCCTCAAACCTCAATGAAATTCCACGCTATAAAAACCAAAAATGATCTATTCTCTTCCCTCTTCACAGCCATGGCATTAGTTTTCTCCAACACTCCCTCTAGGTCCAAACCCGATAGCTAGAACACCTTGCCTCCATCACTTTGCACTGAGATCAAACATTCCAATTCTTGCTAACTCTTACCCTAACATCATCTACACGCCATGCTGATCAATTTAAGCTATCTAACCAAGATTATCGTGCCATATTCTAGATGTTATAAACCCTAACAGTTCTTGCACTCCAATGGCAACATCCATGAAACCTTCTCAAACTTTATGGAAATGATCCTCTAACCTAACCTAACAATTCTAACCTAATAATCCTCTAACATGCTAACTAAATCAGCCAATTCGAAGGGAAACACCAACCTGGTTTGATGATGAAAACAGAGGTAGAATCCTTTAGATCCAAGGCTTGCAATGCTTGGGAAATGATCAACAAACTTAATTCTTGATTCTGTATGCAAAAGTTCTTGCTCCAATGCCTTAGATCCTTGTAACCACTTCTTCTTGCACTTTGGATGATGAAGATGGATAGCACGAATTCTTGCTCAATTCAACCAGATTCTGATGGAAATTTGATCCTTGAATGATCTAGATGAGGATAGGATTAAGAACTTTGGAAATTGATGGAGATTTGATGGAGTTTGAAATGGTTTTGCAAAATGGAAGAATGAGGTATAACTTGGTATTTTGATCACAATGATTCACCAACCCATGCATGAAGCTACTCAATCCAATATATAGACACTCATGGACCTTTCTAGAATTTGATAGAAACTTCTTGTGCACACTTTCCTTGAATTTTGATTATGTTACTTCATACATAAGTAACCAAGCATAACTTCCAAATTTTGAACCAAACTCAAAAATCCACTTTTGCCAATGTTCTTAAAACATTTTTTCCAATCAAAATGACCTATAATTTCATCCCATTTGGCCATGTTATGAAAAATCTCAATTTTAGGTCACTTTTTATTCATTAAATTCACCAAATTTGAAACCTTGAGCTATGAGCCTTTCCAATCTTTCATGATAACTTTTATAGACTCAAAATGTCATTTGGAGCAAGTTTGATGTTGTGAAGTTTTCCATTTGAAGCTTCCTTGTATGAGTTTTGGGCATAGGCTTGAAATGACCTGTAATTCTCAAATGACCAAAATACCATTTGCTTGCCAAGACCATAAGTAGAGTTCCACAAATCATATGAAGGCATACCATACCATTATAGAAATCTAAGTCAATGAGGAACAACTCTTATGTTGACCAGAAATTCATTTGAAATCTCCTTGAGGGGTAAAAGTTGCTTGGAAGACAAGTAACTTTCACAGACAAAATTTCAGATACCTCAGGTGACCTGTAACTTGCAAGGACCATAACTTCAGTTCTATAAATCTCCTTGATGTCTTCCACCACTCAAATTAAAGGTCTTGAGATCCTCTACAAGTTTCATGTTGACCAAGGATCCATTTGAAGCTTTCATTTTGAATTATCTTGCTTGGAAGTTTGACCTAAATCAGGGGATTTTACACAGAAACCCTAATTTAGAAACTCCTCTTCTCCTTGATTTCTCTTGATTTCTTCTTGGCACAACACCAAATCCTTCTCTACATGTCAAATTATGAACCCCACATCTCTCAAATAGACCTTAATTCCTTTCAATCAATCAATTGACCTAGGGTTGACCCAGGGTTGACCCAGATGAAACCCTAGTTGACTGTCTTCAACTGCAGCTCTTGTGATCACATCAATGACTTGTCTCCCTTGCAAAATGACTTTCTAAGTCCTCCATGATGTCTAGATACCCTTTATGACCTCCATTCACAGCTCACAACTTCTTTGATGATCTTCAAACATACTCAAGATAGGTGAGAGATGTACTGCTTGATCCACTGACTTCTTTAGCTTTCCAATTCTTTCTGATGACTTGGATATGCTTGAACTTGAATAATAACCTCTTGATAGGCTTATAGAGATGAGAATAGTACTTGGTCCCTTGTTGGATGATTTGCTATGTTATACTATGCAGATGATTAGACGATGTACATGACTCTATATGCAAATGCTAATGTAATTGAAACATAAACCAAGTGAAGTAGGTTGAGCAAATTTTAGGGTGCAACAGCTGCCCCTATTCAAGCGACTTGGACCCGATTGGGTGAAGAGCGAACGACCTTCAAACATTCGAGGTACGAGACGGTTGAATACTAAGAACCCGGAAATTTGCCAACCGCAGAAATAAACTGCACCACTGCTTGGGGAATGACATTCATCAACTGAATCTGGTTGTTACGGCTACCAACTGATCCATTAGCGACCGTGCTGGGGGATTATTTTCATCAGCCTGAAAAAACTCCATTATCACAGGGATAAAACTTTGTCCACGTCAGGACGCCTGTTTCGTCAATACGAAGAAACCTCAACTAAAACTTGTCCACGTTAGGACTCCACCTGCCGTCAACACGAAAAAATCTCGGCGGCTTCGCTGGGGATGACTCGTCTGCATTTCATCAGGAATAAATCGTCCACGTCAGGAATAAACTGTCCATGTTAGGAATAAACTCTTCCGCATTAGGAATACTTCGTCCACTTTAGGACCCACCTCTTTCCACGTTAGGAATAAATCGTCCACGTTAGGAATAAACTTTCCACGTTAGGAATAAACTTTCCAGGTTAGGAATAAACTTTCCACGTTAGGAATACACTTGTCCATGTTAGGACTAAACTTCTTTCCACGTGAGGAATCACATCTTTCCACGTAAGGAATAAACTTATTTTCCACGTAAGGAATCATATCTTTCCACGTAAGGAATCCATCTTCTTTCCACGTAAGGAACCAACTTCTTTCCACGTAAGGAATACATCTTTCCACGTAAGGAACCAACTTCTTTCCACGTAAGGAATACATCTTTCCACGTAAGGAATAAACTTCTCTCCACGTAAGGAATCACATCTTTCCACGTAAGGAATCACATCTTTCCACGTAAGGAATCCATCTTTCCACGTAAGGAATACATCTTTCCACGTAAGGAATAAACTTCTCTCCACGTAAGGAATCACATCTTTCCACGTAAGGAATCACATCTTTCCACGTAAGGAATCCATCTTTCCACATAAGGAATCCACTTTATCTTGATTTGTCCACGTAAGGACTTACATCTTCGACCCGCTGAGGAAATAAAACCTGTCCACGTCAGGACTCACGCTTCGCCAACACGAAGAAAGATAAATTTGTCCACGTCAGGACTCGCGTATCTTGTCATCATGAAGAACTATAAACTTGTCCACGTCAGGACGCACATTCCACCGTTACGAATAAAGATATCTGCTGGAAACAAATGGTCCACGTCAGGACACCAACACGAAGAGTAATCAATTTTGTCAACGTCATGACTTCACATTCCACCAATACCGAGAAACCGAATCTGTCCACGTTAGGACTAAACTTTCCATCAACCTGGGGAAATAAATCTATCCACGTTAGGACACACACTCCTCTAGCACGAAGGAATCCCGTCAATAAAATTGTCCACGTCAGGACTCATTTCTCCATCGATCCCAACCCACAAACTTCTTAGCACTGACGTGACAGCGACTTTGAAGCGGACTCTACAGGGGATATTTGGAAACCAAACTACCCAACGCCCGTTCTGATAACCGGCGGCAACCTCTAAAATTCTGATCCACGAAACCCTTTGATGCTGACGTAACAACAATTTTGAAGAAAGTAATCCGCTGGTCGGACTAGAGAAACTTCAACGAGTAACCCTGGTGGGGAGAACAAGAGAATTTCAACCAAATAACTCTGCTCGGGGACAAAGAGAAATTTATCATGATAACTCTGTGGGGGAATAATGCCCAAAATGGACATTTTCGTTGAATGTCTCACGTCGAGATCTTGAATGTTTGGTAATTCATTTGAGCGAGAACTCCCTCAACCTGCATGGGAAACAACACTTGAACACAAACGGTTAGCCAACCTGGTTTATATTTCAAAATGCATATGTTTGACAATGACGCAATGCTCCATTCGACATGGAAATGCCACGCTTTTTACTATATGCCGATGCAAATGCAGACTCGAACTGCTGGGGTACAGTAAACCGCTTCAGCAAAATAAATGCTGAAGACAATGCCGACTCCGCTGGGGATAGCCAGGTGCTACAGAATTATTTCAGCAAAATAAATGCTGGAAGAGTGAAGTCAACCCTGCTGGAGAATATAACTCTATTGGGGAATAGCAGATGAGCCCGGTATGATTGGACTTCTGCTGGAGAGTGAACGGTTATCACACGGCATTCTGGCAAAATAAATGTCGGGGCACACAACCAACTCTGCCGGGGAGAGTCTTAATCTTCGAGTTCCACTGGGAGGAAGGAAAACACTTGCTGAAAAGAGAACTCTGCTGGGGACGAAACGATTCTCTTGGGGAAAATCAACTGACTCCGCTGGAGGGGAGTAACTGACCCTACTGGGAAGGGTAGACTGTCTGAGTACAGCTCACGAGTTGGAAACATTACTACTCTTCTGAGGCTAAACCACTCTGCTTGAGATGGGGGAATCCTTCTGGGGGGCACCACACTGTCTGAATACAGTCTACAATCTTGGAATCTCCCAAACTCTACTGAGGATAAATGACTTTGCTGGAGAATATCCTCTGGAAAAGCTACGACTAGCTGGGGACTTTGATCCTTCTTCAGTGAGGAACAACGTTATCTCAGAAGCGCGACCTGCGTGGGGATCGAGTCTTTCGTTAGGAGCTTCTGATCCATACTGCAATCTTTTGATCGTCCTCCTCATACGGCTACGAACCCTGCAACACCACAAACAAGACAAGACAAGTCTACGCAACCAAATCTATTCAGGTTAGCGTTAGTGACATCATTTTCAGTTAATTCAAAGTTTTAGCAATTATTGGCAAGGGCCAACGATGTTATACACATGCTAGTTTCATCAAACCTAGGCGTTTATCATGCACAAAACAGTAAAGAACTAGCATCAAGTGCTGAATAACATATTTTATTGATAGGGCCCCTGAATGGGCGGAGTTTTGTACACGGGATGTAACTCCTGAAAAGAGGAAGCTACGCACAACAAATACACAAGTATGCACAGGAAGCATAAATATAATGACAAATCAAATTTGTACACATGTCGGCAACGGGATGCAGACGAACATCACGAACTGATCCTCCTATGACTCGCCCAACTCTAATACTTTCCCGGCATTCACTCTTCCGAAGAGATTGTACCTGATAATTGACCTCTCGAGTAATATTCTCCCGCACCAATGCTTACTGCAGTATCAAAATCGGACCGCAGTCATTTGCTTTTCAAATCCCTAACTTTTGCGTGAACCGCCCTTTACGGGTTTTCAGTTCACCGGGATACCCTTTTTTGCCGAAGCCGCCCAGTGTAGGTTTTCAACTTCGCGGGTGTACATTTTTTCATTTTATCCCTAACTTTTGCCCGAACCTTTCATTCTGTTTTTGGTTCGCCAGGATGCCCCATTTTTGCCTGGACTCTCTTTTTTCTGTCCAGCGGGTCAATTTCAAGCAAAGTATTTTTTGACTGCGTCCGAATTCACAGGCGACGTAAAGTCTTCACCGTCCATGGTGGACAACAACAACGCTCCTCCTGAAAAGACTTTCTTGACAACGTATGGCCCTTCGTAGTTGGGGGTCCACTTGCCCCTGTGATCTGCCTGCGGCGGGAGAATCCTTTTCAGCACAAGGTCGCCCGTCTGAAAGCTCCGAGGATGTATCTTCTTATCATATGCTTTCTTCATTCGGCTCTGGTACAAACGACCGTATGCTAGAGAAGCGAGCCTCTTCTCATCCATTAAACTCAGCTGGTTCAACCTGTCTTTCACCCATTCTGCCTCGTCTAGTTGGACGTCTCGTATTACTCTCAGAGAAGGAATCTCAACTTCCAATGGTAGCACTGCTTCCATTCCGTATACCAACGAGAACGGGGTTGCCCCGGTTGATGTGCGTACCATCGTACGATAACCGTGCAAAGCGAAGGGTAGCATCTCATGCCAGTCCTTATAAGTCACCACCATCTTTTGAACGATCTTCTTTATATTCTTATTGGCCGCTTCAACAGCGCCATTCATCTTGGGTCGGTAAGGGGAGGAGTTGTGATGTTTGATCTTGAAATTCTGACAGAGCTCCTTCATCATTTTGTTATTCAGGTTTGAACCGTTGTCAGTGATTATCCGCTCGGGGATCCCATACCTGCAAATGATGTCTCTCTTGATGAATCTGGCTACCACCTGCTTAGTTACATTCGCATAAGACGCCGCTTCCACCCACTTGGTGAAATAATCGATTGCTACTAGAATGAAACGATGCCCATTAGAAGCCGTCGGCTCGATCTTTCCAATCATATCAATTCCCCACATCGAGAATGGCCATGGTGACGATATCACATTCAGAGGACTCGGAGGCACATGGATCTTATCATCATAGATTTGGCACTTGTGGCATTTCTTCGCAAACTTGAAACAATCAGTTTCCATAGTTAGCCAAAAATAACCTGCCCGCAACAGCTTCCTCGTCATAGCATGCCCACCAGCATGCGTACCAAAGGTACCCTCATGTATTTCCTCCATGAGCAACTTCGCCTCTTTTTCATCTACACAACGTAGTAGCACCAGGTCGTGATTTCGTCTGTATAAGACACCATCCGGATTCAAATAGAAATTACCCGCTAATCTCCTGAGAGTCTTCTGATCTTGACTGGATGCCCCAGCCGGATACTCTTTGTTCTTCAGGAAATTAAGGATGTCTAAGTACCATGGTTTATCATCGGATGCTTCGTCAATGGCAAATACAAAGGCAGGTCTGTCAAGCCGAGAGATAACGATTCTGGGAGCCTCGTTCCAGAAGTTGACTTTGTACATGGAAGACAAAGTGGCCAGGGCGTCAGCCATCTGATTCTCCGCTCGCGGTACATGATGCAATTCAACCTTGTCAAAGAAAGGCAACAATCTCCTCGCATAATTCATGTATGGTATCAAATTAGGCTGACGTGTCTCCCATTCCCCTTTTATTTGATTCACCACCAGAGCTGAGTCTCCGTATACGTCTAGATTTTTGATTCACAAATCAATAGCTTCTTCAAGCCCCATAATACAAGCTTCGTATTCGGCTTCATTATTGGTAACTGGAAAGGTCAATCGAGCGGTAAACGGGATGTGCGACCCGTGTGGAGTAGTGATGATTGCCCCTATTCCGCTACCGTAGGCATTTACAGCTCCGTCAAAGATTAACTTCCACTTGGAACCCAATTCCGGTCCTTCGTCTGGCAACGACTCTTCACAATCTTTCATCTTTAGGTACATGATATCCTCGTCAGGAAAATCAAACCTCATCGATTGGTAATCCTCAATAGGCTGCTCCGCCAAATACTCAGACAGTACACTCCCCTTTATAGCCTTCTGCGAGACATATTGGATGTCATATTCAGTCAAGACCATCTGCCAACGGGCAATTCTCCCTGATAATGCTTGCTTTTCAAATACATATTTGATAGGATCCATCTTCGAGATGGGCATGGTTGTATGATTCAGCATGTATTGCCTCAAACGCTTGGCGGCCCAGGCTAGCGCGCAACAAGTTTTTTCAAGCATTGAATATCGAGATTCACATTCAGTAAACTTCTTACTCAAGTAGTAGATCACATGCTCTTTTCTTCCTGTCTCGTCGTGTTGACCGAGAACACAACCCATGCTTCCCTCAAGAACTGTCAAATACATAATCAAGGGTCTGCCTGCCACTGGAGGTATCAAAATAGGAGGCTCCTGCAAATACTGCTTTATTTTATCGAACGCCTTTTGACAATTTTCGTTCCACGTTACCGCCTGGTCTTTTTTCAACAGCTTGAATAATGGCTCACACGTAGCTGTTAGGTGAGATATGAACCGAGCGATGTAGTTCAACCTCCCTAAAAACCCGCGCACCTCTTTCTCTGTTCTAGGCGTTGACATCTCTTGTATTGCTTTTATTTTTGCAGGATCAACCTCTATTCCTTTTTCGCTCACGATAAACCCCAGCAGTTTACCCGATCTCACCCCGAAGGTGCACTTGTTAGGGTTCAGTCTCAGCCTGAACTTCCTAAGCCTTTTGAATAACTTCAGCAGATTCACCAAATGCTCTTCCTCCGTCTGGGATTTGGCAATCATATCGTCAACATAAACTTCGATCTCCTTATGCATCATATCATGAAAAAGAGTCGTCATTGCACGCTGATACGTTGCCCCAACATTCTTCAATCCGAAGGGCATCACTTTGTAACAAAATGTTCCCCAAGGCGTTATGAAAGTAGTCTTCTCCATGTCCTCTGGCGCCATTTTAATCTGATTATAGCCAGAGAAGCCATCCATGAAGGAGAATACGGAGAATTGAGCAGTGTTGTCAACTAGCACATCGATGTGAGGAAGTGGAAAATCATCTTTCGGGCTCGCTTTATTTAAATCACGGTAATCTACGCACATTCTCACTTTACCGTCTTTCTTTGGCACTGGTACAATGTTAGCGACCCATAAGGGATATTTTGTCACAGCTAGGAAACCAACATCCCACTGTTTTTGAACCTCCTCCTTAATTTTCACTGCCATATCTGGTCTAGTTCTGCGAAGTTTCTGCTTGACCGGCGGGCATTCTTCTTTCAACGGCAGACGGTGCACAACCATATCTGTATCCAGCCCAGGCATGTCTTCATACGACCAAGCGAACACATCACTATACTCTTTGAGCATTTCAACCAGTCTTCGCTTGACATCGCTTTGCAACGCGGCTCCTATACGGATGTTCTTTTCAACCCCTTCCGACCCCAGGTTAATAATTTCGATGACCTCCTCGTGAGGCAGAATGACTCGTTCTTCTTGCTTCACCAACCAAGACAATTCTTCGGGAACGTCACCATCTTCAACAATCTCTTCTTCGGTCTGAAATACCGGGTGCTCAAAGTCGAGACGAGTCATAGGTGGTTCAATGATATCATCTGAAAATGTTATCCTGCAAAAGGAATGGTTAAATGCTTCAAAATGCGTATAAAGCGAATAACCGCGTTGCCATTTTATTGTAAAACACAAAATAGGAAAAACAGAGATTGCAATATTTGCACATGAAAAACGCCTTTTATTTATTGATTAACACGCAATGTTCATAACAGCACAGCCCTAAGCAAATCATGATGCCCCGGGCAAGACATCAGATTGTTCAACAATTAAAAAAACAAAGCATTACTGTTTAAGAGTCACAGGAACAATCTCCTGAATAGACCAATTGCACAATCCCTGTCCTGGCACGCTTGGCTGAATCCAGGCGTCCATATCGCAATCGCTGTCTCCTTCGTCAGACTCCGAAGCAGCGTTGATGGTCTCGTGACATACTCCACTAGCAGTGATGGTTATTGGTCCTCTGAAACGGGGTGCCCCCACGGCAGGTGTTGATGACGACGGTTGATATCCCAGCCCAAATCGGTCCATCTTCACAGGAATATCCAGCACTTTGCCCCAACCCTTTGTCTCACCGGTCTCTACTAGAGCTTGAGCTTCCTTATATGACGAGACAGCGACCTCCGACGCTTTACTCGGCCCGGGACCTTTGTCTTTGATGCGCAAACCTTCAAATGCCTGACAGGGTGTTTCGTGAATCTCGCCATCGACCTCCACATACTTAAATGATGACAGATGGCTGACCAGTATATCTTCTTCTCCGCATACGGTGACCACGCTGTCCCCTACCATATATTTCAACTTTTGATGCAAGGTAGACGTGACTGCCCCAGCCCCATGAATCCAGGGTCGTCCGAGAAGGCAGCTGTATGCCGGCTGGATGTCCATGATATAAAATTCAGTCGCGAAAACCTCCGGCCCTACCTGTAGAGGTAATGTTATGGATCCAAAAACTGTTCTACGCGTACCATCAAATGCCCTGACCACCAAGTCACTGGGCGTACACAGGATTCCTCTGACATCCAGCTTCATCATCGCTTTCTTGGGCAGCACGTTCAAGGATGATCCGGAGTCTACCAGTACATGAGACATGACTGATCCTCTACACTCCACAGAGACGTGCAGCGCCATATTATGCTCTCTCCCCTTCGGGGTCAAATCGAAGTCGGTAAAGCCCAAGCTATGGCCTGCATTCACATGTGCCAACACCCCCTCCAGTTGATTCACGGAAACATCTTGGGGTACGAAAGAAGTATCCAGAACTTTCAGCAATGCATTTCTGTGAGCTTCAGAACACAATAGCAACGACAGTATGGATATCTTTGACGGCGTCTGTTGCAGATGCTCAACAATTTTATAATCACTTTTACGAATCAAGCGCATGAACTCTTCCACATCTTTCGATGTCGTTTATTTTCCGCTTGCCTGCACAGGGACAGTCTCATTCATCTTCCCCTTTCCCTTCGCCAGTCTTTCAGCCTCTACCTCAGGCGATATGAAGATTCTCCCACTCCTTGTCATACCTCCGGTACCGACAACGTTGTCTACAGTCTCAGCTGGCTGCTTATTAACATCAATTTTTACTCCGTCACAATACACTTCCAACCCATAGGACCAGGGGACTGCCTTGGTACTCTCGTACGGGATTGGCCCTGCCTTGGTGATGGTGATCGGCGGTCGTTTGGCCGGTGCTGTTATGGTGATCGTTTTCCGGGGAATCGTTACAGTAGCCACATCACTTTGCTTGTCTACTAATACCCCTGCAGGTTCTTCAATTGCTGCTCGGTCAAATTGCAGTGTGCCGCCATCTATTAAAGCCTGAATACCTTTCTTTAAGCCATCACAACCCCCAGCTAGGGTCCAGCACTCTAAACAATACTCGTCGCACCCTGGATATACACCACCTCGCAATAATCTGCTCTTTATCTCGCACAACGGTGTCTTTAGATCGTCGACATTCATAATCAAATTCAAACCCTCCTTAGTTAAAATGGCGTTTGTCCCATGGTTGGGCATGGGCTTTTGCACTATATTCGGACCCGCCGTTCCAAAATTGATAGCCTTACTATCCAATAGATCCTGCACTACATGCTTGAAGGCGTGGCAACCCTCTACATCGTGGCCCAGGGCCCCAGAGTGGAATTCACAGTGCCTGCTTGCATCATAACCATACGGAGGAGTGCCTGTTATTGGTGCCAGAGTTCTCTTCTCCACCAAGTTCAAACCCAGTAACGTTTGTAGCAAATCTGCATACATTGAAGGAGGCTTTTCAAACACCCTCCTTGGTTTGCCCCCCTGGAATCTGCGCTGGGCAGGCTGTGCCCCCTGTTGTGGCTGTTGTTGCTGTTGTTGTTGTTGAAATGGTTGTTGCTGAAACAGAATAGTAACGCTTGCCACCTGTTGCGGCTGATTGTACTGGTTTCGACCTCTGCCCCGGCCTCGGCCCCCAAACACTGCGCTTGCATCGCCCTGACGGCGTCCACCAAAAGCCCTTCTGTTATTGCTAGCCGAAGTGGATTCCTCAGCTTGGAATCTTCCCTGTTTAATGTTGCTTTCAATCTTTTCTCCCATCAGGATTAAGTCTGAGAAACTGCCCAAAGATGTGTGAAACAACTTGTCATAAAACATGTCGGTGAATGTTCCTATAAACATGTCATTCATTTCCTTGTCCTCTAGAGGAGGATGGACCCTAGCAGCCATGTCGCGCCATCTCTGCGCATACTCTTTGAAGCTCTCACCCTTCTTCTGGGACAACCCCTGCAATTGGACCCGGTTGGGTGCCAAGTCGCTGTTATACTTATAGTGAGCTACAAATGCTTCTGCCAGCTGCTTCCATGTCTTTACATGCGTTGGTTCCAATCCCATATACCACTCGAGGGAAGGGCCCGACAAGCTATCTTGAAAGAAATGCATTAGCATCCTCTCATCATTAGAATACGCCGACATCCTTCTGTAATATGACCGCACGTGCAATTTCGAGCAGGTGTCCCCCTTATACTTGTCGAATGTGGGAGCTTTGAATTTGATTGGCACCCTCAGGCCAGGCACCAGACCCATTGTTGACATATCTAAGCCCACAGCACTTTGATTTACGACCCCCCTCATTTGCTCCTCTAGCATTCTGATCCTCTGGGAGTCATCCATAGGCCCCTCGAAACCTCCACCGGAGAAAGCGTCCTCTTACTGGTCTTCTTGCCAATTACCATTCCCAGCTCCATACCCGTCGTATCCATTGTTACGGCCAGCTCTAATCTGATTCATCACCGGGCCTCGCCCCCTGTTACCGTATCCCGGAGCAACTCCCGCAGGTCCAAAAGTCATTAGCCCAGCGCCATTTCCATTTCCGAACCCTCCGTAACCCTGATTAGTCATACCATATCCGTCCTGCCCGAAGCCTTGAGCATTGAAACCGTACTTCCCAGTATTATCGAACCCCTGGTCATTGAAGCCAAATCCAGCATTACCGAAGCCATTGGTTCCCATATTATCACCCAGGTTAACATCTCCAAGCCCAACATTGTTAACGATAGTCTCGTTCCCAATTCCAACGTTACCGTTCCTGGCAGCAACGCCGTTATTCACATTGACAGCAGGTATGTTGACTACAGGTGGAGCCACTGGTGTGGGAGTACCATCCCCATGAACAGTGTCGACTCGCACAGACTGATGATCCTTATTTCCGTGCCCAACATTCCTGACCAACAGAGGCTGCACCAAGGCTTGCAAATTCTCCTGTCCTTTCGCAATGGTCTCCATTGTCTGCATGAAGACCGCCAGCTTCTCATGCATATCTTGCATCTCGTTCTGCATTTGATCCATGATTCTTCGGCAGTTAGTGCGAGTGGAGTATCGGTGCGGGCGCTGATCTTCAATCCTGAAAAGACCTGGTACAGTGCAGGAAATAAGATACCATCCAATAATCACCTGTAATGCAATATGAATATGAATGCAATGCAATATGTGTCTGTGCATTAGGGAATATCATTCCCCGATTCTAGTGCGAATGTGCCAGTGCAGTGACAGTGCTAGCAATACGGTGATCGGAGCCGAGTCATAGAAAACACCTCATATATTGCAGAGAAATCCATTAAGCCGAGAATATAATATCACTGAGTGTACAATAAGAAGGCATGACCTCAACCAACAATCCTGGTGATGGTCAGCGCTATGCAAATAAAGCATACAAGTTAATACATGCAACGGTCAAGTACACTCATAAGCCTGGTACTCTTCTAGTAACTTCTTGGTCTCTGGATGGCTTGGTCGGGTAAGCAGACCCTCAACAAGTTGATTTCTTCATTTGAGAACACGTCGCACGTCACCAGCGGTTTCTTCCCATGCCCCTTCTCCGAAGCGATCCTCTAGCTTCCGCTTCTGAGACACAGCTTCGTTCCTGCCTTCGATGGCCTTGTTCAATGCATTCTGGAGACTATATCTGGCCATTACCTCTTCTTCATACTTCTTAATGCTAGCCTTCAACTGCTCCTCGAGGTCAGAAATTTGCTGCTTCAATTTGTCTTCCCTCTTTTTGTTGTTGGTTAGCGTAGCATTCCACGTCTTGTTACAAGAAGAGATTTCCCGGTGGGCGGCGTCAAGTGCTTTCTTTTTGGATTCCAACATGTCATGAGAGCTTTTGAACTCTTGACCCAGACGTTCGCGCTTCTTTTTCTCTTCAGTCAACTCAGCACCTAGCCTGTTTACTAATTCGATCTGCTGTTGGAAAGCATGCACAACCTTGTTTTTCTCGCTACGCATCTGAGCCAGCTCTTTTTCTAACCCTTCGTTGATCTTCATCAAGGCTTCCTTTTCTTTAACAACTTGCTCGTAGGCCTCCCTAGTAACAGTAGTTGGTTCTTCTACTGGAATATGAACAGGGACTGGTGCAGCTGGAAATGGCATCAACAACTGCCTTGCTCTCTCTTGGATCCAAACTCTGTAGGGTGCATAGGCCTGACAATCATTCTTCCCTAACAGTGGCTTCCCTCTTCTGTTAATACGCATCCATGCGTGATGAAGCTTGGCTAGTAACTCTCCATTCAAATCACATGTGAAGTACAGAGATTCCTGTACTTCTTCCTCCTTTGGTGGGTTCTTCAGCGCGTATCCAAACTGGCGGACAAACAGAGATGGGTTGTAATTGATACACCCTTTTCTTCCTATCAACGGAACATTAGGGTACCCAGAACAACTGAAAATAAGCTCAGACCCCAACAAATCTCGGTCAAACCACTCAATGTCTTCAGAAGATAGCCTCATCATGCGCTCTGGCCAATCAGCTGTAGTTGCACTATCCACAAAAGGTCCCTTCAGGGGAAGATGGCTCTTAAACCACATGTTCAACAGCGGCGCACAACAGTAAACAGTCTTTCCCCTTCTATTTTCATTTTTGTAGTGCAGTGAATGATAGAGATCTCCGATCAAAGTGGGCACCGGGTTGCCAGCAGCAAACAGATGGAAAGCGTCCAAGTCCACAAAATTGGGTAAGTTGGGAAACAACACTATTCCGTAGATGCATAGAGCCAAGATAGCATTAAAGACTATCCAGCACCCGTTCTTGGCATACTCCTGAGCTTTGCCGACCAGAAAATCAAGGGAGAAACCTGGAACCCCTAGCCAAGAAGTCACTAACAGTTCAGCAGCGTTCATGTGCAAGGCCTTAGCTAAGTCCTCCAACTTGGGCTCAGCGGCTGAATGAATAAAGGGAACCTTATTCTGTACTGGTATCTCAGTAAACTCCACATACTGTTCAATGGTAGGCCCCAAAATAAAGTCATCAAACGTGAAACATCTCAACACCGGGTCATAGAATTGCATCAAGGTGTACAGCCCATTCAGCTCAACAGCGGTTGGCTTGCAGACCAGTCTCAACAATCTTCCATGACTCATCCTGAAACTTCTCCTAACCTCCTCATCAGCAAGGGACATTAGACCAAGTACGGGAGTAATGTCAAGTGTAGGCAACTTGTACGCAACTGTCTTCCTCAAACCAGCCATGATCAATACTCAGAAGTCCGAGCACTAGAACCAGGGAATATGCAAATGCACCTGCAGCACAGACACACGTTAATGGGATGCAATGATAATGGTTATGCAAACAATGCAATGCAAGTAACATGCAACAGGGACCAAATGCCATAGCTGAGAAGCCTGAACCCTATCAAAAGTCCCAGATAGACCCTCCAGAATTCCTCAAACCCTGGTCTCAGATAGACCTAAAACAATGCTCCAACACTGGTCTCTGATAGACCCCACAACATAACTCTGACTGGTCTCTGATCGCGACTTTCTATGTCTAACAATTCTAACTGCAAGTGCACAGTCTATCGCATAGTAATAAAAGATATCGATCCCACAGGGACTCGTAATCAAACTAGTGTTCTCGGGAGTTACTATGTTTAGCTAGGTAGAATATGTTTTAAGGGAATAAGGTTGTCACTAAAAGGGGAACTAAGATTACTGTTTGGATTTTTAATTAATTAAATCGATACGTAGTAATTATGTTCTTCAGGGATTTAATAAGTTACTGGTGTATGAAATAGTTTTCGCAATTTACTTAAGCAGAAAGTGGAGATTTGAAGACTCTCGTCTCACGATGGTTATTGACGCTAATCATAATCCTAAGGGCCTAACGTACACTTTCGTGTTCCGTTCGGGGTTAAAATTACTTTTTGGAAATCTCTAAGTTCTAATTAGTTTTAAAGTGCTTTCGCTGTTATTAAAACGAATGCCTAGTGTTTACTATCTGACCTTACCGCAGCTTTCGCTTGTTGGTTCGTATCTTAATTAATTTCCCACTTTCGTGGCAAAACTACTTTAAAACAAGTTCTCGCTTTCGCAACGAAGTTTATTTCGTAAATCAATTTTTAAACACTTAGACCATAAGTGATTTTTGTGAAAAGAAAGTTTCCAAACAAGAGTTATCAAATCCCATCCGAATTATTACTACATATCGATTACCTAAGTTTAGCTAGACATGGAATTTGGAAAAACAAAACATAAATAATAATAATAAATAATAAATTGCATTATGATAAAATAAGAGTCGATCAAAATGAAAACCTGTAAATAATGCCAATTGGCCTTTGGGCAGATCCTCCACAGATGTTGGCAGGATTCTGTCTTTAGTTCCAATTCGATCGTACAGTGCAGTAACAAATACAGAAGAGCGGAAATGGGAATGAGTAGAATGGAAAGGGAAATAAAGGAAAGGGGTACAATTGAAACTGGAGAAATGGATACAAATAATAAAAAGGCTGGAAATTAAATTTGCTCTTGAAAATAAATTTGGGCAGCACTTCGTGGTATGAATGCAGCCCTCTTTTTGAAGTCCCCTGCTTCCCTTTTTATAGAGGTGGGATTCCAACGGTTACCTCTGAGGATGATGGACCTTGAGGCAGATAATTTAGGGAGTAGTGGACCATGAAATGGGAATTGGAACTGCTCTTTTGACGTGTAATCTGAGTGGGGCGTTTTTGCCTGCATGACGGTCGTCACAAGGTGTGACGGTCGTCATGCATCTGTGACGGTCGTCACATCAGCAAAAACTGTCTGCTGCGCTTTTCATTGTGTTTTCACTCCTTTTTCGTCCATATTTCATCTGGGATTGCTTCTTTTCTTCATGTTGCCTTGTTTAGACGTGATCGTTGAATACCTGCAAAAACATCAGACAAATACATGGAAATAACCCGAAATCGGATCGAAAACGGTTAGCTTTTAGTCGAATTATGCATGAAAATATCTATATGATTTCGTGTTATCAAACTCCCCTAAGCTTGAATCTTTGCTTGTCCTCAAGTAAAACGTGAAAAAGTCGGCAAGCACGAGGCTGCTTCTTCGTTCGCGGAGTTTGGAAAAACCGGGATTCTTGGTAGGAACAAGACGAGTATCGCGGCGACACTGGACTACAAGCCTCCGGAGGTCTCCCTTTTATGCAAATCGGTCTCAGTCATGCTACCGTATCTTGGTGTCAAGGTTCTCGTGGCAAGTTCACCCTGTTTGTTCTAGCGCAATCACATTAAGCCCGTTATCCGCACACTCTCATGGCAAGTCGACCTGTTAGTGAATATGATCTCGTTTTTGTTTTTGATCTTCTTTGTTGATCATAGTTTGGTGTCATTGATTTTTCAACGATTTTTTCGTGCCGTTGGGCTAAATGCTCGCGTGAGGAGCACCTAACTTAGAAGGAAACGAATCTTATATTCTTGGGCTTTTTAGCTCTCTTTTCATGATTTTTCATCTTTTTGGAGATCATACACTTATTTGCATCGGTCGCTTGCTTAGAGGTGTTTTTAGGATGGTGCTGACTGCTAGTATAAACTACTTGGGGTTGAGTTTGCGTAGACACTTGAGACTTTGGTACACGTAGGTGGTGAAACCGACTCGCATAAACTAGAGATCTAAGGTGTCTGGACGATACTGGTTTGTTAGAACTGTCGTTTCCTCGGAGTTTCAAAGCTCGGTTTGAACTCAGGTGCATTCTCGTGATGCTTTTGCTTTTGAGGAACAAACGAAAGTTTTTGTTTACGTCGAAAAATGTGGGGATTGTTTGCGTAACGTGAAAGATATATAGACGCGCTTTATTTGCTAGAAATAGAAAGTGTAAAGTAGAACTTACTAAAATTCAAAAGTGCAGTGAAATGAAAATACAGTAAATAAGGGAAGTTCTGAATACAGTGGAAATAAGGCTCCGCTCCCACACTATCTCGATCAGTGTCCTCACTGATTCTTGAAGCATGCGAGAGGGAGATACAACTGAAAATGAAAATACATAAAACAGAAATATAGTAAACAATAAAGGAAAAATGAAAATCTAGTCCCGGGGCCTGTCACGTCCACGCTGGCGTCCTCTGGCTCTAGCAAGGGCGACTCTATCCTCATAGCTCATGGCTCCGGTGTGGTAGACCGTGTCGCGGAGGCCTTCGACCTGCAGGGTCAGGTTCGCTAGACTCTCAGTAATCGTAGCTTGGCCGGTGTGAAGTTGTTGCATTTGAGTCCGGTGCCAAGCTTCGAACTGGTCAGCTCGTTGGTTCTGCTGCTGCAGCATCGTGAGTATCTGTGCCTGCTGGTCTAGGG